>SJYO01018757.1:34691470-35379175 GCA_006410555.1 Capra ibex | reverse complement strand
TTTCTGCGAATGAGGAACCTTCTTTTCAATACTGGTTGGATCTATCGTATAAGTTTTCGTCTCTGTAATGAAGCGGTTGTTTCCAGGCAGATTAGTTCCGATACGAAAAAGGACACCAGTACATACCTACACTCACAACCTGACACTTCTTTCAACTCACGGTTTCTTAACTACGAAAACTTGACACCACAACCTCTTCTGAGAACTCTCAGGGAACCTGACGTTCCTCTAGGTTGGTCAGGTAAGACTTCCTCTAGTTGGGACCGTAAAGAAACCTTCCTTACTACGATTTCGACTTTGAGGTCATGAAACCGATGGAGTACGCTTCTCAACTGAGTAACCTTTTCTGACTACGACCCTCCCTAACCCCCGTCCTCCTCTTCCCCTGCTGTCTCCTACTTTACCGACCTACCGTAGTGGCTGAGCTACCTGCACTCAGACTCACTTCAGGTCCTCAACCACTACCTGTCCCTCCGGACCGCACGACGCTAAGTACCCCAACGTTTCTCAGCCTGTGCTGACTCGCTGACTTGACTTGACTTGACTCACTGGACGGTCTGGGAGTAAAGTTTCCGGTGTGGTCAGGGTCTTTTATTGTGGAAGCACACCTTCGACTACTCTTTACGCGGGACGACTTAAGACTTTCTTTTTCGAACGAGAAGAAAACAACGACAAAACAAATTAGAAACAAGGTGAGTCACTATATGTGTGTGTGTATCCTTTTATAAAAAGAGTATAGACTTTAGACCTATATATTAAGGACTTTTTTATAATGAGGACAGAAAAGAAGGAGGTGACGTATAAGGAGAAATTGTCTAAGTAGTACACCAGTCTTATGTTATGGGTGTGCACAATAGTTCATACTTATACCGTCTCCTGTCAAAGGAAAATTTTCGTATGACGGGATGGTTACGGAAATTTTAGATAATTCCTTATAGAGTGGTTCGGGTCCTCTCGTAATGTTATTAACCAAGAGAATGGGTCCACTTTTTCTTGTATAGACAGTTGATTTCTTCACGTCTTCGTTAATTGTGGAGTTACGAGAGGGTCCTTTAACGAATTTAATTTCTTTATTGTCCCTATGTAGTACCAATAACATAAAGATTATAAATCAATGAGTGTACCGACATCTCACGGAGTCAGTGAGGGGTGGGGAGGGGTCGTGTTGTCCCGGTCCATGACAACAGTCCCACCGAGCCCCACAAGAGCCCACGAACGTGCACATCGTGTGCACCAAGAAACCAGTATAAAGAGTCTCCGACTACGTCTTTAGCCCGACTACGTTAAGTGTACGTTCCGATACATGCAGAATTTAGTTATGTAAGAGTCCGTATTTTTTGTGCAAAGACCCAAGACACGACGGGGTCACCTTGACTGAATAAACAGGAGAAGGTATCGACCCGATGATTTGTCTTTCAAATGTAACCTTCCTTTCAATACTGGTTGGATCTATCGTATAAGTTTTCGTCTCTGTAATTAATGAAACGGTTGTTTCCAGACAGATCAGTTCCGATACCAAAAAGGTCATCAGTACATACCTACACTCTCAACCTGACACTTCTTTCGACTCGCGGCTTCTTGACTACGAAAACTTGACACCACAACCTCTTCTGAGAACTCTCAGGGAACCTGACGTTCCTCTAGGTTGGAAACCTGAACCTAGGATTTCCTCAGGTAGGATTTCCTCTAGTCAGGACCCACAAGTAACCTTCCTGACTACGACTTCGACTTTGAGGTTATGAAACCGGTGGAGTACGCTTCTCAACTGAGTAACCTTTTCTGGAGCTACGACCCTTTCTAACTCCCGTCCTCCTCTTCCCCTGCTGTCTTCTACTCTACCGACCTACCGTAGTGGTTGAGCTACCTGTACTAAAACCCATTTGAGACCCTCAACCACTACCTGTCCCTCCGGACCACACGACACTAAGTACCCCAGCGTTTCTCAGCCTGTACTGACTCGCTGACTTGACTGACTAACTGTACCGTTTGTCGTCTCCAACTTAACCCCACACTTAGTCTAACCATTTTTGGGAACAAACAGTCGTCGTTCCAGATGTCTGTCGGATCTTCAAATTAGGTAGTAAAGAGGGAGAAGAGTTATTACAATGAGACGGAAATAACTCACGTCAGATCCATGTGTTTGGACTACTCCCAAAACTCTCTGGGTCTATGACTCTCGTTCCGGACGTGGAGACGTTTAGAATCAGTTCCATTTTACATAAAGAAAGGAAGGAGGGGTGGGATGGGAATTTCGAACCGAGAACATTTTTCCTGGTTTCAGTTGAGAGTCTTAAGAGTTCTCTTTTAGTTTGTACTATAAGGTCAAGGGCAAATGTTTCCCCTTCAGTCCATTTGTACATTTTCTGTGTTTCGTTTTGTGGATAGGAAGACTTTGATGAGGGATTTTAACGTCTCCTTCCTTGTGACAATTTGAGTAAGTACTCCGGTGGTAACGGGACTATGGTTTTTGGTCTGTTTCTATGGTGTCTTTTCTTTTAATGTCCGGTCATAGTAACTACTTGTATCTGTCTTTTTAGGAGTGGTTTTATGATCGGTCAACTTAGGTTGTACATCACAATACTAATCTTCCTAGTATACTGTGTTAGTTCACCCTAAATAGGGTCCCTACGTTCCTGAAAAGTTAAAGACATTTAGTCACCCATATACTGTAGTAATTTAATTTTTTATTTTGGGTATACTAGTAGAGTTGTCTACTTCTTTTACGAAAACTATTTTAGTTGTGGGTAAATACCATTCTGTCGTACGTTCCTCTTCTCGTCGTTGTTTGGGTCCTTCTACGACTTCCTCGGAGACGTCCTCCTCTCGTCAATCAAGTGGCACAGACCCCGGACTTAGTCTAGTGTCTACTATAATTTCCAGTAGACCAAGTTCTGGATGGAGTAAACTAAAAGAAATGTCGGTGGTAGGTCAGACCTCATCGGGGTAACACTCTTTGCTTAGGAGAGTCTTTCGTGGATACAGAAGAAGTCCGTCAAACTTACTTATGATTGATGTATATAATCCCTGGAGTAACCATGGTTCGGACTGAATCAAACGACACAGTCTGTCTACGATTCCATCAGTAAGTACTACGGACTGAATAAATAAAAAAAAATTCTTTGGTCAAACGAAAATAAATTTAAAAAAATTTTTTACAAAATAATTTTTAATAAATAAAATAAATAAATCGATAAAAATCGACACGATCCAGAAACCACGATACACACCCGCGATACACACCCGAAAGAGATAACGGCGTTTACCCAAAGAGTAACGTCGTCGAAGAGAACAACGTCTCTTGACAGAGGACCCGTGGACCCGAAATGGTCAACGACGTCCACCCGAGTCGTCAACGCCACATGTCCAAATCAACGGGACACGGAACACCCTAGAAGAACCTGGTCCCTACCTTGGACCCAAGGGACGTAACCGTCCACCTAAGAATTGGTGATCTTGTGGTTCCTTCAGGTACTATGGATTGAAGACTGGTACTCTGGAACATATAGGGGGAAAACACTCTCACCCACACCGGACACGGAACATAGAATGGTCATCTTATACCGTTTGCACGACCCTACATACACTAATGTACATACACTGATACGTGTATCCTACATCGTTGGTAAGAACGACCTCTGAAAGGACGAAACACCCAAAACCTTTTCGTCCGTCGACACAATCCCAACTTCCAGAAACCGACTCTCGGTCGTTCTTTGATTTCGGGACTTGACTTCAGACGGTTGTGAGACACACTCGAACTTTCGTCTGGGAAGGGGTTAGTTCAGAGTCTACTCCGACGTCGGGACCGACTGTCGGACCAACTCGAGACACTCGGGGATTTTTCCTCTTGGCCTCTTCGACACGGAACTAATGATTGGGTGTCTCTGATACTCTAGTACTTGCCATAACAAAAGTTCGACACTTTAAACGTTATCATTCCAGTGTGTCGTCATCTATTGATTATGTCTACAAAATATCCACAATTGAGTAAATCAGGAGTAATGACAGAGTAAAGTGTGTTACCTTTTTACTATGTACTTCGTACTTTGTATTCGTTGGTCGGTTTCAAATCTCTCGTCCCGGTTTTGACCGGGACTTGTCAAGACCGTCCCGGTCTTGAGTTTATTGATTTATGGCTTCATCGATACAATGGTTGGTTATTCCATATGACGGAAAGACATGAAGAATCTTTGAAGATGAAATTCAACGAAGGTTTAGACTAAAGATATTTAATAGGGATATCGTACTCACTTTTTAGGTTTACGTTACCGTTTGGTCTATGTGATTTACTTACTTGTTGGACACTAGTCGTCCCACACTGTACTTTGTCTGACTTCTAGTTGTCTGCGACGGGGTACCATAAGTGACCGGTCCACGTAGATCCGACGGAAGTTGGTCGCCCTCCCACAATCGACCGCTGGAGTCTGTACACTCAAGAATAATACGAAGACTCAAGACTCTTGTATACCTGGGGAAAAGGTAGTCAAGTCAAGTCAAGTCAGTAAGTCAACACAGGATGAGAAACACTAGGGTACCTACCTTCGTACGGTCCGAAGGGACAGGTAGTGGTTGAGGACCTTGAACGAGTGTGAGTACAGGTAACTCAACCACTACGGTAGGTAGGTCGGTAAGTAGAAGACAGCAGGGGAAGAGGAAGACGGAAGTTAGAAAGGGTAATAGTCCCAGAAAAGGTTACTCAGTCAAGAAACGTAGTTCACCGGTTTCATAACCTCAAGGTCGAAGTCGTAGTCAGGAAGGTTCCTTATAAGTCCTGACTATAGGAAATCCTACCTGACCAAACTAGAGGACCGTCAGGTTCCTTGAGAGTTCTCAGAAAAGGTTTTGAGGTCAAGTTTTAGTAATTAAGAAACCACGAATCGAAATACCGAAGTTTATAATCTTTGTTCACTACTAAGGACAAAGGTTAGAAGATAAAAGAGGAAATTTACTTGTCGTTATGGGAGTGTAGAAACAAGAGAGAACTTCTACCAGAAGAACTGTGTTCCTATTTATACATGTTCACACAACTGAGAGACATCATAGTCGACTTTTGAGGATGATAAATAGAGGAAATAAGGAATACGTATCTCTCGTCTTCTCAGGAACAATGGTATTAATACTGGTGAAAGTAGACCGGAGGATCTTTCTTGTCAAGAACTTATACGAAATGATCTTGTACCTGTTCAAAATAGTACGTTCTTGATATCACTTGTCCTCTACCATTCCAGTCGACCTTCTTAAAAAGGCTCAAGAGATCCGGTATTGTTCTTCTTCGACCCCTCCTTCAGATGAAGATCATCTTTGACCACATTTCAATGAAAATCGTACCACTTTACGACTCGATGGGTTAAAGTCACTACGTAGAGGTCATCGAAGATTCATCTTGTCAGATTGATCTTACCTATCTTAAATTACATTCTCCTTTGAATACGATTTAGATTCATTTCACTATAATTTTATTGGGCAATCCACAAATTTTATATAAACTCAAAGATCTCAGGTCATTTGATGGAGAGTCTCTTAATTTTTTATACGTCTGTATTATTTCTTTGTTTCTATTTTTACTTTCTGTACGGTTTTCCGACCCTTGTCCACTCGTAGATCTAAAGATGTTACTTCCCGAACCTTTAAGATCTAGAGACTCTAACTACCGTCCAGGACCGTTTTAAAATCTTTCCTAATAATATGGTGTTCCTTTTCCGTACGTTTGATTGTAATATGCCCGTATGGAGTAAAATAACACGAAACGAAACAATTCTAAAATGTTTGACTTCTAAACACCATTTGGATATAGTTCTACAAATCGTGGTAAAGGGGTTGTCGTAAACGAGTAAAGTACGGAGACATAGTGTAAAGCCGTTAAGAACTTTATGAAATTTGAAAAAGTAGTAATGATACAAACAACACTACTAGACACTAGTCACTAGAAACTACAATGATAACGGTAACAAAACCCCACGGTTCTTGACACGGGTATATTCTACCACTTGAATTATTTATGACACAGAAGGCTGACGAGGTGAATGATCGGGAGAGAGAGGGAGAGAAAACCGAAGACTTAAGGGATTTTGTATGTTATTATAACTTTATTCCGGTTAATTATCTTAATCTTATCGAAGGTTCACGAGTACACTTTCCTAAGTGTACAGAGAACGAAATTTAGTTTTCTGCCAATACCGACTAAACGTAACAACATACCTTCTTTAATTATGTTGTAACATTAATAGGAGATTAATTATCTTTTATGAGGCACTAATTTTTTTAGTTTTCTATGTGTACTAACCTCTGAAAGGACTACCAAGTCCCCGATTCTGAAGTACGAGGATTACGTGTCCCCGACCCAAAGTAGGGACCAATTCCTTGATCTAGGATGTACGGTGTCAATTCTCAAGCGTATGACGTTGATTCTGGGTCAAGTCGGTTTTTTTCTTTTTCTTTTTTTCAGTTTTTCTTTATATCTGTCCTGACCCGAAGGGACCACCGAGTCTCCATTTCTTAGTCGGACGTTACGTCCTCAACGTTCTCTACGTCCTAAGTACGCACCCGACCCTTCTAGGACCTCTAGAACGGACGTCTTAGGATACCTGTCTCCTCGGACCGTTCGATGTCAGGTATCACAACTTTTCTCAACTTTTGTTGACTTCACTGAATCGTACACGTGTGTGTGTGTATCTATACTAATTCGAATCACTCCTTCCGTACAGTTTTCACCTCTGTCCGGTTTGTGATCCGGAGAACACGGTTTCTTCTTACATTGCCTTTTCAAGAACTTCCTTTAATTTCCACGATGAGGTCACTTGTGTGTTTATTATTCCTTTGGTTTGTTGGAAACTCAACTAGACCTCTTTCAACATCACCAGACATGTCTTCTAGTTTAGTCTGTGTTGTAAGGGAATTCGGTTTCGGATTGGACCTCGTTCCGGGATTGAGAGAAGTTAAAATACTTCCGACTCTCTCCACTCCTTCGACGTCTTCTTTTCAAATTTCGACCGTCTCCAACCAAGTACTCCAAATTCCTTTCCTCGTAGAGGTTTTGTATTTTTAAGTTCCACTTCGTCGTTCCCGATTGTTTCTTCGTCGTTCTTCAATAGGTCTTCTAGATTGTATGAATTATTTCCACCGATGTGATTTGTCGACTCGTGGCTTCTTGACTACGTAAACTTGACACCACGTCCTCTTCTGAGAACTCTCAGGGAACCTGACGTTCCTCTAGGTTGGTCAGGTAAGACTTCCTCTAGTCAGGACCCACAAAAAACCTTCCTTACTACGATTTCGACTTTAAGGTCATGAAACCGGTGAAGTACACTTCTCAACTGAGTAACCTTTTCTGAGACTACGATCTTACCTAACCCCCGTCCTCCTTTTCCCCTGCTGTCTCCTACTCTACCGACCTACCGTAGTGACTGAACTACCTGCACTCAAACTCACTTGAGGTCCTCTACCACTACCTGTCCCTCCGGACCGCACGACGCTAAGTACCCCAACGTTTCTCAACCTGTGTTGACTCGTTGACTTGACTTGAATTATGATTTGTCTAAACGTCATATCTACTTTGTCGAAAGATAACCTTCTTCTGAAGGATGGTAGATCCTGAACGTATCGATCTCTCCTCTTTGGTTCCGGACCGAAGTTTCGAAGTTTCCCGTCCGACTAAGAGAACAATCCCCAATTAAGTCGACTACTGAAATTTAACTTCGGTTAAAAGTGAATGGTAAAGGGTTTAGGATCCCGGAAGTATTACCTTGTTTTGGATCTACTGTCGTTTAAACAACTGTTGAACCAATATGACTTATAAAATTCGGGTGACACCTCTCCGTGATGAGTCTTTTTTCTGAGGAAAGTTTTGTACTGACGAGTCACTGTTACGTAGACCAGTGATTTTTCGAGACTACCTCTGCGTACTACCCTAAGTACAGCAAAGGTACGGACGATTGTGTTGTAGGTAAGACATCGGACTTCTAGTTCCTCATTGAAAATGAAAACTCAGAATACTAAATTCTTTATGTAAGACATTACAATATCGACACCTTCTCTCGCTAAAGAAACTACCTAGACCCGTTTCATTGAACTTTTGGAAACCTTTCTTAAGTGGTAAGATCTACGGAATTTATTACAAGGACTGGGTACTCTTCTCCACGTTTTCTAGTTGTGATGGCTCAGACCTTCTTCAACTAAGGTTGGGAGTGCCTACTGAAACTCCCCAAGTTCTGAAATCACCTTCTTCATTGATGTCTACACCACCTTTGTCGTTCTTTTTGTCTTAATCTCCACCTCTGACTTCTGCAGTAACTTAACGACATTTGAAACTATTTTGAAAGTACTTACTCCTCAACAAAGAATACCTACTCGTTTCTTTCACCGAAGAACTCTACCTAGATCAATCCCACTTCTACGATATTTCTAACGACTTTACTGTTGTTTCGTAAATCATATAATATATTTGAATCAACTACTTCGTCTCCGTCTCATACTCTCTCCTAATTGAGGTTAGGACTTTCAAGATGACACCTATTATACGATAGTTTGTCGTGACGTACAATGCTTCCTTAGTAAATACCTTCCTTTTCAGTCAACTACACCGTTTTACAGTAACACAATAAAATTCTTTGACGGTGTTGGTGGAGTCGGGAGTTGACGGTTGTAGGACTAGTCAATCGTTCGTAGTTGTACCTCCGTTCTAGGAGGTGGTCGTTTTCCTAATGTTGAACGACCTCAGAGTCTACTACCAATCATAAAAAATCGTCATTTCATAAAGATTTAATTCTATCCATGTAGTAAATTTTTTCTACATTACGGTACCGTGTGAATTGTCTGATGTTATTTCATATTCGTATCGAAAATATATGTTACCCTTTGTTTTACGAGTATACTAAGTGAAATAACACTATAAGTGAAATGACATCACCAGACCTTATCTTGGACATGACAGAGGTTCTCTATGGTTGTATCTTTGTGTTATATTACACTTATGTATAAACTCATAAAGTCACTCGAAACTTTTTCTTGAGAAGACTATAGGACGTCTGTCATGTCTCAAGACACTTGATTTTCAGACACCGAAACTTCGAGTGTCTCCTACTATAGGTGTCACTATAGGACTTTTAGTGACAACTACCTCCTCGTAGTTCCGAAGACCAGACCCACGACGTCTCGAGACAGGAACCGTGACGATACGAGTTTTAAGAGTTGTCATAATCCACGAACATTTTACATACCGGTTAAGTGACGATTCTTCTCACCATTTATATCCACTACACGTCCTTATCTTTGCTAAAGGAGATACAACCTTTCTGCTCGACTTAGTAAACTCTGGACCGATGTTCTCACCTTTCCACTCCCCGAAACCTAATTTCATTATATTTGAGTCTATGATCGAACCAACAACCTATTTGAACCCGTTCAATGTACTCGGAGTACTCTGAAGTCAAGAAGAGGGTATTTCAACCGTAGTAATTTATAGAGAAAACTTGTTTATTCTGACCATGTGTTGTCTACGAGTTATTGACAATCATAGGGAGGAGACAAGGAGAAGAGTTTAGAAGGATCGACTTATATTAGCTTTATGTACATATCTGTTGACTTGTTTCCCATGACACAACGAGTCACAATGTACTTCAAGACACAACTTCCCTCCTTCGGATCGAGGACTCTCTTTAAGTACTCTTGTTCCTGATAATTAACGTTCAAGTTACATTTGTTTGTAGTAAACAAGTAATTTTTTATGTTAGAATTAACAGTAATTAACTCATCTTATGGTCTAGCCCGTTCCAGGACTAGAAGGACATAAGACACGAGAAGTTGACCTTCTTCTTAAGTCAAAAGTGACGGTGTACGATCTCTCTGAGGGTCCCACACTTTTTATAATGTGTTTTCCGGTCCAACTTCCCTCCTTGCACCAAATGGACCAATTTATTGTTACTACTGAGTCCCTTCTTGACTATCCATGTAAGACTTTCAACTTGAAGGGGTCCGAGTCTGGAACTTGGAGTAGAGGTAGATAGACGTGGTGGTTCTACTATAGATACGGAGTAGGTGTTCCCACAGGTATGTTTATCGAGGTTTTAAACGTCCGAAGGGTCCACCGTGATCACCATTTCTCGGACGGACGGTTATTTTTCCTACGTTCTGGACCCAAACTAGGGACCCAGCCCTTCTAGGGGACCTCTTTCTTTACCGTTGGGTGAGGTCATAAGAACGGACCCTTTAGGGTACCAGTCTCCTCGGACCACCCGGAGTCAGGTGCCCGAACGTTCTCAGTCAGTTCTGAATCGCTGTTTTGGTCGTAGTGGTGGTGGTGACTCGAAATGAGACTTAAGGGGTGAGGCAAAGGTGACTAGGTAGAGAAGGAGTCACCCAACAGTAGAATCATTTACCGTAGTGGGTTAATTCTCGTTTTTGGTACCTAAGTAGGGTCTGAAGAGAAAAGGAGAGTATAAAGTGTTGATTAAACAGTCATTCCAGAAACCTGAGAAAGAAGTTTTATACTGGTAAAAAAGATGGAGGTGGAGGTAGTTCGATAAACCTCAGTGGTAATAAAGAACTTACTTTATGACGTTACCGTTGACTGGAGGGACAAAGGTAAGGACGGAGGAATTTCAGATAAAAAGGTATATCTTCGATCTCTCTGAAATTTTTACGTAGTCATGGAGTTGACGAGTTAGGAACGTTACCAAAGGACAGTGTGAGTCTTATTTTGAGTTCGAGAATGGAACCGATGTTCAGGATGTCTTGGATGAAAACAGAGAGAGAGGTTGGAGAGAGAGTGGTGAGAGTCGGAACGAAGAGGGAAAGACCGGTACGACCGGAAGAGAGTCCAAGGACTTATTCTTTTCGAACAAGACTGCAGTCCCGGAAACATGAATGACCAGAAAAACCGCATCTTAGGGGAAGGAGGTCTAGTAATACCCAAGTAGGAAGTAAAGTCTGAGTGTGTTAACAATGACGGATTAACTCCGATTTATTGTCGTTGATTAACTCCGATAGGATCTGAAAGAAAAGTTTGTGTACAGAAAGACAGGTCCTGAGAGAAGGAATATGTCATTTCACTTTCACTTTCACTCTCAACGAGTCAGTACAGGTTGAGAAACGCTAGGGGAGGTCCGATCTTGTGATCTCACCCATCGGAAAGGGACGAGGTCCCCTAGAAGGGTTGGGTCCCTAGCTTGGGTCCAGAGGACGTAACGTCCGTCTAAGAAATGGTCGACTCGGTGATCTCTTCGGGTTCTGATGATCTCACCCATCGGATAGGGAAGAGGTCCCGTAGAAGGACTGGGTCCTTAACTTGACCCCAGAGGACGTAACGTCCGCCTAAGAAATGGTCGACTCGATGTTCCCTTCGGGGGAATGTGTCATTCAGGGGATGTAGAAGTTCAAAGCTTGAAAGTTTCTATACTTACACACAAGGTAGCCACAGTCCGTACTCACTACAACGTCGAACGAGAGGCAGCGGATAACAACTGTCAAGAAGTCGAGACAGTAGAGGGTGGAGTAGAGGGAGGAGGTCCGTCATCGAGAAGAACGGACAAGTAGTCATGGTCGGGGACATACGGTCGATAACATATCATGATGACATGAAAAGTTCCGTGACTTGACATTCTAATTTTTACGAAAGTAATACGAAACACGTACGTACAAAAGATATATAATAAACACACTTTTCATAATATTTGAATAATACATTCATGATATACGGACAATCGACCTATGGATCCAATCGAAACAACCTGAATGCTTGTTTTACCTGAAAGTTTACCTTGGACACGTATACACCCCCTAAATGACATGATCACAAAATGCAATAACGTGGATCGTGTCGGACTAGAATACAATCCGTCACTTACAAACAACTCACAGACAGAGGGGGTGATCGTCCGGTTGAGGTCTTCCTGTCTTCGTACATCCTATAACGCTCGAAGGCCTTGTGATGGTCTGTGTATGGTTTTTTATTCTCTTCTAGTAAATCAATTTTACCTGAATCCCTCGTTCATTTTCTAACCGACCTCCCTTTCTTTTTTTCCCTATGTCACTTTATCCGTTCCCACTTTACGTACCTTAGTTTCGTATTCGTCAAATGTAAGATACATCTTCCGTCGTTTCGTGGTTACCACGTTAGTTTGAAGATCTCTCTTTTTCTAGACGGTCCACGATAGTTCATAAGGAGGGGAAGGGTTAAAGTTTCGTCTTTATTATAGTCAAATGGTGGATCGAGTCATTCTCAGGAATCTTTACACGTTCCTACAAATTATTATTCTCTTGACTTTTACATGTATAACTCGGGTACCGAGTCTCAGTAAGAATTGAGTGACTTAGTCTATTACCCTCTATATATACTAGACTAAAATCTTTAGAGAAGCGTTCTACTTTACGAGACGACGTCTTGTTTCGCTGAGTAAAGTAGGTAAGTCACGACAGAATTTTGAAACACAATAGGATTTCAAAATCTTCCCTTTGTACTTCGTCTCTCAGTACCACGATGATCGAATTTTTGTTCATAAATTTTTGGACGAACCGGTTAAAGTTAAAGAAAGGAACTTTTAGTGTTTACATATCTTACTTAATGTCGTGTCGGATGTCGTATCATAGTCAAACGGAGGAGTCAAAGACGATCGGGAGTCAATGAATCTCTCTGTTACCGTACTGGAAACGGAGATGAACGACTGGGTTGACATTAGTACCCTGATAGTCACTACTGACTCTACCTAAGACGTTGAACCTGTCCGTCTCGGGTGAGGATGGGTTCCGAGGACAAGTGGACTGTAAAAGAATACAATGAACCTTCGACTCGCCGGTGATCCTCAGTTTCAGAAAAGTGGAGTAAAAGTAATTCTTAAGAGGAGTAGTGGAAGAGAAAAACGAGTGACGAGTCCTGAGACCACCTTTAAGTAACAATAGATTTACTTACAACCTATTCTAAAATAAACTAGGCGATGAAAGATCGGGACACTGGAACCGGTACAATCAAATCGAGAGACTTGAACGAAGGAGTAGATAATGCTCCCTTTACTTCTTTTAAGGACCCCTACAACATCTTATTTACATTGTAATAAACTATTTACCAATCCAGGTATGGACGTCGTACCGTACTTTACTTACTATTGTTCATAAAAAGATTAATAGACACCAAAGGAAGTAAGAGAGAAAGATCTAATCCAATGAGAACACTAGTGACGTAAGTACAATAAGGGATCCGAAACCCAATTATAATAAGTTAGAGGAGAGATAGTCATAAAGAACAGTAAAATATCGTTTTCGGGGTATACGGAAGGTGAGGGTAGGTTTACGGGGTGACAACGTGATATTTAGTTGTTGGTGAGTAGTTATATGACTGTTTGACCCCAAGAGTTACAGTAAAGAAACCTCTTCTTAGAGTGAGGTTCGGTCTCAAAGGGCTTCCTATAACATATATGTGTAACTACCTACATAAACTCCCTTGTTTGTTTGGAAATTTTTTTGTTCAAACGTCTCTGCACGTACCTGGATCTCACACAGTATGTGTTACTTCATGCAGTCTTTCTCCTTTTGTTTAGAAAATAAAATTACGTATATACACCTTAGGTCTTTTTACTATGACTACTTGGATGAACGTTTAGTCTTTATCTCTGTGTCTGTGTCTCTTGTTCTAGGGTTCGTCCCTTTCGTCCCTTCATCCTCCTTAGCTCTCTAACCCTGACTGTGTATACGTGATAACTGTGATATATATTTTATCTCTTAATTACTCTGGGATGACATGTCGTGTGTCTTGAGATAAGTTACGAGACACCACTGGATTTGTCCTTCCTTTAGGGTTTTTCTCCCCCTGTGCACATAGACGTGTCGACTAAGTGGAAGGACGTCTCATCTTTGATTTCGTCGATTGGAGGTTACTTTTGATTAAATTTTAAATATAATCTTTTTATGTTAGTCGTATAGTTTGAGTTGTATTATTTCGATTCCTTTTTTCACTTAGCTAAATGTAAGTGAATTTTAGTATAATTAATGTCAGTTCCATCTTGTGTCTATCTATTGTTTGCCCTTCTGTTGTACCCTCACTGACTTTCACCCTTCAACAAGAGTCAGTACAGTCGGACTACCTATTCTTCCCCCATAATTGTCCGGGCCTACGAAAGACAAGATATCATTTGATACATTCTGCCAGGAAGATAAAGGGATCACGTCCCTGAAGGGACCATCAGGTCACCAACTCTAAGGTGTGAGGGGGACGTCCCTCGTACTCCACTGGGGACGAGTCCCTTGCCTCTAAGGGATTTCTCACGTCACGCCGGCCGCCCCCCGTTATATATATATATATATATATATATATATATATATATATATACTAAAGAAAGGGATCACAGTTAGTTAGGTGTGTTGAAAGAAAAGAGAGAGAGAGTCAACCAAATTACAACACAATGTTGTGTCCACATGTTGTATCCACTAAGTCAATATGTATATGTATATAAGTAAGATAAAGTCTAACAAATGTGTATATCTAATAATGTCTAATGACTCCTCGTAAGGGACACGATATATCATTCAGAAACGACCAATAGATAAAATAGGAGGGTCAGATTGAGAGAGTTCGTTGAATTAAATTTTTGGGGGCTTATCTTCCAGAGGGATTGAACCTCTCGTCCTCTTAAGTAAAAAGAAGTCACGGATCCTCTGTCTTTTCTGAAAGAGGAACACATGTAGAGGAACTCGGAGGACCATTTTACAAAAGTCTGTGACCTCCAACACGACCGAGCAGTCTGAGTGAGACTAATGACACACATGGGTCTCGTGCTGTGACTGGTTGTCAATGGTGAAGACATTGTGTCCTCCTGAGCCCCTTCTAGGTTCGTGTCCTGATTAAGTAATGTGTAGTAAATGTCATTTAACGTACGACCTTCTTACTAACAAATTTTTAGTAAACGACGACTACATGGTGAAGTAATATAAAGTGGGCACAAATGATTCCGCCCTCTCTCCAAGCTTGTATTATCTGACAGTAAAGAGACTTAACGATTACTTTCGGCGTCACGACTTGTGTGTTTAGTTCGACGAGTAAAAAACGGGTCGCGTTAAACTTTTGAGTCATACATGGTGGTCGGTGTCTCGTTTCACCTAGTCGAGAGACCCCCTTTTAGGAAGTACACATGGACGGTATTCTTTATTATTTAAGACGAAACGTAGTGAGATAAATATCTGAAGTCAATAAAAGTGTATAAAAAACCGGAAAAAAGATATCGTCGTACGTTAGAGTTTACTTAGTCAGAGTAGAACAGTTAAAGTGACAATTTAACCCGAATTTATAAGAGAAATCCACAATCTCCTAACGTCCCTGTAAAAGACAAGTTTGTCCTTGTTTACTCTGACTCCGTTCTAGAAACCAGAGATTTTAAGAGATCGAAGATTGACTGGATATAAAGTAAGTAATCAGAATCCGTCGTCTACTGAAGGAATCTTTACGGTATAAACCACGTCGGGGTTCCGGACCCACTTATCGACAACGTACCACATGCTACTTAGTCTTTTATGTGCCATTTACCTCTGATACAACTTAAAAAAAAACATCGTTTCATATAATCAGTACTCCATTGGTTGAGTCGTGTTCCTTTTGGAAGGACGACTAGAAACGGACGAGTAATTAAGGTGTTAACGAATGATAAACGATTCGTGACGAGATACGCGACCTCTGTTATCATCATTTGTCCCGTATATTTCTTGGACTGGCTCCCATAGAATGCAAAATCACACTCTTACTCTTTTTTTATTTACAATAGTCAGTCAAAGTCTATCACTATTCATGATACCTTTTAATTTATTTGCCTCCGTGCTCGTCTTAGAGGCTGTATAAACATTACGACGGTTCTCAGAACTAAAATACTAGAATCTTTCAACAGAGATTTCTTCACTATATCGGAACTGTTAAAGAATTTATAAGTCATTAATGTTGTGAGCATAGTGACAAAACTCAAGAACTACGACTGACAACCAGAACTACGACGAGACCGTCCTGTGAGAGATATGACACCAGGGGTGTCAGGAGTGAACCCGGGTGACCCTACAGAACCTCCTACACCCCTGTCGGACTGACTCGTCGACTCCTCGAACGGAGAACCGTATAAGGGTATACCCACTAGGGGAGTGATTCTCGTCTCAAACTAAGTCGTAGAAACCCGTTGTAGACGTCGTGGGATCGTGGTAAAAAATTTTATTAAATAAATAAATAGTAATTAAAGAAAAAACCAATACGACACACCGTACGTCCTAGAATGATTATCAGGGGGTTAGTCCCTAGTTTGAGTACGGGAGAATCACTTTCATGTCTCAGAATTGATGACCTATCGGTCCCTTCAGGGAGTACGGAAAAAAGGGAAATTCAAAATTCAAAACTTTATTAAAATTTTAATATACTCTCGACGTCCTTGTGACATTTCGTGAGTGAGGAACTATAGGAAGTACGTGTGTGTGTGTGTGTCTGTAAAGAGAGAGAGAAAAAAAAAAAAAACCGTAACTCACATGTAACGTTTATGGAGGTAAGGGAACCAAAATAACTCTACATTGGCTGTTTCGGTATTTGGTAAATTTCACATGTTACACTGGTAAACTACCCGTATACATGACACATCGTGGTACGAAACATACTGTACTGTGTGAACGAACTCAGTTGACTGACCAAAGGGTAATCACTCTGTACGAGGTAAAGAACCTCGTCGAGTTACCACCTTGATCTGTCTCTTGATCCGGACTTTTAGTCTCCTTTACGGGAAGTGGGTGGCCTTGTCATAATCTCGGTATTTTAGGATCACATTTACAGTGAGATATATAGACGAGATTATTACTTTTAAATCTGGTTACTTCGCAGTTTAACATACAATTGTTTCTCCTTTTACGACTTGTCTCTCCCGTCTTGAAATTTTTAAGGACAGGAAGGGAGAATTAAGTTCCAACGGTCGAAGACACACACCCCGGTTCCCGTGACATAATAAAATATGTGAAACTAAAAAGTCATCCACAACTACGAAGGAACCTCTTCCGTTACCGCGGGTGAGGTCATGAGAACGGACCTCTTATGATACCTGCCTCCTCGGACCATCCGACGTCAGGTACCCCAACGATTCTCAGTCCTGACTCACTGAAGTGAAAGTGAAAAGTGGAAGTACGTAACCTCCTCCTTTACCGTTGGGTAAGGTCACAAGAACGGACCTCTTAGGGTCCCTGCCCCCTCGGACCACCCGACGGCAGATACCCCAGCGTGTCAGTCTGTGTTGACTTCGCTGAATCGTCGTCGTCGTCGTCGTCGTCGTCGTCGTCGTCGTCGTCGTCGTCGTCGTCGCTATGAAGGACCTACATAAGCTTTGTCACATACACATGTGTAGAACCCGACTAATTGTAAAGTCTGAGAGTCAGACATATGGGAGACGTTTATGAGTTTACACTCTATGTTCTTTCTATATAGTAGAAATAGGATAATACTGGTTTAACTATTTACAGAAAAGAGTATGAGATCCTCTGTTTTTTTAAGAGTGTGTTTTAAAACTCCAGAGTAAAACCGATGTCTCAATTCTATTAAAAGGACCCCGTAGTTCTCAAACCTTCACGTCATCTATACTTGGGAACTGAAGAAGGACGAAAACACTTAACGGGGTTTCAGAAACGGTACTTTTTTTATTCGTTTCTTTCGGTAGGATGGACCTTTTTCCTCCAGTTGGTTTATTTATTATATAATTGAAATCCGAAAGTCCAGATCACACCATAGGACAGAAAAGTACTTGTAATCTGTCTGTACTAATTTATTCGGTGTTTCATAACATTTTACACAATTTTGTTCTCCGACGTTATTAAACCTGTTTGGGAGGTACACCATTTTGAAACTAAGTGGTCATTAGAAAGTTTGTTTCCTTCTAATCTGACTGTCTAAAAAAATTTATTGGTATCTGCACCTTATCTTAGACGATCAAGTTTTATGAAGAGAAGAGAAACTTTTTCTTATACTCATCTTTATTCCAATTTTAAAAAAATTGTCTTACAATTTAAAAATTAGATTTAAATTTGAAATCACAGTATCTCTGTCATTACAGTAAAGAAAAGGTGATAATAGTAATGATTTTTAAAATATTTTGGAATACTTTCTGGTTTTTTTAGAAAAAAATGAGTAATACGGTATTCTCTGTACTAATTTTACTGTTCAAGGGTTTATTGTACTTTTTACGTAAAGGGGAAATAGGTTTCGTTTACGTAAAACGAGGATTCTCTACAAATTAGATAAGAGAAAAAAACTCTTCTCTATCGTCTCCCTACTTTCCTAAATGTCAAGCTTAACAGTAATTACTTTCTGTGTATAAACTGAACACTAATATTTTATTAACGACATTGTTAAAACTCAAATCTGTCGTCATCACTTAAAACTATACTTACTTTTTGTTTAATATAAAGACAATTGTAAGTTCCAATGAAGAGACCCAGTCTTAAGACTTTTCAATGGGAAATAATACGGTACCCTTATCACCTTGGTTACAATTCTTTAGAAGAGATACACATACACATGTTTATAAATAAGGTCCTTCGTAAGACAAAGATATCTTAATCAAATTTTCTTGTCGAATTAGAAAGTATTTTTGAAAAAATATTTCTTGAAATTATACGAAAGATGATGGAATAAGAGAAGGAGGTCGGAGAGGTAGTCTCTCTCACGAGTGTACTTACCGATTTAAGTTAGTGGTAGTAACCGAGTGACCCTTCTTTACACTCCTTTTCGGTGTCAAGGAAATATCAAAGTCGAAGACTCACAAACGAATGAGGGATCGTTGACCCCGTGGTTTTACCGGTGTCCTGACGTGAACGGGACTCTTTACGGAAAATGACTCTTCTAGGTCCCCGATCATCTCCTAGGTTCGGAGAAATTTCCAGAGAAAGTCAAGCGACCATGCAAAAAACAGATCTGTGTAGAAAGGAACGGTGATCCCACCATTACTATGAGAACTCCCTTCATTCCAACCCTCCACTCGTGTCTTCTTGTTTCCGACATTTGAACGTGAAACGAGACAACTGGAATTAAATAATCCTCCTGTAGAACCCTAA
The DNA here is from genome assembly GCA_006410555.1 of Capra ibex. NCBI lineage: Eukaryota > Metazoa > Chordata > Mammalia > Artiodactyla > Bovidae > Capra > Capra ibex. Next base: position 35,360,134 of record SJYO01018757.1, on the reverse strand, counting down.
AAAGGTCGTTTACTAGTTCTCCCACGTAAAAGGTCCAGAGACACGTAAAGAGAGAAAACGTCAGAGAGAGAGAGTGTTCTTGTTCTTAATTGTTCATAAAAATTCATTCTGTCATTTTCAAATCTTGAGGTTAACAGTCTTGAGTCAGTTCTTCGTCAAAGGTTCTTCAAGGATTTAAAAGAGGAATTCTAAATTGTCCTTCAGTATTAGTGGATAATTGGTGAAACCAAAGAATCGGAAGACCGACCACTTGAGTGAAAAGAAAACTTGACAAGATTTATTAATTCTCCTACAACTTCTGTAGATTGGGAAAACCGACTATGGAAAATTCTTTCTTGTTTTCACACAAACAAGTATAAGTTTGAGGTCCTTTTATTGGGGACTACGATGAATTTTTTTTTTTTTTTTCCAAGGAACTAAAGTCACTGAAATTCTAACTATATTCCCTGAAGGGGTCCCTCAGGTCACCAAATCTGAGACACGAAGGTTACGTCTTCCACATCCAAGGTAGGGTCCAACCCCTTGATTCTAGGGTACACGACACACCGTATCGGTCTTTTATTTTTGTTTGTTTGTTTTTTTGGATAGTTAATTTTTTTTTGGACTGTATTCCTTCTTGTTTTCCTTTTTTTTAGATAATGCTTCTTAGTGACACACAGTACTTGATTCCTAACATTAATTGTTGAAGACACATGGATTGTACATTGAAATTTTTGATGAATGGTTAAAATTCCATTTCGGACCGGGTATTTGGACACAACATTAAATCATACATTGTGACCTTTTGGGTACTTTCCTTTTATACTCTGATCAAGTCCCGAAGGGAACACCGAACCTAACATTTCTTAGGTGGACGTTACGTCTTCTCGGACCAAACTAGGGACAGAGACCTTCTGGGGGACCTCTTCCCTTACCGATGGGTGAGGTCGTAAGGTCGGGTCTCTTAGGGTTCTTGTCTATTCGGACTGCCCGATGTCAGGTACCCTAGTGTTTCTCAGTCTGTGTCGGCTTACTGGTTCGTGCGTATGTGTGTCAGTCACGAAAACAAATCATGGCATATTTCACCTTTCCTGTCACCCTTCAGAGAAATAAGGAAGGTCGTCTCCTAATGACTCATGGTAGATTAATCTCTTCGGCTTTTCCTTCACTACCTATTGACCGTAAGAATTTAAAGTTTGAAAGTCCTGAAGGAATAACGACTGTTCCTCTTTCGTCTCTTCTACCGGATATCGACTAACGTCATCAAAAAGATTTGTACTGATTGTGATTCTTACTTTAAAACATCCAACCTTATCTTCTTTAGAGTCGTGACCCACTTCGGTATATTAATCTACAAAGTTTAATGAAATCTTAGAAGCTTCGTGTGTTTGTTCCTATACCTAGTAAGTGTTATACGGAGAAATATTCGGTGCATGAAAGTATTATTTATTTCAGAAGTATTATTCTTTATTATTGGTGTGTATTAAGAATATTTATTATTAGTAATTGTCCCTCCTTTGACCTGAACAGACCGAGAAACGAGTTCACCTTTCAAGAGGGAAATGACTGTCTAAACGGTTTCGTAGGTTAAATTACAAGCTTTGTGACGAAACAAAGTAGAACTCAACAGTTTGATGACGTGAGATTTTAGGACGGTGATTGAAATCGACATGAGTTAAATGAACATAAATTATGTCTGTCCGTAATAAAAACTATGATTTACATGATATGAAAACTATGATTTACATGAATACAAAAATTGTGAAGAGAATTCCTGTCAACGATGGTATTCTCCAAAAGGTACTTAGTGGATTAAGTCTATTTCTAACTTATTATAAAAGTTAAAGGAAGGATGTAAATAAAATCTTACATGCAGTGAGTGCTTAAGTTTTAAAGTTTGATACCTTCAAACCTCCATTTCTATAACTTCTATAAAGAAGTTTTACAAAACACCTCCTTTTTTCCATAATATATAATATAATGTTCTTTGGAGTAGTGTCGAAGGATTTCTTTGTTTCAGGGTCTTAAAATGTTCTTAACGAGTCACCTTCATTTAGGTTCAAGTTTCTCTGTTCTTCTTTCCTCATTAAACAATAAGTCGTATATATACTAGACGGTGTCGTTAAAACTTGGTGAAACAAGCCGACCCAAACGGAATCATCTCCCTATCTACGACGACACTCTTAGTAAGGGACTTTTGTCTCCACTTTCATTCAGTTACTCACTCTCGACTATATTTAAGTTCAGTAAAATGTTTCCTAAACGTGTGTTCTACTTAAAAGTGTTCAACCGTTCGAAAAGGTCTTAGAACGAAAGTACTTACAATAAACTTGTTCAACATATCTTACGTCAGAGGTAAGATACTCTATCGTAACGGAAAAAAAAAAAATTTGGTTCAACCTTGATAAGTCCAGTGGTTTATTGTCCCTAGTTTTCATTTTGTCGACTTTTTAGGTTGTCAGACCAGATTGGACCCTACGAGACAGAGGAGTGTCGGTTACGAGGTAGTCCGCCGAAACAGACCGACCGCCTAAATCACATCCCTGAGAGTAGACGTTTCCATGTTACTTCCGAAACCAATTAAAGGTAGGTCAAAGATGACATCACTTCCAGAAAGTTACCTAACGTTAGGAAGACGGTCTCTGTCTACCATACCATACCATCTTTCTCAGACATCTGGACCCAGGATTGGACCCAAATCGGCACCCTGAACCAGTTCAGTAAATTTATACGAGACTTGTAGTCAAAGGAGGGAATACTTTCTCCCTATACGCAAGCGTGGGTAGAGACTCCTGACAGTCCTATTTCGTTATTACGTGTACTTCCGTATCTTACCATTCTCCAAACATTTTTCTCATGTGTCTATTAAACGGACAGTGGATATAAGTAACTATTTATTTATAGGTACTTATAGTCATTGTCCTTCTGTCCCTTCCTTATTTTACCGAGGTACCCGTGATTCTTATTCGATCATCTTGTTTCCTTTGCTTTTCTTTATAATATAAAGTCTCTTCGTCTACTGTCTTATAATCATAACGTCCCCTTATTTCTGTGTGTCTTAATCACCCAAGGATGACTTTCCTACTTACCCGTAGGTCACCTTTTATTTCCCTTTCCCTGTAAGTCCCATTCTGGTGTCTTCGATCCAATTCTTATCTCTCCCTTCTACCAAACCCTTTTCTTCTGTGTATAACGTTACTCGACCAAACGGGAGAATCTTTCTACTTTTATTGAACCTCTTGGTCTCTTTCTCGTTGACTTCTCTGTCTTCCTGATTTCGAGTCACCTAGACACTGTCAATCAGTTCTTCGACTTACTCGTTTTGTGATCCACTTTTTTGGTATGTTCACTACCTAGGTAGTTTAAGATTCATTTTACTAAAAAAAATTAGATCCTTCTCTAAATCAGACTGAACCTTATATCCTTATTACTAGGTCCTACCGTTTATAATCCCACTTTATCTTTCCTTTATAAGAAAAATCAACCGTGTCCTGTAAACATATCTCATTTTCTCTACAGACTCACTGTAATTTGTAAGAGTTCATATCTTACATGTGTCGGACTCGTCTATATTACATGTATTAACGGATCATCGAGATGAGTTCGATTTACTGGGTTTCCAATGAAGACCGGTATGACAGCCCAACGAAACAACAACAACATTGTTCTTTAGTAATTTCCTAATTTTTATATTAATATAATCTATACGTTTGATAATTTATATTGTTCCTAAATTAAGTCGTTGTTCGAAAATAGTAGACTTTTGTAATTGAGAGGGTTGATATCAAGTACAACGTTTTGACTCCTTGAGTTAAGGAGAAATCCTACATGAAGACCAACTTTACTAAGTACTAAAGAAGTAATTTGATTGTTCCAGAAGCATTCGTTACTGTTTTTCCTTTCTAATTGTGATGACATTCGACGTTAATTGAATTTTTTACCGTCAGTACGACAAAGTACAAATATAAGGTAAACAGTGTGTTAAGAAATATAAGAAGGTTGGTATTTCTGTTTGATGGTTGTAAGTCTATGGTCATGTTAGTTGTCATAGTGAAAACGAATACTTCGTTATAGGATCCAGAGACTGAGAAGAGAAACATTCACGTTAAAACTCCTATTTGTGTTTGGTGTTTTGTTTTACGGACGGAATATAATGTTTTCAGAAACGGTAAGGTACGGGTGGACTCATAGACTTGAGAAAAGAGTGTTATAACTAAATTATTGGTCCGGTATACGAATTGGTTTGAATGATATACGATTTTAGACCTAAGAAATATTTTGTTTAAATTTTTACATAAAGAAAAATAATAGATTTCGAAACTTTGGTACATAAACTAATGTCTCGTGACTCAGTCCTCTATGTCTAGTGTCGTTAGTCAAAGTCCTTGTCGTAGNTTGAATGATATACGATTTTAGACCTAAGAAATATTTTGGTTAAATTTTTACATAAAGAAAAATAATAGATTTCGAAACTTTGGTACATAAACTAATGTCTCGTGACTCAGTCCTCTATGTCTAGTGTCGTTAGTCAAAGTCCTTGTCGTAGAACCTTCGGATTTCCGAAAGAGTTCAAAAGTTAAACAGATCTGAGATCGGTTAATTTCAGAACTCAACTTAGGTCACAACCTAAAAGGATGTCCCGTCATTCTCTAGACTGGTCCTCTGAGACCCCACGAAACATAAACTACGAGATAAAATTCCTCGGTACAGAAATCTTTAAATGGATAAACGTAATATCTTCATCAGTTGGGACCGTTTTGACAAAAGAATGAATATAACCTCTTGGTAAAGGAACTAAATCTCGACTTTATCAGATCAATACATGTAGGAATTTTCCAACTTTGACTTAATATCTACCGGTGGACCGGTCGGAGACGATTAGGTAAGGGGTCGGGGACTGGCGTGAGCACAATTCTGGCAGGAATGACTCGCGTCTACCTTCATTTGTTAATGGTTCTTCGGTTTTAAACGTAACCAACTTCCTAGTCTGGTTTTATTCAAGCTATAATAGATTCTTGACCAAAGACTTCAGTCAGTCCTACTTCCGTTATTAAGGATTACTCCGTCTTAGAACCGTTGGAAGTAGTCCTCTCGATTCCACTCGTGTCGTTGTCTCGTCGTACCGTGGAAAATTGTAAATAAAAATTTCTTTGAAAAGGATCCTTGTAGACAACTTAAATTTGGGGATCCTCCCTCGTATCCAGAAAATATTTTTGGATGGGTAGTCTCTTACCCGTAGTCAAGAGAACTACACTAAATAAGGTTCAGTTTAGAACTGAGTTTGAAACTTTTATTTTTACCTCCCTTCTGTAACTTACTTAGTCACCGACTACGGAGGCATTATAATCCAACCATGTTTACATTAACACCGAAGTCCGACACTTAAAGTTTAGTAATCATGATCCAAACTTGTGTATAAATAATTAGTTTTATCCTTGGTAATGTTAGTTTTGTAAAAACGACTTCTCTTTATTCAAACGGATAAGAATGTCACATTTTTAGCCACAGGACCGTAAGGTCTTGAGAACCTTTCGTAAAGGACGGAGAACGACCGACACCTTCGTACAAGGGACGGTTTACGACAGTTCTACGATCTTCTTCACCATCAGTCAACGGTTCTCCAGTCCACTTATATCAGCTTATCCGCTTGGTAACATCTGATTAAACAAGTTGAAAACTTCCCAACGAACGCACTGCACGTCAACCCGTGATATCACCTCTTCTTAACCCGGGTAAGACAATTGGTTAAGACCGACATCCGTAACGTCAAAAACCACGTAGATTGACTAAACGACTCGTATGAAGAGTCTACATTACCAAAACGACCCTAAGTCTTGCGACGTCACATAGTCTGGCCGTCGTCTAGTGGTTTATCACTGGTACTGGAAAAAAAACCACGTTCAAACCGAAAGTCTTCACGAAGAAGAACCAGGTAGGTAACTCGATTAGTAACGGTCAACAAGACATTTTAGGTAAAAAGTAACGTACAGTGTTAAGTTAGTTCTTTACCAAACAACAACATGTCCTATTCTCTTTTTTTAAAAAAAACAGATTGTAGTTTAGGTATCAAATTATTCAGTAATCGTATTTTTGTATTCGTTCTTTACGTGTAATTTTCCTACATATTATATTGGTGTAAATTCTTACCTAACATTATAGTTTGTCGTTTCAAGTTGTTACGTTTTGGCGTTAATGAAAACGTGTTTGGTTTATGTTACCTTATAATGAGTCGGTATTTTTCTTTTCTTTATCACGGTAAACGTCTCTACTCCTACCTGGACCTTTAAAAGTATGTCTCACTTCAGTTTGTTTCTATTTATATTAGACTATAGTGGAAACACCTTAGATTCTATCCCGTGTCTACTCAGATAGATGTTTTGTCTTCATCTGAGTGTCTGAACACCAACGGTTACGCCCCCTTACCTCTCTGCCTGACCCTCAAACCCCAATAATGTAAATCTTGCCTATTTGTTATTCTAGAATGACATATCGTGTCCCTTGATATAGGTCAGAGGACCCTATTTGGTATTACCTTTTCTTATATTTTATTCTTACAAGTATACAAATATTTACTCAGTGAACCGACATGTTGTCTTTAATCTCGTTGAGACATTTAGTTGATATAAAGGTAAATTTTACATTTTTTATCTTATTTACGGTTATGTTAATTAAGTGACAACGAGTCATTTGCCGAGTTTTCAAAGTCAATTAATGTTCTAGATACAATTATGAAAAGCAAATAGTCCTTCTGTGATTTATCCGAAAGTTCAAGGTTGATTAAGGTATTCACTTGATTTTTTGTCCACTTTATTGTTTTTTCCTCAGTTAGATATCTATCAAGATCCTGTCACGCGTAGGGTATCATACGTAAGTGATTTGTAAACGACTATCTGTTCATTTAACACAAATTGAAAAGTTTAATCTCGTAAATAACATTTGTTCGTTGGACTTCTTTCAGTTTGTGAACAATAATTGATTGGAGGGAGGAGCGAGACTAAAGAAAAAGATCCAAATGTGGATAAGTAAAATTTCGGTATAGTGGTAGATGATCAATAATTCATAACGGAATAACGTACAAGTTTTAAACACTGATAAATATATTTATTATAACTTTATATAAAGGAAATTAAAGGTAAGTCTGATGTCTTCCAAATAACTCATTGGAAATTGTATTACGGAAATTTGTTTTCTTAAGGTCAAAAATATGGTCTGAGGGGTGGAACTGAAAAACCAATAATTGTTCCCTAGGAATACCTTTCAGCGATGTCCTGTTTCCTCCGTAAGTCGTTCACTCAGTTGCGCCGTTCATTAGTAGTTCCCGTAGTGTCCCTTAGTCTTGACAGCCGGAAAATTTTACTGTAGTATCGTCGATCTATTAGTGACAGTGTATACTACCGACGGGTGACAGTGACCAGTATTGTTCTTTCTCGTACCCAGAGGAAATACCACTGTGGGGTTCTCCGATCCCTTTTACGGGAGGTAATTTACCTCTTACCTGTGACGCTGTCTCTGTCTTTCCCGAATTAGTTCACATATGAATTTTGTCTTCAACTTGTTACCCCCCTGGTAGACAGGGAGGGTAAGGAGGATTAAGCTGGTCAGAGGAATGCATGATTTGTGTCCTCCCCGTTTGTGTCTAGTAAACAAAACTAATGTACAAGGTTCACTTCGACCATAAATGTTTGAACCGTTCGTTTGTCGTCCGTGGGTTCTTCGTCCCGAAGTAAGACGTAGTACTGGTTTCGAGTCCAACCTCGACCCTCTTAGGGTAGAACTCCTTACCTGAGTACAGGGGAGTACAAGAACATTGGAACTTGCCAACGGATCGTAGTTTATAGTGGGCACACATTAGTCCGATCAGGAACAGAGGTAGAAGATGGAGAGGGTAAGACTCAGACTCGAAGAAGGGTCTCCTTTGTCTTTACTGATGCCAAAATTCTTAGAGATCGACTCAAGTCCCGAAACAACTTTTTTTTTTTAATTAAAGGAAACCGACTCTGATTAGTCGGATACGATTTGTTAAAGATTGTTGATTAATGCGTGTTAGCTCCGTGGACGATTCGGTCGTCTAGGGAGTTGAAGAACTAATCCTTTTCTTTTTTTCTCCGTAAAACACGTTAATGTGTAATACTGGTAAAGGATCGTCGTCCCTCTGTCGGTCGAGTACGGTGTTACAAGTGCATGTAACAATTCTCGTCCCCTCTTTTGACAAAAAGCACTAACTTGTTGTACTGAAGGTGACACTTCCTTTGTCACACAGGTATCTTAAGCTAATGTAAAGTGTTTAAAATCACGGATGATACGCGTTCCCGAAGGGTACATCGAGCCGTCTATTTCTTAGAAGGACGTTACGTCCTCTGGAGCCAAACTAAGGACCCAGTCCTTCAAGGGGACCTTTTCCCTATCCCATGGGTGAGGTCATAAGAACCCGAAGGAACCATCGAGTCTGTCATTTTTTAGGTGGACGTTACACCCTCTGGACCCAAGCTAGGGACCCAACCCTTATAGGGGACCTTCTCCCGTACCGTTAGGTGAGGTCATAAGAACGGACCTCTTAGAGATACCTGTCTCCTCGGACCACCCGATGTCAGGTACCCCAGAGTTTCTCGACTTATGTTGACTCGCTGATTCGTGTCATGTACACGTTTGAATCTTTCACCTATATTCTGTTACTCTGAAATTCATCTTAACACTACCTCCTTACGAATAATGAAGGGTCCTAACTCTGACCTCGTACACGAAGTAATCAACTCCTCTCTTTATCCGTTCCCGAATGTCATGACCACCTCCACCCTTGTCCTCCTCTTTCCTTCGATGTGACACTACTTAATTACGTCTTAAAACGTTAGTCTTTTTAGTTCTTTGTTCGTTACATTTAACGGTCGATTGGACCTTCAAAACACACCACACCTTGGTATTAGAAAAGTCATAAACCCAAGACACTTGTAGAATGAGGTCGGGTCGTCCTTATATAATGTCCAACCGACAAAGAGAGAAAGAGAAAAAATTTCAAATTAGTTGTACCAGAACTATCTTTTCTATTTTATCATATTCCTTCTTTTTAATGTCGTGGTACGTAGATTTTGTCCTGTTTTTTTTATTTTTCGATTGTTTTGTATAAAATTTTTAAACGGACCACGGAGTCTATCGTTTCTTAGACAGACGATTACGTCCTCTGGACCCAAGCTACGGACCCAACCCTTCTAGGGACCCTCTTCTGTTACCGTTGGGTGAGGTCATAAGAACGGACCTCTTAGGGTACCTGTCTCCTCGGACCACCCGATGTCAGGTCCCCTAGTGTTTCCCAGTCTATACAGACTCACTGATTGTGTATGTGTGTGTGTTTAGATATTTTTTTTAAAAAAATTCTTTATTAAGTAGTGTAAGTTAACCCAATATAATTTATCCGTATGTAACAATTGTAACAATTATAAACTTTTAGTCAATAACGTTAAATCTTTTAAAGTGTCTTACTTCCTCTATTTCTCTTGATGATAGTGTTTTCTAAGTCTTTTTCGTAAACTATTTTAAGTTGTATATAAGTACTGTTTCTTCGCAGAAATGAGAACTTTTGTCAACTATTTGACACCGGGATTCTGTCACGTCGAGTAGGAACAATATTTTACCCTCATGTAACGTGTCTCGACGTCTGTAAATAAACGTGAAGTAGAGACCAACAAAAAACCGAGGTAGCAGTCAAAACATCATCTTTGGCTCTAACTGTTACCTCGGTTTTTCGTCGGTCTCTATTATACAAAGAGAAAAACTGTAGTCTGGAGATCAAGTCAAACGACGGAACGACCAAACTACCGAATGAGATTTTAAATTCGTTCTAAAGGACTCCCGACCGACAGTGTTCCAAAACTAGTATCTTGAATTAAGACAGAAAGAGGTGAATAGTTTTATTTCACATTGATGTTCGTGTCCCAGGACGTATTAAATTTCTTTACGTTTGTCTTAGTATACCGGTTTATAGGAAGACGTTAGACTTTGTCAAGAATTAAGGACTAATTTTACTGGGACAAAAAGATCCCGTTTACTTTACATGTGGGAATTAGAAGGGATCTCAGTCTCCTAAGACCCACGATGCATCCGAAATCGCGATAACGAAACCGTACTTAAGAACTCTTACTTAACTGAAGTAAAGGAAGGGATTACCCTATTTCACTAGGTGTGTTGATCCAAATTTCGTCTTCCCTCGTTCTTACTAGACTCGAACTTCCATCCTCCGTCTTCCATCACACGAAAAGATAATGTCAGAGAAAGGATAATACTCTACTAAAGGAGAGAGGTTGGAAGATAAAGGAGGAGAGAAACCAGTAAACAAAACGTAGACTTGCCGTAGTAACAGACAAGAACTGAGTCGTCCAAAGGAATGTGGATCCATGAAATATAAGAATTTCCCCTAGTCCAGAAAACTAAAACTTGTAATTTTTTTTCTCAGTAAGTTGTCTTGTTTAAGTAAAATTTTTGCTTACAGACCACCAAAGAAGTGTTACTGTCTTACAGGAGATTTTAATATAATTAGTGTCAGTGTAGTGGTAGAGTCCTTAAGTTATAATGTCGATTTTTCTTATAGTCGGTATGTGGGCATAACGATGACCGGACAGAATATTCTGGTAGACAGAGGAAGAGACGAGGTAATAGGTTGTGGAACAATGAGTTTTACTCCCAGTGTCTACTCCCGTAACCGTAATGGATCCTCGAATAGTCTTTACCTCTGAGAGTCTGGAGTAAGTCTGGATACGTTAGTCTCGGATGTAAATTACTTTAGAGGTCTACTAGAGATGTGTGCAATTTCAAACCATAAAACACGATTCAGGGAAGTCAGTATAGACTGAGGAACACTGGGATACCTGACATCGGACGCTCCGAGGTGTCAGGAACTTTAAGAAGTCCGTTCTTATGACCTCACCCAACGGTAAAGGAAGAGGTACCCTAGAAGGACTGGTCCCTAATTTGGACGCAGAGAATTCAGAGGATGAGACCGTCTACCCAAGAAATGGTGATCGACTTCAAACCTTTCTAGAGAAGATTAACTAAACTGGTTGTCGTTTCCGTGTCCATCACTCCGAGGTAGACACGACAATGGACTGACGCAGTGACCGTCGGGTGTTTCTTCGACCGTTTTACCGAAGTTATAATAGAGATCTGGAGTTTATGGTCTTAATAGTTTGACGAATACCTTACTTAAGGAGTTTACTTTTACTTTTGACGAGGTCCCGATACCAAAACTCACTTAAAGTAGAAGAGGTCTAGGTGAAATTTGAGAAATTGTCGGGATTGTACCGACTAAATGTCCCCATAGACCTATGTAGATCCAGTCTAATGGACCTCTTCAATTAACTAACATTATTATTATTAATCAATTAAATGTGGAATTTGACCTCTGTCTTTTATCGTAACTCGAGGATCGGGGATCGATCATTTCTTGTCGACTTTTACTTTTGAGTATAGGGTGGAACTTCGTCCCTGTACCTTCTTCTTGGAAGATGCCACCACGAACAAATCAGTGATTCAGCACAGGCTGAGAAACGTTGGGATACTGGACATCGGGTAGTCCAAGGAGAAATGTACCGTAAAGGGTCCGTTCTTATGACCTCACCCAACGGTAAAGGAAGAGGTCCCCTAGAAGGACTGGGTCCCTAGCTTTGACGAACCGACCACCTAAGAAATGACGACTCGGTGGTCCCCTCGAGGTAAAAGGTTCCGTGATAGAGGAATTTGAGAAAAATGAAGTCTGTGTTTCAGTGAAGGAATGTAGACGTTTCTTCCGGAGGTCGTGTCTTGGACTGGACACTAGAAGTGAACCCTCATTTATCCTAGTGTCACCGGGGGTCGTAGACCAATTGGAACACCTCACCAGACACGATTGACACGAGAAGGTACTACGGACGTCCCAAAAACCTTCTCAGCATAGACCTCGGTCCAATTAAACATTTAGGAGAGACTTTAATTACTCGTACTTTAACGTGTAAAGGACGGAGACCGTAAGGATAACGAGTAGACAGACTTAGTGTTTACTATTGAGGATAGGAAGAAGGATCTTAACAAAGGTCGTTCCTGTCTACTTGTTCTCAGTGTCTAACCGGAGTAGTGATATTTAAAGATCTCCTTACCTGAGATACGGTAAAAGTAATGGTATAGTCTAGGGTCAAATTTTGAATTTTTAAATCATGTCGAAGATATTAAAGATATACACTTCTTCGGATAGACGAAATTTAGGAACCGAACTGGTAGTCTAATGCGGTCGACTGTAAGACGTATGGAGTTGTAATACTTTATGTGTATCCAAGTCATTCAAGATTCGTAATCTTATTATTAGACCTACACACAAACACACACACACAATCAACGAGTTAGTACAGACTAAGAAACACTACGGTACCTGACATCGGACGGTCAGAGGAGACAGATACCCTAAAGGGTCCACTCCTATGACCTCACCCAACGGTACAAGAAGAGGTCCCCTAGAAGGACTAGGTCCCTAGCTTAGAACCAGAGGAGGTGGAGATAAAACGGGGAAGAGATCCGGGAAAAAAACGTAAAGATTACATTTGGTGTCTCTTTTTCTACCTCGAAAAACATTTTAGTCCAGAGAGGTTCTTAAAAAGAAAATGTGCTATATTGACGTTTACAAAGATGTAAATCTTTAGAAGTTATACCACCAAAGACCTTACCCCGGTTCTAACTACCCTTTTACTCTCCTTCGTTTTACGTTAGACTTACTGAAATAAGATTCTCTAGACTTAAACACGGTCACACACTGATTTACGACCCACAGTAATCTTCTGATTCTTACTCAGTGTAAACAGACACCTCACCTCGTAAGAACAGATCCAAACTAATAGTACTTTTATCGGAAAGTTCGGAAGTGGACGACGGGACTGTTAGTCCTTGTACTGTTTTAAAATTGATTCCATTGAAAGGTTGGACCAAGTCACCGAGTCATAAAAAGAAAGAAAGAGAAGAAAAGGTAATTGGTTCGCAACACATTTGTCTTTGTTTACAGTTGACAACCTTTTGATGAAATATGTTTATTTACTAGTCTATGACGATGATGACGACTGTTTAAGGATTACTTTGACCTTTTTATTTATAACGGTGGTGACAGGTCTGAGTCAAAGGTTATGTCTTCGACTTTTAGACAGAGAAATAGATCGTGCGAGCTCACTATCAAACCTCGAACCTCGTGCCTGAGGAAGGGGTCCCAGTAACTAGACTGACGTCTTGTTCCTGGTACGTAACGGTTTTGGGGGGCACACTGGTGGTTGAGGAAGGAAGTACCTGACTGCACACGTCACCAGAATCTTACTTATGAGGTTTCTTGTAAGGTTATACGACTCCCTTTCGTTGTAAAAAAATGACTCTAAGATGAAAGTAATTATTAGTTTTGTGGTTCTCTATTCTGAAACACCATTACCTCTTTTACCTAATTCGGTCTTCAATAGACTCGTGTTTCATCTCCCTTCCTTTTCGTTTGGAGTCTAACTTCGGGACCCAACATGTACTCCCTGTGTTTATTGTACTTCTTTTTTCGTTTGACCTCAGTTGGTCTTCAAATATAGTTATTATGACTATGAGGATATGTGTTACTACCGCTTATGAATGACTCCTAAGGGACACACTGCCGTGTTTGGATTCAGGAAATATACACATAGATAGAAAAAAGTAGAGTTTGTGAGTTATTATATATTTGAACGTTTTTTTTTTTTCTATTTAAGTAAAATGTTTTCGTTAGGACCAAAATTCCTTCTTAACCGGTCCGATTACCATCTAAGGTACCACTTAAGATTCACGGTATCGATAATATAACGACGACTTGTTACACCGATATGTGTATGTGTGGATCGTGACACGAATCATGAAGCAAATGTAACAGTCATGAATACTGTTACATTAACGTGTCCATATCCATCTTAATTACGAAGACTTTTAAACTCCTATGTCTCCAAATCTCTCTACTTTATTCCACAGATTTACAAGGGTCCTTCGTTTCCCATCTTTAGTTCGAAATTGAATGTACGAGAAATGGTGTTACTATATAATAAGTAAGTTTGAGCTAAGTGTAAAAAAAAAAATTGTCACAAACACACACACATTTCTGTCCGCGTAAAAGTATATCACCAGTGATGACCTACATGAGACCAACTGATATATGGTGACTATGTCCCATCCCTGAACCTTGATATAAACTTCTCAGGGATTTAAAAGTCAACTCTTTTGTTACATAGTAAAGATCTTCAAAATTTTAGACGAAGGAAGAGTACTTAAGAACCAAATGAAATACTCTAAGTCAAAAGAAAAGGTCTTGTATTTGTTTAGTGAACTTTCTTATGGAAAATCGGTTCTTCAAGATTCGTAAAATCCTCTACTTTAAACCGACTTAAAGAGAGAGTTTGAGGAAGAGATACGGGTGGTACGAGTGACTCTCTCATAAATAATACTTGACCGAGGATGTTCACCGAATAGTGGAGTTTTACTTAGTCATCACCCTGGGAAAGAAAAGAGGAAATCATAAGGTCTGTTGTACAAGTCTCGGACGACGAATGTCATAAAGTTCGGAAAGTAATCACAAGTACGTCGATCTCCCCATCGTATCTAGAATCTGGTCCACTGTACCTCGTTACGTTACTTCTTTACCACCCTATTGAACACACCGACCGTTACCTCTACTAACGTAGACAGAAAAAAGAGGGAGACCGAGAATGTCGGGTGGAGATGTTTATCGACCCGAGGTCTCATCCATCCGGCGTTAGAGACAAGAGTCTGAGTCCTCTCCTAGACACGTAGTCTCAGTAGCCCGTCTATCCACGTCTGAGAAAGGATTTGATTTAAAGTGTCTCTTGAAAACCTTTGGTCTACTCGTGGGTAACCGGTAAGAAAGGTTCTGACAGTAGAGAAAGTCGAAACCGAGTAAAGTCTTGGACAGAGACTCGAGGGAAAAACTATCCAAAAAGTAAAACTTTTAAGGGTCTAAATTCAGTTCAAAGATCCACACTCGATCACAACGATATCTGATAAAATCTTGGTTGTGGAAAAAGGTGGGTCCCAGCCCTCACTCTTAGTGTAAATCTACGGAACCCTTATTGTATAAAGTGTGTATACGGAACTCAACAGTGTATAAAACGAAATAATTAAGTAACGATCCAGTTCGTTATCGTCTACTGACGAATAGTTTGTCTACTGTACAAAAATTACGTACTAATTTCGTCCTAAATAGTACGGACAGTCTTCGGTCCTTCGGACACTAAAAGTAATAAATTTCGACATGAAATCTCTGAGAGACCAAAATGGAACTCTCCACCGCTAATGTGTCTGTTTTGGAATGGTCCCACAATGTGCTCTCTATCGAAAACGTACCTTTTGTGTTTTGGATAAAAATTATGTGATCTTAAAATGATATTTCGTTAAAAGCATCAAGTATGTCGTGACGGTGAATAGTCAATACAACAGAACCTGTTCAGGGAAGAGATACTCGAAGTCAAAGGAGTGGATAGTTTACCTTTATCATGGATAAGGTATCTTAACGACACTCCTGACTTATTTTAATACATTTGTTTCGTGGTCCTGATCAACTAAAGTTCTGCCCCACCAATGTAGGAAAAGTAGACCACTTACTTCTTCGTCTCACTATCTGGTCCCAATGGTTCCTAGGGTGTCGTTGTCAAGAAATAGCAGACTCGGTGGTCCCTTCGGGACCACTTAACTACGAAAATTTAACACCACGACCGCTTCTGAGAACTCTCAGGGAACCTGACGTTCCTCTAGTTTGGTCAGTTATGATTTCTTTTAGTTAGAACTTATAAGTAACCTTCCTGACTACGTCTTCAACTTCGAGGTTATGTCACCGGTGGACTACGTTTCTCGACTGAGTGACCTTTTCTGGGACTACGACCCTTTCTAACTCCCACCCTCTTCTCCCACTGTTTCCTACTCTACCAACCTATTCTAGTAGCTGAGTTACCTGTACTCAAACTCGTTTAAGACCCGTTATCACTTCCTGTCCCTTCGGACCACACGACGTCAGGTACCCTAGTGTTTCTCAACCTATAACTTGTTGTTGTCAAGTCAAGTCAGAGAGTCAGCACAGACTGAGACGCTGGGTACCTGAAGTCGTACGGTCCGGAGGGACAAGTAGTGGTTGAGGACCTCAAATGGGTTTGAGTACAGGTAGTTTAGCCACTACGGTAGATTGGTAGAGTAGGAGACAACAGGGGAAGAGGAGGGTGGAAGGGTCGTAGTCCCAGAAAAGTTTACTCAGTCAAGAAACGTAATCCACCGGTTGCATAACCTCAAAGTCGAAGTCGTAGTTAGGAAGGTTACTTATAAGTCCTGGCTAGAGGAAATCCTACCGGACCAACCTAGAGGAACGTCAGGTTCTCTGAGAGTTCTCAGAAGAGATTGTGGTGTCAAGTTTTCGTAGTTAAGTTGTGTCTTGTTGTTGTGTCGTTGTTTGTGTACAAGATTACTGTAATGAATGACGTGGTAGAACGTTATTAGTTAGACGAATAGAGATTTCCCACTTGAAGAAATCCACCCTTAAAAGAAGGTGTCAGTGTCTATAATAATAGGGGTAAAAAATGTCTACTCTTTTGACTTAGAGTCCCTTCAATTTTTAGAGTCCGATTTGTCGATTATTTACCGTGTCTGTACTAAGATGGACTATCCTTTCTGGTAAGAAAAGGGTAATCACAGGGTCACGGAGTTATTTTTCTCAGAGGTACTGTTTGTCTGGAATCACCTCTCCTTTCAGACAATAACCCGGTGTTGTTTGATTAGACTCACAACGGGTTTGGACAGGAAGGTTGGAAGATAGTGTTATTTCTACACTTGTAAACTGCATAGAAAAAAGGTTCCGGAACTCGATGATACACGACTTAAAGACCAACCTCTTTAAGTGACTATAATTCACCAGATAATACTCTGTTAAACAGTCACCGTTTTATTTTTAATTTTGGATCCATGGATCTAAATTATCGGGTTTCTAATAGTTTAATAGAAGTAAACAAAGACTCTGGTTAATAAGTCTGTATGTTAAAGGAGTACTTAATGAACGAACAGATTGAGAGGAACCCAATACAGATGAAGTAGTCGAAGTGCTGAAAAGGGGTATTTAGAACGGACTCGTTTCTAAGTCGAAAGTATCAATTAATCCTGTTTGTTCCTTTTACGTTAAGTTGAGATGTTTTACACTTACAAATTAAAACTTGACTAAAACATCGTAATATGAGTCATCCTGAGAAGGTTAAAAGGTTAATTTCTCAATGACTGTACATGTTTGTAGATCTTATTTTCTTTGGAAAGGAAGGTAGTGACAAACAGTCGAAGTAATAACTTAAAACCCAGACGAAACCCTGTGAGGTTAATACTTTCATTAGTACATTTTGATATAACCTAAATAATCGTTATTCTGGAATCTCCTCAAGTAAATACTTTTGACTTTGAAAGAGACTGAGTGAGAGTAGATAGTACATTAAGTGGAATTCCATAAAATTTTAGTGTGACAGTTTCGAAATCTTCCCATGAGGATTCGTAAATTGAAACTCGGTGTCATATAAAACTTTGTCTCTACAAAATACTTTAACTTATGACTGTCCGTTTAGTGAGTCGTAAAAAGTTACATTTGTAACAAATGTAAAAGGTCTAGTCACATGTAGTTACGATGTACTCTTTTCGTGTTTCTCGATGTTTGTGTACGTATATGTATGTATGTGTATGTGTATGTATGAAGTATCTATATAAGTAGACATATATCCATAGATAAATTCTCGTGATGGTCCTTATTCCTGTGCATTATTGTTCTCTACACTTTCCTGGGGGTTGGATTACTGTAGGGAGGAAAGGACAAGACGTCCCGTTTTATAAGTTATGTTATCCCTCTTCAACCTCTGGTGATAGAAATGGGGTCACTGAAGAATAAATCGGAACGTCATCTTGCTGTCCTTCGAATCTTAATTACCGTTCCGGGTTCTACCTTTTCGAAAACATTATAAGGTCTTTGAATTTAGAAATCTTTTATACACGTTTGAAAACGAAATTAAATATATTAAGTATCTGAAACTTTAAGATAAAAATCCTAACGGTGTAAGATCGTTTTCTACGAAAGTCTCTTTGACAGTAAAGAGAACCTCTGTCGGATGTTCATACATTGTTTCCACCTGTCGTACATCTTCTTGTCTTCTCGATGCACTCTTTACTCAACTAGAGTCCCGAGTGTTCACTCATTACGTTCGTGTTATATCGTCCGTAACATCTCCACCCGCACCAATGGTTACCTGTTCGTGATAGGTGTGTTAATAACGTTTTTCTTCATCGAATCTTTCCAATACGTACACACATCTAGATAACGTGTTAAACCCATGACTAAAGTTCGTGTCGGACGGAAGTGTAAAGAAGTGACATGTTGTCGTCGAAAATAACCGAAGATCAAACGAGTTCTGTTCGAATTGTCTTGTAAACTATAAATAACACTATCTTTCACATTTGTTGTGCATTGCCAATAAGACCCGTGGTATTTCGAGTCTATAAACGAAGAAACTGTTAATCCCTACATAACGTTCGTAAACACGTAATAGACGTGAGGTAAATACGTTTGTCTATATTATTTTGACTTTATATATTCGTCACGACCACGAATGAGGACCGTCGTAGAAAGGACATTCTTTGTTAAAGTTCCCTGTGAAATTTTTTAGGGTTCATAATCTTTAAAATCGATTTTTAGATAAGCCAGTCTTTTAAGAAACAATTTGGTTCATCTTTCGAAAAGTTGGAAAGAAATTATAGATATTTGAATTAACTTTCTTTTTTCTAATGAACCTCTTCATGGTCTTTCGAAGTTCGTTAAACGTATTAATTTTGTAGAAAAAGAGCAAAGGAAATAGAAAATAAGAAGACTGGAGTCTTTAAGGAAAAACATAACGTATAAAAACGTATTAACTCTGCTATATTTCGTTTCCGATTTGGGAATAGGATAATCGGGAGTCTTAGTAAACTCCCGATCGACACGACACTCATTGAGATGGTTTGAAGTCCTGACTTATGTGTAGGAGATTTACTCCTATGTGTGGATGGAAGGAGAATAGTGCTAACACTTAGCGCTCAGATAATGATTAAAATATTTATCTTTCTTCTGAAGTAACCGGTGTAAAAGAAAAGGGCGGTATTCGTTTCTATTCGGTTAACCTTTATCCACTCTCTTCGTTAAGAGATAAAAAGTAGATTTTGAAAAGAAGAATTTCAAATATCACCCCCACCCCCCATGTTACGAAAGTAAGGTACGTACGTTCCAGATTACAAAGAACCGATTGTCTTGACGTTTGTTAAGCTTGTCTCCTTACCCTTGAGAAAACATCTCTCCTCTCAATTCCACCGAGTCGTCATTTCTTGGTGAGACGGGTGCGTCCTCTGTATTCTTTGCACCCAAGCTAGGGACCCAGTCCTTCTAGGGGACCTCTTCCCGTACCGTTGGGTGAGGTCATAAGAACGACCCTTTTAGGGTACCTGTCTCCTCGGACCATCCCAACGTTTCTCAACCTACGTTGACTTCTCTTACTGGTATTGTATGTTGTACCTCTTCATCTTTCGTGATGTCTGTAAGTCTAGTCAAGTCAGCGAGTCAGTACAGGCTACGAAACGCTGGGGTACTTGGCATCGTCCGGTCCGGAGGGACAGGTAATGGTTGAGGGGTCCGTAATACAAGTTTTTTGCAAACCAAAGACGTAAATGAAACCTGTTCAATATCTTCGGAACTAAAATAGCAGGGAATTTGGTCCTATTGTTATAGATAAAAAGTTTGAATACTCTTAATTAACCCTCTTGTACGTACATTTCTGGAACCATATATAGAGTACGAGTTATTCTAGTCAAAGAGTACGGTAACCGGACCATGCAAAAGTACCTGGAGAACCCGTAGGTTATGTACAATGAACTAGAATGAACCATCTTTAGTTTTATTACACTTATCTCAAAAATTTTTGGATTTAAAAAAAGTATACAAAAATAAAAAACTACACCTTTTCTGTCTTGGGTTATTGTCTTTTGTTTTGGTGACGACAAGTGTGTATTAACTTAATTAATCTCTACTCGAGACTCTCGTGATTTTTGCCGAGGAATTTTCGAATCGATTTATTAGGCTTTTTATGTATTCTTTGGATAATTCATATTTTGTACAGAAATTTTACAATATCCCATTTAGGAGGGTCTCCGTATTGAGTCAGGGGATTTGGTCTGTGTAGTACACCCGTTTACGGTTAAGAAAATACCATGATTCTATGGTAAGTAATTTAATGATGAAAGTCTCGTGAGACCACCGAACCTTGATTACGAGGAACATTTCCAAATTCAATCTTACTCCCGTTACTAAACAAGTAGACTAGAAAATACGTATTAATAGTGTTTGACGTGTTTAGCCCGAACATAAACAACGTAATTTCATGGAGGTTACTGTGACGAGACGTGTGTCGGGTTGAGACTCTGCGTGAGAGACAGATGTATGCCCTTCAAAGGTTGAACAATGTTAAGTCAAGTTTTAAAAATAATTCACCTACTCTTTGTCAGGTTATCGTTTCTTAGGTGACGAAAATTTCTTACTTATACGTGATCTGAGGAACGAAGTGTACTATTTATTGCTGTTTCCTGTCCCACTTTAAGAATACGTTAAACCGTTGTTGACACCCTTTTTTTATTGAAAATTTAAAGAAAGATATTTTGAAATAAAAGTTTTCACTTTATACCGTTTTTCACTCATGAGAACCCATAATATTTAGTAGAGAGAGAGTCGATCCTTTTCTCTAGACGACCTTCCGACGGGTCCGTGTGTCTATACAAGAAAAGGAACTTAGTGATAATCCCCGTTAATGAAAAGTAACCGAAATCCAAATGAAACGTGTTCGTAAATTTTTTACGAAGACGTAGGACCTCAAATTTTGATATCTTAATCGTGTGTGAATTTTACCCATGTCCATCGTAAGTGAAGGCCAACCTTCCAAGAGGTCTTTATACAGAATTCTGTATAATCGCAACTATAATAAAAATTTTATTAGGGACTAGAGAAATAAGAACTGTAAAAACCGTCGTAATGACCTCAGTGAGACAAGAGAACCGAAACCTATATCGTCAACCAGAACCAAAGGGGGATGGAGTCACTGGTGTGGAAGAGTCGGAGATAGCCACGGAGGCAGAAAAAATAAGAAGGAAGAAAGTCTAGAACTTTATACCTATACTGGGAGAAACTGAATAGAGGTGGGAGAGAGGAATTGAGTAGGTAAAGATTTTACGATTACTGAGGGTGTAAATATAGACGTCGGCACTGGAGGGGCACTCGAGGTCTGAGTATTATGTGTCGACAGATAGACCATAGAGACGAACTTATAGTCTTTCCATAAAATTAAAATTGAACAGGTTTTGTCTTACTAACTAGGGGGAGTGGGGTTAGGGTATTGTAGGGACAAGTTGGTTCATGAGTCCGGTCTTTGGAGACTTAATAGAACCTAAAGGAGAACGGGAAGGTAAGATGGAACTTAGAGATTCTTTTACGAAGCCCAAGTAAAAAACTGACAAAGGGGTCAAGTAAATCAAGAATGGTGGATGTGACGATGGTGAGACCAGATCCGGTGGTAGTGGAGAGACGTGATACGTTTGTCTGGGACATTGAACGGAAAGATGGCAGGTGTACCGACGGCTTAAAAATTGGAGGAGGGGTGGTTATAGTGTAATGAGAAACCGAAATTTCAATAGGTCTCCGAAGGGTGATATGAACCTCTTGATAGGTCTGTGGACTCGTACCACAGTCCTTATTAGACGGGAGAAAGGGTGGAACAGAACATATAAAGAGGACAGGTGAGACCGGTGCACCCGTGAGGAGGACGAGGAGTTGGTATGCTTCCAGTAAGAGTGGAATCTCGAAAAGGAAAACGATAAGGCAGATTGACATTGTACTAAGGTGGTCCAGAAACTTGTTGATCAGGGAAGAAGAAGACTAGAACGATTTCACAGTAGAGAAGTAAGGACTCGTAGGAAAGGGTTCAGGAGAGAAGTTCAATGAGAGATAGGTAATTGAATAAGAATAAAAGGAGGGTTGTGGATTTTAATAGACTTTACAGATAAATACACGAAAAGACTATGGACAAAGGAGGTGATCTTATATTTGAGGTATTCTTGGTCCCCGGAACGTATATAACAGATATACAGAACCGTGTATCACCTATACGTTATTTAATCACCACTCACTTATAAGACTTACGTAAGGACCGGTAGTGTATATAGATTACATCATCTCTATATGGTATATGATCTAAGTTTGTATTGTTGATTTTAAGAAATATTATCAAATTTGATTATTTTAGTACGAGGACCCACTCTCTCCAGTTCTTGACCCTTCCCAGAATCTTTAATATTACTTGGGAGATTAAAATGTTACAGTACTCCGAATCTTTCCCCGTCACTCGGTTTTTGTCAAGTGTTTCACTTTCTCTCCGTCTCAGTCCGGACCAGTCCTAGTGGATGTCGTAGTTTATGTCGACCAACGAGAATAATATATCGTGTGTACCCACTAAAATATCTGAGTTACTGATATGTTTCTTCGGGTTATAGGTCGTGGTTTCACGTTAAGTAATACGTGTCGTTCATTTTTATAGTAAAACTTAGTATTCAAACTAAATAGAATTTACTCATACAATCATAAGTGTTATTTACCGTTGGAAAATTAATTATCATACGAACGTAATTTTATCGGTCTTGTACCTTTGTTAAATATACAAGTTACCGTCTATTTACCTATTTCTTCTACGTCATGTATATATCTTTCTGTATAATGAACCAGTATTTTTCCTTGTTTTGACCCAGTAAAATCTCTACACCTACTTGGATTGTAGACAGTATGTCTCCCTTCATTCAGTCTTTCTCTTCTTGTTATGACTTTAATTACGTATATATATCTTGGATCTTTGTCCTGTGTCTACTTGAATAAAGTTCCCCTCCTTATCTCTGCGTCTGTCTCTCTTGTCTATACACCTGTGTCCTCCTTCCCTCCCACCCTACTTAGTCCTCTGCTCCTAAACGTATATATGTGATACACTCAATCAGTGTCAGCACAGGCTG
The DNA here is from genome assembly GCA_006410555.1 of Capra ibex. Lineage (NCBI taxonomy): Eukaryota > Metazoa > Chordata > Mammalia > Artiodactyla > Bovidae > Capra > Capra ibex. The sequence goes on along the minus strand of SJYO01018757.1, from coordinate 35,337,055 downwards.
AGAAACGTTGGGGTACCTGACGTCGGGCGTTTCGAGGAGACAGGGACCTTAAGAGATCCGTTCTTATGACGTCACCCAACGGTACGGGAGGAGGTCCCCTAGAAGGGTTGGGTTCCTGACTTGGGTCCAGAGGACGTAACGTCCACCTAAGACATGGTAGACTCGGTGGGCCCTTCGGGTACTGGTACACATTTAATCGATCACCCTTCGACGACACTTCGTGTCCCTCGAGTCGAGTCACGAGACACTACTGGTTCCCCTCACACTGCCTCGACCCCACCCTGTTTTCAAGTTCTCCCTCCCCTATATACATATGTGTATCGACTAAGTGAAGTAACATGTCATCTTTGATTGTATGACATTTCGTTGACATGAGGTTATCTTTTCTTAAATCTTTCAAAAAGTCCCTGTTGGTTTACCGTGTATAGAGAATTTTTATATTGGTCATTTCAAAATTGATTGAAAATATCAAAAAGAGGTTTCGACAGGTATTTGTAGTGAAAGTTTTAGACGTATTGACGTAAAGTAATTGATACAGAGATTATACATATATTACATATATTATACATATATTATACAGGGATAACGTACGGGTCCCTCGGGGACCTTCAACTCTCTCCGGACCTGATGAAATTTATAAACTCTGTTATCCATAAAAAAAGTTATTTCTTTATAAATCTACTTCGATGGTTTTAATACCTTATAAAATTTATTAATGTAATGTGTATAATTGTATAATTTTGGGGTTTCTCATGGAATAATAATATCTTAAAAAATTTTTATTAAGAATAAGAAGTCCATGACCTCCGAGGTCCTAGATGACATCCCTTCTTCACTTCACTTCAGCGAGTCAGCACAGGTTGAGAAACGCTGGGGCAACTGACATCGGGTGATCCGAGGAGGCAGGTACCCTAAGAGGTCCGTTCTCATGACCTCACCCAACGGTAAAGGAAGAGGTCCCCTAGAAGGGTTGGGTCCCTAGCTTGGGTCCAGAGGGCGTAGTACCCGTCTGCGAAATTGGAGACTCGGTGGTCCCTTCGTGTGTAAAAATTTGACATTCCCTTGTTGATGAAGAACGTTACGACAGACACTGAGAGAAAAAGCGATTCTTTGAAGTCAGCACAGGCTGAGACACACTGGGGTATCTGCCGTCGGATGGTCCGAGGCGGTAGGGACCCTAAGAGGTCCGTTCTTGTGACCTCACTCAACGGTAAAGGAAGAGGTTACGTACTTTCACTTTTCACTTTCACTTCAGCGAGTCAGCACAGGCTGAGAAGTGCTGGGGTACCTGATGTCGGATGGTCCGAGGAGGCAGGTACCGTAAAAGGTCCGTTCTCATGACCTCACCCCACGGTAACGGAAGAGGTGACACTGAGAGATCCTGTATAAATAAGTTTATTACCATTTGTAGGTTCTAATGTCAATAAAAACTACCACCTTAGACCCGGTTCACTAGGAGAATCGTGGGTCCCACCTAAAACACATATACTAAAGGAAACGAAAGATGGAAGTACCATTGACATTCGTTCACCACACTCCTACACTGTCCGGACCCAGGACCCTGGGAAACGGCGTCACGACGTTACGAACTCGGACCTGTGTGGAGAGGAACTCGTTTTTTCATGTTTCTTTGATGTGCCCCGATTTCTATTGACATTTGTACGACGTCAATCCCGTGTAAGACCTGGCTTCTGTGTTTCTCTGGTTTTTTGGATTACGGTGAAGACTTCTCAGCCCTCGTTTTCGTCCATGGTGTGTACGGGGGACGTATGTAGTGGGGATTCGGTGGGGAGTCCGGGTCAGGGACTGTGTGGGGATAGGAGTTGGGTATATTCCTTGTTCGAATGGGACGGAACCCCTCATTCGTTTGTTCCCCGGGACAATAAACAGGAACGAGAGGAAAGGACGCCGTCCCCGGGGTTATCGGTCTGTCTTAAAGGACGGACTGGAGACTAGTCAAAGATATCTAATTCCTCCGGTTCTTGCGACCAGTCATTGTCCCTCTCCTACCGTCCACTACCCTCTCTCGAATCAGTAGTTTTCCGTCGACTGTAGATCACGTGCTTTTCAACTCCGTACCTGTCTTAGAAAGACCAGAGTCTTGAACTTTTAGTTAGTTGGTTTGTTCATTTTTATTGACTGTACTGAGAAAAGTAGAGAGAGTTAGGTGACAGAGAGACTATGAGTCCTCCTTTTTACTCATCGACAAACCCTAATCACCAATGACACCGGATTAGGACTTATTCCTGTTAGAAGGGACCGACACCGGTATAGGCTTGAACATTTAAGGTCGGTGTTTACCTTTACTTTCGTTTTATAGATAAATAATCCTACTTAGGGTTTCCTAAAATGACCGTAACGTCTTCCCACAAGACTTTCCAGATGTCCCAAGACTCTCCGTTAACATCCTCTTTCTTTGTTTTAAGTACAGGAGTTAACAATCCCTCGTTAAACTGTTCGTTATCCATGTTTACACATGCACACAGGTAGACAGGTAGGCGGACAGAAAGACCCCTTCTACCTCTCTACATATCGGATTTCAGACTAAGTTGAAGTCTTTTGGTCGAGATACCCCCCGATCCTATTGAGTCGAGATTAATAGGTTTTTCTATAATATAAAAGAGTCCAGACCGAGAAAGAAGGTGTATCGGTTTCCCTTTTTTTTTTACGACCATTTAATGACACAACCGCCAAGATAAGTAGAAAAAAATCACTGTAATGGTAGCTTATTCGAAATCAAGAATTAACAAAAATGTTCTTACTACAAATTAGCTTCGATTACTACAGTCCCATGAACTTAGTGGCATACTTAATTAAATCGTCATACTTACGAAGTAGTGTAGGAGAGAGACAAAGAGAGTCATAATTAATCTTAGTAAAGGGTTTCTTTTACTTTTAGAGTCCCTACCGGATATATAAGGTGAAAAGTTGGGTACCACCCGTATAATGTTCTCAGACTATCTAGTGTCTTTCTGACCAAACCCAATCTTTTCTCAAAGATTCTAAACGGGGTTAGACTCTATAATATGTATGAACTAAAATTGTGTGATATCGGTTTTAGGTAATCTTTTTACCCGGACACTATAGTTCTTAAGTATGTGTTTTTTCCTTTATGTCCTTTTTTCCTTTTTTTCCTTTCACCGAGAATTTTCATTCTTTTCCCTTTTTTTTCCTTCTTTTCTACAAGTTAGAATGAGTATTCTCTACCTTTAATTCCGGTGTGTTTCGCAGTAAAAAAAAAGTAAAGATTCTAATCGTTTTCAGATGTTCAACCTACTGTATGTATAGCCACTCCAATACCCCTTTGTCCATGACAGTATTTAGTATCCATCCTTATACTTGGTCCTATTGGAAATTTCTCCTGTTAGACCGTCATGTCTGGTTGTTATGTTTACGTATGTCAGAAACTGGGTCTAAAGGTAATGACACTAAATAGAATGTTTATACCCTGAAGGGACCACCGAGTCTGTCATTTCGTAGACGGATGTTACACCCTCTGGACCCAAGTTAGGGACCCAACCCTTCTAGAGGACTTCTTCCTTTACCGTTGGGTAAGGTCATAAGAACGAACCTTTTTAGGGTATCTGCCTCCTCGGACCATCCGATGTTAGGTACCCCAGCGTTTCTCAACCTGTGCTGACTCGTTGAAGTGAAAGGGCAGTGATAGAATATTTATATGAATGTGTACATACTTTATTGTGTCCTTTTCAATATAGGTAATATCGTTAAAGTATTCTCGTTTTATAACCTTTGTTGAGTTTTCAAGTACTTCTGATCTTTGTTGAGTGTATAAGTGTTTACTCCCCAACCAATTTATTTAATCTTAGAGAAAGATGTTGTCTTGTAGTACGTTCGATATTTTGTTTCTTACTATTTGGTGGAAACACGGTTATACCTTTCTACGAGTTCTAAATAAAAAAGTCACCTTTTTTTTCCGTTGTATGTCTTCTTACACGTATCTTACGATGTAAAACAAAATTTTTCCTTTCAATATTTATACTTAAATATAAACGTATTTCTTGTAGACCTCCTTAAGATTCTTCACCTATTTACACCAAAAGTGAAACACATGTGTCACCACTCTTGACTGACCGATCCCCAACGCCTTCTCTTATTTAGAAAAGTAAAATATGGAAAAATAAACAAGATACATAACTTGGTAGACCAACATAGTCTTAGGTCAAATAGACTTAGATGGAGAAGTTTTTTATTTCATTTTATTTCGTAATAACTAATCCTACAGTGTTAAAGACCTAAAAGGTTTTGGTGTCCCGTATATATAAGGACTTGTATGACTTTAAAAAGAGACCGTCGAAAGAAAAGGTTCCTTCAGATTATTTATAATTTTATATTTGTAACTTTCTAATGTACTTACGTACACGTTCTGCTTTGTGAAAATTCCTGGGTAATTACGTACATCACTTAATTTAAAGAACTCTTAATCGTAACTAATTTACAGGATGAATACTTTATTAATACTTGACTTCGAATAGTCTACCTTTTACGACTTTTTTCTGTTCGTGATGATAGTGGAGATTCATATTCTGTTTCTTACTTTGTCATCGATAACGAAAGTGTATAATAGAATCTGTTTATTTCCTAGACAGATAAAAATGTCCAAAGATTATACTTCTTCAATGGGATAACGAATTTTATGAAGAATGGGACGACGACGACGACGATTCAGCGAAGTCAGTACAGACTGAGACACGCTGGGGTTATTGTCGTCGGGTGGTCCGAGAAGACAGGGACCCTAAGAGGTCCGTTCTTATGACCTCACCCAACGGTAAAGGATAATGAGAATTTTTACTACAAGTCCGTCTACACTTGGTTCCCATAAATTTTATGAGTCTATTTTCATATTTACCGTAAGGAGAGTCAAACAACAACAACGTCGATGAACTTCAGAACGGACCTATTAATTTTAATTTCTTTAGATCCATAGTTTTAATTCTGTACTCTGTTTTATTCTATTTGATTAGACATGTGTAATTTAAGTTTCCTTTGTAATACTAATCTCTTTGTCGAGTCCTCGGTATCCCGTGTATTATGTATATCATAGTGTTATATTTTCGGTATAAAAAGAAAATTTTCTCTTATGTTGTGTCCTTCGAGGAGAGTCACGAGACTCTACTGGATCTTCCCACCGTACTCCCCCGTCTTCCCTCCGAGTCCGTCCTCCCCTATATACTTATGTATGTCGACTAAGTGAAACAACATGTCGTCTTTCATTGTGTTGTAACATTTCGTTAATATGAGGTTATTATTGTATTTTATAACGAAGTAATTAACACTGTTTCTATGGTGGGCTTTCATTCTACAATTGTTGTCCTTTTTGACCCACACCCCATATGCGTCTGAGAGACATGGTAGCAATATTAAAAAGGTATTTAAATTTTGATGAGATTTTGATTTCAAATTAAAGTTTTATTTTAAGAGCACAATTTTTTTTCCGTTGGTTTTTCAGTGTACTCCATAAAAATCTACCCGTGTATTACAAGCGTTGAAATTTTACTGTGTGACTCTTGACCCATGATCGAGTGACCTGGATTACCCGATCACTTCTCCTCCTTCGCCTATAGGCGTCACCGTCAGTAATTCTCCACCACTAGGAACCAGAGGGACTTAGTGTCCTGTGGACTCCCCTGAGAACGAAAGAAGGACCCCCGTGGGACCTGTTTTTATAGTCGAGGGCCATAAACATGGGTTCCGTGAACGGTACGAAACCCGTTTTATTTCTTATTATTTACTTGTTACGTCCACTTTAGTTACTTCTACTATTTTACCGGTTTGTGTGTTAAAAAAAGTACAAATAGACGGATATGTTCTTCTGGTTTTTCTCTTTCTTTTGCTCTAAACTCCCCTTCATACATCCTTATTGGAAGAGATTTACCAATGTTTTTCGTCTACTGACCTATGACAGATGGACTAAAATAAGAGGTCACTCTCGTGTGTAAGTTTCTCTTAAGATGTACATGTCTCCTAATTTTTTTCTTACTCTAAATTCTTTATGACCGAATCATAATGTGCCAAAACTAATAGTTTCTTCTCATTAAGTAACAAACCCCATTTTTAATGAGAAAGAATGTTTGGAGATTGTGTTTGTTAAGAATAAATCTTCCGTAAATGTTACAGTCACATTAAAATGCAACCAAAAAAAGTAAGCTACTTGACTATAATAGTTGGAATCATGTCTATTATGTGTCACTGTATACGAGTCTTCGTGATTCGAATTCCATCGTGTCCGTCTTGCATCGCCTCGAATCTAAGTTTGGGGCTAGTGTCGGACTTAAGACACGAGAGGCGAGGTATCTGGGAGTTCTCATTCACGTTTCTTAGGAATTTTTTATTTCGTAAGTGAAAAGGAGATCTCATTAGTCGGTCCCTGATTTCCATGACTACAAAGACTACCAGAAACGATTACCAAACGACTCTCTCAAGAGTTTTTAGCCAAATCACTATCAATGTTCTATGTGACTATGTGGTGGTGGTGTATCCTGGGAGTTAAGGGACATGGGTTTTCCAGTTAACCTAAAACTAGGTACTCAACTGGGTCTTTGACTAAAAGGAAACTAAGATTAAGGGTTCATCCACCGGGACTTTGGGACCGTTTCGAAACGAGAATGGAAGACCTGTAGGGTGAAACTATAGCCTCTCAACAATTGTTAATCTGTACAAGTTTCTTGTTATTTGTTAATTCCTCAGACGTCCAAACTAAAATATGAGGTCATTATCGAGAGACTCCTATGACACGGAAAGTACTCTCGCTCTTGTTTTTATTCTATAAGTCCTTCGACGCCCGGTCTCGAAAATTTTTGTAACCAGAAGGGACTGGACAGGGTGGGAGATGGGGACGGTTTTCTTAGAAACTCAGATACCAACCCTTCTCACCGTATCCCCGAAGAAGAAGTAGGGTTTAATTCTCCGTCCTACATCTTTGAGAAAACTTCAGACCTTCCACCTCGAACTCTAATGAGTGATTTCTCGCGTTTGGAGAAGGACGGGTTTTGAGAGATTGACCGAGTTTCTATTGTGTGAGGGTTTCGGGGTTCCAATCGTTCGTTTATTACTCAACTTAATTTCAAGGTTTCTCTAACAACACATTTCTTTTCAAAATCGAATAGAAACCTTTTTATAAAATATTTGACGTCCCGTATCACTGACGTAATTTTAGGAAAAGACATAACATCATTTTCTGTTTATTACATTTTAAATAGTAGATTTAGTAAAAGTTCCTCTGTCAAATCACTATAGTTTGTGTAAGTATTACAACATGTTGGTAATAGTGGTGGACAGAATTGCTTAAACAGGTAGAATATTTTGGTTTTAAAATATGAGTAATTTATTATGGAAGGTAAGGTAAGAGGGAAGTCTTGGACCATTGGAGATAAGATACAAGAAAGAGGTACTTGAACTGAGAAAATCCATGGACTCTATCCACCTCTATATGTCATAAAGTATAAACAGGGGAACACGGACCGAATAGAGTGAATCGTATTACAGAAGTTCGAAGTGGGTACAACATCTTATATCGGTGTTAAGGTAAGGGAAGGTACCGACTCATTATAAAGTAACGTTCGCAAGTGGTGTAAGACAAATGGGTAAACAGACAACTACTTGTAAACCTAACACGAGTGGAAGACCAAAGACACTTATTACGATGATACTTGTGACCACATGTTCCCAGACAAGCTTAGGAACGAAAGTCAAGAAAGTCCATATGTACATTCTCACCTTAACGACCTAGTATACCGTTAAGATAGAAATTGAAATACTCCTTGGGCATTTGATAAAAGGTGTCACTAACGTAGTAACATATAAGGATGATTATTACGTGTCTTCAAGGTTAAAAAGGTGTAGGAACGGTTATAAACTATGAATAATAAAAGGTAACAAAGCACGAACGAAAACTTATTATCGGTAGGATCACCCATACTTCACTAAGTGAAGTCAGCGCAGGCTGAGAAAGGTTGGGGTACCCGACGTCGTACGGTCCGAAAGGGCAGGTAGTGGTTGAGGACCTCGCACGAGTCTGAGTACAGGTAACTCAGCCACTACGGTAGGTTGGTAGAATAAGAGACAACAGGGGAAGAGGAGTACCAGAGTTAGAAAGGGTCGTAGTCCCAGAAAAGTTTACTCAGTCGAGAAGCGTAGTCCACCGGTTTCGCAACCTCAAAGTCGAAGTCGTAGTCAGGAAGGTTACTTATAAGTCCTAACTAAAAGAAATCCTAACTGACCAAACTAGAGGTTCCCTGAGAGTTCTCAGAACAGGTTGTTGTGACAGGTTTTCGTAGTTAAGAAGCCACGAGTCGAAAGAAATATCAGGTTGAGAGTGTAGATATGTACGACGACGACGACGATTCAGCGAAGTCAGCACAGGCTGAGATACGCTGGGGTATCTGCCGTCGGGTGGTCCGAGGGGGCAGGGACCCTAAGAGGTCCGTTCTTGTGACCTCACCCAACGGTAAAGGAAGAGGTTACGTACTTTCTCTTTTCACTTTCACTTCAACGAGTCAATACAGGATGAATCGCTGGGGTACCTGACGTCGGGTGGTCCGAGGAGGCAGGTACTCTAAAAGGCCCGTTCTCATGACCTCACCCCACGGTGACGGAAGAGGGTGTAGATATGTACCTAATGACCTTTTTTGGTATCGAAACTGATCTGTCTGGAAACAGTCGTTTCATTACAGAGACGAAAAGTTATACGACAGATCCAAACAATATCGAAAAGAAGGTTCCTCGTTAACAGAAAATTAAAGTACCGACGTCAGTGACAGACGTCACTAAAACTCGGGTTCTTTTATGTCAGTCGGTGACAAAGGTGACAAAGGGGTAGATAGACGGTACTCCTGACCTACGGTACTAAAAACAGAAAAAAACTTACACTTCACTTTACAGAGATATTAAAGTGAGGAACTACTGATTACTACAACTCATAGAAGACAACGCGTATAGACGGAACAGATACAACGGAAACCTTTTTAAAATAAATGCGAGAAACGGGTAAAAACTTAACCTAACAAAAACAACAACATCTCAACATCATCTAGAATATATAAAACCTTATATAAGAAATAGTCTATATACTAAACTTTTATAAAAGAGGGTGAGACACCCAACGGAATAGTGAGACAGATCTCACAGGATGTTTAAAAATTTAAACCTACGTTAGGTTAAATAGATAAAAAGAGAAAACTACGGACCGAAAACTACAGGATAAGTTCTTTAGTAACATCACTAAGGTCAACTGATTGGAGGTTATCGTAGAAATCCATCGTAAGAACCCAATGAGATATTCAGTGAATGTTATTTAACTAAATAAGGGTCTATTTAAGGTTAATACAACACTATCCAATCTTTCGTTATCTACGTACCCACTGAAGTGTAACCAAAGGTTAGTGGGAATTCTAAGTTTGAGACACTGTACTCAGATAGAAATCCTGAGCTAGGGATGGAATGAAGAAATCAGGGTAGGATGGAACAGTAGATTGAAGTCATTAGACCTTAAAGGACAGAGACCTTATAGGGTATATACGGACCACAGGATGAAATGACCACAGAACACAGAACTTCCTACGGAACACAGTAGGAAGTTCAGAATTCAGTCAGTCGTGAAAATCCTTCAAAGTACTAGACGGAGGTAAAGGTGGGTTATAAGTAGACCGATCTTCCAATTATACGACCAAAACTCTAGGATGTTATAGGGTATACTACAGAAAATGTCTTAATAATGAATAAATCGACAGAGTGTGAGAGCTAGGTGTTCCTGTCGTTGAGATAGACATTAAATAATAATAGTGATATAGGAATCATAAATCTTACTAAGGACCGTGTAATATACGAGACATTTATAGATTACTTAATTACTTATTTCGTCTGATTATCGAAAAGGTTTGGTCACAAGATAAAGATCGTCATCAATTTACGAGAGTACCCTTCCATATATTAAATCTCTATGTAGGATTTAAAAGGTCTAAAGATAAAGACTTTTCAAATAAATTGTCTGGTAATTAGTTACATGATAAGATTCGTGAAATATTTATAATTAAGTAGATTAGAAGTATTGTCGGACTACTCCATCCAGGGTAATAATAGACATCAAAAGTCCCTTACTGTGTTCTCGTGTCTTTACAATTCATTGAACGGGTACCAGTGTGTCGATGATTGACCCGAACTCGGGTCAATCTTAACCAGTCGAACATGGTAGAGAACTGACACTACTCAAGGTGAATTACACTTTGTTATATATAGACTTGTAAAGTCTGAATGTTCTTTCCAGTTCAAGTATTATAAATCCTACAAGATTTGAAACGAGTGTGAGGGGAGTCAAAATCCCAGTTAAATAGAGACCCCTCAGGGTGCAAAGGATTGACCCCGAGTGTTTGGAAAGTAGGGAATTTAGAAACTTGAAGGAAAGAGTCTTGGACTCGAGTGAAGGAGTAAGGGAGGTCTCCGAGTCGACTACCTTCGTGACTCGTAAAGTTCATGTCTATCTGGTATGAGCAAGAGTCTTAATTTTTAATTTGAAAAGTGAACCAAAGACTATGAAGACATAAAATTTAAACTGATTACATAAATTTATTGTTAGATTTTACTGGGAATCTAGGAAAAGAGTTAAAATCGACCATCTTCGAGTCGAATAATGGGATTCCTTATAATCTTGATAAAAAAAACCAAAACAAAAAGTCAACGGAAGTTGCTTTCATTAGGTCGGTGTAATAATAATTATAATGCCTCGTTCCATAGAGAAATTCGTGTCAAGAAAGGAAAAGGGGAAGAAAGGGAGTAAGTAAGTCAGTAAGTTAGTAAGTCATGACAGTTCCACGGTCCACGATGTGATCTACTTCCTTTGTCTTGAAAAAGGGAGTCATAACAGGGTAAATTTTTCCAAACAAACCTAAAGGGACCGCTAGGTCACCAATTCTGAGTCGTAACGGATGCGTCACACACGTCCAAACTATAGACCAGTCCCTTCACTCAAGGGTGTACGGATCGACACACCAGTTTTCTAGTTTGTTTGTTCCTCTTTTTTTTATGGGAGGTGACTTTTTTTTAATTTTCCACACAAGTTATAGTTCCTTTAATTCGGTAATATACTAAACTCTATGATCTTTTTTAATATTCTTTTACTAAAGTTAACCTAGGAGAAAAAGGTATGAGTATAAACGGGAAAGTTTTCCGATCTTATGTGACTGTATCGTCAGTTAGAGTAATGGAATCAGACTTATTACTTTGTTTTGTGGAGTAAAGTCTTTCATGTTTTTATATATTGTTTTACTAAATTCAGTTTCAAATATAATCCATGGTATCAACACTTAATTAGGGGATTTTCTCTCTTTTTTTAATCTTCATGTTATTGTAAAATTCCGTTCTACCTACGTAATCTCTAAATGGCAATCTATTTAACGTTTTATAGAGAACGTAGACTTATTATTTATATTAAATAACTAAGAGAGACTTACATAATCTCTTTATTTCGGACATTTTATTAGTAAATATGATTCCTGTATGTCATTTCTTAGTTTTAATAAGAGACGTCGTTCGTGATCCGATTACCGATTATCGTCTATGTAAGTAAAAGTATGGAGAACGGGAAAATTTATATAGAGATTCCTTACTGTCAGCAATAATAAATCAAAAGGAGTACGCTTTAAAGAGTATAATACGTCACTTAGAAATTTTCAATATACTTTTCATGTAAAAAGAAAGTCCTTAAGAGTAAGTACCAATTCTTACGATCACCCATATAAAGTAAATCGTACCTGTTGTAAAGGTCGAATTGAACAAGGTCTCTTACATTGTAAACGTCGATTAAAGGTTGTATCGTAAATCTTTATGGAGTTTCACTTTTGGGTAATAACACAAAAAAACGGTACAAATTTTCGGTTTACGTTTATTTTTGGTTCTGTTCTGATATAAAATGAAAATCTCGTACATAAAGTCCAGGAAAAGGTCCTTTTAGCCAAACAACATCCACCATTCGAACATTACAATAAGAAACGAATTTTGTGTACCGTCCTTCCAGAGTCCCTCCTCTTCTGTATACAAGTGTAGACAGTACTGGGACATGAATATTTAGACGGTAAACTTCTGTCCAGAAGTTTCCCGGTCTACCACCGGTACAAGGGGTTCAGTGTATATAATGTGATCGAAGTAAAAAACAATTGGTTATATCGAGTCTTCAACAGAAAATACATAGAATATTAGGAAAGTAACACCTACCGAATGATATATAAAATGGGTTTTGTTTTGATTGGGGGACTAGACTGAGTACGTAGTCTAAACGTTTACCTGTCTAAAAGTCTCTATATGAAACGGTATACTTAACTACTGGTCTTTCTAACTCCCGTTCACATCTTCCCCCGCTGTCTCCTACTCTACCAACCTACCGTAGTGACTGAGTTACCTGTACTCAAATTCGTTTCAGACCCTCTATCACTTCCTGTCCTTCGGAACACACGACATGAATTACCCCAGTGTTTCTCAGTCTATGTTGAATCACTGACTTGTTGTTGTTCCAGAATATTGTAAGAAAATACTTATTAATATAATATTTAATGATAATATATAAAAGTTTCCCTGAGTTGTTTCACTGTTCTATAAATATTTAAATCTACCTTTATATCAGCATGTATGACAATGTATTCCTTTTTGTATTAACCATAATCGCTAAAAAATTATATTAATGGGAGACTGATAGACGTATTTTACTTCTTTGAGTTTTACTACCTTAATTAGAATTTCGAACGCAGATACATTCGTTAAGAGATTTACAATCTCAAACTACCTTTTACTATGACTCTATCTTTTTAAAACGTTCGTATTTAAAATTTACCTCGAAGATCTTTTCTTATTAAAATTCTATTGGATAGCTTAAACTCCTCAGTCCCTAATAAATCTATTCTTAAGACGGTTTTTATATGTATCGTATTTCTCATATGTCTCTGTAAATGTTCAAATAGAAGGTTTATGTCTATAGACAAAGTACAGATGATTCTTAGAGTCTATGGCTTTCAAGAACTCATTCGCTCGTTTACGACACTGAGTTTCTTCCTGTTCCTCGTCGGGGTAGAGACCCCACCTACCAAGGTCCGTCTCCGGTCTCGTTCGTCTAATCTGAGTTTATATATTCTTTTGATATGAATAAAAATTTGATGTACGATTTTCTCAGTTTATTTTCAAGTTAATGTTTAATTATATTCATTCCACGTATACATGACACAAGATTGTTGTATACACACACACACACCCCCGTGTCAACATAGGTTGAGAAAACACTAGGGTACTAGGGTGGTCCGAAGAGACAGGTACCTTAAAACGTCCGTTCTTATGACTTGGCGTAACGGTGAAGGATGAAGTCCCCTAGAAGGATTGAGTCCTGAAGTTGGGTACAGAGAATACAGAGGATGTACCCTCCACTTAAGAAATGGTGATCGCGGCGGACCTTCAGGTGTTGTATGTACATGTTTGTACACATATGTATACATTAATGTGTGTGTGTGTGTATGTACATATATGACTTACCTCCATGTATTATCATAAAGATAATTCTTTCAACTCCGATATAAAGAGGTAACAAACGTATATTCGGTCATCTTCGATCCACGTCGACCCATTGGGTATGGAATTTTTGTAAACGAATACCAAACGGGATTAAATGACCGGAACGGGAATGAAGAGAGTCGGAGAGAGAGACGGTGACCGAATGTAAGACAGGAAGGGAGGACCCTCGATCTCTTCCACTCTTCCACAAGGACAGAGTTAAGTTTCGTCCATATCGGTTGTAGTGTTGTGTAAAGTGACAACACTTTACTCGGATCTTAGGACTACTCGCTCTCTACACGAAGAAAGGTCTCCACTGAGACGTCCACCTTCTTTCTTTCCTGTGACGCACCCTTGTGGGGCCCCGAGTCGTGCCTACGACAAAACGGTCTTCAGCACGAGGATACGAGAGACTGGCAGAGGCGAACTAGGTTCATTAAGTAAACGTACCAATAATTCGAAGTTTACAGTGACGTGTGGTACGGAAAGATAAAAGACTAGTGTCTAGTCCGGGAACGAGTTAGACGGTGACCGACAACTCGGTAATAGACACGATGTCTCGTCCTCCTGTCGACATGAAAAAGGAAGCTACTTCTTGTGGATCTACAAGAAGGAGTAGGGAACTCCGTCGAGTTACGGGCGGAATCCTTCTGACATTATGATAACCGAGAAGTAGTCTGCCAAAGAGATACCGTCTTTCGTCACAGATTGGAATGCGAGATTGGATCCTTCCTCTGACGTTGGGACGTTAAGTTGTGTTACTGGTTTCAAACGGTTTAGACACAGAACCTGGTGGTCCGAGGATTGACCCAAAGGACCGAGAAGAAGTTAGTAGTCTTAAGACGTACATTTTGTTTTCCCTTTATGGTCCGGTAAACGAATAAGTGAGTAATAAAGTTGTTTTTAAGTGTTATAAATGACTTGTCGAGGGCCCACAGAATATTCTCAATTACACTGTATCGTCCCAAGTGCCACAACAGTTCTTCCCCACTTAGTCTATCCACCACCATCACTTGTTCACTACGAAGACAGAATAATCGTTGGTAAAGAGGGAAAAAATCGTGGAGAAATATATCTACTTGGTCCGAAGAGTCCATCGAGTCTGTCCTTTCTTAGACAGACGTTACACCCTCTGGACCCAAGTTAGGGACCCACCCCTTCTAGGGTACCTCTTCCCTTACCTAGGTGAGGTCATAAGAACGGACTTCTTCAGGTACCTGTCTCCTCGGTCTCCCCGATGTCAGGTACCCCAGTGTTTCACAACCTGTACTGACTCACTGATTGTGTGTTTGTGTGTCTATCTAAACCTATATATCTATATATTTATCTATACCTATAGATACAGATAGATAAAGAGATAGATTAATCCACGATTAAGGTTGTAAACTCACAAATCTGGAGAAACACGGGGTCTCAAGATTCCCGTTACTGTCTGAGAGACTGTTTGGTGTTGTGTTCACAGTCTACCATTCTTTCGTTGGGACTTCGTCGACCCCCTCACGTGTAGGTGGACCTTGGAGGGAGAAGAAGTGACAAGAAGTTACAGGGAAGTGGAAGTTTACAATGGAGAAGTCCCTTCCGAAAGGAAGAGTCTTCCTAATGAACCATGGAAATGAAACAAGAATTGTCTAGCACTCGAGTCTGTGATCTCTTGTACCGAACCAGTATAAACATAGGAAATCACGTGTCGTCTAATCGTGTGTCTAACCTATTTGTCATATGGAAATCACTTTTAAGGAACTTACGGAGATATAAGGATCGGGATGCAACTTCCGTCCACCCCAAGTTTATTCTCACCTTCCGACCGGGACGGGAACACCTTAGACGGTCCTATTGTTAATGTAAGTCTCTTGGTCGGAAGTCTTTCTTTGGATTATATATATATATAAAAAGGAGTAAAAAGGGAAGGGGAGGGGTAATGGGAAAAGGCAAGGGGTCGTAAAATCGAATCGATATTGGAGGACAATCTCGAAGTGTATTTGTAAGAGGACAGTCAATAGTCTTTCGAACCGGTTAAATCCAGGTCAAAGAGACAATATATAAGAATTTTGTGGAACGTAAAGAGAAAATATCTTTAGTCACGAAGAGTTGGTCCCCCTCAGCGAGACGAGTGGGAAGGGGTTCTACATACTACTGTAGACCTCTATAAAAACTAACACTCTCCACCGAACACCGTACGTCACCCATTCCTGTCCCTACGACAGTGTCTCCCGGCGAGGGGTGTTGTTTCTTGACAGACCGCGTTTATCGTCGTCACGACTCAAACTCTTTAAGAATATATTTAGAAGTATCAAATCTTGATAACTAGATAAAAACAGTAATCAACTACTTACATAAAAAGGGTCAACGTGGTATTCAAGGTTCTTCGTCCCTGATTCAGACAACACGTGGTAATATAAGGGCTTCTGAGTGTTCATCATCTCCGAGTCGTTAGTTAATAACTTACAACAGAAATTTCTTTTCAGTTGAGATGAGAGACTTTGTCTTATGTTATTAATTCGCCAAAGAGGAAAGGACGTTCCTACATACGATCGTTCTTTTTACGTTAAGAGACATGAGTTACTAGTAAAAGATCCTTTTGTCAACAGTGGACGTACCAACATAAAATCAAATTGACTCCTCCAAGACAAGGTTTTACTTTTATAAGGTATACTTTTATAACCAAAATTACATAATCCTTTAAGAACCCTTCAACTGTTCTACATGTCTTACAAACTGAGGTCGATGTCATTATTCGGGAGTATGAAATATTATGTGTCTTGACTGTTCGGAAGTACCGTGTTTATCGTCCTTTGGATTACACACTACCGATCGTACCACATCTCAATCGTGTCACTGTAGTAGTTTTTTGGTCACTTCATCCCGTCTTTATCTCTACGTCTACGTCTTTTACCTGCACATCTGTGCTCCATCCCCTTTCTACCCCCACCACCCTACTTAACCCTCTAAACCTAACTATATATGTATATATGATGGTTAAAATTTTATCTATCGATCACCTTTGGACATCATATCGTTTCACTCGAATCGAGTCACGAGACCCCACTGGATCTACCACCCTAGTCACCACTCTCCCTCCGAGTTCTCCCTTCCCTATATACATATGTATATCGGCTGAGTGAAAAAGCATGTCGTCTTTGGTTGTGACATTTCGTTGATATGGAGTACTGATCTATTTATTTGTAAATATAAACGATTATATGTCCCCGAGTAATATGTATACAAGAAAACACAGAAATTTTTATAAACGTCTTTTTTAGTAGAACGGAGAAAATTAGACAACGTATCATAAAGTTATTGTATCATAAATCATCATAAAGTATTATACGTAATGTTATAAAATAAATTGACTAGGAGAGAATTATTTGTGTATCTAATAATGAAAACAGGAATGATTTTTTATAGTGACTTCATTTACGATTATGTTGGAGGATATGAAGGGTAGAGGATGGATTCTTGTCATTCGAACGTAAGATGACTTAACTTAGACGTCACGGACCTTCAACATTTCGGAGAGTAATATTATGACTCAGTATTATAAACGAAACGTCGAAATGGAGTTCACTTGTAATTTTACACTGAAAATATATCTTCAGTTAAAGACCTTCTTAATGGTACATTTTTGTAGTCCCTTTCCTCGGTTAATTAATAATTTCGTTTAGATTTTGTTACATGGTTCTATGTGACAAAAATATTTTTATTTTTCATTGATCAAATATCTGCACAGTTCACTTCACTTTCAGTGAGTCAGTACAAACTGAGAAACGCTTGGGTACCTGATATGTCAGGTATCTTAAGAGGTCCGGTCTTATGATCTCACCCGTCGGAAAGGAAAGAGATCCCCTAGAAGGGTTGGGTCCCTAGCTTGGGTCCAAAAGGTGTAACGTCCGCCTAAGAAATGGTCGACTCGATAGTCCCTTAGGGTTATATATAGTCCCTTATATATACATTTGTATATATATATATATATATGTGTGTGTGTGTATATATATATATATAAAGTCCCTGACATAGTCCCTTAGGATCAAATATCTGGATCTGGTAGGAATTTTTGCACGGTGTTTCCGTGAGACCCGAATAAAAGTAAGTCTCTACAAATGGAAGAGGTACTCCGTCACTTAAGAAATTTATTTGTGTCTTGGACGTAAACTTTCGTACGTAAGTAGACAATCTAAAAGGACAACTCTAAAAAGATATTTTTTCAAGTTCTGAAACAAGTTTTACTATGTTCGAATTAAACTGAAATTTTTCAAAAGGAGAACTTTTAAGGACGCATAGACCAAGATAGTTTATATTTTGTACCCTTTGAAATTCGTGGATAAGAAAACCAAAAAAAATAGGTCGTTGAGGTTGTATGTTCCGGGAAAAACCGATCCATGAGTTCTTCTACATTTTTTAAGTCTTAAGAGCAGTAGTTTAGGGTTGGATCTTAGAGAGGATAAAAAGGAAACGAGAACGAGAGTTCCTCGAATAATTTGAGAACACCCTGTCTTGTACCTGAAAACTTGAGTTAAACACGTTTTTATTGTAAAAACTCACTTTCTTGTCTAGAGGAAACTGGTCATTCTTTTGATTCCGAATATCTCCAATCAAATTTTTCGTAGAATTTTATTTCCTATAGAAAGGCCCAGAAAATTCCCTTATGTGACTTTTGACTCAGTAAGATAGTAATGTTCAGACGTGTCAGGTTTCCTCAGTTCTGGAACCTTACCAAACCAATGATAGAGTACTTAGTGTCTCGTCCTGGACGAAGACGGAGAGTGACATGAAGGCATGTAACGTGAGTAACATGGGTCCTTAGTTTGACCCCAGAGGACATGACGTCCACCTAAGAAATGGTTGAATCGATAGTCCCTTCGGGGTGACATGAAAGTCTACACTTTTTTCTGTAAGAGGTTGTCTACCTTCAGTGATACCCTCCTCTTTACAGACAAAAATCGTAAATAACCTTAACGGTACGTCTCTTCTTTTTCGGCTTTTTGTAAGGACGTTTTAGTTCAAAGGTACAGTCAAGTCAAGTCAACGAGTTAACACAGACTGACGCTGGAGTACCTGACGACGTGCGGTCCGGAGGGACAGGTAGTGGTTGAGGGCCTCAAATGGATTTGAGAACAGGTAACTCAGTCACTACGGTAGGTTGGTAGAGTAGGAGACAGCAGGGGAAGAGGAGGGCGGAAGTTAGAAAGGGTCGTAGTCCCAGAAAAGTTTACTCAGTCGAGAAGTGTAGTCCACCGGTTTCATAACCTCAAAGTCGAAGTTGTAGTCAGGAAGGTTACTTGTGAGTCCTGACTAAAGGAAATCCTACTTGACCAACCTAGAGGAAGAACAAGTTCCCTGAGAGTTCTCAGAAGAGGTTGTGGTGTCAAGTTTTCGTAGTTAAGAAGTCACGAGTCGAAAGAAATATCAGACTGAGAGTGTAGGTATGTACTGATGACCTTTTTGGTATCGGAATTGATCTACCTTGAAACAACTGTTTCATTACAGAGACGAAAAATTATACAACAGATCCAACCAGTATCGAAAGGAAGGTTCTTCGTTCGCAGAAAATTAAAGTACCGACGTCAGTGGTAGACGTCACTAAAACCTCGGGTCTTTTTATTTCGGATGGTGATAAAGGTGACAAAGGGATAGATAAACAGTACTTCACTACCCTGACCTACGGTACTAGATTTAAAGGCATATGTAACCGACTTAAATGACCCTATTGAAACTTTCATCATCTGTTTCTTTCACTTTGAAGGATAATGCCATTACTATCATTCTCTCCACCGTTTCGATCACAAAGGAACCCGCACCCGACCTAACCTTTTGGTAACGTAGACCCTACTAAAAAATTAAGCAAAAACAAGGGGTGTTTTATAGAACAGGAAAAATCCACGAATTATTCATAAACAAGTAACTGAAAACGAATGACGAACCTATTTTCTCTATAATGTCCATTATAAGTTTGTATTGTATTTTAAATTATTACTCTTTTTCTTTGTCATGGATATGTGTTGGACTGATGTTATCATTATGATTTCTTCCCGAAGGGACCACCGAGTCTACCATTTCTTAGGAAGACGTTACACCCTCTGGACCCAAACTAGGGACCCAACCCTTATAGGGGCCCTCTTCCTTTACCGTTGGGTAAAGTCATAAGAACGGACCTCTTAGGGGTGCCTGTCTCCTCGGACCACCCGATTTCAGGTACCCCAGTGTCTCAAAACGGTACTGACTCTTGTGTGTATAACGCATCGAGACACCAAAAAAAAACAACAACAACAAAAGGAAAGTCATTCGTAATCTTTCTCCGTTTTAAAGAGAGAGAATTATGTTTCGGTAGATAACACCGGTGGACTGAAAGATGTATTGTGTGTTTTTTCCTGTTTACTGTGACAAGAACAGTGACACTCCGACCACTGTGTGGTATCGTACCGCCAAGGTGGTACACTTGACCGACTTAGTCTTTAAGGGTAGGTTCGTCTCCTGACAGTGACCACACAAAATTCTACTGTCTTGACCTCCTTTTCACCTTGGCTTGTCCCTAATTGTGACTTCTGCCCGGTTACGGGCCAATCATAAAGTGTACATAGCAAAGATAGAGTAAGAACATATTAGAATACTCCATCCAGCAGAAAGGACCTCTTTAAGTTGTACCTTTTACTGTATACTTCATAACGTGACCCCGTCATTCAGAGGACAGAGGATGTTCCGGGAGGCTCCATCGTAAGTTGAGGAACCGTTAAATTGGGACCAAGAGGAAGTCGGGGAGACAGAACTTCCAGATCTTTGAACGAAACAATCGAGTGGGTCGTACCGGGGTGAAGAGTCTCCACTCTTCTGACCATATATAACTCTACCTACATATATATTACTCTTTCGACAGGACTCACATTCTTATAAGTGACATTCGGTTTGATGTACCCTTTGTTTTGTATATGTCGTCCAACGAACCATTCCTCCCTTACTTTGTTTTCCTTGATATAGATTTGCTATCGTTGCGACAACTATCCTCGGGAAGGTTGCCCTTGTCTCACTGTTGTGAGGAGATACAATCCTTACTAGACTCATAACCTCAACCCGGTAAGCTTTGTCAATAGATTCTAAAGGAGAGGAGGGACTTTGACTTTCAGTGAGACAACACAGGCTCAGAAACTTTGAGGTACCTATCAGGTATTTAAGAGGTCCGGTCTTATGACCTCACCCATCGGAAAGGAAAAAGGTCCCCCAGAAGGGTTGGGTCCCTAGCTTGGGTCGAGAGGGTGTGACGTCCGTCTAAGAAATGGTCGACTCGGTGTTCCCTTCGGGTTCTTATGACTTCACCTATCGGATAGGGAAGAGGTCGTCTAGAAGGACTGGGTCCTTAGCTTGGCCCCAGAGGACGTAATGTCCGTCTAAGAAATGGTTGACTCGATAGTCCCTTCCGGTAGAGGAGGGGTCTGCCACGGTTATAAAGGAAGACACTAGGAGGAAAGACCAGACGAAGGTCACTCTTGGTTTAGGACAAGAATACTTATGAAAGGAATATCTATATATAATTATATAGAAATATCTATATATAATAATGTAAACTAGTCCAACGTCATTTCAGAACGAAAAATTCATCAATAAACCAGAGTAGAACTCCTTCACCAAAAATTCGAAAAACTTAGTATTTGAGGAAATTCTCACAAAACTTTCTATTTCTCAAAGAAAGGTCTTTTTCGGTACAAGTGTTTATATGTAATAAAGGTCTTCAGATCTTTGAGTACGAAGTTAAGTTCCAAATTTTAGTAACGAATTCTATTTAAACGTGTCACGAGACTAGGTAATGTACAACTGTAGCCCACATTGTCAGTCTCAAGGACCGTAGATACTAGGAATACTTAACCATAGTTAAAGTGAAGTATTTATTCTTTTGACTTCGAGTCTCTCCACGTTACTAAACGAGATCCCGGTCATTTCCCGTCTAATTCCTTAAATAGTTACAGATGTCATCCATATTCTGATGGAAAAATTCTAATGAGAAATATTCACTTTTAGTGTAGAGTTTAAGTTTTTTAGTTTTTCCTCATCTCTTTCTCCCTTTACCCTTTAAAATATTTAAAACTCGTAGATTTCTCCCAGTGTACAACAAAGAAAATTAGTCATTTCTGATCTAATTTAATACTAATAGGGGTAAAATAACTTCTCATCTTTAATGGACTTCAATAATTGAACGAGTGTAAAAGAATCGATATTCTTTACCTACGTTGATCTTAAACTTGTCCTTCGACACAAAGTCTCCAACACGATAATAGATGGGACACAATACAGACCAGTGTCGGACTCGTAGTGACCGAAGTAGGTAGAGATGACCCGTAGAGTCTCACTTCAACGGTCGTCTCAACTCCTAATGATAGAACTTCCTTGAGACTTGGAAGTTCAAGTTCTCTCAGGCTCCGGTCCCATTGGGAGTTTACTACCCTGTATCCTCTACGTATACGAAAGTAAGTCATAAAGTTTTTCTACACTTTACCAAATATAAAATGAAGTCTTTACCAGGTAGAGACGTAAAAGGAAAACCTAACACGATGTAAAACTAATCCGTTGTTTCTGAAGATAAGGAGATCATTATTCATCACTAATTAGTGTTAGTGGACAGTGTGAATTAAATCGTAAGTTAAGGTACTTTTCTAGCACATGTGCGAGGTTCCACTTTAAATGTAAAATTACAAGTGTCTATTTCTTCATATCGTCATACACAATGTAAAAAAGGGTGATACTTTTATTAAAAGCCCTTAAATCTGACAATTTATTAGTAAGGAAAATACTCTGATCGAGATTTCTATGTATATTTAAAACTTTAGATATCATAATGAATCGTTAAAATCACGAAATGAAAACGTCGGTTAGTACCTTCTGAACGAAAATATCGAAAGAGACGTCTCAGTAGAATTAATATCCCTTTAAGAAAATGTTTACCGATAGGTAAATGTCACGAAGTCGACCTTAGTTTGTAACCAAAATAACCTTTACTACTTTTTAATGAGAAGGACCCTGTGTCTCAATTCTTAATACTAACCTTCACTTGACATAAGAAAATCGAAATCCTTTTAAATTTTATAGGATAATAAAGGAAGATTTGTCAAATAGGGTTCTTCCACATCATTTCGTATTTGGAATTTCTAAGATCTTTTCAAAAGTTCCCCTTTCCATAGTATGGTCAATACACTCGGTTAGTTGTGTAAATTGATTATGTACACAAAGTGGGTTGAGTGTCGTTTATCCCTCGTTCGGACCTATTCTTCAGGCAGATACCTGACGGTAACATGGGAAAGTCAGAGTGAGACGAAACTTACAATAAAAGAAGAAGAAGACAATCGGTTTATCGAGTGTCCCGACCCTTACACGAGATCGGGATTCCTGTCCTTGAAGAAACTCAGAGACAAGTATAATTATCGTGAGTACTGTGGGACCGTGGTACAATGTATAAGTGAACCGATAACAGAAAGAGGATCTTTCTTATATTCAAGGTACTTCCATTTCTTAGACACCCGAGTATAGAGGTTTCTTCTGTATGCCTACCGATTGTTTTTGTACTTTTCTACGAGTTGTAGTGAGTAATAATCTCTTTACGTTTAGTTTTGGTGTTACTCCATGGTGAAGTGTGGTCAGTCTTACAGACGCTAGGTTTTTAGACGTTCGTTATTTACGACCTCTCCCACACCTCTTTTCCCTTGGGAGGATGTGACAACCACCCTTACGTTTGATCATGTTGGTGATACCTCTTGTCACACCTCTAAGGAATTTTTTAACGTTTATCTTGACGGAATACTGGGTCGTTAGGGTGACGACCCGTATGTGTGGCTCCTTTGGTCTTAACTTTCTCTGTGTACATGGGGTTACAGGTAGCGTCGTGACAAATATTATCGGTCCTGTACCTTTGTTGGATCTGCAGGTAGTCGTCTACTTACCTATTCTTTCGACACCATGTATATGTGTCACCTCATAATGAGTCGACAATTTTTCTTATGTAAACTTAGTCAAGACTACTCTACCTACTTTGACCTCGGTTAATATGTCTCACTTCATTCGGTCTTTCTTTTTGTGGTTATGTCATATGATTGTGTATATATACCTTAAATCTTTCTACCGTTACTACTGGGACATACGTTCTGTCGTTTTTTCTGTATCTACACATATCACCTGAAAACCTGAGTCTCCCTTTCCCTCTCCCACCCTACTAAACCCTCTTACCGTAACTTTGCATATGATAGTACATTCTTAGCTTAGCGGTCACATACAGGCTGCGTCCTATGTCGTACGAACCCCGACCACGTGCCCCTACTGGGTCTCCCTACAACACCCCTTCCTCCCCCCAAGTACAAACCCTAGCGTACATGTGGGCACCACCTAAGTACAGTTACATACCGTTTTGGTTATGTCATAACATTTCATTTTATTTCATTTTTTTTTTTTTCTTAGACACCCGACATTATCACAGACCATATATCACGTACATCCGTACGATTCAGCGAAGTCAGTACAGGTTGAAAAACACTAGGGTTCCTGATATCGAGTGGTCCGAAGACACAGGTTCCCGAAGAGGTCCGTTCTTATGATCTCACCCAACGGTATTGGAGGAGGCCCTCTAGAAGGACTAGGTCTCTAGTTTGGGAATAGAGGACACCGAGGACGTGACGTCCGTCTAAGAAATGACGACTCCGACTCAGTAGTTCCTTCGGGCACCATATATATCGTCCTAAGTTATTTATAGACTATTTCCTTCAAAACTTAAATTGAAACTTAAAGAGGGTATCGAGTATAAAATAAGAGATTCTCTGATACAAATGAAATGGATCTTAATTTTTTTCTTTATAGAATTATAGAAGATCCATATTCTAAAGAATTTATTCTTCAGTATCTTCTTTTTTTTACTATTTAAGAAGATGTGAATTTAACACAAAACTACTGTTTACCTTATGATTGTTACCTTATAAGAAGTCGGAAATTTTTCCTCTAAAACTGTGTGCGATGTTGTATCTACTTGGAACTTCTATAACACGATTCACTTTTGTCCAGGTCGTGTTGTTCTGTGTATAACATATCCAAATGACATCCTCCGTGTATCAGTTTAGGTATCTCTATCTTTCATCTTACTGAGAACGGTCCCCGACCATCTTCACCTCCTATCTTTCATTAACAAATTATCCATACCTCAAAGTCAAACTCTTCTACTTTTTGCAAGACCTTTACTTGGCGTCATTACCAACTTGTTGTCAAGGGATCACCGAGTCACCATTTCTTGGACGGACAGTTACGTCCTCTACCATTACCGTTGGGTGAGGTCATAAGTATAGAATTTGACAATACGTTAAAGGGTTTCGTTCACAGATAGTATACTATATATAGTTACTATAGAAAGTCTCTTCATATCCCCGAAGTCTGTTAGGGGTTATAACATATAAAATTCGACCCACCGTCCGTACACCTACAGAATAATAAGAAATTTTGTATTTATAGATGAGACGTATGAACATGAAGTGTGTCTGATAAATAATTGTTAATTTATTTACTTTAATTACTGTTATACGTCATGGGTTTCGTATCTCGAGTTGATAGAAAGTAGGTAAAACCAGGTTTTTAAAACAATTTTTAAAATCCAGAGAGAGGAACGATCCAAGAATGTAAAAGAAGAAAAAAATTAAATGTTTTTTTCTATGTCTCGAATTTTTTCATTAAAATGAGTTGAATTTCTAGAGTTGAAAATAAAACAGGTAATTTTTCTGACTCGGGGGACCCTCGGTTAGACGGTACTTCTCTCACTTTAGGAGGTGACTAGAATTTAACGATATGTTAAAGGGGTACATTCACAGATAGTATACTATTGTGTTCTCTCTCTCTTTACCTCCTAGTATTTATTTATCTCTTATTTTGAAGTTCAAAGTCCCGTAATGACCCTGTCTATTGATTCGTTCGTATTGAGACTATATTATTTAATGAACTTGACGAATTTTCTCACCCGATGTATTTAGAGGTAAAATGATCTCCTCGACGTCTTAGGTTTACATGGTATTTCTCGTCTTTTAGAGAACGCTCACGATTGACTTTGAGGCGTAGTCTAGACTTCTCGGCTCCCGGTAAATCTATATACGGTATTCGAATGTATGTGTTTGTGGTTCTCGTTGGAAAAGGAGAACCACGTACTTACATCGACAGGTACACTTTCATCTCAATAAACACAATACCGACCTGCACCCTCGCTACCGTTCTACAATCGTTCTCACTCCCGGTTCTCAATTTTTTTTTTGTACTCTTGACGGTTCTTTACGGGATAAAATGTAAAAGAAGATGGTCCCATTTGTTTAATAAGGCCCATGGGACTGTTACACTGTGTATTGATAAATCAAGTATAAGTAGTAACATAAATGATGAGTTTATTGTAGGAACTATCCATAATGAAAAGGATAAAATATATACCTCCCTTCCTCCCTTTCTCTCTTTCTTTGAAGGGTCTCTCTGTCACGTTCATTTGCCCGGGCGACCTTACGTTTGGGTCGAGTAGAGTGAGTTTCAGGTCATGAAACCGGTAATATGAGAAATGCTGACGGAATTTTATATCAAAGATTTTTGCTGTCTTTTTTAATAATCATTCTGTTCTTAGTTAGTCGGTCCAATTATCGAGAGGGGAGGTGAACTTTCCAAAAGGATAGAAAACCCGGTAGAAGGGTGATTAGATGGCCAAGAAAAGATTCTACTTGGTTCCTTTATTTTATACTTTGGTTGGACAGTTAAATAGAAAGTCTACAGAATCCTGGGGAGGGAGGGGAGGGGACAGACAGAAAGAGAAGAAAGGAAGGAGGGAAGAAGGAAAAGAAGGAAGAAAGAAAAGAAAGACAGAGTTGACATAAGGATATAGAAATAAATGTTGAGTGTCTTTCGCGTCCACCATATCACGACCAGGTCTCACCCTCGAAACCTCATTCTTACAGACCACTGTTCAGGTCCCCGTTATGAATATCGAAACACGGGAACCGTAAAATGTATTGAAGAGACACGGAATTAAAGAAACATTTTACCCCTATTATAGAGTATCACACACTGACGCTCCTAATGTATATATTACGTAGATTTCATGACTCACCAAAGACCGTGTATTATCCTCGAATTGTAATCCATAATGATAATCGTCATTTATTTGTATAAGTGTGTATGTATACATAACGTAGTCAAGTCAAGTTAAGTCAACGAGTCAACACAGGTTGAGAAACATCGGGGTACCTGACGTCGTGAGGTCCGAAGGGACAGGTAGTGGTCGACGACTTCGAACGAGTTTGAGTGTAGGTAACTCAGTCACTACGGTAGGTTAACGTATCTATGTTTATTTACTGATACTGATACTGACTATATGATTACTATATATGTTGGTAAACATAATAATGTTAATAATTAACTTATAATATTAATATATCTGTTATTGTTAATAACATACGTTATACCAATACAGTGATCATATAATCAATGTCAGTATCGACCGTAAATATCGTAAGTATAATGAACAATCATGAATGATATCATAAATAATTATCAATATGAGAAAATTACATGATTGACAACTCCTATGGTGATAGTCACATGAGTCCGGAACCCCCTCTTCCGTCCTCGTATCTCTGTTCCAGAGACCCGACTTTTCCTAATCCTTCTGAAAGACCTCCTCCGAACTTGACCCATAGTTTCACCCTCACCCTCTGTCTATATGTTTCTTCCGCACACACAACCCCTCACGCCCATACAGTCCGTTGTCTCTTACCGTAATCACTTTGACGTGTCGTGTTTCGTCGTTTGACCTGTCCCACCAGACTCCCGTCCTGTAGTCACAGTACCCTGGTTAGTGTCACGTCGTTAGCTTCTCCGCTGGTTTAACTCCACCCAGGTGTCCCTGCCCCGTCGTTCCTCTTTTACTGAGAAAGTCCGTCCGTCCGACACTTCTCTAATACATGAGCAAGATCCTCAATCCTGGTATCGTTTCTGCCTCAGTAGTAGGTTATATTTTACAGGTGAACTTGACACTAGGTTAAGAAGTAAAAATTTACAAACATAAAAGATCAATCCTTTCAGATATCGAAGTTTCTGTTTCTTTTGTAGACGTGGTTAATAGGTGTGACGGAAAAAAGATGATTTTTAGCGATGTATACTCTTACTCGTTTTAGACGAAGGAGCACTGTGTTCCTTGACCCACTTAAAACATGTTCGTATCAATATAGTCATTCTTAATTTCATCTTCGACCCTGTTTGAGATTCCTTTGTCTTAATTTCCCGTGGTAAGAAAAAGGACAGTTAGGACTTGATGGTCATTGAACTTATACACCACACGGAAAGGTGTGTGGGTACCCGGAGAGAGATCTTACGATCGGGAAGTGAGAAAGACCGGACTAGAGAGGATAAACCGGAAGTTTTAAGTCAACGTTCCAGTAAAAGAGACTCTCGGAAGAGGTTAGAAGGTTGGACGAAAACGACGGATAAGAAAGACAGCGTCTGTATTGCGTAAGAAAATAGAATCATGATCGGTGTGACTTCATGTTAATAAGAACTTACTGGTTATTTGATATTACAAGAACTTCTGTCCGTAATACCAAGAAATCTAGTCTCTGGGGATTAAGGTTGATGTAATGAGTCTCGTATAAACAGTGGTTTATTTAAGATTATCAAACATCTAAGTGGGAGTCTGTTCGTATCAAACTTTTTATTTAAATAGTGAGAATCTTATTGTTCTCTGAAATTTATTGTCTAAGGAACAAAAAGGTGGAGTTTTGATAATTATCTAATACACCGTTTTACGGGACTCTGTGGGTTCCATCCTGTCTTTAAGGTCTGTTATAAAGAGTTTCAACGACACCCCTCATAATTCTTAAAAAAGAAAGAAGACAGGTGACTTCGAGATGAAACCGAAAGGTTAGTCTGATGGAAGTTTAGTTATCAATACTAAAAAGTAATAACACTTTCCTGTTGAGAGAGTAGGTGCTTTATCAGACAATGTTCGTGACGACCTAGTAAAAGAGATGTATACTCGTGATTTTTGATTTTCTCCCCTGATAAGTTCCCTATTTACTAAGTTCACTTTCTTCGGTACCTTTCGAAGCGGTAATTAGAAAGTTCTCTTGGAAGAGAGACCAAGAGAGTTTCGTGTAAAAGGTACGATTCCCTTTTTTTTTAATGAACTTAAAGTTCCGTTTTTGTCTGTTTTATAACGGTCCTTTCTCAACGTTTAGGGTAACCCTCCTTTTCCAGGAATATAACCTAACTGGTTTTCCAAGTAAACTCTAAAAGGTATTGTAGAATGCCTTTTTAGACTTACTCGAAAAACCGGTTGGGTTATGATATTCTTACCTTCTGGTAATGTCGCTTAACACGTTACTTTTGTCGGTCACGTTTCTCTCCGTTATTGACATAAAATCTCCTAGTAGGTGTAAAGACATGACATGGATTCTATACGATCTCATCCGACTCTCGTATATCGTCTATGTCAGGGTAGAGGGGGGAGGAAAATCTGTATGTGTCGAAATAGACTGTGTAATTCCATCCTTAGAAGATCCCAACAAACAGTCAAAACAAGTCAAGTGAATTGATACAGTCCAAGACACTTTGTCATTATTGACTCTCACAACTACGGAGTCTCTTGATTGAGTCTTTGTCTGTGACGTCAGTCTGCACACTCGAGTTTGTTGACGTGTCCAGGACGGTGGTCGACCACCCCCGAGACTCTTTTGACGCTTTATACACTCCACTCAGAATGTACACTTTATACATTTCACTCAATTGTATCTTCACTGAGTATGTGTCATTGCACACTCCACTCGGAATGTACTACTCGGATTTACTCCGGGTGACTGACTTCTGCACCACCCGTGCCCAGAGACTCTTCAACGGGGTTTCTGTAGTAGTCAACGCTTAAAACATTCCTAAGGGTCCCCAAAAGGTCCACCGTGATCATCATTTCTTGTTCGGATGGTTACGTCCTCTGCATTCTTTCCACCCAAGCTAGGACCCAGTCCTTCTAGGGGACCTCCTCCCGTACCGTTGGGTGAGGTCATAAGAACGGATCTCTTAGGGTACCTGTCTCTTCGGACCACCCGATGTCAGGTATCCCAACGTCTCAGTCTGTCTTGACTTCGTTGACTCGTGTGTACATTCGCTTTCCTAAGAGTTTCCACAACGACAATACTCGGTAGAGAGAGGGAGTAAAGTCTGTATGGAATCTTCCAGGAGTCACAGAAGTTCGGGACCGTTACACATCTAGCACAAGTCCAACTAGACTACTTCTCCTTCATTTATCATGGTGAGCGATCAGACTCATTCTTTTAGTATTTGATCTAATTACTGTTGTTGTTTCTACGTCCCCTCCCGTCGTCAAAGATATGACATCTATCCTGCCCATATCGGATCTTGACCTTCCTTTTTTTAGTACCTCAGTATCCACTGTGTGCTATATTCATCTCGTCGTCATGAGGTAGGCGACACAGTAGGAAGTTGTTCCCCGCTGAAACGCGGGAGTCCCGGTCGAATGTTCCCTCCGACTGTTGCCGTCTGTTCTGTAGTTCGGTCAGATCGTCCCTCCTCTGGTCCGTCACTTGTCTCAGATGATTTCGTCACGTCACGACGGGACCCATTACGACGTCCACGATTTTCTTCTGGGTTCTCCTCGTCGATTCGACCTGAAATCCTCCTCTCTCTCTTTTCACTCCAGTCTTACGTCTCAAATGGTGTTCTTCCCCTCCCCTTCCTCCTCTCTTGAGGTCGCTCTCCTTTCTCGCCCACTTTCCAGGTTTCCGTTCTTCACCGCTCCGTCAAGTGCTACCCTGTTCCTCGCGTCGCACGCCCGTTCACACACACACTCACACTACGGACACTCACACAGACCCCACACACACATACATACACACACTCACCACACGTACACAGACGTATACCATACCACACACGTACTACATATCGTACATATACAAAACACCATACAGACCCCCCACACATACATACACACACTCACCACACGCACACGCCACACACGTATACCACACCACACACGTACTACATATCGTACACATACAAAACACCACACAGACCCCACACACACATACATACACACACCCCTGTCGTCTCTACTTCTGGACTTCGATCTGACCATCGAGGGCGTCGTGTGCGTGCTGTCTCCGTCTAAACACGAAAGCTTCTACGAAGATCGACGTCCCACCTCTTATCCGACCTCCCCTGGTCCGTTCCGGGTCCCGCGTCAATCCTTAGATTCTTTAGACTTTTGGTCGTAAATCTTTAGTAGTTCTAACTAAGACTTCAGGTAGACCTTCTTATGTACTTTCTCTTGTTCGTACTGAGGAAGATTCGGGAGGTGGGAGATAAGATCAGTTCTGTGTTTCAGGTAAAATTTTGATGACATTAATTTTATCTCACTATTTTCACGACTTCACCATATCTGTCTACTTACCTTGTTTTTCAGTTCTTTATCGGATTCATATTTACCCTTAATCCAATAACAATTCTGCCGTTCATCGTAGGAAAATTTTTTATTAATCTTTTTTATTATTTTTATTAGTCCGAAGGTGGTATGGATTGTTGGTTTATCTAAGATCCATTTCGAAATTTTTATCCATGTCTTAAAATTTTCCATTTTTATTAATGATTCGTTAAGTGTTCTTTTCGTTTGCGATTTATTTGTGTCTATGGTTAAAAATGGATCGTCTAACCGTCATTAAAGTTTTCGAGTATTATAGGTGTTTGTCACTCTAATATCCCTTTATTTCTACGAAGATGAGGTGACCACTCTT
The DNA here is from genome assembly GCA_006410555.1 of Capra ibex. NCBI lineage: Eukaryota > Metazoa > Chordata > Mammalia > Artiodactyla > Bovidae > Capra > Capra ibex. The sequence goes on along the minus strand of SJYO01018757.1, from coordinate 35,305,733 downwards.
ATATGTTTTAACCATGCAGAAAAGACCTTCTACTAAATTGTCATATTTTGTTTATGAACTTTTATATGGTAAAATGGATTTGTGAGATAAGGATCCTTAAATAGGATTCCTTTATTAACTTATTGGTGTGTTTGTACACATATATTACCACCGTTGACGTTGTAAAACTTATTATTTCTATAACAACGACAAATCACCGATTCAGTACAGGATGAGAAAACGCTGGGGTATCTGATATCGGGCGGTCCGAGGAGACAGACACCCCAAGAGGTTCATTCTTATGACCTCGGCCAACGGGAAGGGAAGAGGTCCCCTCGAAGGGTTGGATCCCTAGCTTGGGCACAGAGGACGTAACGTCCACCTGAGAAATGGTGACTCGATAGTCCCTTCGGGTCATTTCTATAATTGCTGGTGATTTTACACTACTCACTCTGTTACTTAAGACGTTTCCATTTCTTAATAAAATTACTGTACTTTTTTACTGTAAGTATTATATAACCGTTATTTGTTCCAACACCATGACACACCTATAATGTTAAGATAATATATAAACATATATCTTTCCTCTTTAAATGTATCTGAGTGACTGTCAACGAAAGAGACCAAAACCCTAATACCAACCAAAGACAAAAACAGAATCCACAAAATACTTTTAAAGAACGGTTCTCATATATAATGAAAATAATAGTACTTTTCATGTTTCAGATAAAGGGAAACGTTTCTTCACAGTTCTTGTCGTGACTCCCACCTCAATTATTGAGTTCTCCTCTCGTTCACGGACGTAGTGTAAGGGTCGGTAACTGTTCCCGGTCGATCTACCACAAAGGAGAGACCTAGGTTCCTCTTTGTGACTGTGTCTTGTTGAGAAAGATGGTGTCTTGGAGTTTTCTTCTTACTTTTAGGAACAGTGCTTTTGGTCGTCGTAATGACTTATTTAATGTTATATAAAACGTGAAGTTAACGTATCTATTACATCTATGAGTTTGGTGTCAAAGTCTTCGTTAGGAGTGTAGTACAGACGGGTAAATAGTTTGGTACAGTTTATGGTATCGGTCATGTTGAATCGAAACTCCTTGTACCAAAAAAGACCACATCCTGATACAGGGTAAGTATCCTTAGGAGTGCAATGAGACAAAAAAAGTGAATACTTTGTTATTCTTCAACAAAGTACATGATTGAAATGTATAGTTCGTGATTGTACCATCTATAGAAAAAGTATTTTTTAGATTCTGACTTTAGTTATTTATAGTGGAACGAAAACATTGTGTTATAAGAAAACATATGTATTAGATTTCCAAGGTTGTTTGGTACGAGTCACCTCTTCGTCCGTAAAAATATAATAATAAGGATAAATATATCTTTTTTGAAGGATAGTCTCAAATAACAGGGTTCCCAAAGAGTTAGTCGGTGTTAAGTCGAAGTGTGGGTCATAACGAAAGTATCACCGTAAAAAAAAAAAAAACCGACACGGGGTACCGTACACTCTAGTCGAGGGGTCGGTCCCTAGCTCAGACACGACGGTCGTTACCTCTCAGATTTGGTGACCTGGCGGCCCCTTCAGGTACCACATATTGAAAAAAGTCGANGTTAAGTCGAAGTGTGGGTCATAACGAAAGTATCACCGTAAAAAAAAAAAAACCGACACGGGGTACCGTACACTCTAGTCGAGGGGTCGGTCCCTAGCTCAGACACGACGGTCGTTACCTCTCAGATTTGGTGACCTGGCGGCCCCTTCAGGTACCACATATTGAAAAAAGTCGAAGTTTATACTTACTGACAAAAAGTTACTCTTTATGACCTCGACTGGTTAAAATAAAAAGACGGAGTACATATTATATCTTAACTTATTAATACCTCTACAGTTCAAGTCAGAAGAGTAGTATAACTGTTTCTTTGATTTGGGGTCCCTCTGGTTCGTTGAGAAGAGTGTAGAGTTCCCAGTAATCGTCCTACCCTCGGTCTGGAGTCAGGGGAAAGAGATAATATTCACGAGTGACGCAACGTCTCTCTCAGACTCGTGGGATATCGGTAGCGTTTCATGTCTGACGCGGTGTGTGTGAATCAGGGTGTTATTCGGACTCTCCTTACTACGACTACAGCCAATTATAGTAAGAGTAACGTATTTCCCCATTAACAGTGAACCTCTTAAGTTCACTGACACCTTGTGAAAATCGGTGTTTCGGGTTCCGAAATACGGTTCCGGTCTTGAAAGTGAGAGACTTTAGTTCTGACCCTACACAAAAAAAGATCAATTGAGAGTTAAACTTCCTTAGGTGACGACTTTTTCAAAACCTTTGAATTTAAATATATCGTTAGACTATTTTTGTGAGTGTATGACATTCTCAACAATAAAGGGTTCCTTCTTATAGAAAATCTAGTATATAGAAGAGTTTCGTAGTCGAAAGATGTCTATTTAATTTTTAACTTCAGTCTCTTATTACTTTCGAATGGGGACAAATCAAATCGTTCTTTAAGTTCTCCCGAGACTAGGTCCAATTGGAATCATAGTAATTAAAGTCCTCCGAGTGTCGAATTTACCTTTAGTAGTTACATTCGAAGATCCCGAAGCCTCCGTCTTCTTATACCGAAAAGAAACATAACATACCTCGGTAGTTGTAATTTTCGTTATGACAACTCCTGATTTCTACGACCTCGTCTTCTAAGTCTTCACGATTTCACTACAAAGAATTGACTGAAACGGTAACGAAAGAGTTTACCCGACGTTCCAGGTAAGTAAAAGGTTTTTAGAGATCTGTATTTTTTTCCATATGTACTAAAGTCAATTATGTCCTTACCCGCTATTATGAGTGTCTTAGGAACGATTAGAAACATAGGATATATAAACGAAAAAATGTTTACTTTAATAAAAATAAGGAGAAATACAAAATACTTGTCATGTGAGAGTTCGTTACGAACAACTAACTGTCAAAGTGACGGTACCGGTGTTCACACTTGACCCTGAAATCTTTGTACTCCCTTGATTCCTCGCTTCAGAACAACCCATTTCGTGTTTTGTCTCCCGAACGGAAGGACACGAAAATCAAAAGGAGTTGACACATTCATCAAGACCTTAGAACTCTATTTAAATAAGTGGTGTACTTCTGTGCTGTTCGGAAGTCTTAGTACTCTCTCAGAAGTAAGGTATGTGAACAAGGGTGGTGTAACTACTCCGTCCCTTTCGGGGTACACTTCTGTTCTTCTGTCGGTGTCACCCGGGACCGTGTTGTCACTACCGTCTCTGGTCCCTTGTTCTCCTGCACTCACGTCCTTCCTCATCCTAAATCACACCCGTAACCCGGGACACTGGAACAGTGAGACTGGAGTCACGTTCTAAAATCGTCGACGCCTGGAGAAATAATAGTAGAACGTACTTGGTGCATGAGAGATGTTATTGATAATTTTTGTCATGGGAGTAAAAGTTTTGTTCTAATATCATTATGTACCTCTTATTCATAGAACAAGTTTCGATTTCCCTTTGTTGTCGGTTCCAATTATCGGTTCCAACTTGGAGTCGTCAGTCTAAGGGTCCAACTTGAATTGGTGACGTGAACTGATGGTCTGGTAACGGGGTGTACACGGCTTTACCGGACACATTGGACATTACATTGAACATTAGAGATTTACAGTCGGTGTAGCTTTCACGGTCGTTCCAGATGGTTCCAACCCACGGATTTAAGACTCCTGAGAATAAAGAGATTTTACGAATCTCTCATCAGTGACCACACACGTTCCCCTTTACGGCAAATAAACTATTATCATATATATATTCACAGTTTCTCTCTCATGAGTGAAAAACTCAGAAACTTTAAGTTCACCTATACGACTTAAAAGTCTTACAATGTAATATACTGTAGTATTATGAATGTCAAAAGTGGACACCTTACAAAAATATCAAAGGAGATTACATTACCTCAATTTATCTTCGGAAACTGTTGGTCTTATTTTGATACCTAGTAGAAGGATGTTTTTACGTGCAATCATATTTGTTTGTGTTACCCAAGATCCTAAGGTCTTCGAGTCCGTACGGGGACGGGGGTACTTACGATTTAATTCTTGAAGGTAGATTTCTTTCACTAACCACCCCTTTCTTTGCCTCCCTTCCTTCCTGTCGATCCTTTTCTTACTAGTCTTCTAGGAATGGTCCCCACCTTGTTCGATTGGAGTATAATGTGTAAGAACCTCTATGTTACTATTTTTTAGAAAACTGAAATTTCCGGGTCGAGTTTTACGAGAAAGAAACATTTGGTACCATTTCCAGTGGAAGGAGGAAGTGGAGGAGGAGACCTAACTTTGTTTCACTTTCACAATCAGCAAGTCAGCACAAACTGAGAAACACTGGGGTACCTGACATCGGGTGCTCCGAGGAGACAGGTACCCTAAGAGGTCCGTTCTTATGACCTCTAGGGGAAGGGAAGAGGTCCCCTAGAAGCGCTGAGTCTCTAGTTTGACCACAGAAGACGTAGTGTGCGTCTAAGAAATGGTAGACTCGGTAATCCCTTCGGGGAGGGGACCTAAACAGTCATAGTCACCTGAAAGATCCACCACGATCTCCATTTCTTGGGTGGACTTTACGATCTGTCGTATAATTTTTCGTCTCTGTAATGAAACGGTTGTTTCCAGGCAGATCAGTTCCGATACCAAAAAGGTCACCAGTACATACCTATACTCTCAACCTGATATTTCTTTCGACACGTGGCTTCTTAACTACGAAACCTTGACACCACAACCTCTTCTGAGAACTCTCAGGGAACCTGACGTTCCTCTAGGTTGGTCAGGTAGAATTTCCTCTAGTCAGGACTCACAAGTGACCTTCCTGACTACAACTTTGACTTTGAGGTTATGAAACCGGTGGACTACGCTTCTTGACTGAGTAAACTTTTCTGGGACTACGACCCTTTCTAACTTCCGCCCTCCTCTTCCCCTGTTGTCTCCTACTCTACCGACCTACCGTAGTGGCTGAGTTACCTGTACTCAAACCCATTTGAGGTCCTCAACCACTACCTGTCCCTCCAGACCGCACGACGCCAGGTACCTCAACGTTTCTCAGCCTGTGCTGACTCGCTGACTTGACTTGACTTTACGTTCTCTGAAATCTCCACACCCAAACTAGGGACCCACCCTTGTAGGGGACGTCTTCCTGTACCGTTGGGTGAGGTCATAGGAATGGACCTCTTAGGGTACCTATCTCCTCGGACCACCCGATGTTAGGAACCCCAACGTTTTGTCAACCTGTACTGACTTTACTGAATCGTGTGTCGTGTTAATAAATGGTAATGTCTGTTACCCGAAATCTTCCTCCTTTACCCCCAATTAGAGTTAAGATAGGAAATACTCAAATACGGAGGTAGGAAAGAGAGCCTATAGTAAAATTTAAAATTTAAGACGAATTATTGTGAATCGGGTACCCCACCGAAAAAAAAAAAACTAGAAGACGACAAACATGGTCCTGCCGGTGTAGTTCCCATTATACAACTTTATTAAAGTTTTGTTGACCTTTTTCAACGACGGGAAGTGAACGTAGGTATGGGGAGTCGCACAGAAGAACGATGAGGTCAAGATTGGGAAATGAGGGTTTTCGGGAGTCTGGAAAGGTACTAGGTCGTTGACTTTCCCATGACGGAGCGGGAGGTCCTGAGACGAGGTCCGATACCAAGTACGGGTTAGATAAACCAATCACAGACCTGTATGTCTTACGATGTACAAAACTTAAACTGGAGACTCTTCGACAAAAAGGAAAGGAGTAGGAACCACGAACCGGAGAGGTGAGAGTACATGTAACACTAAACTGAATGTACTATCGACCCACAGAAGAAGGAAGAGATTCAAATTCGTTTTATTCGTTGCCCACCATTGGGGCCAAAAGGTCGGGTACTGTCAACGAGCTATCCACTGACAACTTAACTTAAAGTCAGTTTTACAAGGAAAGTGATATTTCGTAAGGACACACTGATGACGTCAACACTTTTGTGAGACTTTCTACCTCAGGAAACCCAAATAATCACCGATGACTCTACGTTGTTTTGTCCACTTATCTTATTATATAAATTTAGTTCCTAAATTACTCTCTTCCAGATTTTACGTGGTTCTCGTTCTTCAATTACTCTCTCGACCACTCTGACAATGGGTACGACCCAAGCGAATGCCGTCGAGGAAGCGTGGTCTGACAAGTTATACATCATTGTCAAGTTTTAGGTCAAGGTTGATCTGTAAATTTCCGGAAAAAACCATAGTAGATTAAAGGACTTATTGTGACATTTCCTTTCAACTATTGATTCATAAAGATTTTATTCTATGTCCTTTTGAGTTACATATTTTATACAACTACTGATTATTTACTTGTGATATTTAGACTCAAATAAAACACTGGAAGGATAATGTTATATGTGCCGTTACGTGTTTAAGTAAGAGAATCGAAGAGTAGTAATATCTGAGTATCTTCAGTTCGTTTCTTTCCCTACTAGTAAGAACAAATTTTTCGTTCTTATGGTATACGTTATTAATTCTTTTTTCTTAGTTATGTAAAGGATTGGTATTTAGTTTCTTTTACGTCTAACAAGTCTATAAAGGGGACCGTTATAGTACAAACTTAAACCGGACCGAACTAAGAGAAAGTATCATAAAATTTTTACATAAGTTAGGTATTTTAGGAGTCTCACGTAGGTAGATGGTGGTCCGTTGACTAAGATTTTATTATCTCTTCTAATACGTATTCTCCTCATTTTTTTTTTAAGTAGCCGAGACAGAGGGAATAGTAAAATCCAATCTGATCTGAGTCAGTTTCGTCACTTAGGGAGTTCGGTCTCGTCTCTCTTTCCAGGTCTCTAAACGTGTTTCAAGCCAAAGGGAGATAGTAATCGAGTTAATTTATGTGGTAATAACTAGCGGTAACACGTTCCCCTGTGTGAATCGTGACCTATCCCTATGTCACTACCCGATCTACAAGAGAGGGAGTGTTCCTCGAACTTCAGGTCGTCCTTTCTATTTTCGTCGCATATTTACTCATAGTGGGTTCCTTCCCGTGCGATTGACGGTAGCTGACGGGGGTTCCCGTCGACCTTGTGTCTCTTCTCTCTTTACTGAAGACAGACCACCTTGTCCCCCTTCAAAGGAAAGTCTGTGTCATAACTTTTGATCCTGAATGTTTTCTCCAGCCAAAGTCCGAGTACCTTTACTCCTTTTACCTATACAATTCTTCTTTCTTATTGTTTTAGTTTTCTGTAGCTTATCTTTTTGGTGTATGTGCTGAATCTACCTCTCCATCTACGTTTAAAGAACCCGACAGTCTACCACTGTCCTTTCCGACCTCTATGACATAGGGTTTGGTATACCTCGTTTCGCTACTCAAAATCCCAATCCACAATGCAGTCAAAGTTTCTTTTCCTTGTGACTCGGAATCTTTCGAACATCTCTCGAGAGTTCCTTATGAAGATTGTGTAGAAGTAAACCCGAAGGGAACACCGAGTCGGCCATTTCTTAGACGTACGTTAAGCCCTCTGGACCCAAACCAGGGACCCGACCCTTCTAGGGGACCTCTTCCCTTTCCGATGGGTGAGGTAAAAAGACCGGACCTCTTAAGGTACCCGACATATCCGGTACCCCAGTGTTTCTCAGCCTGTGCTGACTCACTGAAAGTGGAGTGAAAGTGTCCCTTATGTGCATCACTCACTCTCTAGACTCTGAATTTCGAAGTCTCGAGTAGAAGAAAGATAGTGTAGGGCCGTAAAGGAGAAACTTACAAAAAGGGGGTTGTAGACTCGCTTTGGTCATATCTGAGAGGACCGGTAAGGAAAGGACGTGGGGTAACACCAGTCGAAGTGTAGGTTCACTCTCATGGGGTATGGTGGACACGTCGTGGGTCTTTAACCATAGGGTCGAATACAGTAAGGGTCTGACTACGAAAATGTCCAGACGAACCCAGGAGATCGGTTGCCCTATAGAGTTACCGGTTCCAGGTGGATACCTAGAGTTCTACTACTCCCTCTATTCTTCGTTGTCCCGTCTTTATACGGAATTAAAACACCCCAAGGAGGTTCTTTAATTCATTAGGTTTTCGTGTAAAATGCTCTCTATAATAGAATAGTCAACAGTCAGAAGAAGCCTCCTTTAAAACTCGGGAGTTTCTCGTTCGGTACTTGTGCGATACAAAACCTTATACTTAAAATCGTTTTCTCTCACTACGTTGAAGTCAAAAGAGTCATCTTCCTTCGATTACCTCTGTGGAGTTTGTAATAGAATTAACGGTCCGTCATACTGTTATAGGAAGTGACTTCCTATCAAATGTGTTTGACAGTGAATCTAGTATCCGACTAGAATTGGTGACTCTTTCTTAAGTTCTTCTTTGGTTACAAACTTTGTGTATCCTGTAATGTATAATTTCTATAAGAGAAATTCTAAACAGACGATCGTTGAACCACGTGTCATATATCACCTATGGTTGTATATGACCACACAGGGGACCCAGGACGTCAAAACTCATACGTTATAAAATGCCATTGTCTAAAAATTTTTTAGAAAGTAAATAATTAAAAAGACCGGAACGATGTACTGTGAACCCTAGAATCAAGGGACTGGTCCCTACCTTTGAACACGGGGGACATCACCTTCGAGTCTCAGAATTCGGGATGTGGCGGTCCTTCAGGGTCTCATTGCCGAATAGTGTCATGACATGTTTTGAGAAGATGTTTGGGTTGACCGTTAGGGGATACGTGGACTCCTAATTTACGGAGGGAGTTTGCGACGACGGAGGAGGAGTAAATAAGTTGTTTATAGATTACATTTATATCCTTCCACTATGTGTCGTCTCCAGTCCTCAGTCCAAACCCATGGTGCACCTGATCAAAGTTTTAGTCGCCGTACTGAAACTTGTTTTATGAATTGAAGAGACAGGGATGTGAAGGAGTAGAGATTTTGTACCAGCATTATGGACTGAGTGTCGTGATAATGTTACTAATGTCCCCTGTTATACCCACTACGAATCTTGTTACGGATTAAGGTGCCTTTCACGAGTCCCTTGTATGAATCGTCAAAAATAAAAATAATGACGGGTCAAATACAATCGTATATAATGGATGTACACAATCTAGGAGGTCGATGATGACGATCTTGTAAGTAAAGGGTAACCCTACGTATATAAAACACCAAAAGAACCTAAGGTGGGAAAGGTCTGTCTCACCACATCGTTGAGACCTCATAATTCGTGGTATTTTTCTTTGGATCTTAAAGTGAGTTATATAGGTAATTAGAGGAATTTAAGTGTCAGGTATTTACTTTCCTAATAGGATTTCGTCCTAACTATGAATTGAGTAAAGTGTAAGATCTTAGAAGACATCTCGGGTCCTTTCAGTCTCCGACCTCCTCTCCGTAGTCGTTTTAAATTTAATAAAGGATTTAGATTTCGAAATTCACGATAACACAAGACGAGATCCCTGCCAAAAAGAAGGATGCAGTAAATCGAGGGGTGTGGTTTGTAAAAGTTAAAGAGAAATAAAGGTTTAGTCTTACGAGTGTTAATAACAAGAAAAATTTTTCGTACCTATACTCGAGAAGTCGTTTTTATCGACGGTGTTCTGAAATATTCTACAATAAGTGAAATAATAAAAAAATTGTATTGTGAGCGTCGGACATAAATAATTGACGAGTAGTACTAGGTGAGTGACGTAATTTTCTTTTAAGACGTATTTAAAAGAGTAAATTGGGAGTGTTGTCAAGTCTTAGTCAGTCCTTAATAATACGGATAACATACCGATTCTTTTGGTTCCAAACCTTTAAATTTCGGTGTACACTACGGGGTTTAGTGTATGACTTCTAGCGGTCCCTCCTGTACTTGAACTATAGATTAAAGGTTCAGGTTCGACGGACTTATTGTCTTCACAGTAGAACAGTAGTTAAAGAGACCAATTTATGATCACTCCGAAAAATTTTTAGTCCTTAGTTTAGTGTCGAGAATACAAATGACCGGTAAACATAAACAAGAAAAATTTTGGACGAGTGGGTAATGGACAAAAAGAAAAGACTAAAAGAGTTGACCTTATAAGTGAAAAAAGATAACTAAACAATTTGAGTTGTGAATGATTTATGAAATTTTGTAAAGGATGGTTTCCATTACAAAAGCGGGTTCGAAAGAGATAAATCAAAAGAAGTTCACGGTCATTATGTAAAATTATTGATCGACGTGTGTAGAGGGGAGTAACAACAAGAAAACATTTTTTAAAGGAACTTACGTCAAAAGACAAAGAAGGAACTTATGATCAGGTAAACCCCAAAACGAAGAATTCTTTTACACTACCATAGAAAAGTATCTTTTTGTCGATAAAGTCATTCTAAAAGTTTATGTAATTTCCACGTGTTTGTGAAGAATCCAAATTTACGAATAGAGACGTAGCGGATGGAAGAACAAGTCATTGTAAAAGAGACGAAAAGACGAAACTCCCTTCTAATAAGAAAAAAACAACAACAACAACGACATTTCCATCAAAAATAAATAAAAAAAATAGAAAAAAAAATCAAAAAATCAAAAAATTAAAATTTTAGAAATTAAGAATGTACACAAGGGTTTGTACTTGGGGGGAGGGTGGAGGGAGGGGTATTGTAGAGACACCCAGTAGGGGTACGTGGTCGGGGTTCGTACGACATAGGACGTAGACTGTATCTGACCGCTAAGTTAAGAATGTACTATCATATGTACAATCTTACAATAAGTGAAATTATGTGGTACTGATTAGCCCCCCTTTTGTCGTTGTTTGTGTAATCCGAACATAGGCATCCGGACATTGGTAAGGGACCGAGAGACCGTTGTGCGATTCGTCTTAAGATATTATGACCCATTACTTCTTTTTTTAAGGAAACGAACCATCTTTGGAGATACCTGTGTTAAAATTCCTCCTCCCTCCTCTCGAAAATGAGTGAGAAAGATTTCATTTATTATAGTAGGTAGTGAAGACTTATGTTACAAAAAATTTCTTTTTCATAATCTTAGTCCTGTCTTTGTGTACCCCGATGGGGCTAGGTAAAGGGTGATGTTACACGTAACATAAAATTCTCAAAATATCGTTTCCAACACCATAGACCTTGACTGACACCCTTTTTAATTTTATGATTCTTCGTTTTCCTCAAAACCCATCGTACAAGTTTGACTTACCTTCTCTTCATAAAGTAAACACCTCTTTCCACTTTTAAAAAGAATTACTTTTCAATTTACTATACTTCGTTCAGAAATTCAGTGATGAGATTATACGTTCAGGATTTCATCCCCTAGACCTCCTTTAGTCCCCTTGTCCCCTCTCTCAAGAAACGGAAGAACTTATAGTACTTCGTCTATAAGTATTATCTTCTCTCTTTTGTACTCAAACTTTTAATTGACTGTAACCCGTCCATCACAACCCAACAGTCACTCATTTCAGTTGTTATTCACCTCTGAAACGTGTGGACCCGAAGGGTCCACCACGTCACCAATTCTTAAGTGGACGATTACGTCCTCTGTACCCAAACTAGGGACCCAGCCCTTCTAGGGGACCTCTTCCTTTATCGTTGGGTGAGGTCATATGTGAACGGACCTTTTAAGGTACTTGTTTCCTCAGACCACCTGATGTCTGGTACCCCAGTGTCTCGACCTTTGCTGACTCGCTGATTATGAGATGAAACGTGTCACCTATGACCCTTTCGAAGAGTGGATGCTCGACCCCAGGTACAGGTGTACGAGGGGGACTCCGAGAGGGAGAGACCCTGCTCTCGACTAAACTGAGTGGTCTTCAGAATGAAGAGAAGAATCTTACACTACCTTCTAAAGGTGAGGTGACTGTGAAAAAATTAAGTAAAAAAATTTAACCTCATATCAACGAAATGTTACAATACAACCAAAGACGACATGTCGTTTCACTTAGTCAATATACACATATATATATATATATATACATATATATATATATATATAGAGGAGAGAAAAAACCTAAGAAAAGGGAAATTCCAGTGGTGTGTCGTAATTCATCTCAAGGGACACGATATGTCATCCAAGAGTTATCAATTATACATCGTCACATATATATGTGGTTGGGGTTAGAGGGTTAGGTAGGGTGAGGTGAAGGTCGGGTGGGGGTCCGGGGTCGTAGGTATGTAGATAAGAGATACAGACACTCCCCCTCTATACGAAATATTTAATTCTACCTCAGTTTAGACCACTATGGCTTCACGGTTCTTCTCTTCGACTTAAACGAAACGTTTGTACCCTCGTGTTGTTACTACACTACTTGTTTTGCAGTTGACACAATGTGTCCTACCTCTTCCCCCCCTTACACCTCCAGCGATCCGTAAACCGTCCACTACTCTCCCAATCTACTACTACACACACGGTATTACTACGTTATTTTACCTTTCTCTGAGTATTTTATCATAGAATGTAACCGTATATCAACTAATTGTTACATAATCAAAGTCCACATGTCGTTTAACTAAGTCAATATGTATCTATACATAGATAAGAAAAAATTTGAGAAAAGGGTAAATCCAATAATGTCTTATGACTCGTCTTAAGGAACACGACATGTCATCCCGGAATAACTAATAGATAAAATGTATGTCGTCACACATGTACAGTTAATATTTGAGGGTAAGATAGGGAGGACGGAGTGTGGAATTGGTATCCAAGTAAGTCTTTCTCTACAAAACTTCCGTCTAAAACTTTCATTACCTGACCTAATCAGGGGTCCCTATTTGTTCTCCCTTTTGAATTCATAAAATTCAGACCCTCCCATCACGGTGATTTCGTTACCACTTGTAATCTTTTTCGTAAGAGACTCCTTATTTCCTTTTTTAGATTAAATTAGTACAACAAAAAAATGTAGGAATGGAATAAAGTTTAGTTAAATTTCATAACATTCGTCCTACTACCTCTTTTGTGCCCTACGAATTCATAGGGTAGTAGTTCTAAATTGTTTACGAATGTACAACAGTTTGAACGTAGTCTATAAAAATTTCTTTATTTCACAACGTTTATGTCGATGTCAGGATGTAGAGGTAGAGTAAAAGGTGGGAGGAGGGGGTCTCCGTTGGTGACAGGAGTTCACTCACAACAATGGGAGACCGAAACCTCCAAAAATATGAAAAGGATATTAACATACAAGAATATTATATATCATAACAAAACACACGAAATTTTATAGTGTATTTTAGTAAGACGTATAAAGAAACGTTGAACTTAAAAAAGAGTGATAATACGGAACTTGTACATAAGTACGACTATGTTAATCAGAACCAAATGACTATATAGTATCACCTTCCTTTTATTTATGTGATATCCAGTCCACTCTCTGACCTGAACATCCACAACTAAGTTTCGGATATATGATGTCCTTTATTAACTTACTACTTATACCTAAACAAAAAGTCCGATCCCCCTCCGTAGGTGATCTAAAGGAAACTACGTTACCAGGGTATAAAGGAAATAGAAACTTTCGGGGTGTTGTAATTAGTACTACATTATGAGTTATTTTCAAACAATTTACTTATTGACCTACTTATTTGTTGAAAAAAAACCGATGTCTTGTACTTTACGAATCGAACCTTTGATCGTTGGTGTACGCTTTAGACTTGAAATTCATCTAAAATAAACGGTTGTGTCATAAAAAATTTGTCTTCGTTGTACAATAGGAAGTCTCCCGTCTGTCTTACTTTTCGTGTTAGTGTCTTTTAACTAGTTTGACTAGTCCCTGGTGTCGGAACAGTTTGAGTTACTTTGATACTCGGTACGACACATCCCGGTGGGTTCTACCTACCCAGTACCACCTCTCAGGACTGTTTTACACCAGGTGACCTTTACCGTTAGATGAAGTCATAAGACCGGAACTCTTGGGATACTTGTCACACTTTTCCGTTTTTCTATCCCGTGACTTTCTACTTGAGGGGTCTAGGCATCCACGGGTTGTACGATGATTTCTTCTTACCTCTTTATTGAGTTCTTTCTTACTTCTCTGCCTCGATTTCGTTTTTGTGGTGGGTCGACACCTACACTGACCACTACTTTCATTTCAGACTACGACATTTTTCGTTATAACGTATCCTTGGACCTTACAATCCAGGTACTTAGTTCCGTTTAACCTTCACCAGTTTGTCCTCTACCGTTTTCACTTGTTACTGTAAAATCATTAGTCTCTTGATTTTACATGACCTTACCCGTTTAAATTAAGTCTACTGGTAATATAGATGATGACACCCGTTCTTAGGGAATCTTCTTTACCTCAACGGGAGTCACAGTTGTTTTCTCAGACTTTACGTCCTGAACCCACGTTAGAGTTTTTACTGTCTTACTACAAACAAAAGTACCGTTTGGTAAGTTATAGTGTCATTAGGTTCAGATACGGGGTTGGTCATTACGACTTCTTCGACTTCAAATTACCAAGATACTTCTGGATGTTCTGGAAGATTTTGATTGTGGGGTTTTTATACAGGAAAAGTAGTGTCTCCTGAACTTACGTTTTCACCCTTCAATTCTCTATGGACCTCATTGTCCGTTTAAACCGGAACCTCATGTTTTACTTCGTTCCGTTTCTGATTGTCTCAAAACTGTTCTCTTGTGTGACCAGTATCGTTTGTGGGTGAGGGTTGTTGTGTTCTCTACTGAGATGTACCTGTAGTGGTCTACCAGTTATGGCTTTAGTTTTACTAATGTAAGAAACGTCGGTTTCTACCTCTTTGAGATATGTCAGTCGTTTTTGTTCTGACCCTCGACTGACACCGAGTCTAGTACTTGAGGAATAACGGTTTAAGTCTGAATTTAACTTCTTTCATCTCTTTTGGTGATCTGGTAAGTCCATACTGGATTTAGTTTAGGGAATACTAATTTGTCACCTTCACTGTTTATCTAAGTTCCCTAATCTAGACTATCTGTCTCACGGACTTCTTGATACCTGTCTCCGAGTACTGTGACATGTCCTCCGTCCTTAGTTCTGGTAGGGGTTCTTTTTCTTTACGTTTTTTCCGTTTTATCAACAGACTTATCCTGAATGTTTACCGACTCCTTTCTTCTCTTCGTTTTCCGTTTCCTCTTTTCCTTTCTATATGGATAAACTTACGTTTCAAGGTTTCTTATCGTCCCTCTCTATTCTTTCGGAAGGAGTCACTAGTTACGTTTCTTTATCTCCTTTTGTTATCTTACTTTTTCTGATCTCTACAGAAGTTCTTTTAATCTCTTTGGTTCCCTTGTAAAGTACGTTTCTACCCGTGTTATTTCCTGTCTTTAACATATCTGGATTGTCTTCGTCTTCTATAATTCTTCTCCACCGTTGTTATGTGTCTTCTTGATATGTTTTTTCTACAATTACTTGGTCTATTGGTACTACCACACTAGTAAGTGGATCTCGGACTGTAGAACCTTACACTTCAGTTCACCTGGAATCTTTCGTAGTGATGTTTCAATCACCTCCACTACCTTAAGGTGAATTCGATAAAGTTTAGGATTTTCTACTACGACAATTTCAAGACGTGACTTATACGGTCGTTTAAACCTTTTGAGTCGTCACCGGTGTTGTGACCTTTTCCAGTCAAAAGTAAGGTTAGGGTTTCTTCCCGTTACGGTTTCTTACAAGTTGAGAGCGTGTTAACGTGAGTAGAGTGCGTGATCGTTTCATTACGAGTTTTAAAAGGTTCGGTCCGAAGTTGTTATATGCTTGGTACTTGAAGGTCTACAAGTTCGACCTAAATCTTTTACGTCTCCTTGGTCTCTAGTTTAACGACTGTAGACGACCTAGTAGCTTTTTCGTTCTCTTAAGGTTTTTTTGTAGATAAAGACGAAATAACTAACGTGGTTTCGGAAACTGACACACCTAGTGTTGTTTGACACCTTTTAAGAATTTCTCCATCCTTATGGTCTGAGTGGACTGGACGGAGGACTCTTTAGACATACGTCCAATTCTTCGTTGTCATCCTTGGTCTGTACCTTGTTATCTGACCAAGGTTTAACCCTTTCCTCATGTAGTTCCGATATATAACAGTGGGACGAATAAATTGAATATGTAGTACACTTTACGACCCGACCTACTTCGTGTTCGACCTCAGTTTTAACGACCCTCTTTATAGTCATTGGAGTCTATACGTCTACTATAGTAGTAATACCTTTTTTCACTTCTCATTGACTTCTCGGAGAACTACTTTCACTTCCTCCTCTCACTATTTCGACCGAATTTTGAGTTATAAGTGTTTTGCTTCTAGTACCGTAACCAGGGTAGTGAAGCATCGTTTATCTACTCCTTTGTTACCTTTGTCACTATCTGAAATAAAAGAACCCGAGATTTTAGTGACGTCTACCACTGACGTCGGCACTTTAAGTTTCTGTGAACGAGGAACCTTCTTTTCGATACTGTTTGGATCTGTCGTATAATTTTTTGTCTCTGTAATGAAACGGTTGTTTCCAGGTAGATTAGTCTCGATACCAAAAAGGTCGTCAGTACATACCTACACTCTCAACCTGACACTTGTTTCGACTCGTGGCTTCTTAACTACGACAACTTGGTGCCACAACCTCTTCTGAGAACTCTCAGGGAACCTGACGTTCCTCTAGGTTGGGTCAGGTAGGATTTCTTTTAGTCAGGACTTGTAAGTAACCTTCTTGACTACGACTTCGACTTTGAGGTTATAAAACCGGTGAAATACACTTGTTGACTGAGTAAACTTTTCTGGAACTACGACCCTTTCTGACTTCCGTCCTCCTCTTCCCCTGTTGTCTCCTACTCTACCAACCTACCGTAGTACCTGAACTACCTGTACTCAAACTAGTTCGAGGCCCTCGACCATTACCTGTCCCTTAAGACCGTACGACGTCAGGTACCCCAACGTTTATCAACCTATATTGACTCGCTGACTTCACTTGACTTGCAAAAATTTAACCCTCCAAAGGATAATTTTTGGTCTAAGGACCTAAAATAGTGTTTTAGATTTATACACAGTTATGGTCCGAAGACGAGGACGGACCGTTGCTAGTTCTACTCCTCGATGTTGGTGGGAAATTTGTCTGGTATATAAAGGCTTCACTGTGGTGTTGAAGGAAGGGTGACAACACTGGGGTTCCGGTTGACAGTCGATGGGTGTCTAATAACGGACGTGACAACGAAGGGAAAGGAAACCTTTAAAAAGTAACATAGGATCGGAGATTCTTTCTCTCTTTGTATGTCTACCTGATCTCCGGTGTCACAAAGTATGTTTTAACCTCTTTTGTATGGAGGAACTTTTCTGACACAGGAATCCACAAATTGTACATTTATCACACAGGTCCAGTCAGATCCAGAAACCCCTACCGTGAATGAATAAACAATTTATCTCTAATTTATAATTTATCCTCTAAGGACCGAGAACAGTAAAGTCAGCGTCAAGAGAAATGAGTCTAAGAAAATCCTACGTCATAAATGCTTTCTTTGAAACAAATCGAAAAATCATAAATCAGAGTTCATCAAAAATTAGGGTTTGTCTTTGAGGATTATTAAACTTTTAGGAGGATTAGAGATAAAAGAGATGATCTTATTAAGTTATTCAGTAACTGAATAATCCAGTAACCCAGTTATTGGGTTATCAGTACTGAGACCGTCTTGAATTCTCGTGTAGATTAAAAAGATTTTTAACTTTAACATCAAACCAAATTTTACTCTTTTATACCCTCACCAAGTGAAATTGAGATCGGATCACAACGGTCAACATCCCTTAATTAGCTTTCCAATATCTAAACGAAATAGTTCGACAGTCGAAATTTGCTGCATTCTGTTGAGAGATTACTTTTAAATAGGTTGTTTCTACATAGTGGTCGTTCCCAGGACTCTTCTTTCTGTTACTCGACATTCGTACTTCACACTAGGGAGTCTCTTCCAGGAGAATCTGAAGTTCTCCTGGGGGTCCGTTTCTCTTTGTCAAGACAGAAAACCTCAGCGAAACCCCGGGTCAGGGTTATCGACCTGTCTTTGGTCGTAATGTGTTACACTACTCCTGTGCATCCGACACAAAAATTCTCCCATAGGAACACCGGTTTTTAGCTTCAAAATGAGATTAGACAAGTTTACTTCATTCAGAAAAATCCAAGAAGTATCGTTATCTTCTAATAAAAATAACTCAATAACCAGATATTAATCTTCCAAAAAAGGGGTTCGAATTTTGATTTCCTGAAGATTGACAAACCTCTTCATCTGAGACTTTCGACACGCACACACGAAGGTATTACAGATTGAGAGACACTGAGAGACTCACATCGGACGGTCCGAGGAGACAAGTACCCTAAGAGGTCCGTTCTTACGACGTCACCCAACAGTACGGAAGAAGGTCCCTTAGAAGACCTAGGTCCCTAACTTGGAAGCAGAGAATTCAGAGGACGTAACCGTCCGTTCAAGAAATGGTGCTCCCGGGGTCCTTTCAGGGAGATTTTCGACGTGGTAGGGAGTAAGAGACGATCTACCTAGACTGGTCCAAATAATGGTCGATTTCGTTCAAAGAAAAAGTGACGTAAATTTATAAGGGGGATGGAGTGGGTGTATACATGGTTTGACGGTTCCGTTAATTATTTTAGAAGAATCTACCTATTCTCTTTCTGTTATGTGTTTCGTACTATCGGTGTCAGAAGGTCCATTATCCTGCCTGAGATAAAATGTACTAAAATTTCAAATCAGAAATAATAAACTTTTTCGATAAACAAACCCCCTAAATTGAATTGTCTTCGTTTCTATGAACTTTAAAGTATTATCAAATGTCAGAAGAGAGTGGGAATCTTCCATTAAGGATGGACTATTCGGACATCCTTCCGTTTAAGAGTTCAAATTTTGCATGAATAATCACTTTAATTACCATATGTTACTAAAGTTATCAATTGTTTGTTATACGCACTAATTCTTACAGCTAACTGTACAATTACGTTTTTTTTTTTTTGGGAGTCTCTCCATCTCTGTTTTACTTAGTTATTCTTGTTACCTTTGTTACGTGTTCTAAGGACGATGGTAATTCGTCGTTTAATGAAACTCTTGAATTACGTTAGATACGACTGACATCTAGACTTTCCCCCGAGGGAATCGTCGAACCTTGGTAGGAGTATTTGTACCTTTTTACGGATCTTTCATTTCATACCATGACTTATTCGAACTTCAGAATATAAGAACATTAGACATGAAAATGTCTAGGAGTCCTGACGTATACCTCTACTATTTGGTAGTTGAATTTTAGGGATAAATTTTTCATCACGGAGGTGAGAAACGAACCAAAGGGAGACGAGATTACCATAACAGGAGAACTACTCGAAAGACACGGTTCGTGCAAGAATGGAGTCCCGAGAACGTAAACGACAAGAAAGACACGTCTTGTGAGAAGGAGGTCTGTCAGTGCACCGAAAGTCCAGAGTCGAGTCTACGGTAGAGTAGTCTCTGGTAGGGACTATTCTACTGTAGGGGTGAAGTTTATCAAGACAGGGGGAAATCGAAGACGTATTGTGACTCTTAGATGTAATAATCACATAACAAATAATAGACTGAAATGGTAATTCTCAATCCGAGGTGTCAAATTCTCTCTGTCAACAAAACGAGTAACACCACACTTGGAGATGGTGAGTCGAAATGGACTGTAAACTTACGAGTTATTTGTAAACACTTCCTTACTTACTTCGACAGTGACGTGTAAGGAAAGAGTTTTGTTGAAACAAGATAAAGGAAGTTTTACCTTGTGAATTTTCGATGTGAAGGTGTACGTACATTATGTCACAGTGTGTCAAGAACTCCTACACTTATAATTCCATGATAAAGGTAAAAAGTAAATGGTCTGAGTCTTATCTAAAACTAAATTGTGTTTGACATATATATATGTGACGTAAGTTAGATTCTCTTGTTAAGAAAAAGGAAAGTTCACCAACAAGTAAGACCGTCACATAGATCATACAGGAGATTTGTGCCTGTAAATTTTCTATATAAAGAACTTGCTGGGTAAAAACATGGTACATGGGTGATCTCTAAGTTATTATAATTGAGGACCACTTAACAACGGTACATTAAGAGGACATTTGAGAAAGGTCGCCTTTTCTTTTTCTTCAATATGAACCTAAAATCTCGTATTTTTACCGGAAAGTGTTGTGTTTGAGGGGTTTATATAGAGTTCGATTGTGTGACCAAGATATGTGTTTTATTTGTTTCCTAACAAAAAGATAATTTTCTAAGACAAACGACTTGTTTCTATCGGTAGTCTTATTTAAATACAAGTACGAAGAAATCTCTCTTTTTGATTTGATAGATATCGAAAGATTCTAAGAGTATGACCACTGATGTGACGAATACTAAGTTGTCGGAGTCGGGTTGAGAGGAGACCACTTGACAACCGGGAGCAACTCCTATTCCTTAGTTATTACATAGGAGTAATCTTAAAAGGAGTCTATAGAACTTTGGAATCTCTATTTGTTGTTCTTGATCACATATCGTGTCCCTTGATATACGTTATAGGACATTGTTTGACATTACCTTTTCTTATACCTTTTCATATGTGTGCGTGTGTGTGTGTGTATATATATATATACATCTTGTCTTAGTACAACGGCATGTTGTTTTCGGTTGTACTGAACATTTAGTTGATATGAAGTTAATTTTCATTTGGTCTTTTATAAAGATCGTAAGTATGGGATGTTATTATCGATTTATAATTTATGACTTTAGTTATAGTATTGTATGATGGGTGATTTTACTACACGGGTGTGTCAATTTATTAACGATCGTAGAATTATAATTTTTTTTGATAGTTCAACAAAGATACAATGTCTTTTTGTAAATTACAACAGACTCCGTTCCTTCTTTTTATTAATGTAGGGACTCAATAGGAGAATAACTATAAAATTCAGTTCCTGGATAAGGAGTCGATTACTGGGTCAAAGTTAACTAATAGTAATTAGGTCCCAGATAATGATTTTGATACATGTAACATGTTAATATTGTAAGGTTTACGATTATAAAGTATTCTTGTACTGTGGTCTGGTATAAATATATTTTAAAATGTATCGTGAAAGTGTAGGTTAAAAGTATTCAGTAAAAGTGAGATGATAAAGTATGGTTGTGTAAAGACGAAATCTCCCTCTGTCCATCTGTCTCTGATTCTTAAATGATAGTTAATTTAGAGTACATAAATATATAAATATCTAACGGACTATACAAGGTCCGTAAAAAGGTTCACGACTCCTATGGTTCTCCTCATTCTGTACCCGACACGGGTAATGTCATCACTGACAAATGCATACTCCTTTTTTTACATAAAAACGTGTCGTAGTTTATTTAAACACACGTGTATAAACATATACATATATACATATAAGTTCATATACATAATATATATATTTAATATGTATAGGTAATATATATTTGTTTATATATAATGTCTAATGTGTTTGTATATAGAAGACTAGACTCAGTAATCAATATGAGACCTGTGTACAATTCATGTGTTCAACATTACTTACAATATTGAAAGTCCTTCTATTTCCAAATTTATACGTCTATATACCACCGAAATGATCTTCGGGTCTTTATACGAGTTCACAGGTCGACACTACTTTCTAGATACTGGAATATCTTTGACTTCTTATAAACTCCTTTTTACCGAAGATATCTCATTAGTCCTTCGTCTTAATAGAAAATTCTCATCTCTCGTTAGATACGTCGCCTAAATTGAAGGACACAATTCACAGTCAGGTGGTCTCTCCAGTTTCAAGACGGGGATTTCTAGACTCAGTATTCGTCTAAAACGAGTAGATCTGAAAGAAAAAAAAAAAAAAAAATGAAATAAAATGAAATGTTATGACATAACCAAAACGGTATGTAACTGTACTTAGATGGTGCCCACATGTACGCAAGGGTTTGTACTTGGGGGGAGGGTGGAGGGAGGGGTATTGTAGAGAGACCCAGTAGTGGCACGTGGTCGGGGTCCGTACGACATAGGACGCAGTCTGTATCTGACCGCTAAGCTAAGAATGTACTATCATTTGTACAATGTTACGGTAAGAGGGTTTAGTAGGGTGGGAGAGGGAGAGGGAGACTCAGGTTTTCAGGCAATATGTGTAGACACAGAAAAAAGGACAGAACGTATGTCCCAGCAGTAACGGTTGATCTGAAAACTTACTTTTTCCAGTTTACGCCCTCACCACTTTGGTGGCCTCAGGGATCTTCAATCATAGAGTTTCGTCTCTGATGCAGAGAGGATTTGTTTGTTTATGATCGGGACTTTCACTTCAAGACATTTTTACTTTGGGACCACTCTAAGACCTTTTATCCCCTTTACCGTTTCTTTGGGTTTGGTTGGTAAGGGTGATGTTAAAAAGTCAAACTAAACCCCTGTCGGGTCAGGTCTTTTAAGCAGTAGTCTAGTCAAGTCAAGTCAGCGAGTCAGCACAGGCTGAGAAACGCTGGGGTACTTAGCGTCGTGCGGTCCGGAGGGACAGGTAGTGGTTGAGGACCTCAAGTGAGTAGCACAAGTAATATTAGAGTCTACCCAAAGTAAACTTATAGTCTGTGATATATTGTATATAAAAAGTGAGTCGTAACAGATTTTAAAGTGGTTTCACTACCTTTTCTGTTAACTTTATAAGAGAAAAGGGGTATGATTATAAAAAGACTCAGGAGTAAATTCAAATTCGTAGTATATTTCGTGGGAGAGTTCAGAAATGTTACTGGTCGAAGGATAAATATGTTAATGGGTAGGTGACAAAGATAGTGAGACGAGAATTTCTATAAAATTCCTTTTACTAATTAAGTAGGAGTTTAATTATAAATCATGAAGTATATTGATAAGATTCTAAAGTGGTATACATAGTCAACTTGTCACTTTAAATACTGTATATTCCAAGTCAAGTCAAGTCAAGTCAGTGAGTCAGTACAGGCTGAGAAACACTGGGGTACTTAACGTCATGCGGTCCGGAGGGACAGGTAGTGGTAGAGGGCCTCAAGTGAGTCTGAGTGTAGGTAGCTCAGTCACTACAGTAGGTCGGTAGACTAGGAGAGCAGAGCAAAAGGAGGTGGGCGTTAGGGAGGGTCGTAGTGTCAGAAAAGGTCACTCAATTGAGAAGTGTACTCCACCGGTTTCATGACCTCAAAGTCGAAATCGTAGTAAGGAAGGTTTCTTTAGGGTCCCGACTAGAGGAAGTCTTACCTAACCGACCTAGAGGAACGTCAGGTTCCCTGAGAGTCCTGAGAAGAGGTTGTGGTTTCAAGTTTTCGTAGTTAAGAAGCCGTAAGTCGAAAGAAGTGTCAGGTTGAGAGTGTAGGTATGTACTAGTGACCTTTTTGGTATCGGAACTGATCTGTCTGGAAACAACCGTTACATTACAGAGACGAAAACTTATACGACAGATCCAACCAGTATTGAAAAGAAGGTTCCTCATTCGTAGAAAATTAAAGTACCGACGTTAGTGGTAGACGTGACTAAAACCTCGGGGGGTTTTATTTCAGACTGTGACAACGGTGACAAAGGGGTAGATAAACGGTACTTCACTATCCTGGTCTACGGTACTAGAAGCAAAAGACTTACAACTCTAAATTCGGTTGAAAAAGTGAGAGGAGAAAGTGATAGTAGTTCTCCGAAAAATCAAGGAGAAGTGAGAGACGGTAATCCCAAGTCTACTTCGTTTTAGAAAAGAAAGAGTAGTCATTGTTACGTCGGAAAGGGTGAGACCCGAGTCACTCTCTTCCTTCGGGATTATAAGATTCCTGGGGACGTGTACATCTTACTGTGATTAACACACAGTAGGAACATTCCTAATTCTTTTATTTGTGAGTTTTATATAAGACAGAAGACACAAAGTCTACTCCTCGATCCGACTCTTTCTAGGTCTAAGTGAGGTAAGTTTTATAATAAGACCTCTCCAAAGGGAAGATTAGTGTCGACTGGTTATAGAAGAGTAGAACTACCGGGGAAACAATGAAAAGTCAACTGACAGACGACTTCAGTCCTTTGAAGGAAGGAAGCAGAGAGAGAAGAAATGGTCCAAGAGACGGGTAAAGGGGTGAGATGAGAGGGTAGTTTTCAAACCTGTCCAATTTGTGTCAAACCTCCCATAGGACGTATTTGACAAATTGAGACTTTAGAAAAGTCTCTTTGTATAAGGGAACTTCAACCCCCTTCCCAAAATCATTCAAGGACACTTTTTAAGACTGACTCTTGACTCCAAGAATACATCACAGTAGACTCAATATTACAGGGGTCTTCCTTCTTCTCTTCATGTTCAAAGAAATCTATCAACCCACTTAATAAAGTACTACTAAAGGGGTGTAAAATATCATATGTCCGGAGAAGGATTTTAAACCAATTTTGTTTGGTTTTTTGTTTGTTTGGTTTTGGATAAAATGAATACATAAATAATAACTCCCTTGTGACCAAATATTATAATATATTCAAAATACACATATCATAAAACTGAAGTCACACGAGTATGGTTTGTAATCAAAGGTGGATAATGGTATGAGAACTAGGAAAAATGGGTAAAGTGGGAGGAAGGAAGGGAGACTATTGATGATAAGACAAGGGACCTAAATGCACAAACGAAAACGACCCAAACAAAACAGGTAAACCAAACAACAACAAACAAAACATATGTAGTGTATTCACTTTATTATACCATACAAAGAGGTAACCTGAATAAAGTGAATCGTATTATGAAAAATCCAGATAAGTTCAACAACATTTACCGTCTAAAATAGAAAAATATTGACTCATTATAATTTTGAGTTGTAAGTTTTTTGTTTATAGTACCGTAGGCCAGGGTAGTGAAGTCACGTATATCTACCCTTTTGTTACCTTTGTCACTGTCTGAAATAAAAGGACCCGAGGTTTTAGTGACGTTTACCACTGACGTCGGTACTTTAAGTTTCTATGAACAAGGAACCTTCTTTTCGATACTGTTTGGATCTGTCGTATAATTTTTCGTCTCTGTAATGAAACGGTTGTTTCCAGACAGATCAGTTTCGATACCAAAAAGGTCATCAGTACATACCTACACTCTCGACCTGATATTTCTTTAGACTTACGACTTCTTAACTACAAAAACTTGACACCACAACCTCTTCTGAGAACTCTCAGGGAACTTGATGTTTCTCTACTTTGGTCAGTTAGGATTTTCTTGAGTTAGGACTTATATGTAACCTTCCTGACTACGACTTCGACTTTGAGGTTGTGAAACCGGTGGACTACGCTTCTCGACTGAGTAACCTTTTCTGGAACTACGACTCTTTCTAACTTCCTCCCTCCTCTTTCCCTGCTGTCTCCTACTCTACCAACCTATCATAGTGGTTGAGTTACCTGTACTCAAACTCGTTCGAGGTCCACTACCACGTCCTGTCACTTCGGACCGTACGATGTCAGACACCCAAGACTTGTCGTTGTTTATAAGGTAACACACACACATACACACACACACACACACACCGGATTCAGTGAGTCAGTACACACTGAGAAACGTTGGGGTACCTGATATCGGGTGGTCCGAAGAGACAGGGACCCTAAGAGGTCCATTCTTATGACCTCACCCATCGGTAAGGGAAGAAGTCCCCTAGAAGGGCTGAGTCCCTAGTTTAGGTTCAGAGGAACGTGATGTCCGTCTAAGAAATGACAGACTCGGTGGTCCCTTTGGTGTGTGTGTGTGTGTGTGTGTGTGTGTGTGTAGTGTAGAAGAAATAGGAAAGTACGTAACTACCGACGAATCCAACAATGACATAGAACCGACAATATTTATTACGACGTTACTTGTATTTGTATCCTCGTGTATATAGAAAGACTTAATCTCTAAAACAAAAGAAAACTATTTATGGGTCATTACCCTAACGACCTAGTATACCTTCGAGATAAAAACTAAAAAACTCTTTGGAGGTATGACAAAAGATATCACCGACGTGGTCAAATGTAGGGGTGGTTCTCATATACTTCCAAGGGAAAAGAAGTGAAGGAGAGGTTGTGGACAGTAAAGAACGGAGTTTTCGGAGAAATGTTAATAAGGTAGTAAAGGGATTACAACTTTTTCTAGAGTCCTATTATGGAAAAAGAGGTTCTTAATAATATTAAGACAGGGTACACAGACGCAGAAAAGATAGTCCGGT
Organism: Capra ibex; assembly: GCA_006410555.1. Classification (NCBI taxonomy): domain Eukaryota; kingdom Metazoa; phylum Chordata; class Mammalia; order Artiodactyla; family Bovidae; genus Capra; species Capra ibex. The sequence goes on along the minus strand of SJYO01018757.1, from coordinate 35,279,667 downwards.
AAACGACATACTGAAAGAACCGTGCAATTAAGGAAGGGACACCCGAGAGGAAAGTTTCACCCTTTGGTGGAATATAAAGTAAGTGTCACGTTTTGATACTGAGTAAAAGAAGTGTTTTTGTTTCTTTTTACCATTCAGACCCAGGGAGTTAGATGATGGAACGTGATTTCTCAGTCAAAAAGTAACAACTAATGACGAGAGGGGAACGAGATAGTGTGACTCTGCTCCATTCTGAAACACAGCACAAGTAATAGAAAAAAACGGAAACTAAGGCACTTGTCCTTGATAGATACTCAGTTCGACATGTGAGAACCTAATGTCGGGTACGATAATTGTGAAAAAGTTTCCCATATGATATTATGGTGACAGTCTTAGTTACACCTATTCTTACGTACAGACTGTCTAGTTTAAGATTAAGATTTACCACGTCGTAGGGGGAAGGACAATTGGAAATAGTTCCATTGAACTATTACAGAAGTCGAGTTAATCTTAATACGGGTATCCAAGAGACCTGATTTTCAACTAGTATACGGTGACAAAGTAATAGTTCTATATAAATAACTAAAAAACGATATTTCTTAAATCGTATTCTATATGATTATACATAATATAATAAACCGTCTATAAGAGAGGATATTTTTACTTTTTGACTTAGAGGTGGGGTTTCAAGTGAGCAAGTCGTAAGACTCCTTCCCGTATGAAACATTTCTTGAGTTAAACGGTCTAGGGAGTCCTTCAACAACGACAACAACAAATCAGTGATTCAACGCAGGCTAAGAGCACGATAGGGTACCTGACGTCAGACGGTCCAACGGTAAAGGAAGAGGTCCCACTTGAAGGCCTTGGTTCCTAACTTGGGTGCAAAGGACGTAGTCGTCCGTCTAAGAAATGGTAACTCGGTGGTCCCCTGGGGTCTCCTTCATCAATGTCAGTTTTGATCTGGTACAGACTTCCAGAAGACGGAGAAAGTGACAGACCCACCCGGTCAAATATTATCACGGAAAAGTTACGATACCTAGTTTAGTAAATAGAACACGAGTACTGTGTCTAGGATATAACTGAACTTTACTAAACTGTCTAAGTTTGGTGTCTGTCGAGACGTGAAACCTCCCCCTTCCTCTACCCCTCCCTCAGAGTAGGGACTCGATGTCTGTAAGGGCGTAAGAGGAAGGGACACTTTCACCCTCCTTATGCAAATCCTTTCTTAAACAGTCTGAGGATTCAAAACCATTGTCCTGTGTTTGACAAAAGATGTGAAGATTTGAGACATAGTATAACCAGATTAAAATGTTTACTTCGGCCTATTATGACCGTGGACTTCGTTGAGAGTACCCGAAGTCTTCTAAGTAGAAGGTCATGGACGGTTGTCCCATAGACTTTGTTGATCAAAACTTTCGACGATAGTGACCACGAGCATACGAACGACAGAAGGTTGGAAATGACTCATTTGTGTTCAAAAGGTCTGAGACCATAGACATCACAATCACAAAGAACTCCTTCACAATCAACGAGTCGACACAGGCTGAGAGACTCTGGGGTACCTGACATCACGCGGTCTGAGGAGACAGGTACCCTAAGAGGTCCGTTCTTATGACTTTACCCAACGGTAAAGGAAGAGGACCCCTATAAAGGTTGGGTCCCTAGTTTGGGTCCAGAGGACGTAACGTCTGTCTAAGAAATGATAGACTCGGTGGTCCCTTCGGGGTTGAACTCCTTTCCCGAGTAGTAATTTAATTGACCCCTTTTTGACCCGATTTGTTTTAATAAATCGAGATAAAAGATAGTTTGAAGATTCAGAGAAATTATACGATCATATCAAAACTTAGATACTTTCTTGTCTAAATGTCAAATAACATAAAAGGTTCTGTTAAATGGAACTTGAGTAATTGTAGCTCGCATTAATAAAAAGACTTCTTGTTTCTAACCCTTTGAGAGGTCTTTAGTTGTACAGAACTGTGATGATTGGCGTAAAGGACTTCTTTAATGAAGGGACGTAATACTATATTATACTACGGGAACGGAAAATATCACTCAGTTATTCTCTTTCTCAAAAATTTTATTCGAAAGAAAAACGGTATTGTATTAATGTCGTAGATAGTGTGGAACCTATTTGTAAGTATCACAAGTAGGGAAGGTCTTAAACAACGGTCGGTGACTAATATAGATGTCTAAAAAAATTACCCGTTACTCTGACTATTTGTTTTTCTCGAAAGGGGTGGAAGTTTACGATCCTTCGAGTTTGAGTTTACGTGGATTAGAATATTGTATAAGATCCAACGACTCTTAAAAAGAAAAATTTATTACAAATTACAGAAACATAGTATTAACCCATAGAACTACGAACCGAATATATTAATATTGACCCAATTATTTAAGATGGGATTATTTACGTCACGTCTTATAGTTCACACTTCTAAATTAAGTCTATTTAACATGTCTTATAGAACAAGTCATAGAGTCAGTACCATTTGTCCCATCGGTACTAATAGTAGATACAATTATAGTGAAAACGGAAAGAGAACAATTACAATTACCATCTCTTCTCATTTTGTATTTTTCACTTTCAATGGAAAGATAATAAAGAGTAGGAGTGAGGATTTGGAGTTATCCTTTGTAAAAAAAAAAATAACAAAGTCAAAGGTTTAAAGACTTTGATGGTTTTACTTACAATGGTAAAGAAGTAAATAGTAAAAATTTGTCACAAACAATTACAACAGATATTTTCTCCCTCTAAACGTACCAGGTGAAGGAGGAGGAGAGTATAACCATCAAGAACATAGTTGATATAAATACTTCATATTTATCACATAAGAAGTAGAAACCAAAGAATTTTATTTATAAAATAGCATGTTTATCTTTCATGTTCTACCTTTTCACTTGTCGATGTACTCAAAAGTGTTTCATTTGTGTGGGTACATTGGTAACGGGTCTAATTCTGTGTCTGGACATGGTCACAGGGTATTTAAAGGGAGAACAGAGGTGGTAGAACTAAAGATAGGAGTAACGAACTAAGACTCACAAAAATTTGAAAAATTATTTAATTAGTATATAAAAAACACAATATCAGAGAAAGTGAGTTTTAATACGATCACTTTAGGTAGGGGAAATAACTTATATAATTATCGTCATCACGACATAAAAAATAATACATGTCTTACGGTAATTTATAGTATTACATAAATAGGTAGTTCACAATTCCCTATAGACCCGACAAAGGTCGGGATATGATCACATTTATGTCGATGTTATTGGTAAGAACACGTTTAGAAAACTTAGTATATATAATACATAAAAACAACCCATAATTTGATCCTCACCTTAACGACCCAATCTACTATATATTTTCAATATGGAGTCATCTGTAATGGTCAAAAGGTTTTCACCAACATGGTCGAATATGAAGGAACTCTTGACGTACTTTCAAAGTTAACGGAGTACGTCCGGTTGTAAGCTATCAAGGTCAGAAAAATTAACACCCGAAAAGGGGGGAATTATACAGTTGAAGTGTATTATGGAATTTTATATAAGGTATATTTGACTCCTTTAATCGTCGGGATGTAAAGGTAAAAAGAAAGAAGGTGTTTGGAGGTTCGGATAATTCACATATTAATAGAAATATAATATTTTCAAATTAAATGTAAGAGAAGAGATTAATATTGAAATAAACACGAAAGAGACATGTCGATCTGATATTTTTAAATTTTGGGTTATTTACTGTTAATGTTTTAATACTAATATATTTATAATAAGTGACCGGTTTACTTTATTACACTACCTAGGGATGTAGTCCCTTACGTCAAGATACAATGACCTAGACACGATGAGTTAACTTACCTCTTAGAAGGTTCATATTTCCAGTTCCAGTGAGAGGTTGTTGACAACTTTTGTACTGTGTAAAATGAAACGAAGTATAAACCCAAGAATCAAATAAACAGGTCGAAAACATGACAAATCCCGAAGATTGACGGAAAGAAAAAGAACGACTGTTTTCTTTTTCTACACACACACGCACGCACACACACACACACGCACGTGTGTACACGAGTCAACGACAGAAACTGAGAAACGCTGGGGTACCTGACGTCGGGTAGTCCAAGAAGACAGGTACCCTAAGAGGTCCGTTCTTGTGACCTCACCCACGGTAAAGGAGAGGTATATATGTACGTATGTATGTATATGTATGTTTATATATATGTGTGTGTGTGTGTATATAGATGTGTGAATATATATAAAGTAGTAATTAAAATAGGTTAAATACGTAATTATTATCATTCTTTAGGTAGACCTTCTACAAAAAGAAGTCCTGGAGACTAAGACCACTATGCAGGATTAAACTTAACTGGCGAGAGGTGATGTATTGACGGTGAGATCCTTTACAAAGATGACATGAGAATTTAATCTACGTGACGAAAAGATGAAAATGTGAAAGGAGAAAGGATCCACAGGAGAGAGATAGAGAGGTACACATATACACTTCAGTGAATCAGCACAGACTGAGAAACTCTGGGGAATTTCTGACATCAGACGGTCCAAGGAGGTAGGTACCCTAAAAGGTTCGTTCTCATGACCTCACCCAACGGTAAAGGAAAAGGTCCATTAGAAGAGCTGGGTCCCTAGCTTAGGCCCAGAGGGTGTAACATCCATCTGCGAAATGGTAGACTCGGTGTTCCCTTCGAACTCGGTGTTCCCTTCGAACTCATGGTACACATATACACACACACACATATATATATATGTGTGTGTGTGTATATAAATATATCTGTGTGTATTTATATATATGTATAAAAAAGAAACGAATTTATAGAGTCGTACAAAAAAGATTTTCCCGAGTCATTGAAAAAAGATTTTCCCGTACATCCTATATTTAGTAGACTCAGTAACATACAGATTTATACAGAAATAAAATACGAGTGGGAACTAACTGTCAAGACCCGAATTTTCGTATGGAAAAGTCTTGAAACTTTCGTAATTTTTTTTAAGATCTTAGATCATAACTATTACCTCTTCCGTTACCGTGGGCTGAGGTCATGAGAACGGACCTTTTAGGGTACCTGCCTCCTCGGACCTTCCGACGTCAGGTACCCCAGCGATTCTCAGCCTGTGCTGACTCACTAAAGTGAAAGTGAAAAGTGAAAGTACGTAACCTCTTCCTTTACCGTTGGGTGAGGTCATAAGAACGGACCTCTTAGGGTCCCTACCCCCTCGGACCACCCGACGGCAGATACCCCAGAGTGTCTCAACCTGTGCTGACTTCGCTGAATCGTCATGTGTCAAACTATTCTCGAAAATTCTATATCAAATTTTCACTGTTAACTGAGTTGATGAACACCGGAGGACATAGTTAGTGAAAGGGGTCTTGTGGTATGTCGGCGTTATCCAGAGCCAGGCGATCGAGGTTCGACTCGTGGTGACGATTAAATCCTAAAGGTGACTTAATAAAACAAATCACCTGTTGACTAGTTCACGTGGGGGGTGAGGACGACAGAGCCACCAGGTGTAATCGTATTCGATAATCTTCCCTACAGGTCTATCCCTCGATTAAGGAGGGACGGGGAGGTGATAGGAGGGGAGGGGTGATTCGTCTTACACTAATAAATTGTTCTCGTACCAATTTTTAGTCCCAAAATTTCAACACGACGAAATTGAGGCACCTCGTCTGATGAAAAAGCCCGTAGTAGTCGAGAAGGGTAATGCGGAAGAAGGGAGACAATGGAAAGAGGAAATCTAAGACTGTATCTGTGTGTTTACCATTTCCTAAGGTGGGAGTAAACACAAGACAGTCTTCAGAACAACGGGGTTCGGGGTCAATCCCCATCAACGTACACTTCGGTCGAACATGACATCCAATTTAAAAGTTCAAAACGTTCGGTCGACAATTCGTGTAGATAATAATTTGTAATAAAATATATTTAAATGTCAGTCTAATATAATCTTTGTTTTATTTACGGGTTTGAAGTAGTGAAGATTAATAACGGATTAATAATAAAATGTCGTAAAATAATAGACATAATAGTCATAATAGACATGAGAACTCGAGATCACATAGTTATACCACCTTTACGATATGTTACCGCACGTGTAAAGAGGGGTTAAGGTATCAGTCACTGTAGTGTACCAACAACTCAGTGAGTCAGTATAGACTGAGAAACACTGGGACACCTGACGTCGTACGGTCCGAAAGGACAGGAAGTGGTAGAGGGTCTCGAACGAGTTTGAGTACAGGTAACTCGGGTTGGTAGAGCAGGAAACAGTGTAATTATCGAATTTTAACCGATACCACACAAATGTGGTACCTCTGACCGTTTACGTTATTTAGTCTCGAAGGGGTATTCGGGGTCTTTAGGTCAACAATTTGTAAATGGTTGTGTGTTGACTATCCATGGAGATGAGATACATAAGTATTTCGTACATATCTATAGAAAGAAATATAAAACGTTTACCCTAACACTAATAGACACTTATGTTGGTAGTCTGACACTTAAGGAACTTTAATCGCATATACGAAATGAACAGTAATATAGGGGTCGTTCATGTCTCATAAACCACGTTTCTTTTACGGGACAACTTCCCTATCACAATTAAAGATTTCCATAGACCCTAATTGGTTAGAGTGTACAAGTAAAACCTGAACCGTACAAAGTTTGTTAAGAAAGGGGAAGAAACTAAAAACTTTTATAAAAAAGTTCAAAAGTATAGTGTACTTCTTCATTCGGTATCCTGGTGAGGTTCTTCGAAAGTCGTAGGAGATTGTGGACGACTAAAAGGTCAAAGGGAGGATTGTTCTCCCCACAAGGCGTGGGAGGAGGAAGGGGAGGAGGAGACCTTCGGATGAGAGTCGTTCGACCTCCTTCAAAGACCGTCCTGCGGTCTTTGTCGTGGACCCTCGACCTCCGACTTCCTGTTTGACAACAATTTAAGGCGTACTGTCTTTTGGGTTGGTTTAAGACAGACCCCTTATAGATCCTGGGGTGTCTCAAAGACTAACTTAACTTAGAAAGGACAAGATATTTCGTTCCACTGGAGTATGTCTACTTTTCACTCGAGTAAATAACGGAAACATAAATTTATGAATCAACCATTTAAACCAGGGATTTGACAACTTCTGAGTCAATATTTCAGAGTTAGTTCTGTCAGAAGTTCTCATAATTAAGGATTACTATAAAAAAACAACTACTACAAATAAACAAAATCTATATACGGAGGTTTTACAATTTTAGACTATTCCTAACCTCTGAGTTTAGTGTGGCTGGTTTTCGAAAGGGAGTCGACATAGGGTTTACAGTTGTACTTTCGTTTTTCCTACCAAGATTTTTACCTGCGTTACCTATAGTTCCCCGGTCTCTAAGAGTCTTCAAAGACTTTCTACCTTTCATCTATTTGGTCTCGTCTTTAATATTAGGTCTTGTTTATGTTCTTTTTACCTTCTCTTCTATACGAAGGAACATCACCTCCGTGTCTATGCAAGGTCTAATCTCAACTAAACCCTCTAGTTCTTCTTCCCCAATCTTTTATTACACTAAAAAAATAGTCCCTTCCAATTGGGATGATGGGAAATTAGTGAGAGGTAAATCATAGCAAGGGATTAGATTTTGATATTTTGGTTAGAAAACTCTACAAGTATTTAGAAATCACTACTACTGGGAGTCACATTTTGGGAGGGGTAAAACCGTAAATGAATCACTCTTTATACGTCCATATTGTACGGATTGATTGGAGTAACAGACAAGGACCGGGTTCCGGAAGTCCATTTGGGACGACCAAAAGTGTAGGACAGTAAGACTTCTTCCTTTCCAACCAACTTCTTGACATAGATATATTGAGTGTGATCGATGAACATAAGAGTTGAATCAAGAGATAATTCTTTACATTCGATTGTTGGTGACTACAAATTCCCGATTGATTGATCTTCTTTCTTCATTAAGTTCTTGTTTTCTATGTAAAAATTTGTAAAATTAGCAATTGGAGTTTTTATGAGTCCTTCTATAATGTATGTATTTTGTTCTGATCGATATTACTATGTCTCCGGTTTTTATGCGTCTTAACAATATTTTTATACTGTGGTTTTATTTATAAGTGTTTATCTTTTTTGACTCCTTCATTTCCGTCTACAAACTTTTTTCATCCATGGGTCTTCTAGTTAACTTTTCTGTGTCGTCTTCCTAACCCTCTCGTTTCTCTTTCTTTGATGTTACATATACTAACTACATTTAAGGACTTTGTTTTCTTACAAAAGTCTAACTTTCCTAGGTACCTTAGGATTCGTCCTATTTGTTTAGGAGAACTTTAACTAGTCACTTTGTTTTATTAAGATTTTAATAAAATTTAGGATTTAATCGTCACCACGAGTCGAACCTCGATCGGTTGGTTCTGGACAACTCCGACATACCACAAGACCCCTTACACTAACTACGTCCTCCGGTGTTCATCAACTCAGTTAACAGTAAAAATTTGATATAGAATTTTCAAGAATAGTTTGACACATGACGATTCAGCGAAGTCAGCACAGGTTGAGACACTCTGGGGTATCTGCCGTCGGGTGGTCCGAGGGGATAGGGACCCTAAGAGGTCCGTTCTTATGACCTCACCCAACGGTAAAGGAAGAGGTTACGTACTTTCACTTTTCAGTTTCACTTCAACGAGTCAGCACAGGCTGAGAAGCGCTGGGGTATCTGACGTCGGAAGGTCCGAGGAGACAGGTGCCCTAAAAGGTCCGTTCTCATGACCTTACCCTACGGTGACGGAAGAGGTTTTGACACATGTGAGTTGACAATAGTGGGTATATAATCCGAAGAAAACTAAGGTTTACTAACTTTTTTTTGGACCGATATTAATCGAGTCCACAACCCCCTTTAATAACCGATCATAGTACATTNGGTGGTCCGAGGGGATAGGGACCCTAAGAGGTCCGTTCTTATGACCTCACCCAACGGTAAAGGAAGAGGTTACGTACTTTCACTTTTCAGTTTCGCTTCAACGAGTCAGCACAGGCTGAGAAGCGTTGGGGTATCTGACGTCGGAAGGTCCGAGGAGGCAGGTGCCCTAAAAGGTCCGTTCTCATGACCTTACCCTACGGTGACGGAAGAGGTTTTGACACATGTGAGTTGACAATAGTGGGTATATAATCCGAAGAAAACTAAGGTTTACTAACTTTTTTTTGGACCGATATTAATCGAGTCCACAACCCCCTTTAATAACCGATCATAGTACATTCTTCCCCGAAGGGACCACCGAGTCACCATTTCTTATACGGACGGTTACATCCTCTGCGTCCCACCTAGAGACCCAGTCCTTCTAGGAGACCTCTTCCTTTACCGTTAGGTGAGGTCATAAGAACGGACCTTTTTGAGGTACCTGTCTCTTCGGACCGTCCGACGTCAGGTACCCCAGTGTTTCTCAGCCTGTGTTGAATCACTGATTCGTTGTTACATTCCCTTCTTCAGATCCCGTCTCGAGTCTCGAATCTCGTCTCCCCGAGTCCACTACTACGACCCTGGACCATAGAGAAAGATGACCGAGATGAAGGTAAGGTCTATCGGAGACGAAAGTTTTAGTGTCCCTACCCTGGGACGAGTCATAGAGGGAGGGTCGTCGACTTGTTTTAGGGTCCAAACAAAAACCACTTTCGTACAGACTAAGGGTTCCTGGTCGTACTACAGGGATACCTTGGATTTACCAATCCGACCACCGAGGGTTTAGTGGACGTGTCATCCCGGTGGACCCCTTAGAACTTTTTAAGGATTCGTCTCTGGTGTAGAGGTCAGTTAATTTAGTGTTCGAGACCCCAACTACGTCCACAGTAATAAAAAATTCGAGGGTCCACTAAGGTTCCGTCTCTGTTTAAGTCTTTGGGGACTTGACCCTCGAGTATTCTTGTACTTACAAAGTTTAGGGGAAGATTAAATAATTCTTTCAGCTCAATCCAATTAAAGGAATCACAGATGGAGTTTTCGAAAGATGGGCACGACATGGTACAGATACTGTCTCCGTAAGTAACGAGAGTGACCGGGTCAGACCCCGGAGGACATAGGAGGTGGACGTACACCAAGAGTGAGGGAGGAGAGTTGAACGGAACGGAACGAGACCTTAGTAGAGAGGAGACTAGACGTAGAAGCTCAAAGTGGAGAGACGACCGAGAAAGGAAATTTTATTTTTTTATTTACAAGTGTAGAGATAGAGTAGTATGGGAAGGTATAAGGGACACCGGAGTCGAAGGTGATGGTCTCCGACGACGGGTCGACGTCGGATCGAGAGTGACACGGGGAAACTTCTCACCCCCCATGAGTGTCAGAAACTCCCACGGACTTTGGGAATATTAGGTCACACCTGAAGTAATGAGACGACTTTGACAAGAGAGTTTCTAGTCGTTGGTGGGTGAATTTTTCGACTTACCGACAAGTAGACAATGAGAGAAAGAGTTATTTGCGACGAGAGGGACAAACTTTATAATAGGAACGAAACGAAAAACCTATAATACCGTGTATTTACGACGAAAGGAGTGCCAAAATGAAAGACGGAAACTCTTTTATGTACCCCCCACATAAGGTTTGTGTAAAGACGGTGGAAACAATCGAAATTTTACGGAAACTCTTGTTTACACCCCATATACCTAGGATTTGTCAAAGAGTCCTCTATACACAGTCCTCTAAAATTTCACTTTTATATGATTCCGTTGTTAAATCTTGTGTTCTCTTTAAGAAAAAATAAAAAGGACAGTAGAGATTAAGGAGAAAGTAAAAAATTAACTTCATATCGACTAAATGTTTCAACATAATCAAAGTTCGTATGTCGTTTCACTAAGTCAATATGTATTTATTTGTAAAAAAAGGTCTAAGAAAAAGGAATATCCAAAAATACTTTATAACACACATCAAGAGACACGATATATCATCGAGGAACAACCAATGGATAAAATGTATATTATGACACATATACAATAAGGAGTTAAGGATTATATAAGGAGGGAGGAGAAGGGGAAACCATTGGTATTCAAATAAAGGATAAAGACACCCAGACAAAGACAAAACATATATTAAAGTAAACGCAGTAAACTAAGGTGTGAGTGTGAAGATCCGTATATAAATCACGTTTTATATTAAGTTTTTCTATGTACGTGGGGTTACATATGACGTCATGATAAATGTTATCGATTCTGTTCCTTCGGTGGATTTATAGGTAGTTGTCTACTTACCTATTTCTTCTACACCATATAAGTAACATATGTCATCTGATAATCAGTATTTTTTTACTTTATTACAGTAAACGTTGTCGTGCCTATCTAATTCTCTAATAGAGTTTCACTCCATCTGGTCTGTCTCTTTCTGTTCATATACTATAGTGAATATACACCTTAGATTTTTTTACCATGGTTTTTTAAGAAATTTCTATGGATAATGGTAGTAAACAATCTCACTCAGTTATTATAAAAGAATACCTTTACCACACGATTATACGTGTTCATCCATCTTAAAAGTCTTCATTTACAACCGTTTTTATACACAAATATCTGTCATATAGAATTTGAGAATAATTTTTCGTGTATTTTGTCTTATTTAATATTTAATTGAACGGTACGTGGGGGGATAATATTGTGACCGTTGTATAAAAATCACTGTTACAATCCAAAATGAAAGGAGGATTAAGTAGAAACGAAACTTTTAATCCATCTTTTAAATGAGTCATACTTAAAATCAATGATACGAAAGGATGTATACAAGTCGATAATCAATGGATCAAACTTAATAATTATTCTTAATTATTATCATTAATTATATTGTTTAGAAAGAGTAAAAGATTATCGGTCTCTTCGAAACAGACTTAAATCCACCAGTGGTGACTGAACTCTTTATATTCTGGTAAAACAAAGTTGACGAAAACATTACCGTTCCAGTTTCAAAGAGACGTAAACCTTTCACTTCATTGTAGGAAGTCAAGTCAAGTCAATTCAGTGAGTCAGTACAGGTTGAGAAGCACTGGGGTACTTAGCGTCGTGCGGTCTGGAGGGACAGGTAGTGGTTAAGGGCCTCAAGTGAGTCTGAGCGCAGGTAGCTCAGGTACTACGGTAGGTCGGTAGAGTAGGCGACAGCAGGGGAAGAAGAGGACAGGGGTTAGGGAGGGTCGTAGTCTCAGAAAAGGTTACTCGGTTGAGAAGTGTACTCCACCGGTCTTCGACTTACACGTACCGAAAAGAAACTCTATATACTCCATAACTTTGAAATTATTTCGTTAACGGTTTCTTTAAAACGTTGTTATATAAAAGAAGACATCTAAATTATTCCGTTTCTACTAATTAAAAATCCACTTGTATATTAAGAGCACATATACTCGTCTTATTACGGTTCTTTGACTTGTTTTCTCTACTTTTCTTCTTAGATTTGTAACTGAAGAGGGAGTATAAGGATCTTTAAAAGTCTTATGTATAAACGGAAAAGAGTTTATTTGATTTAATACAAAAGACGTTCTTTTTTCACTTAAATGATTCTGTTTTAAAGTTTTAGTTAATCGTCATCTTTTAATTTGTTAAAAGAATACCGATTGTATACTGAAAATTAAATATCTACTCCTTTGTCTAAGTCACTCCTCCAAGTCAAGAAAAAAAAAAAAAAAGAAAAGGACGGTGTGTCTGTTTTTTATCTTCTCGACCTAGTCCCAGTGTCCAGAAGGATGAAGGTTCAGTTGAGATAACAGGGATATAACTTATGACTCCCTAATCACCACACAATGGAACCAACTAAAAGACAATTATAAGATCCACTGATCCATATACCGAGGGTAGGGGAGGATGTAATCTTTTTCTCCCCGTTTCTTTTTTATAACCCAGAGTAAAAGAGTTCCACTCTTACAGATAAGATTTAACCTGAAGGAAAGGGGTCATTACCTAGTCAAAAAGGAAGGACTTGTGTGTACTAGTATAGTCTTCCCAGACCTGAGGATGAAGAAGTATCCTCCAATATACTCCTGGTTAATGAGGTAGTATTCCTACCCACTGAGGACCTTCCTCCTTTTCTTAAAGATCGTACGTTAAGGGTAGGTCTTTCACCCCTTCTTTATTTTAACGTTGATACTATTCAGATCGGTCAAAATGTTTTCCTTTCTAAGTCTGGTACTTCTTATTCTACCAGGTTCACCGACAAGGTACATTTGAGGGAGTCTCGTGACCACCGTCTTAACAGGATAAATGGGCCCCAGAGGGGTGAACACTCTCTTTATACGGGACACGGGATCGTTGTCTACTGTGAAGTTGTTTTACTCCGTTAGACTAAAACACGTTGTTGAAACTTCCCGTACCTTGAAAATTTTTACATATCCGACCTTACTACTCACTCGTTTGGTCGAAACTACCATACTTTAATTCTCTATCTCCGGTTCCTCTTTTCTATACAAAAGTCCACTCTACACGTTTCCCTACCTTTCAATTACTCCATCTCTCTCTCTGTCAGTTCGACAAGGTCTACCGTCCTAGACTGTCTCCTCCGGTCACGCCCAATCGTCCTCTTTACTTCTACCCCTCTACCCTCTTTATTCCAGGTCCTCTCTCTGATAAGAATTGGGCCTACTGTTAGTTAAGACTTAGTATAGTATCTCACCTATTCCTCAATAGTCTCCTCTTACGGCCTCCTCGACCCTCTAATCTGTGTCTGTCTACCGTTCCACGTCTCCCTGGACTCGTCTTTTAAACTTCTGTAGTTTTCTTCTTGTTAGTGTGAGTCTTTTTGCTGTGACTTGCGTCACCGACTATGTCTTAGAAATCTAATTGCTTATAACGTCTTCCCTCGTGTCCCTTATAAAAAGGAGAAGGTAATTTTGGTTTTTATTGAGCTGCATAACAACTTCAACTACCTCTAATGTGTATCTTCTACTTAAAGACTTGTCTTTTTCAAAATTTGTGACCTACTCACAGCTTCTCAAATTTTTCTGAGTCTCCAGTGAACTTATCAGGAGACTTTCTAATGGTCTGTGTCCCACTCTAACAAGTAGAACCTCCCTTAATTCTTCTAACGACCGACAGATTCTACCAACAAAGTGAAGGGAGTCCTCTGTTCAGGATCTAATTACAGACTGGAAGGGAAAGTTCGTGCTACTAAGGTACTGACCTCCTTCTTATTCCTCGTTTCTGACTCTCCTTCTCGGAAATTTAAGACAAACCACGGTCACCTAGTTCAGTCCGGGTACTCGCGAGTCCGTCCTCTCCTCTGCTTTCCGATGGCTCCAACCCCCGTATTTAGTCCTTCCTCTTTCGTTCACACGTGTCGTCCCCCGTCACCCCACGGTCGGTGTTTGAGTCTGTGGGGTGACCCTGAGTCCAGTCACCTCGACGGACCTCGTTCGACTACCCTTTCCCTGTCCCTTCCAAGTGAAATAAGATACGGTGCACGTACACACCCTGTTCTCTCCTTCTCCTCCGCTCTTGTATTCTGCTGTGAATCCGGTCGATACCACTGTCTAGAACTGTAGATGTGATTTCACTTCCGTCTCTAAACCCCTGTGCTCTGGACTCGGTCATGTCTCTTCTACTCCTCTACTTCACTTACCTCTGGCTTTTGTTTTCCACTGGTCTCGGTGCACAAGGGACTCCTCATAGTCATTTGTGCACAACCGACTACAACTGAAGTCGTCTGTCTTCTTTTGCACACTTCTTTTTACGGCAACGGACACCTCGTAACTTCGAGACTAGAGGCTCGATTTTTGTCACCGTGGACTCTTTCTTTGCCCCAGTGTCGTCAGTCGCGATGTCTTTTACCAAGAAACGGAGTCCTTTCACTTTTTCACTTTCACAGTCGGTGAGTCAACACAGACTGAGAAACACTCGGGTACCTGACATCCGGTTGGTCCGAGGAGACAGGTACCTTAAGAGGTCCGTTCTTGGGACCTCACCCATCAGTAAGGGAAGAGGTCCCCTAGGAGGACTGGGTCCCGAACTTGGGTCCACCGGACGTAACGTCCGTCTAGGAAATGGTAGACTCGGTGGTCCCTTCTTCGGGATCCTCCGGTTGGGTAAAATTCCTCTTCCTTTCCTATGTCAGTACTGGACTCTTTTTCTTATTTCCGACATCTTCGACACGTCTATGTAAGGGAAGAGGTTCTTGTGCAAGTGAAGAGAATTCCAGGACATACATCGGGGACCGTTTCTTTCGTCCTCAGTGTTTCCACTCGTCAACACTTCTATCCACGGTTCTTCGGATCGAGATGAACGAACTCTCTTCGGGAAGTAGTCCACACCGACCTTTCGACTCTTTTACAATAAAGACCTAAACCGAGGTTCCGACTCATTAGTCATCCGTCAGAGTCACACCTCCTTTTTGTCTCCGTCTTCTGTCGTAAAGAAGAGATCTAAAGTTATAATCTGTATTTTCTTGTGAAACCTGTCTCAAAATCAGAGAATTACTAGGTTTCAAGGATAGAATTACCGTCCCCGTCGGAAAACTTTTTTCTAATAAAAGAACAAGAAAATAATAACAATAAAAAAATTTAAAAGGACGAGAACTCGATGGGATCATCCTCCGGGTATTCCGTTTGTTTAGTTTTGTCAGTGAACTTCGGAATTATTCTTTTGTCTGAGTTAAGGGTTCAGACTTTTCATGATTCAAGTGGATTTTATTCAACATGGTATTTGGACGTCCAGTACGGAGATACTTCCTACTAGTTTCCTAAACGGACATTTACACATAAAATGTCTAAAAATTTTTAGTAAAGTGTCTTTTCTTGTTAAATAAATAACAATTTTTATATAACTAAATTTTTACGAAAGATGGGAATCTTTCACCGGGTCGGGTCCTAAAATCACGGTTTTTACCGTCACGGACCGTGTGTGTCATCTATGAGTTATCGATAAACAAATTACCTATTATCTACCTACGGACTTCTTTAGATCTTGTGTTCATTTTATAATTCTTACATGTGCACACATCTTTTATCAAACGGAAATTAATGTAGGAAAAAAGAAGTTATTTTAAATTTTCTATGATATTAATGGTATAACAAAAAAGATCATACACCGTAGTTGGTGTTTATCGTTCCACCAAAGTCTTTGTGTCTCGTTTAGAAGTGACTGGGTGGATCCTCGACCCACTCCAAGTTCAGTGTTCCCCAAGTTATTTCTTGACTTTCGTAAACGGTTTTTAAGTGTCTTTTAAACTTTTACGATGGTGACACTTGATCCGCTTAGACTAAGGAAAATTGTCTGTTCAACGTCCCGTGGCACCATTTATAGACCTCCTCCACGTAATCCCCGTCGGAAGTCACCCGTATTTCTTTATACACACAAACCCCCAACTCCCACTCCCACACCCTCGACGCACCCCTCTGTTCCGTCCTTTCTTTGAAGTAAGTTCATGTATAAGTGTACGATGAGGACGGAGGTGGGGGTTTTGTGTTTCTTCCCGGTAAATTCTAATATTAATGTACATCAAGAACCAAAGTACTGATGTCGGATTCTTTTTATCGTACTGTCCATCCCCACCCAACGACCTTGAGTTACGTGGGCAAACCTTCTTATCCTTCGTGACCACCTGAACTTGAAACTGTCCTACTATTCCTCTACTGCTCCATCGACCATATAATGAGTCTGGGTAAGGACCGGTTGTGAACTTGTAGGTCCATTTACGGGTTTCCTATGTTTATTGTCGTTTAACTGAGGTGTGTCTCTAAAATAAAGTAAGTAGTTAACCGTCAGAAGTCGGTTTACGGTTTTTCTTTTCTCGTGTGTGTTTCTAAATCCCCTTTTTTTTACCTTTATCGTTGACGTTTCTTCATAGTTATGAAAGGAGTAAATAGATCTAAAGATCGTTGAGAGAGTCATTTGTAAATTTAGAGGAAAGAAATTACCTCTAGTTACGAAGACATTCTGTATCCTTTGACCTGTTTCAAATTTTTGTAAACATTCTTGATTTGTAACGAATCCAAGTAGGACCATATATTCTAAACTTTTTCTTAGAGGTTATATGTACTTATCTTTTATGGTTAACAAAGTACTAATATTACATTACTTCCGTAGTTGAAAAGTTGTAGTTCTGCTCCATTTACGACTTTAGTCGATTCTTTTCTTGAAAAATCTTATTCTCTCGAGAGAATAACTCTTATTCTCTCGAATAAAATCTTATTCTCTCGAACCAGGATCGGGTTTGGTAGTATATTTTCTATCAGAAAATTGTCAAAAAGTATGTGTCTTTACCGTGTAAACATGGTTCACGGATTTCAGTCTTGTCTTAAATGATGGGGTACGATTGTCGGATTAAATTTTACCTATCAGAAAGGATATAAAAGGGGTTTCATGGAAAATTTCCTGAACGAGACGATAGGTTTGTTGAACGTTTACGTAGGTCATTCAACACGATATCATAAATAAGAAAGGACAATAACTGAGTTCTGGATAAAGAGTGATAAACGAAACACGAGTAAGAAGACGGTTTATTTTATAATTAACGTAAAAATCGACGTGACGACCACTAGTTTCTTGAGACTATACAGTTCGATTTGACTATCTTTATCGTAGGTAATTGTATAAATATCCAAGTCTCAAGGATCTCGTATTAATGTAGGTAATTAATGAACTGTCATGAGAATACAATGTACGACTTTTTCTTTCCGTAAACGTCTATGTGTGAAAATTAGTCACTTCAAAAAAGTTTATTATTTAAGAGAGATTTCTTCTATGATAGATTACCTTTATTCCGTTTTTCCGAGTGTGGAGATAGACATGGATTCCGTTCTAAAAATTTTCGTTGTAAGTGATTGAAACGTTTTCTTACGTGTGTTTCATTTACTCGACTGTGTCTCTCTCACTAAAGTTTCTTTTCGTATAAATTTTATAATGCCTCTCTACATTAATTATAAAATCTCAAGATTCTTTCTGTTAGTGTTCGGTCCTTAAGAACTTCTCTCCTATGTTTCGTTACTAAAAAATGAAAGTTTATTTGAAGAAGTTTATCGTGTATCCTAGTTTCATACAGTTTAATGGATGTAAAGACTTGTACTTTAGGATTTTTTTTTAATTATTTAATTTCGACAGGACCCTTTTTCGAGTACTATACAACCTTTAATTGTCTTATTTGTTACTAAGGCACTTAAACGGTCGACACGCCCAGGACTTCGACGGTCGACGTAAATTGTGTACACAGTACCTTTCCTGTCACTGTGTGTGCACTTAAGAGTACGGGTCAATTAGTCGTACGCTTTACTGTCCAGGGGTACTATTGAAGTCGTGGCCTGTGTTTGTGTAAAAGGAAAGTCGTTACTTACTTCAGTGATACTTTTTTTGGGCATATGTGTGTGTGCATGTATGTGGTCAACCCAAGTACTAAAGTCGTGCGTGTGTTAGTCCTAGATTCTTGTCTTTCGTTTCGGGTCAGATGGACAGGTATAGACAGATAGACATGTATAAGGTCTCAAGAAACAACGGACTGTTAGTTGACATTTCCGTCAATATAAACTTTCATTTTTACTTTTGTTTTGGGTAATTGGACTCAAATATCCGATGACGTTGTCTGAACTCCTCACTTATCGTTCCTTTAATGTCATGGAAATCATTCAGCGGAGTCTTAAACTGTTGCCGTAAATTTTCTCTGTCGATAGTAAGAACGAGTGACGAACGGCACCTTTTCTCATGAGTCCCGACACGAGACCACCGACGTCGTCGTCGTATACTTAAGGAACGCGTGTATGGTCCTCTTTCCATCAGGGTCGCCCCTCACTGTTTCGAATTAAGGAGAACCGACTACGTCTCCAGGGGATGTACAGTAGACCGTTTCGACACAGTAAGTGTTGAGGCTCGTGGGGACGGGCGGTGTCGGAGGAGGGAGGAACGTGGTAGTGTTACCGAATCTTTCACTCCGACAAAGCTATCGTTGTTTCGTGGTTTAACATCTTTCGTCCCTGCTGCGCCCCTCTCCTCGGTACGGTATTTAGATTATGAGTTGTGACTCGTTACGGATGTCAAAATCCGTTTCCCGAGGCAAAAGGTCGGTCAAGTCGGGGGTTGAGGAAAGGGAAAGGCGGAGTCGTAGTTCAGTCACACGAATCCCCCACAGTACATTGACCTTTACGTTCACTTTACGAACGTGAGGATGAAATCCCACTTTGCATACAAAGTGTATGATACAAGAAAATCGTTGTTTTTTCTTTCCGTTTCCTTCGCCCGTCCGGTAGGGACCCTACGTCCTCTCTCGTCATAAAGACGGATCTCTTCTCTTCGTCGGGACACTGTCTCGGTCTTTCTTTCCTGATACACCGTGAAATGAGTAGATACCCCGAGTTCGGTCGGATCTACCTCTCTCCTTTACGTTCTTCCCGAGTATGTTCCGCTAGCGGTCCGTCTACCTCAGGGTCGGGGAAATTAGCGCGAAAGGTTTTTTCCTGAACCGACCTCTCGTTGCGTCAGTTCTATCAAAGATTTCTATGGTCCTTGTTTTCCTTTGTTCCGGTTCATAAAGATAAAAATTTCATGGAATAATAGGGTAAACGGTTTGTTGGGAGGGGGTTCGGGTAAGAAGAGCAATACGTTTATTTTGTCAGAACACTGTCTCTTCTATAACCCCTCATAGACGAAGTCACCTCACGTCTCGTTTACTTGTCTGGGTAAGTGTTTTACTGTTCTTCCGCCTCGTGTCAAGAAGGAGACGGTCGTGGTCGGATGAGTGATATGTCAGTTATGTTTGATTGTAAACCATACCTTAAAATTAAGTTCTTGGAACTACTTGTAAGTCTTTTGTTTCCCTTTTTTTAGTATCGACCGGTCCTTGAGTCAGTTAATCAGTTTTGTTTTTCTATATAGTGACGGGTTTGATAAACTAATAAAGATTTTGATATATTTAATAAGTACGTCAGAATAAGAGATGAGATCTCGACGATTTTTTTTTTTTTTTGGTTTTTTTTTGGTTTTTGGGTGAAAGTTCGACCAAAGATTTTATTGAGGGTTATTAGGTTTAACTTTCTCGAAAAAGGAGAGGTAAGTATTTACGGTATTATTCAGTCAAAGTTGGTTGACTTTGACTTTACGTGCACGAAGGATGAACCGTAGGTCATCTGATCAAATTATTCATGGATGAAATTTCCGGAAACTGTAAGAGAATGGTTCCTACCAGATCGATCTCGTCAGTCGGTGGTGATTAGTTATCCTTTCATATAATTTACCTAACATAACGTCTTAGTTTAAAAATATTGACAAGGTTACTCGTATTTAGACAAAAACTTAAAGTTGGGTAGAGTAAAAACAGAGATAATCCAGTAAGGGATCATTATCAAATCGGAGGAACTAATAAAAAAGAAAGTTATCTCTACATGGAATCACCATCTCTTGACCCAATAATCACTTTTACTCTATTTGTAAATATCAACCGAGAAATTTTTCTAGGAAGGGGTTTAAACAGAGAAGTTTCGGTCCGTGAGTCTTATACGTCGACAGTTTATCGTAATCATTTTGGAACGGTCACCTTGTAGTGGTGAGGTCGGGTAAAATAATTACAGATAAGTTTATTTTGAGTTTTAGTATGTCTTTAGAGAACGGGGGACGATAATACGGATGAGTCTAGATTAAACGAAAAAGGAATTCCGATTTTATTAGTTTATAAAGGAGAAAATGATCTTGCAAGTTAAAAAAAAAAAAAAGAAAAATGTCGAGACAAGAGACCGGGATCTTTCTAGAAACATTGACGATTTTGTAACAAAAGACCGTCCTCTTTATTGGGTATGATCTCGGTATTTACCGAAGGATCCACCGCGGTCACCATTTCTTACACGACCGGTTACGGTTGCGTCCTCTGCATCCTCCGTGTCCAAGCTAGGGACCCAGACCTTCTAAGGGACCTCTTCCTTTACCGTTAGGTAAGATCATAAGAACGGACCTTTTAAGATACGTGTCTCTTCGGACAGTCCGATGGCAGATGTCCCAGTGTTTCTCAGTCTGTGTCTGACTCGCTGATCGTGTGTGTGCCGAGTTTAATCAAAAAAAAAAAAAACAGAGAAACATATAGAACGAACGATTAGGGCGACTCGAATACGAGTTTCGAGATCCTTAGAATGTCTTTATCTCGGTAGGACCTCCTTCGGAAACAGTCCCTTACTTCCCTAGACGGTACACAAAAGAAGGTACCCACCGCAGAGATCAAGAGTCTCTAAAGGGACCCTCGGTAAGGGTCGAGTCAGATGAACGGGGTTCAGGGAGGAAGTGGACAGTCGATGAAACTCAGGTCGGAGTCTAGGCCTTGTTTACGACCGTTTTACGGAAGGTAATCACACTTAAAAATTAAAAAAAAAAATCAGAGATTTAAATGACTGGACGTGCGTTTCCAGGGTTCACCGAGTTCCGTCGACCGTCTTGATCTGGCATCGGAGGACGGTATTCGGTGACGACCCCACCTCCTTGGAGGGAAAGAGTCAGTGTCTGATTACAGTCGTCCACAGAGATCTCGGGGTATTAGTTGGTGTAAGGAATACCACTGAGTCTGAATTGTTGTACGAGAATCTCCCAGGTGTTCACTCCTGATACCTTTATATTTTGGTCCGTTTTGATATGTTTTATATAGAGACTAATTCAAGGTTCCACTAGACGTCTTCTCAAGAAAGTACTGCAAATGAGGAGAAAGTTATGATAAAGTTATATACTTTACGAGGAGAAATGAGGATAAATGAGGATAAAGTTATATGCTTTTATCCTCGAACGACCTAAGTCCCAACTTATAATAGAATTTTACTATTAAGAATATGTATTCTTTATATTAAAGTATATATATATATATATTTTGTCTAATGATTCATGTGGATATGTATCACATAGTAATGTCGTTGAGACAATGTCCAAAAACAAGGTCTATTTCTTGGATCAAGAGTCTCTTTCCTAAAAAGTAGTGTCAATGAGTCGATCGTTCGCCATTTCTTTTCCTTCCTTAGGTTCTGAAGAGTTGGACCTACTCATACGGAAGATGACAAACGAAAAAGTGGCACAGGGAAAACGTAACTATCTTTTACACTAGGGATAATGTCCCCAATGTTAAGTTAATTATCTTTTGAAAATTCACGTTAATGTAAAATACGATCTTCCGATTTCAGGTAGTGAAGAAGGTGGAGGGGGAAAGGGGACGGACACGGGTGTGTCCGCTTTTCGTTTCCTCTTTTCCTTTCTATATTCGTAGACTTACGTCTCAAGGTCTCTTATCGTTCTTCTCCATTCTTTCGGAAGGAGTCGCTAGTTACGTTTCTTTATCTCCTTTTATTGTCTTACCCTTTCTGATCTCTAGAGAAGTTCTTTTTATCTCTATGGTTCCCTTGTAAAGTACGTTTCTACTCGAGCTATTTCCTGTCTTTACCAGACCTGGATTGTCTTCGTCTTCTATAATTCTTCTCCACCGTTCTTATGTGTCTTCTTGACATATTTTTTCTAGAAGTACTGGTTCTATTAGTGCTACCACACTAGTGAGTGGATCTCGGTCTGTAGGACCTTATACTTCGGTTCACCCGGAATCTTTCGTAGTGATGTTTCGATCACCTCCACTACCTTAAGGTCGACTCAAGAAAGTTTAGGACTTTCTACTACGACACTTTCACGACGTGAGTTATACGGTCGTGTAAACCTTTTGAGTCGTCACCGGTGTCTTGACCTTTTCCAGGCAAAAGTAAGGTTAGGGTTTCTTTCCGTTACGGTTTCTTACGAGTTTGATGGTGTGTTAACGTGAGTAGAGTGTGCGATCATTTCATTACGAGTTTTAAGAGGTTCGGTCCGAAGTCGTTATGCAATTGGTACTTGAAGGTCTACAAGTTCAACCAAAATCTTTTACGTCTCCTTGGTCTCTAGTTTAACGGTTGTAGACGACCTAGTACCTTTTTCGTTCTCTCAAGGTCTTTTTGTAGATGAAGACGAAATAACTGATACGGTTTCAGAAACTGACACACCTAGTGTTATTTGACACCTTTTAAGACTTTCTCTACCCTTATGGTCTGGTGAACTGAAAGGAGAACTCTTTGGACATACGTCCAGTTTTTCGTTTTCAATCTTGACCTGTACCTTGTTGTCTGACCAAGGTTTATCCTTTTCCTCATATAGTTCGGAATATAACAGTGGGACGAATAAATTGAATTTATGTCTCATGTAGTGCTCTTTGCGACCCGACCTTCTTCGTGTTCGACCTTAGTTCTAACGACCCTCTTTATAGTTATTGGAGTCTATACGTCTCCTGTGTTGGGAATACCGTCTTCCACTCTTCACTTCACTTCACTTCACTTCAGAGAGTCAGCACAGGCTGATACACTGGGGTGTCTGACATCGGATGGTCCGAAGAGTCAGGTACCCTAAAAGGTCCGTTCTCATGACCTCACCCAACGGTAAAGGAAGAGGTCCCCTAGAAGGGTTGGGTCCCTAGCTTAGGCCCAGAGGACGTAACGTCCGTCTGCGAAATGAGTGACTCGGTGGTCCCTCCCGTCTTCCACTTCTCCTTGATTCTTCGTAGAACTACTTTCACTTTCACCTCTCACTTTTTCAACCGGATTTCGAGTCGTAAGTCTTTTACTTCTAGTACCATAGACCAGGGTAGTGAAGTACCGTTTATCTACCCCTTTGTCACCTTTGTCACAGTCTGAAGTAAAAACCACCGAGGTTTTAGTGACGTCTACCACTGACGTCGGTACTTTAAGTTTCCACGAATGAGGAACCTTCTTTTCAATACTGGTTGGATCTGTCGTATAACTTCTCGTTTCTGTAATGAAACGGTTGTTTCCAGGCAGATCAGTTCCGATACCAAAAAGGTCACCAGTACATACCTACACTCTCAACCTGACACTTCTTTCGACTTACGACTTCTTAACTACGAAAACTTGACACCACAACCTCTTCTGAGAACTCTCAGGGAACCGGACGTTCCTCTAGGTTGGTCAGGTAAGACTTCCTCTAGTCGGGACCCTAATCTAGTCGGAACCCTAAAGAAACCTTCCTTACTACGATTTCGACTTTGAGGTCATGAAGCCGGTGGAGTACCCTTCTCAACTGAGTAACCTTTTCTGAGACTACGACCCTCCCAAACCCCCGTCCTCCTCTTCCCCTACTGTCTCCTACTCGACCGACCTACCGTAGTGACTGAGCTACCTGTACTCAGACTCACTTGAGGCCCTCAACCACTACCTGTCTCTCCGGACCACACGACACTAAGTACCCCAGTGTTTCTCAGTCTATGCTGAATCACTGACCTGACTTGACTTGACACGGGTGTGGGGAGACTTCGTGTCCACTACACAGGTCTTGGTGTCTCTGATCTTCCTTGGCCTTTGGTCTCCGTCAATTCTGTTCATGAAGGCCTTAAGTGTGGTTCGGAAATGGTGTCCGCAGGTAGCACTGACCTGTAAAACAGGTAGGACTAACCAACGACAGAAACAGTACGAGCAAAAATTTATAAACTTATAGTGACGGTTACTGTCACACTATGGTTAAAGTAGGATCCTATCCCCTCCCTTCGCTCCTGTTTTATTGGAAAGTATGACCGAGTTCGTAAGGTTCTAGAAGAGTTTTGGTAAGATATCGTGGTAGTCATCCACCCTTGTTGGACGGCAAGTGTGTATATGTGTGTGTATGTTTAGAATAAGACGATTAAAAAAGTAGAGAAATTAAAAAGAGGTAATTCAAGTAAGAAGATATATCATAGAGGTGAGGTCCTTATTTGTGACGACAAACGTCTAAGACTAAGAATCGTTCTTTCTTAGTAGTATTTTTTATTTAAAGGACGGTATATGGATGTGGACCCCTTGAGTAAATTTTTATTTTTTGTATTGTTACCCCAATTGAGGTGTTTAGTTGTGGTGTGATAAAACGAAGTAATCTTAGTTAAACTGATTTCATGACTTTATTAAACATTGAAGAAGAAACAAAGTTAAATAAAGCATTGTGTGAGACAATGTTTTGTGTGAACTATCTGAAGTAAACTAATAAAGTGAAGTTTTACCATTCGTACAAATCCAGTAATAAATTTGTCGTGTCCTGTAGGACTTAACTGATCATGACTTATGTGACTAAAAAAAGGTAGTGTCAATTATTGATAATCCGTAAAGGTTCACAAGTCCCAGAATCTTGTGTCACAAGTACCTCCAGAAGTTTACACCGGTCTTACGGGAAAAATCGAAGAATACCAGTTAGAGTGACTGCGTAACATTCGAATAATATTAGACGACGGTATCCATTGATTACTCTTGGATAACATATCGTTTCTCCCTTTTTTCCATATTATACAAAATCCTGTATATAATTCAATTAGGATTTTTGTGTAAGGTTGTATATAATCCATGTCTGTTTATGAAACTAAACTAAGGTGAATGTGCTCCATGGCTCTTATCAGTTTAAGTATCTCAGTCTTTCATGTGACCATCCACGGTCCGCGACCCCCACCCCCTTCCCTTCCTATTCTCTGTTAAGTACAAATTACTCCTGTCTCAAAGTTAAACCCTTCCACTTTGTAAACCCTCTCAACATGTTGTCACACTTACATGAATCACGGGGATTTGACCTGTCAATTTGTACCAATTTTATCTTACAAAATATAATACACTGAAAATGGTGTTTTTTTACAAAAATTTCGTTGCTACTCGGAGTTTGTACAATCTTCGGACACTGGTGACGAACGGTGAATCAAGTACCTCACACAGTTCTATTTGGGTCCATTGTCCTAGGCCTACGTGTGTCTTCCACGGTGGCGGGACGACGTCACTTCCCGTTGATACTCTTCTTCCGTCTTACTCTGGATTAAACGACTGTCGTCACGTCTCCCACATTAACGGGTTCTGTCCTAAATAATCCGTAAAAATTGTTTATAAAATACTCTTTTGTAAAAACATCTTCATTACTACGGGAAATCCTTCACAGTAATCCTGTATGAGAACGTTTAGACTCCACTAATTTTTCGTGAATCACCGAGACTCGGAGACCTCACAACACTATGATTTCTCTCCCATATTAGGTGTGAGGCACGAAGACAGCAGGTCCGAAATTACGGGAAGGACCACGGTCCCCTTCTTCCAACGAAGGTGAATTGTACTCTTCCGGTCCTTTCGAGGGTGATCCCATTCCTGGAACCTGTAAGCAGTCGATTTTCGTAGACCACCTTTTACAATTTCGTACCTTATATATCTTTTACTCTTTAAGGTATGTTCTCCTTTGGACGATCTTTCGTAGGAGGAGTCGGGTCCAATTTAGGTTGATAAACGACCTTGTAATACATCTCTCTCGAAGGGACCACTGAGTCACCATCTCTTAGTCGGACGTTACGTCCTCGGTGTCCTCCATACCCAAGCTAGGGACCCAGCCTTTCTAGGAGACCCCCTCCCGTCCTGTTGGGTGAGGTCATCCCGACTCTTAGGGGTACCAGTCTTCTCGGACCGTCTGATGTCAGGTATCGCAACGTTTCTCAACCTGTGCGGACTTCGCTGAATCGTACGTACGTGCATACATCTCTCTTCCGTCATATCACCGGTTTTCGGGTCCGAAATCTTAGTTTAACGGACTGACACTTAGGACGAAAATGGTGATTCACCGACATACTGGAACTCGTTCAAAGAAAGGGAAAGACAAGAAGTAAACATTTCACCACTTTTAGTAAAGATCCAACAAAATTACTGACACAATAAATATATCTCACTGAACTTGTGTCTTTCATTTTCCAAAATATTCAGTGATCCTTAAACCATCTCTTATGTTAGAATATTAGACCGGCAACCAATGGCTCGGGTCAGAGAGATCTACCCAACCCCTAAGTGTCGATTTTGCTAGGTGAAAGGTACTTCAGAAGGTCCTAGTGTTACGGTCTTTCACTAGAGAAAGGGAGTTGAGAGTGTCGGAAAAGAACGAGAGTACGGGGGTGTAAGACAGTCTCGTAAAACCAGAAAAAGAAGTCGTAAAGCGGATGAGGGTCCTGAGATCATTAGTGGAGACTGAAAATTGTGGTTTAGAGGTAGAATTCGGGGTTCAACGAGAGAATAAAGTTTTGGTTGAAGGGACTAGGAACGGAGGGTCTAGATACCTGTGGGAAATAGTGATAGAGTTCGATCTGAACTTGGTCTAGATCGAGGAATAAGATAGAGATTGTTCTACGAACGAGGAGGAGGTACTTGAGGACCGTAGTGGTGGAAGAAGGAGTCGCCAGGTGAGGAAAGTTCCAGTGGAAATTTTAGGAAGGACTGTGTAAGGGTAAGACTAACCGACCATAGAATCAGGTTTAGACCTACAAGTGACATACGTCCTCAAAAGAGAGTGTCTGTAAATAGTTATCAAAACAAGACCCGTGACCCCGTGACCCGGGGTACGTCCTTATGAAGGATTGAATAGGGTCTTAGTCACCGGTTATGAACAAAACTAAAAATAATTATTGACTTCTCAACAAATCCCCGAAGGGACCACCAAGTCTGATACTTCTTAGACGAACGTTAAGTCCTCTGGGTCCAAGATAGGCACCAGACCTCTTCCCTTACCGATGGGTGAGGTCATACGAACGAACCTCTTAAGATACCTGTCTCCTCGGACCACCCGATGTCAGGTGCTCCAGTGTTTCTCATCCTGTGTTGACTCACTGAGTTGTAAAAGTCAAGTTATCAAGAAGTTCAAAACATCACGGTCAGTTTAAAACAAGAAAAATCCAAATTTAATTTCCCCTGAAAGTATATTTATTAGAGTACTAATCCTATTGTACGTTGGGTACAATACAGTTTATAACCATCGATCGTTAAATGTACACATGTTGATTACTAACAATTTACTCCACCTTTTAAATTGACTTCCCTTTGGTAATTAAACTTACTTGTGTCTTAGTCTGTCAAAAACCCAAACCTCTACTAGAATGGATTATATCGTAACACAAATTCTCCAGTCCGACTAAAACCAAATGAAAGAAATTGATATTTACTCCTATTAGTGGACCTTCTATCCATAATTATATAATAAACGTCTTATTTCTTTTCACCCTCTAGGTTATCCCTCTTCAAGAAATGAAAAAATTAACCTCACATTAACGAATGTCACAACACAATCAAAGACGACGTGTCACTTACTTAGTCGATATACATATGTATATAGGGAGGGAAAACTCAGAGGGACGGTGGGGGAAGTAGGGTGGGGAGATCCAGTAGTGTCTCGTACGACTCGAGGGACTCGATATGTCGTCGAAGGGTGATCGATCGATAAACTGTGTACCGTCATATATACACGGTTAAACAGGATCAATAATTTTATTTTTCTGATTGACATCCTCGTGTCTGATTTCACTAAATTTCCTTACAAGTATAGGGTGTAGGGGTCCTACACAAGTATTCAAATACACAATGACTGTTCCGTTTTATGTGTTGATTAGGTTTGTAGAGGAACATTCCTCACCATGTATGTGTCTTTGGTTGAATCTTATTCCCTTCTTTACTTTAACAACACCCTGTTTCACCAATAAGAGTCATGTGGGAGATGTGGGTTAGAAAACGAAATAAAAAAAGGATTTAGATTCGTGGTAGATTGTGTAATAAAAATTAATAAATAATTAGACGGAAAGACATGGACCTCTATGAAAAAGAAGAAAAAAAAAATTACTCCCACCCCAAAAAAAACCAGACAAAAGACATAATGGAGTTTCACACTTATCGTGTACCGGTTACAATTTATTTAAAACACAATTTATTGATTTAAGCCCCTCTAAAGAGAAGATCACCTGAAGAAAATATTCGTTAAGATGAAGATTTCGAGAAGATGTTTTCTACTTCAATTGTTTAATGAAAAAATTTTTTCAGAGTCCAACTTGAAAAAATTCAAGTGTAAGAAAGTTTGTTGTACAAAAAACTTCTGACGAACAAACGTCTTCTTTTTTTTTCTCTACGTGGTACATGGGAGGAAAAGTCTTGTGTAGAGTCGAAATAACGACCACGAAGACTGTTCTACTAAGTATTTCTGGCACAGGGAAAGGTTTATACTTCTTTGTGTGTTGGTTCGATCAAAAAGTGACTTCAGTCTCCGTCGTTCTCATCGTGTCCTTTTCCGTTTCATTTTCTACGATTTTAAATTTTCTTAAGATAGAAACCGAACTGAGACACTCATTTCTTTCATCATTTGTGTATGAGTAGGACTATCATCTAACACCCCATTGTTCGTACTAATAGCGGACAGTTCCTATATTACGTAGAGATTTCATTGTCCCACGTAGACAAATTTTCAAAGATATACGTCACTGTCTACCGCTCTTTTGAAACTTTAAGGTAGAAGTTGTCTCGAAACATGATATTGTTAATTGGAGGTTTGACTGGAACAACAAAATCGACGATAAAATGGAAGAAAGGCAATGACTTCATGTCGGCTAAATGTCGCGACACAATCAAAGTCCACGTGTCGTTCACTGAGGTAAAGGACACGTTTATATAAAAAAGTCTGATGAAAGGTGATATTCAATAATATTCTATCACTTATATTGAGGGACACAATATGTCCTTTAGGAAAAAGGATAGATAAAACAATATCATCAAACACACAAGTATCGTCGTGATGAATGTGTTGGTTTGTACTTTTGTTGGATTCACGGGTAGTTTCCCATTAACCAAATTCTTATACACCCACACACGCGTTCTCACACACACACACACACACACACACACACACACACACACACACACATACCCTGAAGGGTCCACCGAGTCACCCATTTCTTAGTAGACTTTGCGTCCTCTACACCCAAACTGGGGCTCCACCTCTTCTAGGGGACCTCCTTCCGTACCGTTGGGTGAGGTCATAAGAGCGGACCTCTTACCTGTCTTCTCGGACCGCTCGATGTCAGGTGCCCCGACGTTTCTCAGTCTATGCTGACTTGACTGACTCGTGCGTGCATGAACACACACACACAAGTCAATGAAGTCAGTACAGGTTGAGACACGCTAGGATACCTGATACCACGTTGTTCGAAGAGACAGGTACCCTAAGAGGTCCGTTCTTATGGTGTATCCCAACGGTAAGAGAAGAGGTCCCCTAGAAGGACTGGGTCCGTAGTTTGGACTCAGAGAACACAGAGGACGTAACCAAGCACAGACACACACACATACACACACACGTACTACGGCATAATTGGTACTTTTTCTTACTTTACAACGGTAAATGTCGTTGACTTACCTGATTTTCTTATATTCTTCACTTCAGTCTGTCTCTTTGTATTTACAGTATAGTGAGTATACACCTTAGATTTTTTAATATGTCTACTTAGATGTATTTTTTGTCCTCGTGCGAGTTTCTGTCTACCATTTGAACGCCAAGCCAAGTCAAGTCAAATCAGCGAGTCACCATAGGTTGAGAAACGCTGGGGTACTTACCGTCGTGCGGTCCGGAGGGACAGGTAGTGGTTGAGGCCCTCAAGTGAGTCTGAGTGTAGGTAGCTCAGTCACTACGGTAGGTCGGTAGAGTAGGAGCCAGCAGGGGAAGAAGAGGACGGGGGTTAGGGAGGGTCGTAGTTTCAGAAAAGGTTACTCAGTTGAGAAGCGTACTCTACCGGTTTCATGACCTCGAAGTCGAAATCGTAGTAAGGAAGGTTTCTTTAGGGTCCCGACTAGAGGAAATCTTACCTGACCGGCCTAGAGAAACGTCAGGTTCCCTGAGAGTTCTCAGAAGAGGTTGTGGTGTGAAGTTTTCGTAGTTAAGAAGCCGTGAGTCGGAAGAAGTGTCAGGTTGAGAGTGTAGGTCTGTACTGATGACCTTTTTGGTATCGGAACTGATCTACCTGGAATCAGCCGTTTCATTACAAAGACGAAAACTTATACGATAGATCCAACCAGTATTGAAAGGAAGGTTCCTCATTCGCAGAAAATTAAAGTACCGACGTCAGTGGTAGACGTCACTAAAACCTCGGGGGGTTTTATTTCGGACTGTGACAAAGGTGACAAAGAGGTAGACAAAAGTACCTCACTACCCTGGCCTACGGTACTAGAAACAAAAGACTTACAACTCGAAATTCGGTTGAAAAAGCGAGAGGAGAAAATGAAAGTAGTTCTCCGAAAAATCAAGGAGAAGTGAAAGACGGTATTCCCACCACAGTAGACGTATAGACTCAAATAACTATAAAGAGGGCCGTTAGAACTAAGGTCGAACACGAAGAAGGTCAGGTCGCAAAGAGTACTACATGAGACGTATCTTCAATTTATTCGTCCCACTGTTATATGTCGGAACTACATGAGGAAAAGGATAAACCTTGGTCGGACAACAAGGTACAGGTCAAGATTGACAATCAAGGACCGGACGTATGTCTAAAGAGTTCTCCGTCCAATCCACCAGACCATAAGAGTAGAGAAAGTCTTAAAAGGTGTCAACTAACACTAGGTGTGTCAGTTTCCGAAACCGTATCAATTATTTCGTCTTTATCTACCAAAAGACCTTGAGAGAACGAAAAGGGTACTAGGTCGCCTACAACCGTTAAACTAGAGACCAAGGAGACGGAAAAGATTTTCGTCGAACTTGTAGACCTTCAAGTGCCAAGTGCATAACGACTTCGGATCGAACTTCTTAAAACTCGTAAGGAAATGATCGCACACTCTACTCACGTTAACACGTCATCAAACTCGTAAGAAACCGTAACGGAAAGAAACCCTAACCTTACTTTTACCTGGAAAAGGTCAGGACACCGGTGACGACTCAACAGGTTTAAACGACCGTAAAAAAAAAAAAATTAAACGACCGTATAACTCACGTCCTGAAAGTGTCGTAGTAGAAAGTCCTAAACTTTATCGAGGTGACCTTAAGGTAGTGGAGGTGATCGAAACAAGCATCACTACGAAAGATTCCAGGTGAACTGAAGTGAAAGGTTCTACAGACCGAGATCTACTCACTAGTATGGTAACACTAATAGGCCCAGCACTTCTAGGAAAAACATGTCAAGAAGACACATAAGAACGGTGGAGAAGAATTATAGAAGACGAAGACAATCCAGGTCTGGTAAAGACAGGAAATAACTCGAGTAGAAACGTACTTTACAAGAGAACCATAGAGATTAAAAGAACTTCACTAGAGATCAGAAAGGGTAAGACAAGAAAAGGAGATAAAGAAACGTAACTAGCGATTCCTTCCGAAAGAATAGAGAAGAACGATAAGAAACTTTGAGACGTAAGTCTACGAATATAGAAAGGAAAAGCGAAGAGAAGAAAGTGTCGATAAACATTCCGAAGGGGTCTGTCGGTAAAACGAAAAAACGTAAACAAAAGGTACCCCTACCAGAACTAGGGACAGAGGACATGTTACAGTGCTTGGTGTAAGGTATCAAGTAGTCCGTGAGATAAATAGTCTAGATCCGGGAATTTAGATAAAGAGTGAAGGTGACATATTAGTATTCCCTAAACTAAATCCAGTATGGACTTACCAGATCACCAAAAGGGATGAAAGAAGTTAATTCAGACTTAAACCATTATTCCTCAAGTACTAGACTCGGTGTCAGTCGAGGACCAGAACAAAAACAACTAACATATCTCGAAGAGGTAGAAAACGACGTCTCTTATATTATTTAGACTAAAACCATAACTGGTAGACCACTACAGGTACACATCTCAGAAGAGAACACAACAAGCTTCTCCCACAAACGATACTGGTCACGTAAAAGAACCGTTTTGAGATAATCAGAAACGGGACGAAGTAAGACGTAAGGTTCCGGTTTAAACGGACAATGAGGTCCACAAAAAATTGAAGGATGAAAACGTAAGGTCAGGGGATATTACTTTTCCTGTAGAAAAAACCCACAATCAAGATTTTCCAGAACATCCAGAAGTATCTTGGTAAGTTGAAGTCAAAGAAGTCGTAATGACCAACCCCGTATCTGAACCTAATGACACTATAACTTACCAAACGGAACCTTTGTTTGTCTCTAGTAAGACATCAAAAACTCTGACGTAAGTTCATGACGTAAGGTCTGAGAAAACAACTGGTACTACCGATGAGGTAAAGAAGACTCCCTAAGGACGGGCGTCATCATCTATATTACCAGTAGACTCAATTTAAATGGGTAAGGTCAGGCAAAATCAAGTGACTAAGGATCTTACAACTGTAAGTGAGAACGATAGAGGACAAACGGGTGAAGGTTAAACGGAACTAAGTGTCTGGACTGTAAGGTCCAAGGATCCGTTATAACGAGAAATGTCGTAGTCTGGAACGAAGATAGTGGTAAGTGTAGGTGTCGACCCATAATAAAAACGAAACCGTTTTCAACACCAATGGTTTCCTCTTTCCCTTTCCTATTTAAACCCCATACCTTAATAAAACTACCGAAAGTTAAACACCTATAACCTCAATTTCAAAACTATCACTCTTACATAATGAAACTTTTGTTTGATATCGTTTTCCGAGGAGTTAAGATTCTGTGAACTGAGTAGGTTTATTTTAACTGACTCTTATAAGATTCTGTAGAATATCGATGTATTTTTAGAGTTATTAAAATTACTTGACTCCCTTTTCATTCGGACCTATATTTACGGTATAGATTATACTATTTTACTTGTTTACAAAGTTAGGAAGTTTGTTACTCATGACACCCAGGAATTTTGTGTATGATAGCCTATTGTTTCCAGTGGTGGGTAATCTTATGAAATTAATTTCTTGTACCTTACTACTGTCCTCATATTTTTTTTTTTTGTGTCCTTTGTCCTACCGTCTTAGTCCTCCGTGGGATTCCTCAGTCTTCAGAGTCCGACTTCAAGACTACGTCTGGACTGACCGGTGAAGAACCTATTTTCCACTAGGATTTGTGGAGAGAGTATGACTGGTGGTACTACTCGGGACACTCACGTCTCCACTTTGTCTGTGTCGTAGAAACGGTGTTTGGATGTAAGTACCACTATTTAAGGTTGAACCCTATGTGTCAGGTCTTAAAGTTGCTTGTCTGGTACATTCGTGAAATGTGTTTTACAGTGTCTCGGAATATTTGAGGAGACCGGATACGTCGTGGTTCTCGGGGAAGGGGGAAATTTCTTCTCATTATGAGACTTAAAGAAGACTCCTGGGTGAGAAACAGGTACACTACCCTCGCGTCGTGTGTGAGGGAGGTTGTCAGGGGAGTCCCGACTGGTGTATTTGACCAAGTTTTCATCCGTCAGTATATTTGGTTCGACTACTTTACATTAGGATCCTAAAAACGATTTTGACATTTTCTCTTCTATGAGAGTCAGTTGGTTCTTACCATCCATACACGGGTCTCGACGGCAGAGAAGTGCTGAAACCCTCTTCGAGAGCAACTTGGTTCGGTCGGTACTGGCTCCTTTTCTCTTAGTTCTCTACCTCTCATTGTCTCGGGACGTCTCAAACAACCTTGTCGACCTCGGTAGGAGAGAACTTTGGTATTTGGGACTTGAAAAACCACTATATACGGTTATGACAAACGGAAAACGATTAAATCGAACTGAACCCAATGACAGTGAACCCTAGTTTTTACAGAACTGATTGATTTGCAGGAAGACTCGAAGTCTATGAACTGGACATTTTGTTCCTCTAACAGAGAGAGTTTATGGAATGTTAAGACGGTGAGGATAATGTTGTGACATAGTGGATAGAATGTCCCAATGACTCCACTAGTTTACTCTATCACGGATCCTTTCATACAACAGTCAATTTTCTCATACTCCCAAAAACTTTTATTATTGTAAGCACACACACACACAACCTTTTTGCAATCCGAGACCTTAGATAGGTAGATATTGTGTTAATACATTCTTCGTGTCTCCAAGGGACCACCGAGGCACCATTTCTTAGACGGACGGTTACATCCTCTGCACCCAAATTAGGGACCCAGTCCTTCTAGGGGACCTCTTCCGTTACCGTTGGGTGAGGTCGTAAGAACGGACCCTTTAGGGTATCTGTTTGTTAGGTACCCCAACGTTTCTCAATCTGTGTTAAATCTCTGATTTACTGTTATTGTTATTCCTCATGTCTGAGTCTTTTGTTTCCACTCTGTCCAGAACGAGAGGTTCCTTTACTACCAACTAATTTATGTTTCCAAATATGATTGGTGTAGGACAGAAGGATTCAAGTAATGGTGTGAAGAACAAATTTTTTTATCACAGGTAATAAAAACTGTAAAAAAGGAACATTTTTATTGTAATTTCCCGAGGAACCCCTACAAAACGTTTGTGAAAGTTAGTGACTAGTGACTGAGTCCTCTTTTTTTTCAGCTCCACAAAGAAATCGTCCTTTGTCGGAAGATTATTAAGGACTACCCTGTTTCCCCGAAATATTTCTACCTTCACCCGAAGGGACCACTGAGTCTACCATTTGTTAGAGGGACGTTACGTCCTCTGGTCCCAAGTTAGGAACCCAGTCCTTCTAGAAGGTCTCTTTCCTTACCATTGGGTGAGGTCATAAGAACAGACCTCTTAGGGTACCTGTCTCCTCGGATCATCCGATATCAGGAACCCCAGTGTTTCTCAGTCTGTACTGACTCATCGATTATGAAAATGAAAAGTTTCTACCTTCCTTATGTCTTTACTTGTTTTTATCTTTTCTTCAGACAATCTCCCAGTAAGATTTAAACTAGAGAAAGAGAGAAGTCCGTAGGATTGTAAGTACTCCTACTTACTATTTTATTATTTTAATTGTATTTTAATCTTTTTAATTTTCTAGGTCAAAACACTCAGGGGACGTCTCCTCCTAGTCGAACACGAGACCTACGAGATACCCCGTTCCTAGACGACCTTCCGTCGTTACCTGGTCTTTACCCACACGTCCCAAGTCCGTCCGACCAACCTTGAGTTGTCAACTGGTTTATCCGATCGTCGGATCTCTTCTGGAACCGGGCCGGGTAGTATTCTATCCCTCCTAATTGAACGTCCCCGGGGAGTTTCAAGAGATACTGAGTACTGTTTCGGACACAGCTACCATTACGTTCCTATAACGGATTCGTAGGTCCCTATCCTCATGTTCATTTCTCAGTGGTTCTTTGGTCCCTACATCCCTGTCTGGTACCCTCTCGGTTTCAGTTCCTTTTCATCCCTCCCCCAATCCCCTTGCACTCAGACCGAATATTAAGTCCCTTGGGTAATACAGTTGACCAGTACTGTTGACGACAGGAGAAGTAGTAGTAACAGTAATAGTCGTCGTCGCCGTCGTACCGTTCGTAAAGGTACGTTGAGGGATGTACGACCGATACCGGGTTCGGATCTGAATGTACAGGAATAACTTGGGAGTATTTTTCAGTCACGTCCCCCGCCCCCCCTGATACTATTAGGGGAGACCGTCAACTCCCTCAAAGAAGAGATAAATGGGTGACATGAAACCTCGTTACTACCACTTATCCAGACCGGTTGAGAGGTCCCATGACTTTCGAAGACCTCCTGTCTGCGTCCGAAAAGTAAAAACTCCTAATGTTCCAGATCGTGAACTTCTTGTCATTTAAGAAAAAATTTTTTGGGAATTAAATAAAAAGACCGGTTAAGAGACGTTCCGTACACCTTAGAATCAAAGGACTGGTCCCTAGTTTGTGCACGGGGGACATAATCTTTGCACCTCAGAATTGACGACCTAGTGGTCCCTTCAATGGTGTCTTGTTGTTTAAGAACTATTACTAAAAAAGGACTTACTTACTTACTTCCCCCTGTACGCTCCTTTCTTGGTCCTCTTGGTCGTACAAGATAAAACTTCACGTACCAGTTATCTGTACCCCCAGAATCTCCGACTCCTGATTGGTCTTCTCACCGACGAGAGTCTAAACACACGGGTCTCTCGCCGAGATTACCCCCGTGGAGTCAGGTCCTTCACCCCAAAGTAGTCTTCTAAGGCAAAAGGATCGATCGAGACCTGTGAAAGAAAGAAACCCGGGAAGAACATGATCTCTTCGGCTTATTTGCCTGTGAAGTCCCTTGTAGTATCATTGGTTCTCGACCCCCGTCCGTGACGCTCATAGACGGTACTTCGAGAGGTTACCGGACCCCGAAAGACCACAGTCCAGTGGACTTCTCAGTCTTACGAAGACCTCGTAGAGAACCGATTCTTCCGAGACCTTTCGACCCAGTTCCGTTCCCGGAGAGAGGGGTAAAGAGTCTGAAACACAAGGGTTTCCGAAGGATATAGAGACGGAGGGGAGAATCGTTTGAAAAGCCCACATGGTTGAGGGTCAGAGAACCCTCAAAAGAATCTTTCAAAATCTTTGTGTGGGACCGAAGTCCTATGTGTCGGCTTCCTGAAATCCCCGGTCGTCTAAGGTTTACGTGGGTCAGGTGAGACCCGAGTCTA
Source organism: Capra ibex (assembly GCA_006410555.1). Lineage (NCBI taxonomy): Eukaryota > Metazoa > Chordata > Mammalia > Artiodactyla > Bovidae > Capra > Capra ibex. The sequence continues at coordinate 35,242,496 of SJYO01018757.1, read as the reverse complement.
GAATTTTAATAGGACTCCCTGGTGTCCTGTTGTCGGAGTGTATGTTCCGTGTACGGTCCCTTAGATTCCATAAAAAGGGCTTGGGAGTACGGGATTCGAAAAGTTTTGTAGGTAATAGACGACTAAAAGTTCCATCACGGTAAGTCATATTTGAATTACGTTCGAACTTTACGTTCTAGTGAATATTAAAGAAGGAAAGGTCATCGGTGTCATTCTTTTCTATTTCTACTTTATTTAAGTATTTTGTACTTAATTATTATATAAAATAAATTGGATTAGCTAGAGATATGATAATAAATAGTACATTAGTTATATTTTCTAATAGGTACTCTCAAAATGTAAAAAGGTGTATAAATCTAGAACTTTAGACCACACATATAGTGTGTTGTGTAGAGTCGAACCTCTTCGAGATAAAGTCCATAGATGATCGGTACACAGTGATAGTGTAACTTATCGTATACGGCTTACGTGTGATAACATTGTTAATTCTTTTGTTGAAAGTACTCCTATGTTGTAAAACAACACACTGTTTAGGGCAAAGAACAGGAGATGGCGTAGAGAATAGGACCATTTACTGTGTAGTGGGGGTCAGGTCTGCGGAGCGACGGTAGGACCTGAATAAGTAAGTCAGGGTGTGGGATAATCAGGGTGTGGGATAACGGGTGGTCAAGGAAGTGTACGATTACCGATGACGGAGGGAAATGTTGGTGCAGTACAGAACGAGATTTGAGACGTAAACAGGGTCACAATTGACACGTAATCTGAAGACATAAGAGTAGAGTGTGAGGGAACTAGGTGGAAAGACTAAAACTAAAAATTTTTCGTTTTAGGGGGTAATCTCGGGAGACGATTAAGAAAAGTTAGGGACATCGCAACGATTCCTAGAAGCACTTTCCTAGACGTCGGACGAAGAGATCGGGACAGAGTGGTGAGGACAAACATTTCGAGGTCGGTGTGTCTTGTTGTTCCTCTTGGTCTTGTAGGGTCAGACGGGACTTTAGGTACGGAAACGAGGGACATGGTGAGAACGGGCCCTACGACACTTGACAGTAATCAAATGGACAATTAGAGGAGATGACGTGACTCTTGAGGAATTCCTTCTCTACCCAGAACGACTAGAAACTGAGACATTGTGACTTGTTCATTGACTTGTGACTTCCGTGTGTTACTTACTTACCTCCTTACTTTTCGATTTAAGTTCTTTGACATCAGACTCTACACTGAAGTAGTAAAAGATCAATGTATTGGTGTCTGTTCACTGATTTGGAGAGGTTTGTAGTCTAAGGAGTGGATATTTTAGCCTTAATATTACAAACAGGATGATTAACGTGTACGGATATTTAACGATATATTTAATAGTATATATTTAGATATATCAAACATTTTTGTGAATATATTAAATATACGTGAATACATATTTTACTTATATATGTACACGCACGTACGCGCTCACGTACAAGTCAGCGACGTCAGTACAGGTTGCGAAACGCTGGGGTACCTGACACCGGACGGTTCCGAGGAGACACGTACCCTAAGAGGTCCGTTCTTATGACCTCACCCAACGGTACGGGAGGAGGTCCCCTAGAAGGACTGGGTCCCTGACTTGGACACAGAGGACACAGAGGACGAAACGTCCGTCCAAGAGATGACGACTCGGTGGTCCCTTCGGTGTATGTAGATAAATAGATAGATAGATATATAGATATCCAAAGGGTCCACCATGTAGACTTTATATATATATATATATATAAAAAAAAAAAAATTCTCTCTCTGTCTCACCGGACCGTTTAGAGATTTCGGTAAGGGAAGGAGGAAGGAAAAGGTTTTTTCCGATTCTAAAACAGGTTTTTTCAATTAGTTGTGGTCAATATTTTCGTAATTGGTAGACCTGGTGAATCGACAATGTCTGTTAAAAGAAGTCCAGTTCTCTAAAGAGTTATATTGAGAGTCGACATTTGACACTTAATTCAGTTTTCTTCACAAGTCTATGTCTTACGTCAGATGTACTTTTTATGATTAACTTCTTTCTCTACCCCTATAGAAATTTATGTTCAGGGCTTGATTTCTACAAATCATAGCTCATATTATTTTTGTAAGTAACTTACTGTGTGTAACAGAATACTATTCGTACAACTATATTTTCTGTCTTTTGTCTGTTTTCGTCTGTCCCCATAGACGGAACTTCTCAAATTCTAGTACTAGGTTTATTTACTTAGTTCTTTCTCAAGAGTTGTCATATATAGATGAATGGGTATCACTTCATTTATATTGACCCCAAAACTCAGAAAATCCGTCCGAAGTACCTTCTTCGTTCCAAACCTTCTGTCGTGCGTTAAACGTAAACATCAATCTTTTTTATTTAGTGATGTACGACCTAGTCTTTACGTTATATGTGTTTTCAATTGACTTTTACCTAATTTCTGAACTTACATTATGGACTTTGGTATTTTAAGGATCTTCTGTTGTCTCCATCACTGGAGGGACTGTGACCAAAATCACTACAAAACACCTAGAGTTAGGGTCTGTTCCCTTTGTTTTCGTTTTCATTTGTCTACGCTGGTGTACTTTGATTTTCCTTTCCTTTCCAAACGTGTCTCTTCCTTTGGTAAAAAGTTTTTCTTTTTCGTTGGATGACTCACCCTCTTCAATAAACTTTTTCTATATAAGTTTATCAGTAATTATGGTTTTTATATATTTCTTGAGTACATTGAATTATTGTTGTTGTTGTCGGGTGAATTTTTTACTCGTCTTCTAGACTTATCTGTAAAAAGGTTTCTTCTATGTGTCTATCAGCTTTCCGTGCACTTTCGTACGAGTTGTAGTGTTATTAGTCCCTTTAAGTTTAGTTTTGGTGTTACTCTATAGTGGAGTGTAGACAATTTTATCTATGATAACTTTTCTGTCCTTTATTTATAACCTCTCCCACGTCTTTTCCTTTAAGAACACATGACAACGATTCTTACATTTAACCACGTCGGTGATACCTTTTTTCTGATACCCCTGAGAGGTTTTTTAATTCTGCTCTTGATGATATCCCAGGTCACTAAGGTGAAGACGTATAAACAGATTTTTTTGTACTTTTGTGATTAAGTTTTATATGTGTAGGATACGTAGGGATACGAGTGACGTATAATAAATGTTGTCGGTTCTATACTTTTGTTGGATTCACGGGTACTACTTACTTACCTATTTCTCCTTCATCTTATATATGTTTTGTCTTATGATGAGTCGGTATTTTTCTTACTTTAGGACGGAAACGATGTTGTACCTACCTAGAACTTCTATCAGTCACTTTGTTCACTTTATTCAGTCTACTTCTTCCTGTTTATGGTATACTAAAATGTTTTGTTTACTTGTGTATTTCATTTTGTTTTATTTAGGTATCTATGTCTCTACTCTAATCACCAATGGTCTCCCTTTTCCCTAATCCCCCCGTTCGTTTTACCAACTTCCCTCAGTCGACATACCACTCCGCACCATTGATCTGAACGCGACCAATAGTGAAACCTCACATATGTCTAAAGTTTAACATTAAGACATGTAAACTTTACATATATTAATTTTTTACGTTATGTCACCTCAGCTAAATACAATGTTTAAATTGATTGTAGTAATGTCGCTGAAACTCAAGAGTGGGAGAGGGAGGGAAGGAGAGAGACAGAGAGTAAGATGTCCTCAAGAGTCAAGAACAAACTAAGAGTAGTCCACTTGTGAAATGGTATAACTTCTACTAAGACATAAACTAATATTAGGTCGGGGATACAAAACCGACCGATAAAATAGACCCGTCGGGTTCTTTATTTTCTAACCAGTCCCCTTTAAAACTCAAATACTCTAAAAACGGAGTGGAAGATTCAAGTAAAAAAAAATTAAATTTTTTTAAAAACGGAATATTCCTTTTATCAGAGAAAATGAATCACCCTAAACTGGTAAAAGAAAGAAAAACCTCATGTTAACTAAATGTTACAACGAATCAAAGACGACATATCGTCTCACTTGGTCAGTATAGGTGACAAAAAATCTAAGATGAGACTATATCCAGTAATGTCTCATAACTCATCTCAAGGGACATGATGTGTCATCCAAGTATAATCGTTGGATAATATATATATATATATATATATATATATCACTGAAGAGACCACCGAGTCTACCATTTCGTAGACGGATGTTACACCCTCTGTGCCCAAGTTAGGGACCCAGTCCTTCTAGAGGACCTCTTCCGTCACCGTTGGGTGAGGTCATAAGAACGGACCTCTTAGGGTACCTACCTCCTCGGACCATCCGATGTCAGGTACCCCAACGTTTCTCAGCTTGTGCTGACTTATAGAAGTGAAGTGAAGTATATATATGTCATCACACATATACGGTTCGGGATAAAGGGTAAAATAGAGAGGGGACGGGGTGCGAGGTGAAAAGGGGAACCATTGTAAAATCTTGATTGAAGTGTACGAGTCGAGGTCCCGTTGATGATGATTTTGACGTGAAAGATTTGGTTAAGACTTTTACAGTAAAGACTGGCATTCCCGAAAGAAATTCGTTGTCCGTAAGTCAACGAACGTAGACACCAGGACCGATTTATTCCTGTGTTTGATCATCTTTGTAATCCAAACACTTTTAGGATATTACACACAAATCCGGGTTTTCCTCTTTCATAGTTTACCTGTGTGATCTAAAAAGAAAGTATTTTTTTAATTTTTTCGGATTTATAAATTAGTTTTTATTTTATCCTTTTCAAATGAAAGTTCAGGAATGTTCTAAATTCTCTTATATATGTGAAAGTTTTCCATCAATGTAGGTAGTTGAAGACGGAAAGGGTTACCAAAAATTACCGACATTTTAGTTCTGACCTTAAGATGTTACGGGGTCTTACGGGAACGAGTGAGTAAGAAAGTATAAAAACCAACACTCAAGGTTGCCAGTTATTTTCAAGAGAAAGGACCGTAGAAAATTTAAGGTTTAAATGGGAGGAGAACCGAAGTATAGAGTCTTCACTATACTTCAATTTCACTTTATTTTATATCAAAATGGAGTCTTCACTGTCATTTCGATCAGGAGTCATTCTTTTCCAAAAGACGTCTGGACGAGAGACTTGAACAGACCTCTCCCTTAATGTCGAATTAACTGGTTTTCCCTCGGTGTCCTCCTCCTTTATAAAGCGTCTTCGTATTCAATTACCTACACGTGGTTGCTTCAGGACGACGAATGCCCTTCGTAGTGTTTGACCACTCGACTACCTTTACGTTTCAACATTTCGGTGTCGGTTTAGATTCCCCGTAGAAGATTCGTCCTTTAATCTCTGAGTAACTATATTAAGTGCCGTATACTGTCGAGACCTATTTAAGTGTGGGACAGGAAAGGGAGAGAGGGAGGGAGACGAAAGGTAATAGTCAGAGAGTCGTCCCAAACCTAAAGCTGAAACCGTCGTTATCTGTCTTGACCTTTGCTCACACGTAACGTTTAGTCGTATACGGGAGTACAGTATTAGAGTAGGAACATGTAGTCTGTGTCTAAGGTACATATGACGACGTGAATTTCAGTTAAGAGACAGTAATGTCGATATTAAAGAGTGGATAAAGTCCTCAAATAAAACACATTGGAAAGTCTTTCGGAGTGAACAAACTCCTCCAAGTCTACTTTGTTTTTAGACTCATCTCTCGATTCACCCACGAAAGAAGAGACCGTGACGTTAGAGTGAGAGTAAGGTGGGGAAGGTGACGAGTCTACTACAGTCAGTCCCGAGTTGAACAACTCTCTGTTTTGCGTTCCGGTAGATAGTGGTAATGAATCTTTAGAGTAGATCGTTTCCTAAATGCTAGACGAGCAAAGTCTCCTCTAATTTTTATGAGGTTTCTAACTTATTTCGTGCAGACCACTACGTATTTTTACTCTACCTAAAGTTTTTTCTGGGTCCCGACTGTCGTGAACCAGTCTTTACGGTGTAACGGTACGGTTGTACCTGTCCCAAAAAGACCCTGTCGATCCGTGGTGTCGACTCTCCATAAACTTCTCACCGGTCAAGGGTCTCGTGACGTCTCCGTCAGTCTTGTCGTATCGCCAATTCTCAACGGCCGAAACCTTTGTCTGACGGTCCCAGACTTATTCCCATACTGACCCTGGTAAATAATTCATCGGGGTTACACGGATCAATAAGTATCCTAATAATATTCCTAATTTACTGAATTCCGAATATGGATCTTCGGGGATCTTGTCATAGGTTGTATATCATTTCGACATACACACACGACATGCTTCAGCGAAGTCAGTACAGGTTGAGAAACGTCGGGATACCGTGAGGAGGGTCCACGGAGACAGGTACCCCTAAGAGTGGTCAGTTCTTATGACCTCACCCAAAGGTACCGGGGGAGGTCCCTAAAAAGACTGGGTTTTTAGCTTGGGCACGGAGGACACCGAGGACGTAACGTGCGCCTAAGAAATGGTGACTCGGTGCCCCCTTCAGTATTTATGGATGTTTTGGTCATCATCGGATTGAGTGTTTTAAAGTCTTTGCCATTTTCCTCAATGACACTTAGTTCAGAAATCTCATCACGAATCATATACATGTACGGTTCTCGGAAACGATAATAAGAAATTTTTATATAAAATAACTTCATGTCGACCAAATGTGACGACACGATTACAACACAATTACAAAAGACGACGTGTGACTTCACCAAACCAATATGTACATATATATTATATGTATATAAAAAAAAGTATAAGAAAAGGTAATACCAAATAGGGTCCTATAACTTATGTCAAAGGACACGATATGGAATCCTGGAACAACGAAAAGGTAGGGTACATAAATCAAACGTAGACGATTAGGGTTTGAGGGTGAGGAAGGGAGGAGGTGGGGTGAGGAACCGTTGGTGTCTAGACAAGAGATCCAGACACTCAGACAAAGACAAAACAACTATTCAAATAAACACGGTGCAGAATCCAAGGTGTATATTTACTATGGTGTACCATAAACAGAAAGACTGAAAGAAGTGAATTATCTATTAGAGATTCAGGTAGGTACAACGACTTTTAATCAGACGATAATATCTACAACGACAATCTTAGTATTGTTATTAGTCATCATTATGACGACGACGATTCAGCGAAGTCAGCACAGGCTGAGACACGCTGGGGTATCTGCCGTCGGGTGTTTGCACCATACAGAAGGTAGGGTTCTCAGTACAGAAGTCGAATGGTTAGTGTCCGACTGTAGAGTTGAGTCCAACTCTGTTTGACCGTTGAGTTCCCAGTGTGTGCTGTACATCCATGTGGACAAAACGGAGTCGAAACATCTTGAGACTTACTCAAGGTGTAAAAACTTCAAGGGCGTCAAGTTAATTTTAACACCTAAACACGTATTGTAAAATTTGGTTGATTATAAAGTAATTTTTAAATTTTTTTATTTCACCGTTTAACTCTTGAATGATCTAATTTTTTCACAAGTAACAAGATACGTTTATCTAAGAAGGGATCAAATTTTTACAGACCTTTACAAAATGAAAGAAGTTTTTCTTATATGCAAAAGGAACGTTTTTTTTTTTTTTTTTCTTAAACACCGAGAAGAACCTTCTCGCTCTCCAGTAGGATGTGACCGAGACGTGAGGACGACTGAGAGTCGACCCCGACTCGTTCTCACCGGAGGAGTCTACAAACCACGTATTTACTGCGTCGAATGGGGTCAGGTGGGGGGTTGGTCCAACGGAAGAAAGTCACAATAGACCGACCAAGACACGCGTGAACACAAACGACGGGGACGGTGGGAGGTTAGAGAAGATCCTGAGGAACCCATGATACACGAGTATTTCTGACGAGGCGTCAGTGGGCCTACTCCAGGGCCCAGGGACCACTACGGTCGGGACTCGTCTATCGTAGACTAACTAGAGTGGGCGGACAGGACTCGTGTGGAGCGACGGGAGTGGAAAGACTTACATCACCCCTCCCCCCGTCCAGGCCGACAGGATAAGAGGCGGACATGAAGAGGGACGAAACGGGCACGCGGGGGAGTAGGGGAGACGGTAGTGGGGGACGGAAGGGAAGTGTCGGCTAGTTCACTTCGGAGCTACTAATAGAGAAGAGAAGACACGAAAATAGAAAAAACAAACCAAAATTAATTAATTTTTCAAAGATTTAAATGTAAAAATATCCCATAACATTTATTTTTATTTAACATATGAACTTTTTTTTTTTTCTTACAAGGAATACTGGAAATGAGGTAGACTCTTAGATCAATTTCAATCCCTTTGAAAGGGGTCATTTTATGTGTGTTTAAGTATACGAGTGTGGTGTACTATTAAGGTCTCCCTAGTACCTGGCGGATTTTCAAAAGGGGGATGAGTACCCTTTTGAAGGTCAAGATTCCCAAATGAGTGCCTGTTCTTTTCAGGTGGTTAGGAGTGAGAAGAATCTACTGATGACACACGAGGTCCCCCAACCCACCATTACACAAATTTTATTCCATTCGATACGTCTACGTATCTGACTTCCTATACGAATCCTTTCCTCTTCCGTTGCCGTGGGGTGAGGTCACAAGAACGGACCTCTTAGGGTACCTGCCTCCTCGGACCACCCGACGTCTGGTACCCCAGCGCTTCTCAGCCTGTGCTGACTCGCTGAAGTGCAAGTGAGAAGTGAAAGTACGTAACCTCTTCCGTTGCCGTGGGGTGAGGTCACAAGAACGGACCTCTTAGGGTCCCTGCCGCCTCGGACTACCCGACGGCAGATACCCCGGCGTGTCTCAACCTGTGCTGATTTCGCTGAATCGTCGTCGTCGTACGAATCCTTTTAATTTACGAAACTTAACTACCACTCAAATCACCAACAAAACTAAAGTCAGTTTAGACTGTAGAAATTTTATTTTAGTAGTATACTCAAACGATAGAGTAAAGTGGAGGATTTGTGCAGAGTCGAGGTAGGGGAAAAGAGGTACAGGACAGAAGAGTGACGGTCCCAGTGACGATCGGGTTTCCCATCGTGACACACGTAGTGTTTTGGTGTCGAGAAGAAGTTCTGTAAAATGACGGTAGACGACCCCCCTTCACGGTATGATTGATGCATGATAAGTGGTGCATATTATACTCTTACCGTGATGGACTTGTTCCCCAGGACTTCAAGACATTTCGACGTACTCTCAAAGGTCGTATTAGACGCAACATTCGGAGGGACTGAACACAACCAATAATAATGGGGTTCCGACAAACAATGGAATCACCCCGTCGTTTCTCTTCACGACTACTCGACACAACAAGATTCTAAAAAAAATTTTGTAATAAAACTTGATGAAAACCTGAGGTACTTTTCGACGTTTTTATTTTGTCTGAAAGGTACTCAGGGTCTGAAGGGGTTTTCTCAAAACCAAAATATCGGTATGTGTCGTCCCACAGTTAGTACCAAGGCTGTTCTAAAACCGTCTACTCGTGTCCAGTGTCAGTTACGGGTTACACGTATACAACAATAGTAGACCATCGTGACCAAAGGAATTGATAATTATTCCTATCATATTTTAGATCATATTCTCTTTCATCGATTCAGCACAGACTGAGAAACGCTGGGGTGCCTGATTTTGTCAGGTACCTGAAGAGGTCCGTTCTTATGACCTCACCCATCGGCAAGGAAAGACGTCCCATAGAAGGGTTGGGTCCCTAGTTTGGGTCCAGAGGGGGTAACGTCCGTATAAGAAGTGGTCGACTCGGTGTTCCCTTCGGGTCATATTTCTAATATAATTTAAAGTATCTTTCATAAGTCGTATGACGAACTGTATGTCTTTATAAATAACAACTATGACCACCACTATATTGGATAACAATGATAAAGACACCAGATTACAAGAGGGGATTGGGTGTCAAGAGATCGTATGACAGTAAGGTCAAAAGATCCATATTTTGGTGTTCATTAGTAATGATACCTCTTCCTTTACCGTTGGGTGAGGTCAAAGAACAGACCTTTTAGGGAACCTGTCTCCTCGGACCACCCGATGTCAGGTACCCCAGTGTTTCTCAGACTGTACTGACTCGTTGATTGTGTGTGTGTGTGTGTGTTAGTAATGATTACTCTACAAAAGTATGGGGTCCTCCATCTACTGACTGTACACTGGTTAAAAACCTACTGACATGAATCGTCCTGTTACTGGTCCTGTATGGGTCTTCGATTTCCGTCTTGGTCGAGGTCCGATCCCCATACTGATTATCCCTGGAAGATGAAAAGGTAGAGTAGACTCTCAACTGTAGGGAGACCTCGAGACTTCAGAATAACCGATAATGACAACGACAAAATTAAAGTATTTTCTTTCAGTTGAGAACAATCTTATTCTCTCTTTCCGTGGAGGGTCAGTAGGTAGGGATGGGTTCGGTATTTCAGGGTGACGTCACTCTCCACAATCTGAGTTGTCCTCCTTACCCGTCGAATTTTCTAACCAAGGTCCTTTTCCGAGACTAGGGACCTTCGCCCCCGCCCCTGTCCAGTGTCCACTTCTCCTCGGAACGAGAACCTTCCCTTCTGTGAGGAATTCGTAAGGGTTTGACGACTGTACCGTACACTAGATTCGAAAAGGAAATCTCGTAGACAAATGTGTTTAAGACTGGTCCACCGGTTGAGAAAAGGAGACGAGAGTCGTTATCATACGTCCTGTCTCTTGTGGACAAGACCTTTACCTGACTAATCGGCCTCCGACCGTGTGTGTCGTACCCGGTCCCCGGTGTGCACACCTTCTCTAGGACGGTGGAACAGTCGTAAACCGACGTTGAGGAGGAGAACCGAGTCAAGTGCAGGTGGCGACTACCCCTGACTAGGTACTCGTATTTAGACTTACTGGGACGATCCGTACACTCTCCAATAAGGTAGAGTTTGACGATGACACACGAAGATGATCAGATTTTCGTTTACAAAGTTTACGACCTCTCTGATGACCTCCATGTTTTCCTCGTACCACTAGGAACAAACATCCCTCAAAGAATCTGCCAATGACTTTTACTATCTTTCGTTACGTGCATGAAAATTACTTGTGGAGAAGACGTTACATTAAATGTAAACGTCCTAGTGAACTTTGTTCGTCGTCATTAAGTTGCCCTATGTACAATGTAACCACGGTGCTGATCTTTCAACGTCTTCGTTTTTCCTCCTTTCTTTAATCCCTGTGCTCATCTTTGACCCTTGTAAAGGGTCTCCTACACCTTAACCTCGACCTAGAAGGTCCGATTCCCTAAGAGACCACCGAGTCTACCATCTCATACGGACGTGACGCCCTCTGGACCCAAACTAGGGACGCAACCCTTCTAGAGAACCTCTGAGTGAATCGAAGTTCCGATTCATCTTCAACCAGGTACTTCCTCTTCCTCCGTTTATGAATTCCATCTTCTTTGTCGTGCGTTGGACCCCGTCCATTTTTAATTTCTTGAGTCACTTCTCAAGCTTTGATATTAAATCGATCATTTAAAACCTCTTCGATTCCTATTCGTTTGTGTGTTTCGGGGTAAAATAATGCTTCTGTTACGTGGTGTTATCGAGGGGAGACACCCTGAGAAATGTTTAAATCCAATGAAGGTACAGAGTCCTTACCAAGGAACTGAGCAACATGTATATCTTTATCTGCAGATGGGGTAAGTCAAAGGATTTGGATGTCTTTTAACGTACGAGGAACAGTAAATTTTTAAAAGAAGAGACTCATTTTCTTTAAATCTTATGATTAGATTTGTAATAATACCGTCCTCATTGATTTTTTTTCTTTAAGACGTTCAAGAAATAAGGGTTATCAGTATTTCCAGTCTATGGTTTTCTTGTATTTTTCTTTTTTATTTATTTATTTTCCTATTAATGTCTTTAAATCTAGATTCTCCCTATAACTTGGAAATTTGTTTGGTAAAAAATACTGTAGAGTTTATAGAAGTAGATCTTGTCCATTACTCGATGCACAGTCATCTCTTTCGACGATTGTTTTGTGTCGGTGGACCAGGAGTCGGAACCTGAGTGGTCCCGAGTGAAAACCACCGTCCGTACGCACGATCCAGCGAAGTCAGTACAAGTTGAGAAACGTTGGGATACCCGATATCAGGTGGTCAGAGGAGACAGGTACCCTACGAGGTCCGTTCTTAGGACCTCACCCAACGACAAGGGAAGAGGTGCCCTGAAAGGGTCACGTCCCTAGTTTGAGGGTAGAGTACAGAGGACGTAACCGTCCACCGAAGAAATGGTGATCGCGGTGGACCCTCCGGAGTGAAAACCATCGCCGTTAGTATTTAATTTCTGGAATGAAATCCAACACACCACTTAACGACCCTTCACACGATAGTGGGACGTGACTTGATTCACCTTCCACTCCTACTTTCCGTACGTAGAAAGAAACAGATGACTTTCGGGACTAAAACTAGATTGAAGGACCTCTCTCCCACATACACTTCCTCCTTTCCTTGTCCGACTCGACTGAGGTAGAACTTTTTCTTCCTTCGAGGTAGAATGTAAGGGTCACTTGAGACCTGATGTGCGGTGAACGCAAAAGTCACTTGAGACCTGAGACACGGACCATCGGTACCTCTATTATATGGATGTTGACTTGTCCGGAGGACCTGACTATTTGTGGTCTAAGGTATGGTTCTAGAGGGTAGAGGTCTTTCTTACATTATTAGGGGATACGCCAATTAGTGGAAGCATTGGAAATACCATGGGCAACCACATCCGATGTTACATATTGGTCGACTGGGAAGACTAATACTTAGTACCGACATTGGACTAACATAAAGGGAAATTGTGAAAGGTCCAATCCAAATTCCTTAAACCCCTACCCCCGAACTCCCGTATGTGAATTTCATATGTTCCAAAAGTGTTTTTAGCCAGCCCCAGGGACCGATTCCTCCTTTGAGACGGAGCCCGGGCGACCACATTATTTGACGTGAGGTGATAGGTGTGACAGGAAGACTCACCTAAAACGAAGGACCTCGCAAACCGATATTGTATTCCTTATACTTTTTGTTACCCAAACGTCCATAAAATTCACTGAATGAGAGAAATATTCTTTTCATGACTGGGAAACGTTTGATGTAAAGTGCAACTGTCACGGCTGTTTAATTAGTCGTCCGTTTAGTTCTAGGGAGTCATTTTCCTCCACCTTATTTTTATTTTCGAATAACTGCGTGTGTGTTCCACTCTTTAGGTTTGTTAGATTAACTCTTATGTCATTTTTAATTCAGGAGGGGGTCCAGGAAAGAGGTCTTCGTTGATGGAAACAAACTTTTCTCGAGAAACCGAGGAAAACACAAAGGGATAAAGGCAAGGGGAGATTGAGACTCTCTTAGATTAATATCCTTATTCTAGTGATCCGTTAAATTTGATTGAAGACTAAATACGAGAGGATTTACGTGTGGTACGTAATCCGATTTAGGTGAGAAAAGGATCTATTTTTCTTCTTTCTTACTTCTTAATTCATCAATTTCTTACTGATAGGGGTCGTCGGCGGATCCGTAGGATGTCCGTCTCGTGCGTCTGCTCTATTGTAGACTTCTATCTCAGTCGGTCAGACGTGTGTTAGTTCTTACGTCTTGGGTTGGAGGAAAGAGTTACCATGTGTCTCTAAGAGGGGAGACGGTGAAGTTGGGAAAAGAGAAATCATTGACGCAACCGACTCGTCTTAGAAACCTCAACTAGAGTCCTGTGCTCAAATGGACGAGGGGTCTAACGGTCGAAAAGACTAATTTCGTTGAAAGGAAAGATGACTGTGAACGGAGAACTTAATAACCGAAAACTCGCCACTCGTTGACTTGGACCCAAACCATTGTGACAATAGTCAAATACCTGATGAAGACCTTTCTGTATGTCCTGTATGTATTTGTATTTATCTATGTCCTCGAAACCCGACGGGTATTCTTATAAAGAAGTAGAGGACGGAAATGACGAAAGAAGAAGTAGACCTAAGGAGGATAATAGGTATTTCGTCACGGGGTGTCAATTCATGTGTTAAGTGGAGTTAACAATTTATAATCGGAACAGAGGAACTCCCGTTACCGAAAATGTGAGTGTAGTCTCACAGTCTGTGTGTCATCCACAAGTTATTTATGGACGACTAATTAATGTGGAGGAATTTAATTGGAGTACGATCGAATTTACCACGTAGAGGACATTTGAAAATTATCTTGGGTAAGTGTATCGACAATGTATCAATGAAAACGATATCGATAGATGAATTAACCAGTAGTCAGAGAGAAATCTTGAGGGAACGATGATCATGAACTTTTTTTAATAATGATACCTACGACCATAATGTCGCTTACGTTAGTAAGTTTTTAGATTTAGAGGTCTGTAAGTTCGTAATGTTACCAGGACGTTGTGTTTAAGGTTGAGGTAAACCTCTTCAGACTCAACATTTATCTACCTCTTCTCCCCCATGTCTAAGGTGGTCGTCATGGGGTTGTTCCCATAATGAAAACGGTAAAGATGGATAAATGTGGTCTGACATATGAGTCAGTCTAATTTAAAATTTACGACCGTCATAATGCAAGTACTATAAGGTAATTTTCCTCTGGTGGTCCGAGTAAATTAAATGAGAAGTTCCCTTACTAGACTATCTCATGGACTTCTTGATATCTACCTCCTAGTACTGTAACATGTCCTCCGTCCCTAGTTCTGGTAGGGGTTCTTTTTCTTTACGTTTTTCCGTTTTACCAACAGACTCCTCTGGAATGTTTATCGTCACTTTTCTTCTCTTCACTTTACGTTTCCTCTTGTCCTTTGTATATGGGTATACTTACGTCTCAAGGTTTCTTGTCGTTCCTCTCTATTCTTTCGGAAAGAGTCACTAGTTACGTTTCTTTATCTCCTTTTGTTATCTTACCCTTTCTGATCTCTAGAGAAGTTCTTTTAATCTCTATGGTTCCCTTACAAAGTACGTTTCTACCCGTGTTCTTTCCTGTCTTTACCATACCTGGATTGTCTTCGTCTTCTATAATTCTTCTTCACCGTTCTTATGTGCCTTCTTGACATGTTTTTTCTAGAAGTAATGGGTCTATTAGTGTTACCACACTAGTGAGTGGATCTCGGTCTGTAGGTCCTTACGCTTCAGTTCACCCGGAATCTTTCGTAGTGATACTTGTTTCGATCACCTCCACTACCTTAAGGTCACCTCGATAAAGTTTAGGACTTTCTACTACGACCCTTTCAAGACGTGAGTTATCCGGTCGTTTAAACCTTTGAAGTCGTCACCGGTGTCCTGACCTTTTCAAGTCAAAAGTAAAGTTAGGGTTTCTTTCCGTTACGGTTTCTTACGAGTTTGATGGCGTGTTAACTTGAGTAGAGTGTGTGATCATTTCATTACGAGTTTTAGGAGGTTCGGTCCGAAGTTTTCATGCACTTGGTTTTTGAAGGTTTATAAGTTCGACCTAAATCTTTTCCGTCTCCTTGGTCCAACCGAGTAGTTTTTACGTTCTCTCAAGGTCTTTTTGTAGAGAAAGACGACTTGACTGATATGGTTTCGGAAGCATACCTAGTGTTGTTTGACACCTTTTAAGAAGTTCTCTACTCTTATGGTCTGGTGGACTGGACGGAGGACTCTTTAGACATACGTCCAGTCCTTCGTTGAGAATCTTGGCCTGTACCTTGTTGTCTGACCAAGGTTTAGTGGGACGCATAAATTGAATATACGTCTCATGTAGTACTATTTGTGACCCGACCTTCTTCGTGTTCGACCTTAGTTCTAAGGACCCTCTTTATAGTTATTGGAGTCTATACGTCTACTGTGGTGGGAATACCGTCTTTCACTTCTTGATTTCTCGGAGAACTACTTTCACTTTCTCCTCTCACTTTTTCAACCAAATTTTGAGTTGTAAGTCTTTTACTTCCAGTACCGTAGGTCAGGGCAGTGAAGTACCGTTTATTTACCCCTCTATTACCTTTGTCACTGTCTGAAATAAAAAACCCCGAGGTTTTAGTGCTACCACTGACGTCGGTACTTTAAGTTTCTGCGAACGAGGAACCTTCTTTTCAATACTGGTTGGACCTGTCGGATAATTTTTCGTCTCTGTAATGAAACGGTTGTTTCCAGACAGATCAGTTTCGATACCAAAAAGGTCACCAGTACATACCTACACTCTCAACCTGATCTTTCTTTCGACTCGTAGTTTCCTAACTACGAAGACTTAACACCCCAACCTCCTCGGAGAACTCTCATGGAACCTGTCGTTCCTCTAGGTTGGTAGGGTAGGATTTCCTTAAGTCAGGTCTTATAAGTAACCTTCCTGACTACGACTTCGACTTTGAGGTTATGAAACCGGTGGACTACATTTCTCGACTGAGTAAACTTTTCGGGAACTATGACCCTTTCTGACTACCGTCCTACCAACCTACCGTAGTGGCTGAGTTACCTGTACTCAAAATCGTTTGAGGTCCTCCGGACCGCACGACGTTAGGTACCCTAACATTTCTCAACCTGTACCGACTCCCTGACTTGACTTGGCTTGGTCCTAGTAAATTAACTGAGAAGTTCCCTTACTTAGAGTCTATGAGACGGGTCCTTTCTGACTTACGGAGAAAAGTGACGCTAAGTTATAAAAGTAGATTATTACGAGACCTCAATACGATAGGAGGGGATTGAACCCTAGAGAACACGATTTAAATGAGTAAAACAAGAGAACTGTCGAAGGTTAGTGTCAAATTTATAGGTCTCACGACGAAAGTCCCATCGTTAAAAACTAAGATAAAAATTACTGTTGTTTTCAAGATACTTCCTCAAATACATATACCGAACGAGACACGTAAAATGTTCGGATTTCTTTTAATGTAAAGTCTCTTCCATGTATAGGTTAATGAACCTTTACTCAATGTTGTTTCACCGGAATTCACATTATTTCTGTTGGAGTTAATTTTCAGTGGTATTGTTTCGTTTTTTTCTCTGTATTATGTTACGTGTAATTATCGAATAAGTTTCGATTTATGTCTCACCCACCACCTTTTGCCTTCAAAGAAAGCACATCTTCAATTACTTAGTAAGATAAATTGTTCTCCACCTGATCCTCTCCCATTCCCAGAGAAGATACTAGTTATCCTTCGTCGTCAATCTTAAGTTCCTTCTTTTGTTGAGGGTCAATGGAACACTTTTTAATAAAGTCTGTTTAGAACAATTGGAGTTAGTCAACATTTCTTTGTGACTCTACTTACTTCACTCGGGTACGTATGTGAATATGGGAGTAAGACCAATGTATTTATAAATAACACGGTGTTTGATTCGAGGACTCTCTGACTCCAGGATGGTCTTTGGAATCCCCTCACCTGTGTTAATGTGTCGTTACACCACTGAAGTCCCCGTCCTCCGGAGTGTCAGACCTCCACCACCACCCCTACCTCTCCGCCCCTCCCTCCATCTTTCTTTCCTTCTCCGGTCCAAAGGTCTGAACTCGTTTCTATACCTTGGAACTGTCTCCAACCGGAAGGACCTAACACTTACGTTAAGTCAATCAAAATTCGAACGACCGAGCTAAAGAGAGAGACACACACACACACACACACACACAGACACACACACACAGACACACACGTGTGCGTGCACGAACGTCACCCCTCTCGTCTCAGGAGAGAATCTCACCTAAAGATTCCGACACGATTTCTTAGCCTTGAACGAGAACTTTCAGTACTTGAAGTCCTTCTAAAAATTCGGTGGTGTCACCGTACTAGTGTGAACGTAATTTTTCTGTTAGTTTTTTTTTTTTTTTTTCTGTTAGTCCACCGTGGTCTACCTCCCCACCTCCGCGCCCTTCTCTCCCGCTCCGTCGCTAGGGATACCGTCCATTACTCCTGGACTTATCCTCATCCCGGACCCGCCCCCTCTTTGTTTCACCTCAAGTTCCTTATAGTTACTATCTCCTAGTGTCCCTGTGACTACCAATACTCCTCTCTTCGTCTTTCTTCTCGGATCCTACTGTGGGTCTCAAAACCGTACTCACTAACGACCTCCCACCTCGGTGGGTGCCCTATCCGTTATTTGGTCCTCTTTGTTGGGTTTGTTGTCCTGTGTATACATTTACTCCTCATAGTTAAAGTTTCTCTTCGGTGCCCGACCCACTATAAGACGGATAATCTGTAATATATACGATATTAGACACTATTTTGGTACAACGTCCTCTTCCCTTACTCATCGATAACAACTTATTCATGTCTTAAATACAAATCTCACTACTTTTAAAGAATTTTACCTTCCATTGTTACCAATGTGTTGTAACACTTGCGTACATTACGGTGACTTACCATGTGAATTTGACCAAATTTTTGTTTTGTTTTTGATTTGGTGTACCGTTTCTATACTCTTCATGTGCGCACAGTTACTTTCCTTTGTCTAGATTTCGTCTAGGGTTAAGTCTTCCGTCATCTACCGTTGGTATGTAGTCGTGGTTTCTTTGTCCGCCATTTTGACCGATTGAGGAGATTTTATCAGTTAAATTTGTGTAACGTGTTTGTAGTTTTATTTGAGGACAAATTATTCGTATTGTATATTTTGTTTCTTGTATTTGATAGATCTTTTTGTGAATCCACTTCTAAATTAGACCCCTATCCCTTTGTAAAAGTTTCGTATTTTCGTTACCTTCTTTAATTTTTCTTTTTTAGTTATTTACAAGTATAAATTTTTATAATTACAATTTTCTTTATTTTCCATTTAGTCTTACCATTTCTTAAATTGTAGTTGCACTTTTTTTCCAATGAGAATGAGGTATTCTTAAGTGCTCCTAGTTATTTTTTCAGTATGGTAAGTGGGTTCTCTGAGGAATCGGTTCAGGGACAACTCACTTAAGTGCTTACTTACTTGCATAGGAACGACTCTTTGTCTTAATGTTGACAATCCATCGATCTTATCCTTTCTCAGGTCTTACCGTCACCGATTTTCTGTTCCTTCCCTTTTCGGGCGCTTTTGTCTTGTTTCCTTCCAGGCTCCTGGCCTCACTCCTGGAGTCCATCTTGTTAGTCGTGAGAGCCGATGAGGTCAAATGAATCCCGTCCGGGTCCCCCTCCTTTTCTGTATTTTTCTCCTCCGTTTCCCGGTCCCCAGAGAGGGAGAGAGAGGTCGCGCACGCGTGAGAGACACAGAGAGAGAGAAAGGTGTTGAAAACCCACCTTTACGAGAGTGCGGAGTTCGTACATAAAAGGAAATAAAAGATTTATTTTGACTAGTTAGGTTCTTGATACTGTGCCTGACAGGTTCTCGACACTGGACGGCTCCCGAATTGCAGACAGCGAAGTTTATAAACAACTCTGCTCTGTCTTGGTTCCTCTTATGTGAGGGGACTGTGTTGGCACGAATGCAAAGAAAAAAGAGGATTCTAGAATTCAACGAGAATGTACTGAAAAGGTAAGTCTTATGGATGTTATTTTCGATATTTTTTTTGGTCGTAGGAAGGTATGTTAATCGGATGACGTGACTTTTGATTACGATATTTATTTGACACTCTATGATGTATCCTAAATTTTGATTACTTTTGTAGACAAAGTCTAAGTATAAATTGAAAAGCTAACCCCTTTTTACTTTTGTGTGACTTGATGGTGAACTTTCCACCAAGGGTACGTACTCTGACAAGTACGAGACTGTTGAGACCTTGGAAGAGAGACAGGGTTTCAGACGTACAAAAGTCTCTGCCGGTTGTAGTCTCGGACGAACGACGCCAAAGATTCGACATCGACGACGAGACTCGTGCAGGGTCTAAATCGGTAGAGTCCTTAATAAATAATGAAGACGTTTAAATGTGTGAATAAAACTACACAATTTTGTATGGTACATTTATTCGTTACACCTATTTTGAGTGAATATGAAAGGTTGTAGACTAAATTTTCTCATTTGTAGTAAAAAGAGACTCTTCGTCGTTGGATACTAAAATACCGGTTGAAGTACTGACTAAAAAATTTTTCACACGTTTAAACAAAACCGGATAAATCTCGTTAACTATAACAGAAATTATTGGGAGAACCCGTGAAGTTTATGATAAATAAAATTTTTGTCCATCCGAAAAAACTGAGTAAAGAGGAAGTGTTTCAACATATTATCACTTATATGGGTATTAGTTGGTGAGGATTTTAAAGAAAGTCACGGGACATGACTTACGATAGGTAACTTTTAGGGACGTAAAAACGATTTTGTCAGAAGGTAGTCAAAATTGTACCAAGGTGGAGTTAAATATGATATCACAATAGAAAGGTCCAGACCGAATAAGTGAATCACATTACGGGAGGTTCAAGTAGGTGCTACAATGTTTACCGTCGTAAAGGAAGAAAGAGTACCGACGTATCATAAGGTATATGTTCTACGTGTATAGGAGGAGAAATAGATAAGACATGTGACTTGTTGTTTTATGTACGACACGAACCGGCGAGTCAGTACAGGTTGAGACGCTGGGGACCTGACGTCGAGACGTCCGGTAAGTAGGTGACTACCTGTAAACAAAGGTGTGGATCCGAGAGCGCTTATTACGATGTTAGTTATCTCCTTGTATCCATAGAGAAAATCTAGTACACAAACGAAGGAAACCTATACATGGGTCCTCACCCTAACGACCTGGTACCCGGTCAAAATTAAAGAACTCCTTTGATATGACAAGAGGTATCAGTGACCTGGTCAAATGTAAGAGTGGTTGTCCCAGGTTGTGACGTTCTACAGTGAATATACACCTCAGAATTTCTTTTTCAGGTTAAAGACCTTTATCTCTCATCTTTCCACTAACGGCCCCTGACCTCACTCCCTTTGACCCTCTCCAACCATTTCCCCATGGTTGAAAGTCAAAATTCTCTTACAGACTCCTAGATTCGAAATTATACCACGGTCAACTTAAATTTACAAAAATAGGGTTTTCCCCCTCCCATATTTATAAGGTCCACTATCTTTACAATTAATTAAGCTACCTCCCTAGAGCAGTGTTATATGACCTACAGTTTAGTAGTACAACATATCGAATTTATAGAATGTCGAAATAAACAACCAATGTGGAGTTATATTGACTTTTATCTTTTCTTTGTCTCTCTTCGTTACCGATAATCATATTGTCAGGTGTAAGATTCTTTCAACGATTGTCAAATTTCCCGTACAAAAGTCCTAGGGACAATGACGAAAAATTTCGTATAAGAAGGGGTAGGTACGTCGTTTAATTTTGTTTGATTAGACTTTCTCCGGATACGACAAGGTTCCTTGTCCATGTGTCCTGTCGTCGGCTCCCGTCACTCTTCCGTCGTGTCTTACCGATCGAAAAGAGTGACTATGTCTTTATCACGTCTGACACCACTGATGTGTGTCATCCTGGCCACTTGTCAAAAATTCCTTTTGGTTGTTGCTGTATGAAAAAGTAGAATTCTGCAACATTGTCAAAAATTTCAAGGAAACTATCACTAACTACGAAAACTTGACACCCCAACCTCTTCCGAGAAACTCTCAGGGAACCTGACGTTCTAGTTTGGTCAGTTAGGATTTCCTTTAGTAAGGACTTATAAATAACCTTCCTGACTATGACTTCGATTCCGAGGTTATGAAACCGGTGGACTACGTTTCTTGACTGAGTAACCTTTTCTGAGACTATAACCCTTTCTAACTCCCGTCTTCCTCTTCCCCTGCTGTCTCCGACTCTACCGACCTACCGTAGTGGCTGAGTTACCTGTACTCAAACTCGTTCGAGGTCCTCAACCACTACCTCTGTCCCTTCGGACCATACGACGTCAGGTACCCTAGTGTTTGTAAACCTGTACTGACTCGCTGACTTGACTTAAACCATTGCTGTCAGTGTGCATGTTTCTATGCTAAACTATGGTAATATGAAATCCCGTTATTATAATGACACACACACACACACACACGTGCGTGTGTGCGAGTCAATACAGACTGAGAAGCGTTGGAGTACCTGATATCCGTCCGTTCTTGTGACTTCACCCAACGGTAAAGGTCCCCTATAAGGACTAGGTCCCTAGTTTAGGTGTAGAGAACGTAACCGTCCACCTAAGAAATTGTGACGCGGTGGACCTTTCGGGTATTATAATAATGAAGAAACTTGATAATTCTATTTAATCTAAGATATATCGGGAGTTTGTATTTGAGTACAAAATATACAAGTAAATTGTAAGAATAGGAAAATTATAAAACATAATTTTCTTTGTTACAATCCGTCTTGTCTTCTTATCTGCTTATACGAATACCTATATTTTTCTATTTGAATATCGGACCGGTGTTGCTTTTATATACTTCAATCCAATACAAATACGAATCTAATGTACACATATGAATTTTTAAATATACTGATACATAGAATTTTAAAGTGTTTAATTTCAGATATATATGAGAAAGTGAGACTGACACCATTTGATGTAAATCAACATGAACTGAGGGAGATGACCGACTATTATAAAAACTACTTTTTTGTAGACAGTTCTAAGACTGTCTATTTTATTAATATTAAACATTTTATACTGTTTACTTATTGTAATGGTACTTTGTACTTAAATTATCGATCTCCCTTTAATTTTCTATTATATTGTAGTTCTTAATCTTGTGTGTGTGTGTTTATTATTTTTTAGAGGATCCCCGTTATTGATATGTCATTTATTTTCCTTTATAAGCTTTATTTGATAAAAGTTTGTTGAAAATCTCAGATTGACTCATAAACCATTAATATAAGTTCCTGTTTATTGAAGAAATTTTTGACTTCATCTCAGGTAAGACTTCCTCTAGTCGGGACCCTAAAGAAACCTTCCTTACTACGATTTCGACTTTGAGGTCATGAAACCGATGGAGTACGGTTCTCAACTGAGTAACCTTTTCTGAGACTACGACCCTTCCTAACCCCCGTCCTCCTCTTCCCCTACTGGCTCCTACTCTACCGACCTACCGTAGTGCCTGAGCTACCTGCACTCAGACTCACTTGAGGCCCTCAACCACTACCTGTCCCTCCGGACCGGACGACGCTAAGTACCCCAGTGTTTCTCAGACTGTGCTGACTCGCTGACTTGACTTGACTTGACTCTCAACTAAATGTTACAGTACAATCAAAGTCCACATGTCGTGTCACTAAGTCAATATGTATATATACATATAGACATTTATGTGCACATATATACATGTGCATGTGTCTATATATATAATAAAAGGTCTAAGAAAAGGAATATCCAATAATTTTTATATCAAGAGACGATATGTCATTCGAGAACAACCAATAGACTAAAATATATACTATTACGTACGTACTAATTAACGAATCAGCACAGGTTGAGAGACACTGGGGGACCTGACGTCGGGTGGTCCGAGGAGACAGGTACCCTAAGAGGTCCCTTCTTATGACCTCACCCAACGGTACCGGAGGAGGTCCCCTAGAAGGGTTGGGTTCCTGACTTAGGTCCAGAGGGTGTAACGTCCGTTTAAGAAATGGCAGACTCGGTGATCCTTTCGGGTTCTTATGACCTCACCCATCGGATAGGGAAGAGGTCTCCTCGAAGGACTGGGTCCTTAGCTTGGTGGCAGAGGACGTGACTCCCACCTAAGAAATGGTTGACTCGATGGTCCCTTCGGGTATACATATGTAATTAGGGCGGAGGATTAAATAGGGAGAGGTGGGGTGGAAGAGGAAACCGTTAGTACTCAAACAAAAGGTACAAAGACCCAGATAGGAAAATTCCTGTTTATCGAAAAATTTCGTTTACTTTTTACTTACAGAGTTCTAGACCAGTCTGGATGTTTTTTTTTTGTCAAAGAGGAGTAAAGTAAAATAGTATCACTGAACTTTTATAAAATTTCATATAGATATTTTAACAACTACTAAGTCTTCCTTCCTTGTAAGTACATGACAACTACTGACTGAGACCTGGTTTCACTAGAAGTTTCCACCGGGTACCTAACTGACTTCAATTAGAGAACAGATGTCTAGGGTTTGGTTCTCGTGGTTTTTGATTCGTAACAAAAATTGGGAAAACCACCGTTTTAAACTGAACTTGATTATTCTCCGTTACATTCGGAAATAATCAGGGATTATTTCCATGATTCACACTTATAGGTGTAAAGATTGACGTTTTCATAATTGTATGAACTAACCCTTTCCTCATGCAGTTCCGACATATAACAGTGGGACGAATAAATTGAATATACGTCTCATGTAGTACTCTTTGCGACCCGACCTACTTCGTGTTCGACCTTAGTTCTAACGGCCCTCTTTATAGTCATTGGAGTCTATACGTCTACTGTGGTACGAATAACGTCTTTCGTTTCGTCTTTAGTTCTCGGAGAACTAATTTCACTTTCTCCTCTCACTTTTTTGACCGAATTTTGAGTTGTAAGTTTTTTGATTCTAGTACCGTAGGTCAGGGTAGTGAAGTACCGTTTATCTACCCCTCTGTTACCTTTGTCACTGTCTGAAATAAAAGAACCCGAGGTTTTAGTGACGTCTACCACTAACGTCGGTACTATAAGTTTCTGCGAACGAGGAACCTTCCTTTCAATACCGGTTGGATCTGTCGTATAATTTTTCGTCTCTGTAATAAAACGGTTGTTTCCAACCAGATCAGTTTCGATACCAAAAAGGTCATCAGTACATACCTACACTCCAACCTGATATTTATTTCGACTCTCGACTTCTTAACTACGAAAACTTGACACCACAACCTCCTCTGAGAACTCTCAGGGAACCTGATGTTCCTCTAGGTTGGTCAGGTAGGATTTCCTCTAGTCAGGACTCACAAGTAACCTTCCTGACTACGACTTCGACTTCGAGGTTATGAAACCGGTGGACTACGTTTCTTGACTGAGTGACCTTTTCTGGGACTGCGACCCTTTCTAACTTCCCTTCTTCTCTTCCCCTACTGTCTCCTACTCTACCTTTTTTTCGGCTTTGTAATGAAACGACTGTTTCCAGGTATATCAGTGTCGATGTTAGTTGGATCTGTCACATAATTTTTCGTCTCTGTACTGAGACCAACCTACCGTAGTGGTTGAACTACCTGTACTCAAACTCGTTCGAGGTCCTCAACCACTACCTGTCCGTTCGGACCACACGACATCAGGTACCCTGACATTTCTCGTCCTGTGTTGACTCGTTGACTTGAGTTGAGTTGAGTTGAACTGAGGTCCGTTAATGAGGTCTTATTTGGATCCGTTACCCGTATAAACTATTGTACGTCCATTAAGTCCCCGGTGACGTAATGGAAGATTTCCGACCATTAAGTTTTGTGTAGAAGGAGTACCTAAAGACTACTCCCTAACACTTACATATTGTTTTGATTTGATTTTCCTCGTTTATTGTTATACGTGTTTCCTGGTTTTTGAGGTGTCGTGTTCACGTCTTCTCCCTGACTCACATTATTCCTTATATTATGTTGTGTATTAAAGGAATTATTTTGTCTCAGTCAGTCAAATGTCACTCAACGATAAAAAAAAATTTACAGACGATAAACGGGTTAGAAAGTGATGAGTAAAATATATTTAATAGAGAATGAAATTTTATTGATACATTCCATTTTTAAAATGAGAGTAAAATGTCTACCCTTATGACTCCGAATTGCATCAGTTTATTACCTACGCTTCTAGTATCGATAATCCACCGTCTTGGTCCTAGACTGGAGTCAAGCAGGACTGAAAGTACTGACGTGAAAATGTTGATGTCGTGGTAGTTTTTTCCTAATTTTTCCCTAAACTCAGATCTAGGACAATTCTTATGGATTTCCTTGACTAGTGTGAATTCCTCACTCCTCATATACAAGGTGGAGTCATTTCACAAAAATTTTTATCTTGTCCCAGTTTAATACAGAATTCTCTCTTCTCCTTTTCGAGTTATTTCATTTATTTTATGAGAGTGAGAAACCCACTAACATTTGATCGGGACCCTTGAGAATCTTATTATTTGTCAGAAAATTTCTTTCTTCATCTCGGAGATACAGGTTCTGTAAAGATCGACTCTCCATACCAAAAGGAAAGGAAGGAGACCAAAAGGAAAGGTGACCTTTATTCGTCCAGTTTGTACTACGAAAAAAGTAGAAGACATTCAGACAGAATAAGAATATCCTTCAATTATAAATAAACGACTTTGTGTACTTACACCATCTACCCATAAAGGTTCGGATTAGTCAAACAAAGGTTTGGAAATGCTCTTGAAAACGTGGAGATATTTATTTTACGTCTTTTTGGTTACGTGAATGGAACTCTTAAATAACAACGATATCAGGGACTCAATTGCTGGAGTTTATGTTTCTTCGTTAAGTGGGGTGAGAGGGACAGTATGTGAAAAGTTCAGGAATACTAATTTCTCTTAAAATTGTATTTATTACGTACTAGTTATTGTGTCATGTGGTTTAATGTAAAATTTATAAGTACGTTAAGAAAATTTTTTATTTTGGTGTTCAACGTTAAGTTTGATTCCGAGGACTTCTCCTTCCCTATGTTATATACTTGTTCAGATTTGTCAAGATTTTACTTAAATGTCTTCTTAGATGGTATCGAAAGACAGGAAAATCTAGTGAAGTCGTATCAAATGCTGTCATCATGTTTCCTGTATTCAAAGACTTTTAGGATCTATTATACCACACAAACCGAGTCTATACCATCTAAACAGAGATTTTCGTTAGACAACACTGAAATATCTCTTATAGAAAAAGAAGTAAGAAGTTTGTATCACAATAGTAAATGATCTGGTCATATCTTTATCGAAACCCATAACTAAATCTCGAGTCTACCTATTGGAGGAGACCTCGAACGAACGAGACTAAGGGCGAAATTCTTGTACAGAAAAGTTTTACAAACCAATTTGCACATAAATCGTCCTTTTCTTCTTATATCCGAGAATTACTTCCCATAAGGATTTTCGAAGGTAAATTTTCATTTTTCGTTTGAGGGATTTCTACCTAAGTTTTAACTACGTAGAGTCAATAATCATTCACGTACAGGAACTCTTTGTGTTAAAATGTTTACAGATATATTTTTCGATCTCTAAAGATTCTTAAATATTCGTATTAATTTACTAGTTCTTCCAAAAGACTCGTCCCATTTAAAATAGAGTAGTATCTAGTTGTTTTCCAAAACTGTAGTTCTTTTAATTTTGAACCGATTCGGAACTTTATGTAGTTATTTTGTTTTAAGTGACACGAGGATTCTATGATTTTCGGATTTTATACTATCCATTTTTGTGTATAAATATAAGTTACAACCCCCCAAAAGAATGTTATTAACTCGAATGGGACGACGTTTGGAACCATTTAAATATTCAGAATATTTAACTTACTGACATTTAGGTTCCCGTAATGTGTTCATTACCTATTTTATTTTTAGGTGGATGGTTTTTACGGGAAAACCTTGATCTTGACCGGATAAACTTAGACGAAGTTAACCAATATGTACTCTTTCATATTGTTTATTGTATGACCAAATACCTGACTCAAACTCTTTTGAGTTTTAATAGACAGTTGGATGTGTCGTTCCTCAGTTTCTAGGAATCACCCATTTAGTTTCGACCTGGTCATCGACCATACTTGTCTTTTTTTGAATTCACCAAATCCTGATCGTAGTAAAATTTTTTATTTATAAGTACATTTTTACCCCTGAAGGGTCCACCGTGTCACCATTTCTTGGGCGGACGGTTACTTCTTCAGAGTTCTCTACGACCAAACTAGGGACCCAACCCTTCTATGGGACTTCCTCCCGTACCGTTGGGTGAGACCATAAAAACGGACCTTTTAAGCTTCCCGTATCCTCGGACCTCCCGATATATCCGGTACCCCAGTGTTTCACGACCCGTACTGACTCGTACGTACGTGTACATTTTTATAGTGTAATCACTTTTTAGTTGACTTAACTCAATAGGTTCTTGGCGTCAAATAAAAAATAGAATCGCAGTCCAAAAGAAAAATTTTTCATTACTAAAAAAATTTTATACCCACGAAAGTTTGAAACTTTAAATCATGTTAGGATAGGTAGAGAATGAAGTGTTCGTTACTTTACATGACATAGGTTCGTCAGACTAAAGACCGGTGTTAACAGTAAAAAAAGTAAAATTCAATTGGAACCATGAATGATTGACCTTTTTATAAAAAAATGTTTTTTAAAATAAAATAAAAAATTAAAATTTTAGAAATTAAGAATGTACGTTCCTTTTTATAAAATATAATTATTTTAGTAGTACGTCTTTTACCATGAAAACCATTTTCTTTTACCTGTAATAAGTACCGATTTTAGATGATTGTAATAATTCTCGGGTATTCTCAACCCGTTCACCGTTTTGGATTTAAAAGTCGTATTATGTGTAAACCTGAAACTTATGTTCCTGTGATTTTCTTACTAACTCCAGTCTATCGTATAACTCGTATAACTATACTGTCTCTAAGACAAAGGAGATCCTATAGAAAGGTAAAACTTGAACTTAAAACTCCTTTGTACAATAACTATGTCGAGTTAATATAAAGGACCAATAAACCCGTACTTGTTTATTTTGGTCGTGTTTGTTTTCCTCCTATATCACTACCTCTTTACGTTACTCATTATCTTTGTACAAAGATGTCTGTGACTTAAGTTCAATGCCAAAGTCGGGAACGATGGTATAATACACTTGACCCCACCTAGTGAAATGAGGATTCTGTGTCAAAGTAGTAGACTTCTTATAAATAGAATTATTCCAAGAATCTCATTTACTCTACTATCGTATGTCCTTCAGGAAATGAAACCGTAAACGAGACATCAGGAATCGTACACAGTGACACATGTCATTAACTCAAAACGAACAAAACAGAAGTAGAGATCGAACTGACGAACGACTCCCGTCAGAAAAAGTAGAGATATAAGGATCCTGAAATAGTCGTCTGCTAATTTACTTTTTTTTTTACCGCCGAACACACACGACTCTCTTGTGATGTATCAGTTTTTCAACTTTCATGAAAGTATCTGGTGAAGAGAATAGAAATAAAATTCGGAAGCTTCGTCTTTTCTGTCTTTTATTTGGTCGTCGGATTAAAAAGAAGGTGATTTTATTGGATTAAGACAAGATGATTTTTAAAGGAAGGAATTAAAAACAGAAATACTGTCAGTTAGGAGAATGACAGAGTTTCCCCTTACTCTGTCCTCAGTGATGAGTGGATGAGTGTAAGCTTCGTCTTTCATCGATTGTTTAACTCGTCCTTAATAAAGAATACTAAGTTTACAAATCGTTGACCAGAACAAGGAGTCCTATGTAAACAACTAGTGGATGAGACACAGTCTGTCACAATCCATCATACCTAAGTCACTATTCATACCGCTAGATCCGAGTTCATTAAATTTTAGATTCCTACGTGATTCCATCTGATATCAGACGGATTCTTAGTGGACCCCATGAACATTTTTTACGTCTAAGAACCCAAGAAAGAGTCTTGTTACCTTAGTCTTCAATCGTTCGAACAGACGACTTGAGGGGTGAGCCACGGAAACGGGTTTCGGGGGGAGGGGACGGGGACACGACATCCCGAGTAGGTTTTATAGATAGTGAAAATAGTCGAAGGGTGAGTGAGAAGTAACCGAGTCTGCAATTTCACAGACGGACGTTGCGCCCTCTGGACCCAAACTAGGGACCCAACCCTTCTAGGGGACCTCTTTCTTTAACGTTGGCTGAGGTCATAAGAACGGACCTCTTGGGGTACCTGCCTCCACGGACCACCCGATGTCAGGTGTCCCAGCGTTTCTCAGTCTGTACTGACTCGTTCGCTGAATTGAGTAACAAGTAACAAGGTGAGGTTCCGATGGAGGAGGTCCTTAGAAAGGACTAATAAGGACAGGGGACTCTTAATTAATATCTCAATTAAAGAAGAGAAAGACTGTGAAACAAATGAAACTTTGGTAAGATAGTTAATGTTCGACTGGTACGACTACACATTAAATAATAAGATGAGGAGGCGAAGGAAATCACCAGGTGTCCGAGACAGTTGTTTTGATTCAGGGTGAGTAGAGAAGAAGAGTCCTGGATCGTGTCTTTGACATACGTTACCTACCATTCTCTTGTGAATGACTTAATATTTTACCTTGTTAACTTTCTATCCAAGGTTAACTTTGTATAACTTGTTAACTTTCTATAGGGACTATCTATACAGACCCTGACAGGAAGTAGTCTCTGACCGTCCGTACTTTTTTAAGTGACTTTAAGTAGGACAACGGTCGAGTCACTGGGATCTGTCAGTTTAAGGGGGTTGATGTCCCAACAAAACTGTTCTGGATCTTAATATAACAATAAAATCTTAAGGGATGTTCTACAGAAGTCAACATTAAAGACTCAAGTCCTGAGTCATAAGATTTGGTCACACTTTTATATAGAAACAAAGAAAGAGATTTAGATGGGTTACCTAGTCAAACCAGACTAAATTTAGATTACTACTGAAAAAATCTTTTCTTTTAATCATTGAATTCCTAAACACAAAAATCCTACACTTCACGAACTTCATTTGTAAAAGATAAGTGGGATATAAACAAATTTTACTGTTAAATTGAGAGACTTTATGATACTCGTGTTCTCCGATCTTCTTAATTCCCTTTGTGTATTCGTCACTTTAGTCATTTCTTATAGTTGACCGAATTAATAGTCTGATAGTGTACGCAGGAAGTTTGGAAAGTAAAAGATAAGACAATGATATTTTAAATACAGTCTGAGATTGGATTATATAGTGTATTAGAATCAAACAAACATTAACATGGTTTATTACAGAAGTTTCCTCTACTCGTATTTTACAAATGAAGAAAAGATCAATGCCATTAATAATTTGTCAGTGACGTAAAAGGTACGTACCAAATGTTACTCATAATAGAATAAGTCATATGATACTCTTTTAACATGTAGTTCGAAATAAACTACTCGTTAATAAATATACTGAAGAAGTTCACACTGAAGAAGTTCACAAAGAAGAAGATATAAGTGAACTATTTGTCACAATAGTTAGAAGGTCCACTAATTCATTCTTTTGTCTCTCACTCGGATGTAAGAAGGGAATGGTAGGCAGGTAGGTACGTATGGTGGTTGGAGTGGGTAGTCAATTTGACTCCAAAGTATAAAGTGTTAGGTATTTATAGAGTGGATTGAGGGTCGAGAGAGGATACGGATGAAGACAACGAGGTCTCGTCCGGAAGGACAGAGAGAGAGGAGGGAGGAGTCGACACCGGTCACTAGAAAGATTAAAGGGTCGACTTTTCAGAAGTTAAAAAAAATTGACTGTTCCCGTACTTTTAGACTTGAGAAGTCGTTCCATGTGTCTTAGAAAATACTAGACGGAGGGTCCGCTTTCAGTATGAACCGGGATCAGGGAGTCTGTCGTGAGTAATATGAACGGGAAAGACCTTGAACAGTGAACCAGAGTGAGGAGGAATCTGTCTCGTGTGCTAGGGACAGAGATCTTGGAAGAGCGAATTACCTGACTGTTTGAGGATAAAATAGGTAGTCTAGATTCGAAGTCGTATTAAGGTGTGTCGTCAGAATACTGTCGTCAAAAACACAGAGAGAGAGGAGATCTAATTTGTGGAACACCGATACTTATAAAGAAAAGTAGAAACAACGGGAATCCAGTTCTCCTCACGGACCGTATTCTTTCTTTTGGCCATTTGTGTCCAACTTATTTACTTGTCGTCAAATGAAGTGGGTGTGGATTTTGACCAGGACGAGTGTCAACACGGTCTTTGATACTTTTGTGCTTTTGTACATTATTCACCCTTATGTCCGTCCCAATATTTCTCGAATAAAATGGGTAGAGAGTAGTAGAGCCGAAGGGACCACCGAGTCTCCAAGTTCGTACACGGAGGTTACACCCTTTGGGCCCAAGTTAGGGACCCAGCCCTTCTAGGGGACCTCTTCCTTTACCGTTAGGTGAGGTCATAAGAACGGACCTCTTAGGGTACCGGTCTCCTCGAACCATCCGATGTCAGGTGCCCCAGTGTTTCACAGCCTGTGCTGACTCACTGAAGTGAAAATGAGTAGTAGAGAGAGGAGGAACGGACAGGAGTGACTAAGGCGACACCCTCGAAACTACTTCTGTGACATCTAGAATCTCCGAAGTCTTCCCTTCTTTGACTGGTAGACTTTACTGAATTGTCCCAAAAGGGTGTCTTCTTGTGAGTTATCCGGGTCAGTAAGAGACCCATAGGGACACTGGTTTTCCATGTAACAAGTCGACCAGACTTCTAGAGTGAGAGAGTAGATATTAAGGATAGTAACTACTACTAAAACTCTTCCTAAATACAAATAAAACACCATTCTTTCTAAACGATAACGACTATATGTTCCGTTCAAAGGAATAGATTTTTTACTATTAGATGAAAAAAGGGGGAGACGATATTTTAAGATTATACTACTTCACTTTGATGAAACTCTTCATAATTTTTATAGTTTATATGAAATAATAAAAATGAGGGTCGAATACACTCAAATAAATTAAACATAAAAACAAGGGAAACAACTCAAATTGACTAAACTCCTTTTGTTCTAAAAACTAGTCGTTCCTTCGCTGAATCTACAAAACTAATAACCAAAACACTGGACCTATAAATTATGTCGGAGGACCTCTGTATCTCTACGAGCCCAGTGAAGACTAGAACCTTTAGTCCGAGGCTTTCTTCGAGCCCTTAGACGTCCAAATATGTTCGAGACCCCCCGAGGGTATTGGATGCTCCACCTTTTAGACAAAGTCCTAGTGTAGAAACTCTTCCGAGTGGAGATTCACCTGCGTACATGCTACTTGTGTCTGTAAACCTAGGGTCTGTCCATTCTAGACCCTCCGATTTGTACGGAGGGGGTCAGAAGTCCTGACGTTAGGACCCTCAGACTGACCCTCCCTATCACCTTCTTTCCACTGTCGGAGTATTTCAGATGTCAGGGTCGAGAGTCCTGTCCTTAGCGTCCGAACGGACTCCATAAGATAAAGTCGAAAAGATTGTCAGAAAGGAGGATTGGGAAGAGTATCGGTTTGTGTGTCGGATTCGTTCTTTAGTTATTTGAAGGGCTCTCGGGCAAATGATAAATTTGTCGAGACAAAAATTCTGTCTTAGTCTTATACAAGGTTCAAGGTTTTAAGAATCAGTGTCACTAGAAATATCTTTGTCTTGAATAGGAATGTAGACTTTACCAGAAACAATGGGATATTTATGTTCAGGTCGTTCAATGTCTTGTATACATGAACCTTGTCGGACAAGAGTGAGCTGTTAAATCCTGTCTTAAAATGAAAAGAACTAAAAAACATCTGTCTCCCGTCGTACGTGTTCGGTTGACATGGTCGTTTTCGGACACACAGTTAAAATATCTTTTGTGAGATTCTGCAGAAACGTTTTACCAGGAAAAGTTGGAGATTTATAACAAAGCAACAAATGATTATGTTACCCGATATACTGGGTCCCTACACAAGTAAAGAAACCAAGTATTTTACATACGTATATTACAGTGAGACCGGAACCTTTCCCTTATATGTGTCTACACTACTGTTCGTGGTACGGTCTTTTTGGTCATCGATTTTTACTATTGATTAGAACGGCATGAGACAGTAATACGTTTAGGTTCTTTACATAACGGTCTCACTAAATACAGTCACGTCAACTTTCTGTTAATTTTTACATTAGAAGTCGTGTAGTAAAATTTCAACGGAGAGATACCGACGGAGACGGAACATTCCCACTACGTATAAGTTGTCATTAACACAACCAGAAAAGAAATTAATATTTACTATAACGTGAATTTAGGTTACATGGGTTAACTGTTTTAATTTAATCACCCGAAATTTTCCATAACTAAAATTTTGGTTTATTCTGCAGAATCTACAGATAAAGGGTGAAAACAAAACCAATTGTCAATAAGAACCTGATCTGTTATTGTTTAGGTACCAAGAGATCATATCCTCTGCTGATCTTCCACGATGGGACACAGGACCCCTTTTTCACAAGGACCTCTATTGTCACGACTACCTTAGTCACGACTACCCCAGTATTGTTGTACCAAACGTACCTCGAGACGGAGACTGTAGTGTGAACCCATTGACGAGAAATTAAAAGAAGTTTAGGGGACTGATCAAAGGTCAATGGTAAGTGTGTTACCAGTTAGACGGTCCGATGTTACTACGAGAAGTAATTACAGTTTCATAACGGTGGTAGGGTTACAGAGTGACTACGACTCAATGGTATTCAGTGATTTTGACCTCTTTATTCTACTCCCTCCAGGAAGAGACTACCAACGGTTCCAAAAAGATTGAACAACTCGAAGTCTCGGGTGACAGTAAGGGAGGAAGATGTCTATCTTTTGTTTCTCGATCGCACCAATTATAAGACCCCTTTTGACAGATTCTTAAACCTTTTCTTAGAATTTTATTAACCTTAATTTTAAGTTCTAAGTGGATTCGAGAACAAGATTTCCTCTTTTACAATTCGACAAAAGAACCTCGTTATCCATAAAGGTACTACTAAAAATTTTAAACTTTTTCTCAATCTATTTGTTTTATTTTGTCTAGAGGAAGGAGGTCTTTAAGAGTAGTTACAAGAAACATTTAGATATTTTTTCCCACTACTGTATACGTTTACTAAGGATTTATAAAAAAGGAGAAAGGAGTATGTCTTGAGAACTCTAGATCTTCGGACGTCTTATTTAAACCATCTGTCATAATGTCTCTGTACCTCACTGATATATAAAATAACGAAATAATCCTTTCAAAACTGTAACTTTTCTTTACGGTAATTATAAATACGATTCTTTTATCGTATTTCACTCTGATAGGACTTATCCTATATACCAGGATCGTCGTATTTTATTTTACCTCCCGATTTGTATTGTCCTTCCGTTAGTAATCTGACAAGGGGTTGAACTTCCGATATTATAAATTCTTTCTAACCATAATGAAACAAAACGAGATCTTCTGTTACTATTATTGTTGTTTTTATCGTCATCATTATTGTCGTTGTCCTTGTTATCCTCAACTCGCTTTAGTCTACCTCTTTCTACCAATATGTTACATTTTTCCTTTAAAGATCTGTAAACGACAACAAGTCAGTGAGTCATTATAGGCTGAGAAACACTGGAGTATCTGGCGTCCGTGCGGTCCGGAGGGACAGGTAACGGTTGAGGGTCTCAAGTGAGTTTGAGTACAGGTAACTCAGTCACTACGGTAGGTCGGTAGAGTAGGAGACACCAGGGGAAGAGGAGGACGGAAGTTAGAAAGGGTCGTAGTCTCAGAAAAGTTTACTTAGTCAAGAAGTGTACTCCACCGGTTTCATAACCTCAAAGTCGAAGTCGCAGTCAGGAAGGTTACTTATAAGACCTGACTAAAGGAAATCCTACCTGATCAATCTAGAGGAACGACAGGTTCCCTGAGAGTTCTTAGAGGAGGTTGGGGTGTCAAGTTTTCGTAGTTAAGACGCGAGTCGAAAGAAACATCAGGTTGAGAGTGTAGGTATGTACTGATGACCTTTTTGGATCGAAACTGATCTGCCTGGAAACAACCGTTTCATTACAGAGACGAAAAATTATGCGACAGATCCAACCAGCATTGAAAAGAAGGTTCCTCATTCGTGTTCCGAAACCAAAATCTGTCACCTAAGTAGGTTTTCCCCTTATTTAAGACAACCCTTCTACACGGAGACGAAAGGAAGGGTTTTCCACAGGGTTGCCTGGCCTACAACTACTTACTACCTATGGTAAACTCGTACTTCGCATACGTAAGATTCTTGGTTGATTAAAAATATTAAGAAACTAAAGTGATTATCCTTGAATAACGTTTCAGGACTCTGTAGTGGTGTTATGTTAGATTCATTTGTACTAACAAAGTTCCCTCCTGAGTTTTACATAGTATTAGGTGGAAAAAGATGTCTTGGTAAAAGGGTTTCCGTATGTCTCTCTGGTCATGATTTCTTTCTTTGTAGACGTTTGAACTCATTGACTCAAACTGTGTTCAATTTAGTGTGACTGTGAAGCGGTACTCCAAAACCCAAAACTTCTTTGGAGACCTAAATACATTTTTACTTCTGAGACTTTTAAGGATCTCCGTCTCTACAATTTTAATTTCTTAACCCTCCAAGTCTGAATCCATGTTAAATATCTATTTATTTTACATTTCGTCCTCCTTTAAACGTCCAGTGAGATTAAGTCAAACAAGTAAAGAAGTATTCCTGTGTGTGGATCCCTATGTATTTTACAGAACAGGTTATAGTGTGTCATTTAATTCTCGTAGTAACTTTAGTATTAGATCGATACCTAGACATCCTGTACATGTCTTTCAATTTCAATAAAAATGGATAAGAGTGTAATCTTTTATCGTGTAATTGTTTAATTCTACTTGAAAGTCCGTGACGCTCCACGATTTAAGAGAGTAAAACAGTTTTATCCATCACTAAATATACCAAAGATGCTATTTAGAGATAGGAAGATCAAAGATCTTTTCCTTTAAGTTATATTTCTTTATTATGTCTTCATTAATTAGTAAAGTTAAAATTAAGAGAAATGATTACTATTTACTATTATATCCTAGTTTAGAGAGTACAATGTCCACCTTTCCATTTACTATCCTGAGTCCAGTTTGTTGATTTTACTGTTTTTGACCTTAAGATTGGGCAGAACAGTGAACTTCTGTTCATGTCATCAATAAAGGCAAAACAGACGGACGAGGGTGTTATTAAAAACAAAAAACGGTTATGATAGAAACTGTAAAGTAACAAAACTTCATGAAAGTAACTTAGTTATTCCTCTTTGTTTTGTCCTTCGGGATGTAAAAATTCTAGGTGAACAGGAGTCCGTTTAACTGGGATTTAGTTCAGACCCCTCGGTGTCCAGGATCCCGTCGTGTCGAGAACCCTTTTTTTGTTTACTTTCTTGTATTAGTTAATTTAAAAGTGTGTACCCTTAGGGGGTGGTTTATTCTCAAAGAGGGAAAAAAGACCAAACTCTTACGTGTGTTCTCAAGACATGTGTGTGGGAGAAATGGTGCCTCCAAAAAAAACTCCGAGATCTTTCGGTGTGTTATCGTTACCTAAATACCCGTTTTGTTAGTCTCTAGAAAATATGGTTCTTTTTCCTCTTTGTCTCTTTCGTTAAAAGACCCTGTCGAAGTCGTGATCCTTAACTCGTGTCGATGGGTGAAACCCCCAGTAAAACGTTTGTGTGTAGACTACTTATTTTATGTCACCTAGGTGTTTCACTCGTAAATAAAATACTCCAGTCACCCGATATCTAATTCGACACTACACCGTCCCTCTTCTACCCAATCCTTTGTCTTTGTTCTACTTTGGCCCTTCACCGCGAAACATCTTTACTATCCCCGTCCTCTCGTAGTTCGGACACACAGGATTGTGGCACTGTGAGGAGGTCAGGTTTCAGTCAGACTCTCAGTTCGATCACGTGTCAATGAAAGTCCTCCGAGACCCTTAAGTGTGAACTCATTACTCTCTTCTGCCGACATGTCTCGAGACGATCCAACCTTTAGCGAAAAACCTTTCGAAGAAGACCTAGAGGGTGTCAGTCTCAAAGACTGTGGGGACTTATCCCTCCCACGACCGTCAGGAGGGAATTGTGTTTCGTCGTGAAAAATCGTTTGACAGGGGTGCTACCAAAGTACTTTCACCCTCGTCTAACACGGAGACTATGGGTCCCCTTGTCTGGTGATCCCACTGGAAGGGAGACAGTCGAGGACCCGTCCGCCGAGTGTCCACGACTCGACGTGACTACAATATGACTCACAAAGTCCGTTGTCTCCGTCTCTCTTTAAGCGGAGTAGAGTCAAGGAAGAAAGAAGGAACAGGATGTAGTACGAACAGTCAATTCGTCTTTTGTAAAGTCACTTTTCAATCGACCACCGGAAGTCGACAAATGGAAGTTTGACTAGAGAGTGAGTGAGTAAGCCCCCGAAACCAGTAGGCTACACGTTTTACCTCTGTTCTGATTGTCAGTCGAAGTGACCGACTCCGACCACTGGTACACCACGAGACATGGGATCTTGAAAAGGAAATCTTCACTAAAGGAGAAGGCTACGGGGAATCATTATCTATTCGTTCCGATGACGGTGAGACCCAAAGGGTGTAGTGGTAAACGACGAAGGGGGGTTTTAAGACCCCTCAACTCTCTTAGAACCGGAAGTCTTCACCTTCCCTGGTACAGTTTCGTCTCAGGAAGGTACTGGGACACAGTGGGTGACCCTCCTGTCGTCCGTACAGGTCGAGGACTGACGTTCAATGAGAAGGGGTATGCACACACACCCGAGTCCGTGAAGTCCGCACAGGTTGAGAAACACTAGGATACCCGATATCGGGCGGTCCGAGGAGACAGGTACCTAAGAGGACCGTTCTTATGACCTTGCCCAACGATAAAGGAAGAGGTCCCCTAGAGAGGTTGGGTACCTAACTGGGACGTAGAGGACACTATGTCCGTCTAAGGAATGGAGACTCCGTGACCCCTTCGGGGTGTGAAGGGGTATGGTGCGTGGATAAAGAGAGACGAAACAGTGACTTACCTTCAAGTGGTTAATCCCTAAGGAAAGTCTTGTTCTTTTAGAAAATCTTCATGTAAAATTTTTCTTCATTATGTACTCATAATGTATTACATTTCCGTTTCTTTGATTATTCAAAATTTTATAGTCGACCTCGATTAGAACCATAAACGTCCAAAAAAAAAAAAGATAATAGTCAAGTCAAGTCAGTGAGTCAACACAGGCGGAGGAACGCTGAAGTACCTGACATCGTACAGTCCGAAGGGACAGGTAATGGTTGAGGGTCTCGAACGAGTTTGAGTACAGGCAACTGGCCACTACGGTAGGTTTGTAGAGTAGGAGACAATAGGAGAGGTGGACGGAAGTTAAAAACGGTCGTAGTCCCAGAAAAGATTACTCAGTCAAGAAACATAGTCCACCGGTGTCATAACCTCGAAGTTGTAGTCAGGAAGATTACTTATAAGTGTTGGTTGAAGGAAATCCTAACTGACAGAAAAAAAGATAATATGTATATGTATATAAAAATGATATGTATGTGTGTGTGAGTGTGTTGTACATATACATGACGAAAATGTCTTCCTTTTAAAAAAGTGAATCATATAATGCTTATAGAAAAGTTTGATGATTTAAGACATACACGTATACACACACACATTTTTAAGTGTCTTAGTTCCTTACAATCTCTACCTCTTCTACATTCTCTAGTAGACAAGTTTGGTACTGACATATAAACACACTGAAACACTGAGGTGCCTGATCGGGCGGACTGAGGAGACAGGTGCCTTAACAGGTCCCTTCTTATGACCTCAACAAACGATAAGGGAAGAGGTCCCCTAGAAGGACTAGGTCCCTAGCTTGGACTCAGAGGACGTAACGTCCGTCTAAGAAATGGTAGACTCGGTGGTCCCTTTGAGAGGGACATGTAAGATCATTAGATCGACCTAGGTCGTTAGGAACCATAAATGGGTTTCCTCAACTTTTGAATACCCATGTATTTTTAGACGTGAGTCTACAATCTCGTCGAAATAAACATTGGCGGTTTTGAACCTTCGTTTACTCTACAGGAGACATCCATTTACCTATTTGACACCCGGTAAGTTTATTTGATTTTTCTTTTACACGATAGTTCGGTACTTCTCTGTACCTCCTTTGAATTTACGTATAATGATTCACTATTTCGGTCAGACTTTTCCGATGGATGATGTACTAATGTTGATATTGTAGGATCTTCTTGATACCTCTATAAATCGATTTTGTCATTTTTCAACAATCCCCAACACACGTCCTCCTTACTTTTCCTCCTCATGTCTGCTAAAATCCCGTCACTTTCATGAGATGTCCATAGTATTATTACTTATGTGCCTTAATGTGTATACAGGTTTGGGTATTTTGCCTATGTTGGTTCTCACTTGGGATTTCATTTGATACCTGAAACCTACTAATACTACGCCAGTCACACCCAAGTAGTCAAAATTGTTTACGTGGTGAGAATCTCCCGCGACGACCATTACCCCCTCCGATGCCTACACATCCCCTTCTCTCTGATACTCTTGAGAACACATGGAAAGAGAATTACAACGACACTTGTATTTTGACAAGATTTTTTCAGAAAATTTTTACGACCATCTATAGAAGACATCTACACATTGAGTAATGAAAAAACCCTGAGTCAAACTTTTTTTGTTTTACGAGTAGATTAATTTGGGGAAGAAAATTCTTCTTCTTTTGACTCCGAGTGTTTAACACAAAAAGATTCTAGTGTCTCACGTATTGACCGTAGTAATCCTGGTCTAGAGGAACAAGGGTAAAACGTGGTGGAGACGTAGAGGATCTGTGCCACTTAGTGATTGGCAGCTATCTGTCTCTGCAGATGCACACCCACAACACACACGTACACCACTCCCACTGCTACCCCCTCGTGTGTCGTGGGGTTTTATATCTCTTTTTACTAGTTGCAAAAGGTATTCTTTTTGTTTTTGATTTCGATTGAATTATAAATACTGATTTAAAAGAGTGTGTCAAAATAGTAAAAGATTCCACCGTCCAGGTTATTTAAAGATGTTTACTTATTTTTAGTTCGGTAATGTCTATGTTCAGTCATCAGTCCTATTGATATTGGTGGTACGACATCTTTTACAATCTAATAGTAAGTCACCTAACCTAAACCTAATAGTGGGTTTTATATAACTGAAATACTTGAAGTCAGTGAAATAGACAGTGGACTTTCTTACGTTCGGCATTGAGGTTGTTAGGAAATAAGGAACAGACGGTCGGGATCTCGTCGAACTCGTTCGTGGGCTTCACTGACATGAGGGGTGCCAGTCGGGTACTGGGTCCGACGAAGTTAGAACACCATACTGGTAGAGGTGTACACCGAAAGTTCAGTTATGTCCTCCTCTTTTACTCGTTCTCCCACCGTGCGACCAAGAATGGTGGCCGGGTCGTCTAGTGTTGTTAATGGACGAGGGGCTAGTGACAGATCTAGGTCATTGACCGGGATGGGTTGGTGGTCCCTCGGTCTTTTACACTCCCATGTGTGCCTATACCTGTCTCGTCTTTTCGAGAGAGGAGAGGGCCGCTTACTACGGTTTGGACAATCTTTGGTTGGTTGATGTGGCTTGGTGATATTAAAAATCTTTGGTTGATTGATATAACTCGCTAAGATATTAACAATCTTTGGTTGATTCATATAACTCGATAAAAACACGTATAAGGAGTCGAAGTGTTCATATTTAGACATCATAGGTTGTATAGTAGTACTAACCACAAAGAGAAAAAGTTTGACACTAGACCCCCGTACTTGCTATTTAAAAGTTTTCGAATTCGTGGATAAATATTAACCGGACTGGAGATTGTTGGTTACTTCGTCTGATAGTACCTCGATATTATAAAATATAGGTGTCCCCGTGGTTTCATATAGCGTTAGAATATCTCTTTGATATGAGACAAGTCGTCTCATAAAAATCGTGTCAAGAGTTTCGTAGTGACTCGACCTTCTTAAACTCCGTCATTTCAATCGAAGTAATGATCGAAGTAAAACAGGTAATTCATTTTAGTCGACCTAGGATTTTACTTCACTGTGGTCAATAGTCTTCGTTTTCGTTTAAAGGAGTTCTCTGGGTTACACGGGAAGTCCTATGACCGACTATCGGAACCGGAAATCTTAGATAATTTGTATATGGTATACATCAAACCACTTGACTGGTTGAGTAAATATAAAATTATGATTGAATACTAAATAATGATTTATATTTTACATTTTATACAGAGGGATTTCTGATATTTTTATTTCTCAAGAGATTTTATGTCGAGTTTGGAGGGTTTCATGTACATAAGGAAAAACCTAAAGAGAGGTACATCTAGAGAAAAAAAACTTAACCTGATATTAACGAAATGTTTCAACACAATCAAAGATGACATGTCGGTTCACTTAGTCGATATACACATGTATATAGGGGAGGGAGAACTCGGAGAGGTGGGTAGGGTGAGGAGATCCAGTAGTGTCTCGTGGCTCGATTCGAGGCACGATATCTCGACGAAGGGTGATCGATAAATAAAGTGTGTACCGTCACACACATACATTTCGTGATCGATGTTAGTGGTCCTGTACCTCCGTTGGATTTACAGGTTCCTATCTGCTTACCTCTCTCTTCTACACCATGCATGTCTGTTACCTTATAATGAGGTAGATCTCGAATTTCAGTCTTAATCTACTAAGACACGAACACACACACGCACGCACACCCATAGTTCCTTTTCGTATGTAAGTGAGTGTCACCATCTTATTTTATAATGGAGTTTAAAAGTCAAAAGACATTGTCCTAATATCTAGATTTGGAAGTGACGATTGACGTTACTTAGAGTCACCTTCTCCGCCCTATCTATGGGGTCGGAGTGACTGAAACGCGTCACCTTATACAGTCTTCAGTATCCTACTGTCAAGTCGCCACTCAGGTATTCTACGAGTTAGGAGAACGAGAAAGGGCGTCACCTTCTTATACTGGGCCCATCGACGGTCCACGTCTTACTCTCGGTGTACCTCGTCTAGACTGGGTTAGACGTAGTCTTCATCTCGAGGGGTGGTGTGGTATGTAGGTCCGTTGTCTTTATATTTACCTCTAACAACATTCGTGACTTTACAACCTTAACAGA
The DNA here is from genome assembly GCA_006410555.1 of Capra ibex. Taxonomy (NCBI): domain Eukaryota; kingdom Metazoa; phylum Chordata; class Mammalia; order Artiodactyla; family Bovidae; genus Capra; species Capra ibex. The sequence continues at coordinate 35,199,983 of SJYO01018757.1, read as the reverse complement.
TTATACGACACAATCACCTCTTTTTGGATTGACCATATTTACTCCTTTTGCGTCTTTATCTTAGAAATTTTTTAGACAAAGCGTTTGATGAAGATGTTTAAGAGGTGAGAAATTTGTATAATCTGAGAACTTTCTGCCATCTTTTTATTATCTTTATGGACCCTTTAATTCTTACCAATAGAACACTCCTAGATATTGTAGTTTATATCTTTGACTTTGTCTGTTTTACCCGTATCTCTACACATACATTTGAGACTCCTCGACGACTATATGAATTTCTTTGGGCCCCTTTAAGATATATTTGTCTTCCGGTTCTTTTTTACAATTGAAAAATTCGTCACGACAAATTTGTTTGTCTCTACAAGAACTGGATTTTCAGGTGTGTAAGTTTGTCCAACTGATTATGAATGTCTACAATCCTGAGATCTTCTCTGATCCTTGGACTTTGTACTTTTGTGGTGTTCTCTGTATGACGGCTCTTTTTTTCTACGTGGAACTCCCGGCTGAACATTGTTTTTACTTTACCTCCTTCTCTTAAGTCCAGAAGTATGTCGAGTATAAGATGTTATATATTTTTAAAGGGGTACAGTGAAAATCAAAGATCCTAATTCAGACCAATACTCCCTGTCTATTAGATTTAATTACCACCGCACTTGTGTCGTCCTAAAGAAGACAGAATGTTTTTTTCAAGTCTCGGTCATTTGCGTCCCGATCTGACAGAGTAGTGTTACGAGGTCTGGGTCCCAGAAAAAGTAAAACGGGGTCTTAAGAGTCGTGTATTTAGAAGGAAAGTCGAGAGTTTACCGAAGGACGAGAGGTCGGTAGTGTAGGTATCATTCCTTCGTCTTCTCTCCTTCTCTATCTCTTCTATTATGGTAAAGAAACGTCCCGAGAAGGTTCTGTACAGTACTATGTAAAGTCGAAGACAGTATAATACAGTTCTTTGCTTCTAGTTCCGTAGGTCAGGGTAGTGAGGTACCGTTTGTCTACCCCTTTGTTGTCGTTGTCACTGTCTGAAGTAAAAGAACCCGAGGTTTTAGTGACGACTACCACTGACGTCGGTAATTTAATTTTCTGCAAACAAGGAACCTTCTTTTCAATAATGGTAGGATCTGTCGTATAATTTTACGTCTCTGTAAAAAACAACCGTTTCCAGGTATATCAGTTTCAATACCAAAAAGGTCATCAGTGCATACCTACACTCTCAACGAGTCTTTCGACTCACGCCTTCTTAACTACGAAAACTTGACACCACGACCTCTTCTGAGAACTCTCAGGGGACTTGACGTTCCTATGGTTTGGTCAGATAGGATTTCCTCTAGTCAGGACTTATAAGTAACCTTCCTGACTACGACTTCTAAGTCGAGGTTATGAAACCGGTGGACTAAGTTTCTTGACTGAGTAACCTTTTCTGGGACTTCGGCCCTTTCAAACTTCGGTCCTCCTCTTCCCTCGTTGGCTCCTACTCTACCAACCTACCGTAACGGTTGAGCCCGTACTCAAACTCTTTCGAGACCCTCAACCAGTACCTGACCCTTCGGACCGTACGACATCAAGTACCCCAACGTTTCTCATCCTGTACTGACTCGTTGACTTGACTTGACTTATAATTGACCTCGAATCTAAGTGTCCGTCGAAATCTCTTTACGTGGGTCCAATTTCTGTTTGTTTGTTTACTCTCGCCCCTCTAGGTGATAATTTCTTCCACCCTTCCTACCTAAATCCCTTCGTCATCGGAGAAAATGTCAAAAACAAAGCAGTTCAAATGTTGTATATCTGTTCTTTGTACCTCCTGAAGTTATCAGACGGGATTCAGTGTTCCGTTCGGTTCCTGTCTTTAAAGGTCTTTATTGTATTGTCGTAAATTAAAGTTCTTGATTTGTTTTGTGACGTTGTGATTCAATGTCATAGGGTCGTATGTATTTTGATTCCACTATAGATATTTGAAAGAAGGGAGGGAGGAAGGACGGAACGAAGGAACGGAGGGAGGGAAGGAAGGAAAGAATTACGACTAATTGTAGGTTTTAGGTCATTAGAAATTGTAATAGGTTTTGTAAAATGGTCAGTCTAGTTTTTCCCGACCACTTAATTGACCTAATTCATTTTCGAAATGATTATTCCTAGTTTACATTTTGTACCACTGATATCAACTATTGTGACATAACATATTGACTTTAAATGACTCTCATCTTGAATTTACAAAAGTCGTGTGTGTGTCTACCACTATCTGAACAATTAATTGAGTTGACCTTCTTATGAAAGTGTTATATGTATGTCCTTGAAAGGAAGTGTATGTGAAATTTATAGGATATTAAAATATACAGTTAATGTGGAGAAATTCTACCTCCCCCTTTCCTTTCGAAAGAAGTTTGTTTTGTACAAGTAGAATTAGTGATCGTAATTACTGGATTTAAACTACTTTTACTCCGTGTATTATAGTAAACAGAAGACTATAGTAAATAGACCTTCCCAAAACCAATTGTAATTCTATTTGGTATAATTGTAATTAGAAAAAGACGTACATCTTACGAATAAAACTTACACGTCTTATTAAATATATACAATATGAGTCGAAAAAGGATATTTATCGGACACCGAAAAGACATTACTGTTATGTTTTCATTTGTCACTCGTACGATACCTATAAACTATGCACGGTCCATGGTACGAGACTCAGACTGTAATGAATAAAGTGTAATAAAGGAATAGTTTTTATTTGGATCTTCCTCTCTGATGACATAAACGGCTTAATGCCTTGTCTTTAAACTTCACCCGTTAATCGAATACCAGTGTGTAATGATTCACTACTTCCACTTTGGTCTTATGTGTCAATTCACTGAGACTGACAATCTGTGTTCGAAGTGGTGACGAGTTGACGTCGTGTATAGAATTGTTTTTACCATATGTAAAATCTCTATTGATCTATTGACGTATAAACGGAAATAAAAATATAAAAGACAGAATGGTAGAGTGATTTACTTATAAGTCTTTTTAGACAGAGATTAAGTAGTGTTTTGGTGGTAGGTCCTTTTATTGAGTATATATTATCGGTGTCCTATCAACACCCTACTAACTTACTTTACACTTTAATACCGAGTCTACCATTTCTTAGACAGACGTTACGTCCTCTAGGTCCATGTTTAGGACTTCAGTCCTTCTAGGGGACCTCCTCCTTTACCTTCGGGTGAGGTCATACGAACGGACCTCTGAAGGTTCCTGTCTCCTCGGACCGTCCAATGTCGGGTACCCCAGTGTTTCTCCGACTGTGTTGACTCGCTGATTGAAAGTCTGAAAGTGAAAGTAGATGAAAGATTATGTACAAATGGTATGATTACGAAAAACAATAATTTATTGTGAACTTCAGTGTTTGTAAAAGGTGTGGTATAGATTAAAGTGGTGAGACTTAAAAATAATATTTTATAGTAGATAGTGATTACTAATCACCGCCAAAATCTTAAAGTAGTCAAGTCAAGTCAAGTCAGCGAGTCAGTACAGGCTGAGAGACGTTGGGGTACTTAGCGGCTTACGGTCCGGAGGGACAGGTAGTGGTAGAGGGCCTCAAGTGAGTTTGAGTGTAGGTAGCTCAACCACTACGGTAGGTCGGTAGAGTAGGAGACAGTAGGGGAAAAGGAGGACAGGGGTTAGGGAGGGTCATCGATATTAATATTTACGGAATTATCAACTTGATAGACATGTATCAAACGACTTTGTAAAATCTTCTTACTTACTAACCATTACGTAATAAATACCAAATACTAATATAAACTTTTTTCACTTTAACTTTCACAATGAGCGAGTCAACACAGACTGAGATACCTTGGGACATCTGATATCGAGCGGTCCGAGGAGACAGATACCTTAAAAGGTCCAGTCTTATGACCTCACCCATCGGTAAGAGAAGAGGTACCCTAATAGGATTGGGTCCTTAGCTTGGACCCAGAGGGTGTAACGTCCGTCTAAGAAATGACAGACTCGGTAGTCCCTTCAGGTACTAATATAACTGTAAAAGATAATAATTTCTAGTCGTCGTTAGAGGACTACAATGTTATAAATATTAAAAAACAAGATTTTATCTACTTATGAAAGTTTTTATATACATTCAATGTGTAGAAAAAGGGTTTTCATCCAATGGGTTTCTTCTATCTTTAACGATTGGATCTTATACGAACAAGAATTGTTGTTCCGAGTCTGGAATTGACCTACGATCAGATTCTTATTCTAGGGTATTCCTAGTAGTTAGGGTACGTGTCTCGTGTCGTGACTCGACTATACGTCTCTTCCACCGAAGAATAAGGTTTAAACGTTTCTTGAATATATATTGAAGACAAAGAAATACACAGAACTCAACGGTCTGGATAGTACCTTTTAAACCTTTTAGTTACAGTTTTATGTTATAAGACATGAGAACTCTTCTTTTCCGTGGTGTATTTACACCTTTCGTACTAATTGTTACAATTTTAAGTAGTAAAAATAGGAACGAATTTATTGTTGTCCTCTGATATTCGGGTAAGAAGGTCGAGACCCCAGTTTTCCTCGGGTACTCCATAAGATATGTGTATAGAAAGGGGAATCCTTCGCAAGTGATCTATAAAAGAGACGACCACCTAAAGTAATGAAATTCCTCTTGGGTGACCTAGTATCTTTTTTGTTCCCTCAAGGTCTTTTTGTAGATGAAGACGAAATAACTGATACGGTTTCGGAAACTGACACACCTAGTGTTTTTTGACGTTTTAAGAATTTCTTTACTCTGATAGTCTGGTGGAGTGGACGGAGGACTCTTTAGACATACGTCCAGTTCCTCGTTGTCAATCTTGACCTGTATCTTTTCAGCTGATCAAGGTTTAACCCTTTCCTTATACATTTCCGACATATAACAGTGGGACGAATAAATTGAATATACGTCTCATGTAGTACACTTTACGACCCGACCTACTTCGTGTTCGACCTTGGTTCTAACGACCCTCTTTATAGTTATTGGAGTCTATACGTCTACTGTGGAGGGAATTACGTCTTTCGTTTCTCCTTGACTTCTCGGAGAACTACTTTCATTTTCTCCTCTCACTTTTTCGACCGAATTTTGAGTTGTACGGTTTTTGATTCTAGTACCGTAGGCCAGGGTAGTAAGGTAGTGTTTATCTACCCTTTGTTACCTTTGTCACTGTCTGAAATAAAAGACAGTTTTAGTGACGTCTACCACCGACGTCGGTACTTTAATTTTCTGTGAACGAGGAACCTTCTTTTCAATACTGGTTGGATCTGTCGTATGAATTTTCTTCTCTATAATGAAACGGCTGTTTCTAGGTAGATCAGTTTCGATACCAAAAAGGTCATCAGTACATACCTACACTCTCAACCTGGTATTTCTTTCGACTCACGACTTCTTAACTACGAAAACTTGACACCACAACTTCTGAGAACTCTCAAGGATCAAGACGTTCCTCTAGTTTGGTTAGTTAGTATTTCCTTTAGTCAGGATTTATAAATGACCTTCCTGACTATGACTTCGACTTTGAGGTTTTGAAACCGGTGAACTACGCTTCTCGACTGAGTAACCTGTTCAGGGACTACGACCCTTTTTAACTTCTGTCTTCCTCTTCCCCTGCTGTCTCCTACTCTACAAACCTACCGTAGTGGTTGAGTTACCTGTACTCAAAGTCGTTCGAAGCCCTCAACCACTACCTGTCCTTCCGGACAACACGACATCAGGCACCTTGACGTCTCAGCCTGTGTTGACTCGTGACTTTACTAACCTAACGGTTTCTATTTTTCTTATCTAAGATTATCTTATCTATCGATTTTCGTTCTCTCTTACTTTATCTTATATTCTTTTTCTCCAGAAACAATATTACGGGTAATTTTTCTAATTTTTATTCTTTGTAAAGACCTGATAGTAATTCACTCATAATATTCTATAACATGAGTCTTTTGTGAAATAAGAGTAGTATTACTACTTACTAGTATCAGTAAGCCTCAAAGGGCAGAGAATTTAAGTCAAAATATCTAGTGCCTACTGCTACGACATCGACGTATTTTAATGGACACGTGTCAAAACCTATTTTTTAAGTGACAATGCCTCATATAACAGGTAAATCTGGGGTAAACACCAGTAAACATTTCATAAACGGAATAAATTATTGACCTTAGGGATTATTTATCCCACCCTTGTACAATGGATTTTTAAATACTTGTTAAATATCTCGTAAAGAAACACGTTATTTGATGTCATCTGTCCTTTTATTAGTCCAGTATTATCTCTTTATTTTTGTGTTTACCTAACGGTATTCGATTCTTATCGTTATCTGAAATAAGTATAATCACGTACTTTACACAATTCCTTGAAAAATAAAAAATTTGTATATACGTCCCCCAAAGTCGAAATATTCTTAGGACAAAATTAAGTTTCCTAATTCTTCACATTACACCTTCTCTTACTTTGTAAGAAAAATCGACCATGAGTTCACAGTATGGGTTTGTAGGGTGATAGTTTATTAAATTTTGTGATTTTATAGTATTTTTACATGAAATTCATAAGTTACTAAGATTTTAATAATTCGTAACACGATCCCGATTTAAAATAGTACTACTTCTCAGTAAAAGGATAGTTGTCTTTTCTTAATGTCAATAGACGAATAAATATACGACCTATTTACAAACGACACCTTTTGTGTTGTACTTCTCTCCCCTTAGATGACAAAGACAAACAAAAACATGTCACGGTTAGTGACGATTGACGGGTACGTCATGGTGAAGAGAGGAAGAAGGAATTGTATCTTGTGACGAAAAAGACATCTTTACCATATAAGTCCACTGTTTGACATACAAAGGATACACTGATTCGAGACCGATCATTCTACACTCACTTCAAAGACTTACCCTGAAGACCACTTTTGAGGAATTTTTCTCCCGACTAAATCGATCCTACACTGGGAAAGCAAATTGCAAGAAAGGAGGGACCCTGAACCTACTCTACCTACATCGAGACTGCCAACAAAACCCCGGTGTCCCTTGGTGGTGTACTATTTCTACAGGTTCGACTTTTTTGCTTTCGACAGACCTAGGGTGACATCCGATACCATAGAAGTATGTACTTAACGGTTGAAGATTTTGTCAAAAGGAGAGTAGTACCCTCTTATTCTTAAGAGGGTCAATTGAAAAAATTTCGGATGAGAGCAACCCAGAAATATTGGTCGACGACACGACACGAGCCAACAGACTGAGACACTGGGATACCTGACGTCGGGTGGTCCGAGGAGACAGGTCCTCTACAAGATCCGTTCTTATGACCTCACTCAACGGTAAAGGAGGAAGTCCCCTAAAAGGACTGGGTCCCTAGCTTGGGTGTAGAGAATACAGAGGACGTAACCGGCCAACCTAAGAAATGGTGACACGTGGACCCCTCGGAAATTGATCTTCGACATATTTTAAAGATTAAATAATCCATTTCAGACTTATTTTACCTATGCTGTAGGGTACCTCTCTTCTCTCGGGAGAAGTTTAACATTGGTTTTATCGGACATCCCAAAACTAGAGTGTCTTGTTATCCATTTGTAAAATAAGATCCCCTTTAGTTTCCTCTTTCTTCATCGAAGACACTGTAAAGTCCCAAATCACATAACTTTCGGTACCGTGATAGTGGTGTCCCGTAGTAAGACCCGTGTCTACGAATAGCGATAAACGGTCCAAAAGATATATTCGACGTTGAACCTCTCCGTGTTTCCGTTGCACACCGGGTACGTCGTTTTGTCGTTCTTAGTTTCGACGAACGAAGCATTTAGGACTCTAGCCTTTACCATATACGTGATTAGAGAGTCTCCGGATCCTATTATTTTAAGGACAAAATTAATGTCGTCGTATGAATTTCACGGCAGTAATTCCAACACAGTCGTTAATGAAAAAATGTTGGAATAAAAGGTCTCTTATTATTTTTGTACACTCCCTGACTATCGAACCGGACTCTCTTCCGTAAGGTGAGAGGCGGAGGTACAGAAGAGAACGAAGACTGTTTAACCTTCTCTCCGACTCGGTACGAGGGAATTTTGACGTTTCCTCTTTTAAGATTTACTTGCCTGGAGGTTCAATGAGAGGAAACTAACAGACTTTGAGTCCAGGCACTTGACGTCAGTGCGGAGTCCTACCTGTTGACAGCATTGGTTGCGAGGTTTACTAATCACGAATCCTTAATTTTGGCGGAGAGACTTGACATGAAATTTCTCCCTTTGGTCTCAATACTTTATCTTCACGATTAAAAGAACCAGGTGTCTAGATGTTACGTTACTAAACACTCTTTTTGTTTTATTCACTCTCTAAATTCTTCCCTAGTTAAGTCTAGTTGACACTTGTCTTTTACTGAAGTCTTTACCTTGAGGGGGACCTACCCACCTTTAATTGTAGACTCAAAACACTTCCCACCTTTCTCTCAATATTTATGTGTCGTTTTTCCGTCATAATCGTCTAAGAGATGATCCTTCTTTGTAGTCATCTTCTTGACTCCTAATTTCCTCTCACTTTGGAGAGATATTCTGACTACCATACATTTCCGACGGAATCCTTCGTAGTGATGCTTGTTTCGATCACCTCCACTACCTTAAGGTCGACTCGACAAAGTTTAGGACTTTCTGCTACGACATTTTCAGGACGTGAGTTATACGGTCGTTTAAACCTTTTGAGTCGTCACCGGTGTCCTGACCTTTTCCAGGTAAAAGTAAGGTTAGGGTTTCTGTCCGTTACGGTTTCTTACGAGTTTGATGACGTGTTAACGTGAGTAGAGTGTACGATCATTTCCTTACGAGTTTTAAGAGGTTCGGTCCGAAGTCGTTATTCAGTTGAAGGTCTACAAGTTCGACCAAAATCTTTTCCGTCTCCTTGGTCTCTAGTTTAACGGTTGTAGGCGACCTGGTACCTTTTTCGTTCCCTCAAGGTCTTTTTGTAGATAGAGACGAAATAACTGATACGGTTTCGGAAACTTACACACCTAGTGCTATTTGACACCTTTTAAGACTTTCTATATCCTTATGGTCTGGTGGACTGGACGGAGAACTCTTTGGACATACGTCCAGTCCTTCGTTGTCAATCTTGACCTCTACCTTGTCTGACCAAGGTTTATCCATTTCCTCATGCATTTCTGACATATAGTAGTGGGACGAATACATTGAATACACGTCTCATGTAGTACTCTTTGCGACCCGACCTTCTTCGTGTTCACCTTTAGTTCTAAAGGTCCTCTTTATAGTTATTTGAGTCTATACGTCTACTGTGGTGGGAATGCCGTCTTTCACTTCTTCTTGATTTCTCGGAGAACTATTTTCACTTTCTCCTCACACTTTTTCAACGGAATTTCGAGTTGTAAGTCTTTTGCTTCTAGTACCGTAGACCAGGGTAGTGAGGTACCGTTTATCTACCCATTTGTCACCTTTGTCACAGTCTGAAATAAAACCCCCCGAGGTTTTAGTGACGTCTACCACTGACATCGGTACTTTAATTTTCTGTGAATGAGGAACCTTCTTTTAATACTGGTTGGATCTATCGTATAAGTTTTCGTCTCTGTAATGAAACAGTTGTTTCCAGGCAGATCAGTTCCGATACCAAAAAGGTTACCAGTACATACCTACACTCTAAACCTGATATTTCTTTCGACTCGCGACTTCTTAACTACGAAAACTTGACACCACAATCTCTTCTAAGAACTCTCAGGGAACCTGACGTTCCTCTAGGTTGGTAGGTAGGATTTCCTCAGGACCCACTAGTAACCTTCCTGACTGCCACTTCAACTTTAAGGTTATGAAACCGGTGGACTACGTTTCTTGACTGAGTAAACTTTTCTGGGACTACGACCCTTTCTAACTCCCGTCCTTCTCCCTTACGGTCTCCTACTCTACCAACCTACCGTAGTGACTGAGTTACCTGTACCCAAACCCACCTGAGACCCTCAACCACTACCTGTCCCTCCGGACTGCACGACGTACGTCAAGTACCCCAACGTTTCCCAGCCTGTGTTGACTTACCAACTTGACTTAACTTGACTTACCGACGTATAATACAGTTCAAAGTTATAAATTATTCAAATTCATATTATTGATTTTAATTACTCGTAATCGACACTTGTCCACAAACTATCGTAAAAATGTCATATTTGAGTAACTTATGATCACTGTTAGGATCCTCCATTCATGAAAATAATAAGGGTAAAGTGTCCATACCTTTGACCTCACTTCTTTACGAGTTTGTGAACAGAAACCTCTTCACTATCCGTCCTTCTCCACTTGGGAAGACGGTAGGAAGGACTAAGATAAATTCTCTTGTATTAAAGACACCTAATACATGTTGAGATAATTATCATTCGAAATGATATCGTCTGAAGGTACCAAAATACTTTCTTTCTATTCGTCTAAAAGTCTATGAGTATGTCTATAATTTTCGGTACGTAAGTGTTACATCTTTGCTATTATTCTTAAGAGACTCCGTGTCTTTTCCCTGACCTTCCTCCTTCTTAAGATCTGGTTTCAATTTCCTTGTTTTAGTAAACTTCTCTACGCCTCAGTTATGATTTTTGAGAGTCATCGGGTCACCGGCACGACTGTCCCCTCGGATCGTCCCATTGTCCGGGTCTCAGGTCTATATTTAAAGACTGAACGAGGTATGAGGGACCTCAGTAAGATTCTTAGGAAATACTGTTTCCCCTTTTGGACTACTTTGAACCGCCCTTCTATTTTTCAAATTCACCGTCGTCCTCCCCTTTTTCCTATCTTATCTCCACTATTCTCTCCTCTTTCGGACTCTTGTTTCCACCGTCCTTTCACCTTTCATTCCACAGTCCCCTTTCTTTGGTAGTTCTTCCCCAGACTCTTTTGTCCGGTGTATCCCTCCGACGTCCCTCTGTCTCCGTTAGGTAGTATTCACCGCCCGGAAGGTCTTTGTTTCCGACGGTAATCGTTCTGTTTAGAAAAGTATTAGGGTAAAGAATAGTTAAAGTCGTACTTAGGCAGGGGGTCCCTTATCCGATGTCGTAACTTGTCAGTGAGGTCCGAGAGGGGAGGGGAGAACGGTCCTTCGTTTCGACCAGGAATCCTATACTGTGTCAATTCATTCTTCTCCCGAGAACTCTGTCTGGACGTGTCCCGTGGGTCCTTTTCCTGTCGCTTCCACTTGAGGTAAGATTCATAAACTTAACGAAGAGGGACGACGATTTTTAGGGATCGTTCTTTTTCAATGTACTTTTTACATTCCTCTATGACCCTTTCTCCAGACGATTTATCTACTTAACCATAGTATTTCTACGTAGTTTGACCTACTCTAGGTGATATCACAAATTACCCTTTCTTCAGAAGTTTGACTTATATATAGTCACGAACGAAACCGAAAGGGAACGAAGAGTTCATAAAAACCACGACAACAACTTTGTAAGTGTTTGTAGAGTTGTAAGTGTCTCAAAACGTCTGTCTGATAAGTAATCCTTAGAAGTCCATGTAGTCGTTTCTTAATCGTTTCTGATTCCAAACTTCTTGACCGGTACTAGTGTGAATGTAGAGTCACTGAATTTATTTCGTGTCTCGATGTTGTTTCCAGTCACAAGAAGGAAAACCATGGTTTCCAAGGGTTCAGTAATAGGATTCGGAGGAACAGACGGATCGAACGTCAGGTACCACTGACTGACGGAGAAAGGAAAGGTCCAAGACACTATGTAAGAGATAAAATGGAGATCACTAAGGGTCCTATGAGTGGAGAGAAAGTGTGTGAGAGATCAAAGAGGTCGTATTGAAGATAGAGGGCGAAGGAGAGGGAAGTTGGAACATAGGGAAACTCTAATAATAATTTTCGATTGTTATAACGGTGTAGAGAAACGAGACTGAACCTGAAAAAAGAAATGAGAACAGGGAGGAATCGAGGTTTTAGTGACGTCTACCACTGACGTCAGTACTTTAATTTTCTGAGAACGAGGAACCTTCCTCTCGATACTGTCACATAATTTTTCGTCTGTAGTGTAACGGCTGTTTCCAGACATATCACTCTCGATACCAAAAAGGTCATCAGCTCATGTCTATACTCTCAACCTAGTGTTTTTTTCCGACTCACGACTTCTTGACTACGAAAACTTGACACCACGACCTCTTCTGAGAAACTCTCAGGGAACTTGACGTTCCTCCAGGTTGGTCAGCTAGGATTTCTTTTAGTCAGTCCTTGAAGGGACGACCAGGACACCAATTGTGAAGCGGAAGGTTACGTCTCCCACGTCCAAGTTAGGGACCAGTCCCTCGATTTTAGGGTATACGGGATACCGGTTCTTTGGTCCTGTATTTGTTGTATTCGTTATAACATTGTGTAAGTTATTTCTGAATTAAAAAAATTTTTTCTTTAGTTAGTTGGGACTTATAAGTGACCTTCCTGATGACGATTTCGACTTCGAGGTTATGAAACCGGTAGACTAAGCTTCTCGACTGAGTGACCTTTTCTGGGACTACGACTCTTTCTAACTTCCACTCTCTCTTCCCCTACTGTCTCCTACTCTACTAAGCTATCGTAGTGAGTGAGTTACCGGTACTTAAACTCGTTTGAGGTCCTCTATTACCTCCTGTCTCCTCGGACCATCCGTCGTCAGGTACCTCAGTGTTTCTCAACCTGTGTTGTATCGTTGACTTGTTGTTGTTGTTTATAAATTATCCGTAGTGGTACACGGTTCACTGTACAATCCGTAAGTCCTATAGTGTTCTTTATTCCGACAGACTAAAATACAGGAGTATTTTAGATTTAAAATATAAACTTTAAAAGTAAAATTTACACATTTAGATCAACTCTTCCGTCTGTGGTTTATCCACTAATAAAGTGTTTCAACACTACTGTATGACGTTTCCTCTTTCCACCTCACGTTTCTCTCGTGGATTTTCGTCAAGTTTCTTTAGTTCCTTTCAAAATGAACTCTTCTTCCTGTCCTGTCCCTTCTCCACCCACTCCGTCTAGGTAAAGACCAGGGGTCCCGGGGAACCGACCTTCCAGAGTTCTGTCGTTCTTCGTGTCTACAAACTCCTGACCTTTCTTTACGCCTCTCCCTTGTCGTGTTCTCTTCTTGACCACTCCGTCCGTCCCGAACCTCGTACTGTCGGAACATTCAATTTCTGGACTACACAAGATAAGGTTCTCTCCCGAAGGGACTATCGAGTCAACCATTTCTTATACGGACGTTACGTCCTCTATGGTCAAACTAAGGACCCAGTCCTTCTAGGGGACCTCTTCCCTATCCGATGGGTGACGTCATAAGTACCCGAAGGGAACACCAAGTCGGTCGTTTCTTAGGCGGACGTTACACCCTCTGGACTCAAGTTAGGGACCCAACCCTTCTAGGGGACCTCTTCCCTTTCCGATAGGTGAGGTCATAAGACCGGACCTCTTAAGGTACTTGACATACCCCAACGTTTCTCAGTCTGTTGACTCATTGAAAGTGGAGTGATAAGGTTCCCGTTACACTTCGGTGACCTCCTAAAATTCGTCCTTCCTCTCCGTTCCAGGTTACATACAAAACTCTCTCGTAAAAACACTGTACCTCTTCTACCTAGTTCTCTTCGTTCTCTCCTGTGTCCCCTGACTCGTCCGATCCTCTAGTGTCTCCGTGAGGTCCGTTTTCTGCTCCAACGGTCGTCACCCTTACTTACCTTTAGAGTTAATACCTTTTTTGTCCGTTGATTATTTACGGGAACTACAAAGAGGATGACGTTATTGTACTTCCACAATTTGAGTACACCTACCTCCAAATCAAAGGATGTGATGGAGAGTCCGGAGGATTTTTAGGTATGACGGTTAAGGAGGACGAGGACATGTATAAGTCACAAGAAGACGGAAAACAAAACGAGTTTACAAGGAGTTCTTGAAATTAGGACCTGGTCCTGTCTGAAGTTACAAACAAGTGTCTAACCGTACTCATCAGTCACATAAAGGTTACTAATGTTTGCGAAACGAACCCAGTGCTATTTTAAGACCCGATTTCCCTAGTAAGATAACTTCAGTAGTTTCTTCATGTGACAGATGACATTATGGACAGTTACCCTTTTGATTCTAATCTTTCATCTATTATGTTTAATAATAATTACAGATGACTCGAGAATTTTTATACGGTCCATAAGATCCATCTATTAGATGAAATTCGAAGTGTCTCGAGGATATTTCACCTAGGATATAAATTAAAGGTAAAATGTCTACTGATCTGACTCCGAATATTTCATTTCCTTAAACGTGTTTCCGTGTCTCTTACTACCTCGGTCATTAAGTTAAGACGTTGAGTAAATAGATAGACGATTTCATGATGTGTAGAGTGTTCTTCTCCGATAAGGAAAATTTCCTTAGATACCGAGGTTCAGGGTAGCTGGTCAATTTTTCCATAATGGCCCTAAAGGGTATAGAGCCTCTCAGAGTGTAAACAGTTTGGTTGATAACTCTAATAGTATTGAACTGATGAAGAAACCTACTCGAGAGAAGGACCTCTCCCTCAGTAAATTATCAGGGGATGAGTCAGGAGAGGGGTTGGGGGTGAAAGAACAGACATTTGAGTTGGAGTACAGTCAAAGACTTTGAGTCCCTTCTTTCTAAATTTCTTGTTATAACCTAGTCGAAACCTTTTTAGTTGTAGTTCACTTAGAACGTTGATCGGACAACTCCGAGTCAGGAGACTCGAACGACTTCGAGTCAGGAGGCTCGATCAAAAATGGACGATAGCCCCGAGAGTAAAGAAGTATGTGTTCAAGATCATTTGTCTAAGGAAGGACTCAAAGAAAGGGTCGTCGTTTAGGACATAAGAAGCCTACCACTAGGACAGAGAAGGTCAAGGGGAGACGTCATGACTCAGACCGTAAAAACAGACTCGAGAAGAATATCTGTAGGGCCTACACTTATTTTTCTAGAAGTTTATAAAGGTCACAGGTCTTCGGGTCACTGACCCACACCAGACCACTTCTCTCCAGGAACAATGTTGCGGAGTATACAACCTGGTGCTTACTACTTATATTTAGACAAACAACGGTATTGGAGACTAGACACAAGACGGACCGGAAGACCAGGGATGGAGGTGGGATAGCACCCTTTCTAGATTAGGGTCCTGTGCAAGGAGACAAAAGAGATCCGTAGATTCACATTGACCCAGCAGGGGTCGGACAGTCACGGACACTCCACTTTCACTATTACTTACTTGTTGTCACAGTCGTAGGTACATTCCAGGCCTGAAGTCGGGTCCCTACAGTCCGGATATCGGTAGGGTCGTAGAGAGGGTCTTAGACTTGACATCGGTCATTGTTAAAGACCGACGACCGGGTTCCGTATCTTCCCAAATTTGAACTCAAGATTACGGTTCTCACGAAAATTGAGTAATTTTCGTGAGTACCTTTTTAGTGAATCGGAAGACAACTAAGTAGGGTAAGCTTCTGAAGTCCCGGTTTTGTACCCCTCCATTTACTTCTACCACAAACGTATTTCAATATTTTCGACAATTATAAATAATTCGTGAATACACGGTCTGTGACACGATTTATGAAACTTATTAATAGAGTAAATTAAGAGTGTTGTTAGGTGACTCATCAATAATATTAATGGAACTACAATTGTAAACTCCATTCAATCTGAACCTTTCTCTTGAACAGATTCTAGTGTCTCGATCCTGTACTCAATCCTCGGTCGGTTTCAGGAGTAAGAGTCAAGACCCACCTTCCCAAGTATGAAAGAGAGTCGTACCAACGTCCATGACTTCTATACCTATACCTGTGTATACAAAATTTACATACATTAAAACTTAAAGTTACAATTTTTACATTGACTTCTTATTTTGTGGTTAAACTGATTCAGAAGACCTTAGATACTCTTTCTTTCTACTTACTACTTACCACTTCTTTCGACGAGTCTTTTTGTCGGGGTGAGAAGTTGTTTAGTAAGTGTCGAGAGAAAAAGTTCTTTCTACGTTGTGGATGAGAATGATTATCCCTATTTTCTCTTACTAAGATTTAGTTAAATAAGAGGATCCACGAAAACACACCACATAGATAGTTATTACTTTTAGACTATCCTAAAAAAAAAAGTGAATTCTTCATAAATTTTTAGGAAATAAAGTCTCTTAACAGAGGTCCCAGACAGGTATTTTTATGATACGACAATACGACAAGTAAGAGAAATGGGTATAGGTAGAGGATAAACTTTTTATTCTAAAGGTTTTGTCTGTTTTGTTGGAGGAAGAATAAACGTTTCCTCTTTGTCTCCGTGTCTACATCTCTTGTTTATTTATCTATGGTTCCCCAGTCCCGCCCCAACCCTCCTTAACTCTCTGACCCTTACTGTGTGTATGCGATGACTGTGATACATACCGAAGGGTCCCCCGAAGGGTCACTACGCCTTGGACAGACGGCTACGTCCTGTGTACCCAAGTCAGGGACCCGGCCCTTCTACGGGGTCTCCTCCTTTACCGTTGGGTGAGGTCATAAGAACGGATCCTTTAGGGTACCTGCCTCCTTGTCCCGCCCAATATCAGGTACCTCAGTGCCTTCTCAGTCTGTCCTGAATTACTCGTTTGTTGTGGTTAGTTTGTCTATTGATTACTCTTGTCCGACTCATTGCTCATTTGTTGTTGGTAGTCTGTCTATTGATTACTCTTGTCCGACTCATTACTCATTCGTTGTCGTTTGTTTGTCTATTGATTACTCTTGTCCGACTCATTACTCATTCGTTGTTGTTAGTTTGTCTATTGATTACTCTTGTCCGACGTGTCATGCCCCTTGAGATGAGGAACGCGACACCACTGGGCTTACCCTTCCTTCAGGCTTTCCCTTCCCTATACACATATGAATACCGACTAAGTAAAATGACATATTTCGTCATTTCTCGTAATATCTCGTAGATATACGGTTATGTTTAATTAAAGTTTTTGGTAATTTTTTTTTTTTTTTTGTTTGTGTACGGGTCCTGTTTGCACTCCTCTTTCGTTTTAAGTAGTGTGTTCTTTCAAGTCAAGTCAAGTCAAGTCAGTGAGTCAGCACAGGCTGAGAAACGCTGGGGTACTTAGCGTCGTGTGGTCCGGAGGGACAGGTAGTGGTTGAGGGCCTCAAGTGACTCTGTGTGTAGGTATCTCAGTCACTACGGTAGGTCGGTAGAGTAGGAGCCAGCAGGGGAAGAGGAGGACGGGGGTTAGGGAGGGTCGTAGTCTCAGAAAAGGTTACTCAGTTGAGAACCGTACTCCACCGGTTTCATGACCTCAAAGTCGAAGTCGTAGTAAGGAAGGTTTCTTTAGGGTTCCGACTAGAGGAAGTCTTATCTGACCAACCTAGAGGAACGTCAGGTTCCCTGAGAGTTCTCAGAAGAGGTTGTGGTGTCAAGTTTTCGTAGTTAAGAAGCCGTGAGTCGGAAGAAGTGTCAGATTGAGAGTGTAGGTGTGTACTGGTTTCCTTTTTGGTATCGGAACTGATCTACCTGGAATCAACCGTTTCATTACAGAGACGAAAACTTATACGATAGATCCAACCAGTATTGAAAAGAAGGTTCCTCATTCGACACCAATTTTCTAGTCTATATGTTCTGTCAGTATAATTGTACCATATCCCGACCTGGTTAGGATAGGTTATCTTTATACTATACTTAATGTATACATTTAAAAGATATCGGTATAAATTATTAAGTTTTTTGATCACTTCGATTAAAATTACGGTAAAATAAATTGGGTTACATAGTGTTCAATAGTGAATTTGTACATTAGTTAGATTTTGAATGAGTCTTATATCGAGTATAATTTCTAATATATATGTGTGTGTACATATATACATATACTACGATTCTGAACCTTAGACCATACGTAAAAGATGGCTCCCGTGTAAAGTTAAACGTAATTGGTGTGAAAGGCATAAGACATCAGTGTTCACCACTCACTGGTACCATGACCTCTCGTGTTCTCGACTTGACACTGTTTAGACTTATAAACTTAAAGTCTCGTAGTATCAAAGGTTTGAAGTTTTTTGTCGATCAAGGGAGGAGGAGAAAAAGAAAGGCCCGTGAAAAGGAAAGGGACAGGGGGTAGTAGAGATGGTTAAGACATGAGTCGAGTATGACCTCTCTTGTTAAAGAACAGTTGTCTGGTGTTGTGTATTTACGTTTTAATATGTGGTAACATGGAAAAGAAGGGAGACAAAATACGTCGTGGAGCCAATAAGGGGATGTAAACATAATAAAATGAAAGTATATAGAACGTAAACTAAAGATTCCCGACGGTGACGGTCAAAAAGTCACCAAAAAGTCGACCTTTGAGGTACTTCTCAAAGGAGATACTCTCAGACCAGAATGAAAGACTACCATTGAAGGACAAGAGATAACCGTAAAAATGGTGTTCGGAGGAGTTGAGTAGAAAAGAAAGTTTTTTCCACCCTACAAACAATGTTCACGTTATCATTATTTTACCAAAGGAATCCTTTTTCTCTCTCCCCCCTCTTCTCGCTCTGTTTCTTTCTTGTCTTAGGTTCACTTTTGTCTGTGGTCTGTCTTTACAAACCAACTCTAGTAGTTTCTTGACCATACTTCGACGGATTTCGTCTATAGGACGGGTCTTCCCGCAGGACTGTTTGGGTGGCTTGGGAGGTCTTCATTTTGTGTAACGTCCTCCTCTTAACATTTCAGTTCTCTTTTTAGTGGTGTCATCAAGGTTCTAGTAGAACTTCTCACCACTTGCCTTTTACTCCACTCTTTATCTAATTTTGATAAATCTATTTACCTAGACACCCGTACAGACCACATAGTACGGTATGTGAAACATGGGTCTTTTTATGTTTTTGTGACGTGACATTTTAACGAAGTTCACTCTTTACCTTGTCCTTTTTCTTTATTATTGTAAAGTCCTTGACCGACGTAAAAGGGGTCTACTATTATATTCTGACTTTCGACACTCTTCTTTTCTCGTTTACTTTGTACTACTTCGTTATTTTGTATTTCTCTCTTACAGTCAGGCTGAATATTGAACATAAAACTTTTAATTTTTCTTACCAATTAAGTTCCGTCAGTCACTGATTGTGTTAGGGATTTTATTGAATGCTTAGTGGTAGTATAGATTTTTTTCTCGTCCTACGTGGTCTTGTCTGGTTAATTGCAGATCGACTGTTTCTTGGAAAAGTTGTATGGTACCACGGTCGTCGAAAAGGTCTGACCTTACACGTTTATTTGTCCGGTTATTCTCTACAGATGAAGAGTTCCGTTTGTTTGTCGGGGACTTTTGGGTGACTGTCATTTGTGCTTTCTCTGGCCGAGACTTCGATCTTACGTCTCAGACGTAAAATAAGTGATAAGTGGGGTCCCGAATCACATTACGACCCGTGTGTCGTCCATGAGTAATTTATGAACGACTTTTATAAGGACCCGTTACCGATATCGACGTCCTATGCCCATCCGTGCCAAGATAGGGGTTTATACCACTCCGTCTTTTTTAACAACTCTTGACGACCCAGTCACCGTTGGAGAGGGTTTCACCTTCCCGATTCCGACTCATCGTTGTCCCCGGGACGATAATAGACTCCACCATCTGTCTAGGTTTCCTTGAAATGATACCTACGGTTACTCGTATCCTAGGGTTACTCTCCTGTTTCTTCGGACCGCACAATGTCCGGTGCTGCAGTGTTTCTCAGCCTGTACTGAATCGTTGACTCGTTCTTGTTTACTCTTATCCCCAACACTCCTTCTTGAGATGACCCTTCGGTTCCAGACTGACTGAGTAAGGTGCTTAGTCCTCGGTCTCTGGACCTTCTATACTTATTTAGGTAGTCGACCATGTCTGGTCCCTGGTAAGAGAGGTACCTCGTTCAACTCATGTGTCATAGGTGTTATGTACGTCTAAAAAAAACATTAGTCCGTGAACTGGAAATGGTCCTGAATCTGCACAGATCCTACAACGTGTTCGAGGGGTTTCATACCCTTTGTTTCTCCCCTTTTTTTCAATTGTAAGATATTTTGGTCTGTTTTAATACTGTCACCATTCCAATCACACCGTTGCTCAATTGGATAGAAGATAAGTTTTGATGGTCAAGGGGTACCTAAGGGTGTTCCCGACGTCCGTACCTTTCTGATTTTAGAAACCTCCTGGAAAAGAAGAACACGTACAAGCACACCTTCCTCCGTTTAAGAGTACTGGTCACCGGAGGCATGGAAGGTCAGTGGTTATATCTGTAAACTCGACACGTCTGGAGGAACGACCCTGACTACTATTGTCAATAGAGAAAGAGTCTTCCACGGAAGTCACAAAAAGGTAACGAAGGATACAACCTTAATTTTATAGAAGTAAGGTACCCGTATTAGGGATCTCTAGATGGACCGAAAATAAGAAGGTCTACCACCATCACCTTTCAATGACTCCATTCGTCGCGTCAGTTGATTATGTGTTTCCTTATGTGTTTTTGTAATTTTTACTCTCATTAATTTGAGACGAATTGTGATTAAAATGAAGTCTAGGGGGAAAGAGGAAGCAAGAAGTGACTACGTAAATAGTTCTACCAGGAGATAAGGACTCCTTTTGTACCAGGTAAGGACATTCTCTTCGGAAGAAGTGGGAAGAGATCAGTGAGGTAAGGACCCCGTGACCACGGACCCTCCAATATTTCGTACCACGGGTAGGGAGGACCTGTCAAAAACGACTCAAAGACCAACGAGAACGAGGATCTGACGAGTCCTGCTAGGGACTCCCTAGGAGTCCTCCTACAGAACAGACAGAAGGATCCAAACCGTCTGAAGTTATTACTGGTACACAGAGGTCTGGGAGGCCTCCGGACCGGGGGGTGGGAGACAGAGAGGACAGACGTGGTGTCGGGTCGGGGGCCACAGAGCCAGACTCTGTAAGACGAATCTGTTGGATCGTGGTGGGTCCGAGACTATGTTAGATTTCCACTAAAAGGGAGTAGGAAACTCATTGAGTAAGTAGTATTAAATCAGGGTATGTGTCGTTTGGAGGGACTAATACAATGTTTGTCAAAATAATCGTGACATTTGTTACTGTTTTAAACCTCATGACATACCGATACAATAGATGGTGGTCGTCGTCTAATTGTTTAGCCAAGATTGGTCAGTGAAACCTTTATTTTCCGTTTGTATCCTTCATCACGTAACGTCCCGGGTGGACTTGCCATCCTTGTTTCGGAAATCACTTAGTGGACTGCTGACATTGACTTCGTGACGGGGAAGTGTACTCCAGGTATCTACGACGACGACGACGACGACGACGACGACGACGACGACGACGACGACGACGACGACGACGACGACGACGCAGCGAAGTCAGCACAGGCTGAGACACTCTGCGATATCTAGCGGAGGATGGTCCGAGGAGACAGGGACCCTAAGAGGTCCCTTCTTGTGACCTCACCCAACGGTAAAGGAAGAGGTTACGTACTTTCACTTTTCACTTTCACTTCAACGCGTCAGCACAGGCTGAGAATCACTGGGGTACCTGACGTCGGATGGTCCGAGGAGGTAGGTACCCTAAAAGGTCCGTTCTCATGACCTCACCCCACGGTAGCGGAAGAGGTGGTATCTACCACTCATTGTAGTTTCGAAGATGACGAGGGTCCACCGTTTCGACGGTTTCATGGAGATGTCCTCCAGACTGATATTGTATGTATCTGATCAGTTATCTTTCCTGACGTCGAAATGTCTGAGTCGTAAGTTCATCAGTCATTTCGGGTCGTCTTTTATTTGTTTACTGAATACCTATCAAATATATTAACCAAACCGATTCTGACAGCTATTTAGTTTCGACTCTTTTCCGGTCAAAACACTCCATTTACTATTTCCCCCTTAGTCTGTCTCATTTACCATTCTTTTTTCTCCGACTGGGTGTTTACATAAGACGAATAGTTTTATTCATTAAGTCTGTTTCTGTTTATAGTGTCCTATAGTGAATGTACATCTTGGATTTTTTTTTCTATTTTTTCTTGAATATGTGTTTTGTCTTAATCTGGGTGTCTTATCTTATCTTATCTTTTGTTTAATCTCAATGGTTTCCCTTTTCCTCCATCCTCCCTATTTAATCCTCTGACCCTAATCTATTGATTGTTCCTAGATGAACCTTGCTGTGAGTCATAAACATCACTGGAAATTTCATTTACTTGGACTTTTCTTATGTGTGTGTGTGTGTGTGTGTGTGTGTGTGTGTGCACAGTGAAACTGTATGTGGACTTTCATTGTGTTGTAACATTTAGTTGATATAAAGTTATTTTATAGTTGTGTAATTTTTATTATCCACATAAGTCAGTAAATGGTAAATAAGACACGGGTCGTCCGGGATCCATATAGCATCCGTCTAAGAAATAGTCAATTCGATGGTCCCTTCGGGCCCGCAATGTGATCCTCAATGTCTTTATTTTTACTTATTCTATTATGAAAACGAGAACTCTCGGAGTGTAAGGTCACGATTGTGTTTGTGTATTTATTTTGTGACGCCATCGACCATTAACGAGATCATCTTAATACGTTTAAGGAAATGTCTCGTCTCTCGACATTAGTTGACGTACCTCGTCCATCCTTATGGGACAGAATTTTCCCTCAGGCTGAACTGTACGTCTCCCTCCATGTCCCTGTAAAGTTTCGCATTCTTCTCCGACCTCTGTGGGTTCCCCCAGTTCTGTCGTTTTACGGGACTTTTCCTCCCGTCTACAAGTCACTGTGTGTCATCCCGGTCGCCACCGTTTCGACCACTCACGACCACCGGAGGTCGAGAGTTGGTGTGGGTTTGTGCACCACGCAACCGACGACATCTCATATACCTTTCGAGTATTAAATTCTTCTCATTGCATAAATGAACTTCAATCAAAAGTTTACATACTCGAATCTTATCAAGTGTCTTATTTTTAGTTTACTTCCCGGTCAAGTCAGTATTCTTTTCTATTTAAGACGTGGCCATCCTGAACAATCCAAGTCAGTGAATCAACACAGACTGAGAAACGTTGGGGTATCTGACATCGGGTGGTCCGAAGAGACAGGTACCCTAAGGGGTCCGTTCTTATGACCTCACCCAACGGTAAAGGAAGAAGTCTCGTAGAAGGATTGAGTCCCTAACTTGGGCACAGAGGACGTGACCGTCTATAAAAATGGTAACTCAGTGCTTCGGGTGACCATCCTAAATGACCGACAGTTTTGACTTAAAATTTTTTTCCCTTCCTTTGTAGTCTTTACAACAATCAACTTTTTATTTTATTGTGACGACTCTCGAATCTTCTCTTTACGACATTCTCTTCGATTTTTCATAAATCTTTACTTTCTTGTAGATTTTTCAGTGACAAAAACTTTGGAAAGAACCTGTGTAAAATATTGGAACACTGACTTTTACAGTCGGTCTGGTCGTCATACTAGTAACGGACCTTTGGACAATCTTTACACCGTAGGACCCGAGGTGGAGTCTCGGCGACTCAGTCTTAGACGTCAATAATTCTAGGGTCCTACTTAGTGTACGTGTGACTGCCCACTCTCCTTAACAAAATATCTTGACCCCTTTGACAAGTATGATGTGTCTTCCGTCGCTTCGATGACGATTCTGTGAGTCATCCCCGTGCGGGAAGAGGTGGAGACGAGAAGTCGCGGGGGAACACCTGCAGAGTCAACTTTAGGGTGTCCACATAGTCTCCAAAAGGACCTTACGGAGTCTTAATAGACGTAGTGAGTATACAGATGCCCAAAGGGAACACCGAGTCGACCATCTTTTAGGTGGACGTTACGCCCTCTGGGCCCAATCTAGGGACCCAACCCTTCTAGGGGACCTCTTCCCTTTCCGGATGGGTGAGGTCATAAGACCGGACCTCTTAAGGTCTGTCATATCAAGTACCCCAGCGTTTCCCAACCTGTGCTGCCTCACTGAAAGTGAAAGTGTACAGATGTCGGTGACGTCTACCACTAACGTCGGTACTTTAATTTCCTGCGAATGAGGAACCTTCTTTTCAATACTGGTTGGATCTATCGTATAAGTTTTCGTCCCTGTAATGAAACGGCTGATTCCAGGTAGATCAGTTCCGATACCAAAAAGGACACCAGTACATACCTACACTCTCAACCTGACACTTCTTCCGACTCGCGGCTTCTTAACTACGAAGACTTGACACCACAACCTCTTCTGAGAACTCTCAGGGGACCTGACGTTCCTCTAGGTTGGTCAGGTAAGACTTCTAGTTGGGACCCTAAGAAACCTTCCTTACTACGATTTCGACTTTGAGGTCATGAAACCGATGGAGTACGTTTCTCAACTGAGTGACCTTTTCTGAGACTACGACCCTCCCAAACTCCCGTCCTCCTCTTCCCCTGCTGGCTCCCACTCTACCGACCTACCGTAGTGCCTGAGCTACCTGCACTCAGACTCACTTGAGGCCCTCAACCACTACCTGTCCCTCCGGACCGCACGACGCTAAGTGACCCAGCGTTTCTCAGCCTACGCTGACTCGCTGATTTGACTTGACTTGTCTTAATTACTGACTCGAGTTGATCCATGGTTCCCTTTTTCTTGTACTAATAGAGTAATTTCATTATAGATACGTGATTCCACACTTTCCGATTTAACCCATTTGTAAGAGTCATTCATAACTGTAACATTCCCATACACAATTAAGTTCGCCTAAAGATTAAGTATTAGTTACCCTTTCTCAGAAAAACTCGACTCTTAGGAAGTCCTTATATAACAAGGATAGATGACGTCTGATGATTGATCGTCTTGTTTAAAAATCTTAAGCAAATACCTAGTTTATGACAATATTATTTAATTTGGTATAAGAAGACTCAATACCTTTATTACCACTACTGTCGATTCGTCTGATCGATTCTGATTTAATATATGATACTGTTTTATTCTGTCGAACACATGTATCTTGTCATTTGACCCAAATCCTAATCTCTTTTATACAAGTCCATCCTCACCTTTCTTCCCTTGACTCTTCCTTTAATTGTCTAATATATGAGTTAGTTTTTTTAGTTTAAAATTCTCCTATAGATCTTTTTTTATTTTCCCTATTTTTTCCGACTCCTTTATCTTCAATACATGTCTAACAAACCGGTATATTTAAAAGAATTTTTAACTTTGATCTTTTTTCCCCCCAATAGTTTACCACCGTAAAGATTAAACTTATTATTAGTGTCGTAATGACGGATGTGTTAGGTTCTCCGTTGCCACATGTCCCTTTCTCGTTTGAAGTCGTCTACGAGGATTTTAGTCCGTTCGAGATACAAGAACTGTCTCCAGGTTGTGAATTTAATAAATTTTGTTTACACTTCGTTTTCTTCGTAGAGAAAGACATTGAAGAGTAACCCACTGATTTGTCCATCCGTTCCGAGTTCTCTTTTTATTTTAATAAAGTTTTCCTTGAATTAAAACCTGTTATCTCTTGTCTTATAACATGTCATAGTGTTTGTTTTGTTCTTTTCGAGACGTCCATGTTAAGACAGAACTAAACTCGTCTTCGAATAAGTGTCGTTCTCGGTTCAATGAGTTTGAAAGACTCTGAACTAAAGAATTAAACTTTTGACTGAAATTGGTACGGATGAAAAAAAATCCCAACAGAGGTCCTGAAGCACTTTTCACATCTATCAAAACGGGTCTTTGTCAGTTATTTACAAACTAGAAAAGTAAGGTATCTCTTACTTTAACTCAATATTATTATAAAACTCCTATTATTCGACATTAAGTATAAGTTGTTTTCAAGTTTTTAATAGTTCTTCTCTCCTTCTCTTTAAATATGTATAATTGTAAATGTATATTCGTTAATATACATATCTCGTAGGGTCCACCGCGATCACCATTTCTTGGACAGACAGTTACGTCCTCTATGTTCTCTACGCCCGAACTAGGACCCAACCCTTCTAGAGGACCTCCTCCCGTACCGTTGAGTACGGTCATAAGAACGGACCTCTTAGGGTACCTGTCTCCTTGGACCCCCTGATGTCGGATATCCCAGCGTTTCTCGACCTGTGGTGACTCAGCTGAATTGTACGTACGTGCGTGCGTACATATACATATATAGACGAAGAAACTATATGTATAAATAAAAAAGGAAAAATAAAACGTAAGAATAAGATGTTGAAGAGGTTATGTGATTCTGTAGTAATATTTAATGAACATGGTTCCGATATTCGTCGTCTCGGTTTAACGGACCCATGTTTAAGATCGTAGTGGTAAAAATTTACATCCTAGAATCTTCTATATGAATTGCGATACACGAGTCAAAGGAGTAGACATTTTATTTCGATTCGTGTTAGGGACACAGAATGTATAAAGGACACCATAGACACGAACGAACCAACGGAACGATGGTAGGGATGAGGTAATCGTCGTCGAGTAAGGAAATGGAGGGTCGACGACTACTGTACATGAGGTTTCATAGTAGTCATTAGTCGGTTTTCAATAGAGTTCTTATGACACACACATCGTTGGAATACTAGGTGTTTCTGAATTTCAGGTTAAGTTAGAGACAACACATCTTTTAAAATTAAAGAAACGGAGGTGACTGCTCGGGACTCAGGTGTTTACCAGACGACAAAGAACCGAACATACCTGAAGAGCACACAAAAAGGGATCGGTCTAAAAGGACCCATAAAACTATCAGATAAACTATCGAGGCTAAACAAACGATGATAAATTATGGTAAAATTTTGGACTACCGAGTCGTCCATTTCTTAGACAGACGTTACGTCCTCTGTATCCTCTGTACCCAAACTAGGGATCCAGCCCTTCTAGGGGACCTTCTTTTTACTGTTGGGTGAGGTCATAAGAACTGACTCTTTAGGGTACTTGTCTCCTCGGACCGACCGATATCGGGTTTCCCAACGTTTCTCAGTCTACACTGACTTCATGTGTGTGTATGTATGTGTAAGTAGTAAAATTTTATTAAAAATTTAATATACCTATTTATATATAAGACATTTTACAAATGGGGATATCTTCACATAGATAGTCGTCTCCACTACTGAGAACATCTGAATTCTCACACATATTTGAGGTCTGAAAAGTGACACGTATCTATGTTTCTATCTGTCTAGTGATGACCTCGAGACGGTGGATGTCGTCTCGATTGTGTATCATCTGTTAATTATTTATAGACATCCTATTTGATTAATGATATGGTTGACAGAGTCTCTGACGATCAACGAGTAGTCATGGGGAAGAAAGGTAAGAGGGAAGAAAATGTCTTAGAGACTGAAATAGACCCATATAGGTAGTATTATAAAATTAATGTACGAATAGAGAGAGTAATATTATATTCGATAAGTTCTTGTTTTTGATACAGAGGAAGTTAGAGTAACAGTATTAAGGATGTGTCATAGACCGTGGATGCACCGTATCTCGTTTACAACCTACTTGCTGTGGTAAAAACCAGGTGAACAAAAGGGTCTAACAAATCAGTCGTGTGAAGTACTTTCTTTGTTCAAGTTCAGAGGTACCAGGAATGGAACAGTAAGTGGGGTCTAATGACCGAAAAAGGGTCGGCGTATAATCCGTTACCGAGTGGATACTCTTTTGACTACCCCGAGAGGGACAAGAGATTGACTTAAAGGTATTCGGTAAACGAGTAACACCCACCACAAAGTGGCTGAGAAGGATCTACGGTTAAAACATTTGAATATTAGGAAAAAATGCCTGATCATGTACCATGTCAGTCTAAAGGACACCTCCATTTGAGTCGTTACACCGGTGGACTCCAGTCACCCTTACTGAGGTAATGGGTAGACGAGGAGAGGTCGTCTTAGGTGCGCACGTAGAGGATTGACCGGGAGAGACGGAGAGAGTGGGAAGGACAACCGACTTTACGTCTATGTCACCACCACACTATCGAACCTATTTCTATTACGGGACCCTATTCTCCCGTCGTTCCATCTTCCTAGGACCCAGGGACAACGGTATCTGACGAGGACGGATCTTCCCATGTGCTCTCTCTTTATTTAAACATGGAATCAATTACAGAATTGATTATCTTTTCGTCTACTAGAGTACCCCAATGGGGAGATATGAGGAGAGTGAAGAGTCTGTCTGTTGGTTCATGGTCATCTCCATAAGAAATACCTAAGGTGGTGACGGTGTTTGGGTCAGGGTTGTTTCGTCCCCACTACACCCTGTTGAATATACAGGTAACCGATAAGGTGTCCCTGACAAGTACGGAAAAAGAGGGATTACCCGTCTCTAATATAGTCGAATGAAAGAAAACAGGTCATGACAGCCTGCTCTACTCAGGGTGGACAGTTCGTGGTTCTAAACCCCTCTTAACAAGTTGTGGTGCACCGTACTCAATTTCTTATCCGAAATAACCCTGATAATTACATTCGGTTCCCAGATACGAAAGCAGCAGGGTGTTTCTTCGTACGACGACCTCCCCCCACCACCACGACGACGACAACGGTGTCGGACTCAGACTCAAGACCATCTCCTTAGAGCGAACGGACGTTCGGAGGTGAAAAATCCTGTTCGTACTCTTCGTCGGCGTAGTCACGAGTCCCGAGTGACAGTCCGTCGACGTTACATCCCACATCGACGAATGTACTTCCCGGTCTCTTTCGGTTCGTAGACCTACCATGCCACCTCGATAGACCCTTTCCTTCTCAGTCCAGGACGTCCTTCGACTCGTACCATATTGGAGTGAGTGGTTCTCCTTCTCCGTCGGGAAAGAGGAGGTAGGTCGACGGAATGACAGGTCCTTTGGGTCCTGGTTGTCCCAGTTCGGTCCCGACGGTGAGAAACAGGTAACGATTCCAGTGTCTCAACGAAAACTTATTGCTGAAACTTTTTTTAGACAATCTAGACTAGTTTCATGGTTTTATGGATGTCTATCATTTCCCTTATGTTTAGATTTTAGTGGGAATTTGCCGTGTATGATTCTCGTTGTCTTAAAGTGTTTTAGTCGTCTTCTGAACACTTTGACCCCAAGTCAGTGGTTTGATGTCTAGAGTCTCTTATATTTTATTTAAGAATTATTCACTGACAATTTTGTCGTATCCATTACTCGACGTTACGTAGAGGATTTCATTATCCGTCTGACTTAATTTAATTATTTCTGATTTTATAAGATTCCAACGATATTAAAGTAAGAGACAGTGGAAGTCTACAAATAATACTATGGAACGAAACGCCCCCCATCGTGACTAAAATTTTTTCCAAAATCCAATTTTTTTTTTTTTTTTGAGAAAGTCACTCTTTCCCTCTTTTTAATGTCCACGTCGAGCACCTTGGGTCTCCAGAATACTAATCTGAAACTACGACCTTACCGACAGTTGTTATAAGGTAGCACCTTGTTAAAAACGGAGATACTGAAGATCGACGTTACCTCTTCCTTTTTGTCTTTTCTTTTTTGTTAATTCTTTTGACTTCGCGTATCTCCTTAACCCCTCGTCCCTTAGATCCTCTCTACACGGACACCTACGTACGTGTTTTCATCCCTGTCTTCTCTTCACTTGTCGTTTTACCCTTTAATAAGAGAAAAGGGAATAAAACATAAGGTATCGAGGATCTTGGGGGTGGGATCAAGTGTGTGAAACCTTTAATTTCCGTTTCCTTATAAGTCCTAACAGAGAAGGTCTTCCCGTCCCACCTCGGGTGACTTCTTGATGACTAACGAACCAAACCACAAAACGTTAGGACACACACACGAGTGAGTCAGCACAGACTGAGAACCGTTGGGGTACCTGACATCCGATGGTCCAAGGAGGCAGGTACTCCAAAAGGTCCGTTCTTAAGACGTTACCGAACGGTAAAAAAGGAGGTCCTATAGAAGGACTGGGTCCCTAGTTTGGGTGAGAGGGGACGTAGAGGCCGTTACAGTCCACCCAAGACACGGTGACTCAGTTCACCGAGCTTTCAGTGGAGGAGGAACTCCGGGAAAGAGGGGTGACCCAAGCGATTTCCCGTCCTGTGTCTCCTGAAGAGAAACGCTAAGTGTTGACCGAGAGTCCGTCTCCTAGGGACTTCCTCATGACTTAATTTATTCTTCTATCTAAATCACATCACAGAAGTAATTGGGGTTACTCTTTGTTAAGTGTCAAACAAATCAATTTTACTTATTTAAATCTAAAACATGGTTCAGACGGAGTGAGTATTTGAACCGTTTAAGCGAAAATTCAAAGCGTGCATTAGACTCTCACAACTGTTGTACACAGAGACCGAATTTCAGAGGTAATCCGAGACTTTCACTCGTCACTTTAGATTTCACTGAATTTAATGGGACGACGTTAAAGTTTATTTTCGTTTCGTGTCTCGGTAGTCTTCCTTACTAGTCATTCGTGACAGTGTTTAGGTTCTCCGGTTGTGTCACCCACGTCTCTGTCGGTCGTGACCTGAGAGTAAGAGTGTCAGTCCGGGAGCTAAAGAGTTGTTCAGTGATTACTCTGACGAAGATCATATTTCCTTTACAAATAGGTGTATTGCTTCAGACTGTATTGTTAAATAATACCAATCTGCGAAGGTAAATTCGCCGTTAACTCCGATAGCAATATTGTCGGAACCGTACCTCACTTACTTCACCTGACCAACCTCCTCACTCATGAAAATATTTGTGGACGTATTAGGAGGTTGACTGTCGGCGTAATTAGATGATAAAAGTCCCACTGACTCAAGCATTCAGATAAAATGTACAAAAGATCAAACTTTATTTTATAAATCAAAATATCATTTAATCTGGGTACAAGACTACCTCCTGATTTATGAGAGTTTTTATAGTATTTCTAAAGGGTTCCTGCTATATATAAAAACAAGTAATCTTTAGAATTTATGGATCTGTTATTCTTATCAAAAGTACTAAGACAGGGTTGAATTTCGGAACCTGTGAGCGCGTTGACTGTACAAACTGGAGTGCTAAGTTCTGTCTACGGCAAACAACGATCAGGCAGATTTAACTTAATAAATCTTTGTCATGATACCCGGTCACTGCCAGGAAAGACTATAAATTTAATTTGGGTAAAGACACTACGATAATAGTTTGACAGTCCATTAATTAATTTGTGACTCACGAATTGTGAGTCACCAGACCCTTTCGATAACCCTTTATATGTCTCATACTTTCACCGGGAATTAAAGTTCTAATATTAGGATAACATTTTTGTTGTGAATTAACAAATTTTTACTTTTATATCACGGAGGTTAGACTTCGTTATTTCAGATGAAATTTTTTTAAAAGTCGGGTCTTTTAGTCAGTTAATTATGAATAAATGTTACAATTTTGTTGTCGGTAAAGGAAGAGGTCCCCTAGAAGGGTTAGGTCCTTAACTTGGTCCCAGAGGTCGTAATGTCCACCTAACAATGGTAGACTTGGTGGTCCCTTCAGTTTTTGTTGTTACTTCTCGATATAAAGATTCTCCTCACCTTTGCAGAGTCATTCCATAAATACTTAAGAATATTAGATCGGGGTTTGATGGTGGGATCACAACAAAGAGTGACTGGGGGGTGGACGGATGATCTGACACGGACCTCGGCTTTCTCTCGTAAGGGAGGAAGGGTTTGAGTCTAACGTTCACACAAAGAGGACGTGAAGAGAGGACAAAGATAAGGATAGGTTGTAATGACCAAAAAGGTCAAAAATGTAACTTCATATCAACTAAACGTTTACAACACAATCAAAGTCCTTATATCGTTTCTTTGAGTAAATATATAATATATATAATAAGTCAATATATAATATATATTATATATATGTATATATATGTGTAAAAAACTAAGAAAAGGTAGTGTCTAGTAATGTTCTATGACTTGTATCAAGAGACACGATACGTCCTCCAAGGACGACACATAGACAAGATATACGTCATGACACATAGAGGTAGGAATGACATCAGTCTAATGATCGTAACTGATCATAGACACAAGAGGAGAAGAGAAACCCGTAGACCGACTTTATGCAAAAGGTAAAGGGAACGTGAACCTACGCCGGCATTCAGACTCAGAGTCTTTTGTTTTACACTTACCTTCACTACCCCTGCGAAAAAACCAGACCGGGTATTCTTGAAGACAGACGTCTGGAGTCTAAGATTCCTAGACGTTCTTTCATTTCGTTGGACATCTTTCCTAGGTCCCAGGGGTTTAGTGACACACTTCGTCTCTGTGGAAAGCAGCGACGAAACCGAACAGCCGGATACTACACTCACTCTTTATTTAGAGGATAACACAATCCTGCATCCTCACATTGTCGTCGGTCGTAGTAAGTGGAATTGTTTATGTGGATGAATAGAAAGTCAGTATCTACTTTCTAAGGAGGAGACGCTTCAGAAAAGGTAGGGGAGTCCACCTTAATTAATGGAAGAAGGAACACAAGGGTCTCGTAAATAAGACATATAAATAATAAATAACCACAGATTAAGTAGTCGATCGAACACTCGAGGGACTCCCATCTAGGACAAAATAAGTAGACCCTTAGGAATTGTGGAGCAAGTTTCATCAGTTTTTTACAAATAACTTTCAAGAACTTGTTACCTACTATAGCCTCTCGTAACAAATTAAAATGATCTTACAAATAAGTACTTAAACTAAATTTTGCGTTTTCTTTTGTGAAAAGGAAATGTCAACCACTCTTTTATGTTGACAACCTAGGTTGTCACATAAGTTAAACGTGAACTTACGGTACGAATTTGTCATTGTAAAGAAACCTATTTGCACGAAGTAAATAAACAGAGGAAATGGTACCCATCGTTAAGTTGGTGGTTTATTTCGATAGTTTTACACGAAGGAGAATGAGATTGAGAATTAACGTGGGATCCCAAATTCCCTGTTGTCCGACCATTTATTGTTACTAACAACGTTAAAAATCTCATCAAAAAGAAAAGAGAAACTGTTTGTTTTTCTCTAGTAACCTTCCTATGGAAACCATGAGGAAGTTTTTATTAGATCGGTCTTTAGTAAAATTTCCCGGACGTTTTACTTACAATTACATTTTGACTTTTGTACATTTCCGAGTTAAATATCAGATATTTCAGTTTTAATTTTGTTTTGGGTAGGTAAAGGTCCAAACATTCATAATGCACAGACGGAGAGAGGGGTCCGACGTAAGGGTATGAGGTCCTAAAGAACCTCTATGTTTACCCTACCTCGTTTTCGAGTGTGTATACGTGTGTCTGTTATACTGACCTAAGTTAGGGACCAAATTAATTACTTTCTCTGGTTTATGACATAGAGTCTCGTCTAAGATAACCGGGAGTCCTGGGACTCGTTCCTGTCTGTCAGGTGAGTCCCATCCCAGAGTGTCCTAGGTTCTCGTATTAAGAAGGATTTGGTGACGGGAACTTTTGAGTCCGTGGATGGTAATAGGGTCTTTCCATTCGGATTGTGTCTCAAGAGAACTGAGAGTTTGAGAGTCCGACTTCTGTCAGCGTAGACTCCTACGTTCACTTCCGGTCTTTCGTCATTTGCCTCCTTCCGGGTCTGTCAGGAGTCTTATTGGAATCCCTCAGGTAGAGGTCTCAGACAGAGTAAGATTTTAGAAAAACAGACGAACCGACGGTATACTCAAACCCGACTCCCAATACTAGTTTTGAAGTAAAGGGATGTGTGTTTTGATACGGTGGTAAATAGTTCTCCATTTATTCGTACTAAAAGTGTGAAAGATTGACACTAAAAAAAAAATTACACTTCATAACTTATGAATGTGTAAAAAAATTACGTTGATATAGATTAAAAAAGGATCCTCTATAACTGACTAAACAGAAGGACATCACTACTAAGATCATTTCGGTTTCTTTTGACCTAGTTTTCATTTGTATGCCCTTGGACACTATAAATAATCCCTTCAAAGGACACTCTTTTTCGGGTCTCGTCCTTAAGTCTCGTGTTAACGATTACTACAAACGATCATAAATCTTGTAATTTTTCCGGTACTTCTTAGTTCTGAAAGTATAAAAAGTTTTCTTATACTTTATAGAATTTTAACGAGGGAGAAAGTAACGTAATACTCTGTTTATTCATTGATCCTATTCATTAGTCCCGAGTGAAATAAAGGTTTCCGTTTCTCCCGTTTCTTGTTCTCCTTGTTAGTACAAGACGTAGGTCGGTTCATTATTACTATATAACCAAAGATTATGTTCCGTATGTCTGAGTGTCGTTACGAAAATACAACAATTTTTTCTTTTTTTTTTAACTTCTTTACATCTCACGTCTTTGGTAATATAGTAATTGTGTTTTTCCCTCTGGTGGCGGTAGACGTCTTAGGGAACCAGACGAGGGGCGATGGACCCCCCGAGTCAAACGTAGTCGTCGTAGTGGACGGGACCCTGCCAGCTTGCAAGGACACCGACGACGACCCGTCGACCGGGATAGTCAGTGGGTGGACCTCGCAGACGGAAGAAAAAGATGAATGTCTATGCCCCCGACCGTCGGGTGTATTGTCGACCCCTTCGGGTTACATTGGACGTTTACACCCCCTGAATTGAGAGGTTCACCGTTTGAGACTGGATGCCCACTAGCCTCCCTTCCATTGACAGGCCAAAGGGAAAAGTTTGACACCATTGTTCGTACTGTGTTTTAAATGGTAGAATCGGTATAAATGTGGATGTCAAGTTATTGTAGTTCATATAAGTGTGACGTTGAAAATAAGTGAGATCTTTAAAGATCTCACTTAAGTGGGTTCATATAAGTGAGGTCTTGAAAAAGTAGAACGTTTTGACTTTCACACATGGGTAAATCGTCGAGGGGTAAAGAGGAGGGGGATAGGGGACCGTTGGAGGTAAGGCAGATTCAAACTGTCGAAAGGTATCGAGTGGACAGAAAAGCACTGAGGGAAGTCACGAAGAAATGGAGTGACCGGACCGAAACATATAGGGTTTATTTAGTGATTATGAAGTTAGGAACGAAGTCCACTCAGAGATCTTTTAAGACCGATCTTGTGTCACAAGACGTGTGGACTCTTAATTCAGTCACCTCGTCATTTGGATAAAGAACCTCTATTTAGGTACTGAACCTATAATCCTGATCAGATCTTTTAATATAGTATATTATTTTATTATAAAGTATTCATGAGAAAACATCATTCATGGAAAACCAAAAATTTTTTTTTTATGGAATAAATAAACCGACACGATTTAGAATCAACATCGTGCACCCTAAAAACCAGAAACAGCACCTTACACTTAAGAATACTATACACCCTAGATGAAGGGACTCGTCCCTAGTTTGAGTCCGAGGGACGTAACCCTCGCACCTTAGAGTCGGTGACCTGGTGGTCCATTCAGGGGTTTCATGGACCAAAAATTAGAATTGAAAAATAACATCTATAATGGGTCATTACCACCATCGTCCCGATATCTCCGCTCCGTCTACCGTCGTCACACTAATCGCATCTCTGGTAATTGGTAATGACTCGACGAACCCGGTCTACGAGACATAGTAGCGTAAATTAGGGTGGACACCACTACAATTCAGAACAATAGTGGCGTCCTGTCTACGTGTTACCTCCAATAGTTCTCCTTGCCTCTTGAGCCGAACCCGGTGCCTCGATTCTTCACCGTCTTGACCCCAAACTTTACTTCGGAAAGACGGGATTCTCGGACCGAGAATTGGTACACAGTATCTATGGTGGAGAGAAAGTCAGTTTAGTTAGACTCAGGAGGATACACGGTCCTTGAAACGATTGTGAAATACAAATAGAAGAACAACAATTTCAGAGGTTTTGTTAAGATACTTTCCTTTTTCGGAGTTTCTACGTATTTTAAGATAGTAAAAGGGTTTGTTTAGATCCTTCTTTTATTCGGAAAGAACATATGAAACAACATCCTAATTTGTGTCTTTTAAATACCTTAACACTTCTTATTACGTATAAATGTTTTACATCAATCAAATCTTTTTATTTTCCTTCATGAAGATCTTTACCCTCATAACACTTTAATTAAACCCTATTTATAGGTGTGTGTTACTTCTAATACGTGTTAGTTATAAAACAGGTAGGAATTAGACTAGACCTTGAACAACGTTACAATCCCGGAGTAGGACAATCACTCATAGGAAATAACAAAAGGGGTTTATCAGACCCCGGGGACAGACAATGGTACTAAGACCGTCCTACGGTCTATCCATCGTATTAGGTCACCTTCCAGACTCGAGATGTCTTGTAGGGTTTAATGGTGGGATGAGTTGGTTTTCGAAGACCTCCTGTCCACACAGGAGAAATAGAACGAAAAAGGAAACTTCAGATCGTGTGTCGTTCCGAGTAATTTATAGTCATTCAAAAATTACCTTTTTCCTCAAAATTCTTTAGTTAGAGTTCCCAAACCCCATAAATATTCGACTTAAAATTTCTTTAGGATCCCGTGGGGTGAGGTCATGAGAACGGACCTTTTAGGGTACCTGCCTCCTCGGACCACCCGACGTCAGGTACCCCAGCGGTTCTCAGCCTGTGCTGACTCGCTGAAGTGAAAGTGAAAAGTGAAAGTATGTGACCTCTTCCTTTACCGTTGGGTGAGGTCACAAGGACGAACCTCTTAGGGTTCCTGTCCCCTCGGACCACCCGACGGCAGATACCCCAGCGTGTCTCAACCTGTACTGACTCCGCTGAATCGTCATCGTCGTCGTCCCGGTCTTCTCAGTTTGGAGTCGACGGAATTCAGAAACACAAAGTAATTTGTCGACTTGTTTTCACTTTGTTGGGTAGAGTCGTCCTTTCTCGTGTCTAAAGACATCGATGTGTCGGACTCCCACTCAGAGTCGAGACGATGAATGACCGGTACTTCACTGTAACCCGTCCAAATAAAGAAATCAGAAATAAAAGGTGACGGAGTCAAAGGAGTAGACATTATATTCCCATTAATGTCACGGGTGGGATCTCGCAATAATTCTTTTTATTTACTCAATTATAAACATATCGTCGTGAGTCGAGACACGGATATGTCTTATTTAATTTTATTATAATTTTGACCCACTTCCTTTCAATGTGGCGAATTTTATTGGACCTCAATTTTGAGGGGAGGCCTAGGAGGGGTGGTAAGATACGTTTTGTTTCTTGAGAGAGTGGCCTTCTTTTTTTTACCTGTAATTCCAACTAATGCGGGTCTAGGGTCGACCAGGGTCGGAGACCGGTTAGAGTCTTAAGGAACAGGGTCGGTAAATTCTCTATTGATTGGGCTTGTTGGGACCTCTTGTCCGAGGGAATTCTGTCACCTAAAGGTGTATATACGGATATATATGAATTGAGAAAAGAACCCAATCACATCGTCGAGTGATTAGACTGACGACGGGGAAGGGCGGAGTAATTTCCACTAGACAAGGACATTTCATAACCAAAGGAAAAAGACTTGGAGCGGAAGAGATTGAGGGAATGGGATGTGACCCAGAGGTACGAAAAACAAAAAAGACACTACCAGCGGAAGATTTATAAAAGTCTCGTACCAAAACACTTGAACCTGTTTTGAAGAGTCGGGAAATATGACTGAACTATACTCGAAAGTCAAGTCAGTCAAGTCAACGAGTCAACACAGACTGAGAAACATTGAGGTACCTGACGTCATACTCGAAATGTATTGTAATTTACAGTTTCATATTAACAGTTGTTCCTCTAAGGTCTGACATCCGTTAAGTGGACCGGACCTCCTTCGAAAGACGATTTGTTGACACAACTGTCGAAATAAAGGCAGACTAGTCTTGTCCGACATCCCGTGGGGGTAGGGACCGGTATCAACGACTGTCACTTCTTTTCCCCCGACCCCCGACCTTCGAACAGAAGACAGAAGGTAAGATCAGAGTAAAAGGATAATGAACAACAATTATGGGAATGATCAAAGGGGAACAAAAAAAAAGGTGTTACACACGACACGTTGAATTCTAGACATTCATTTGTAGACGAATTTAAAAAGTCATCTATCTCCGTCATAAACCGAGTTGTAAACCAAGGTAAGTTAAAGGGTTTGTGGTGGTCGTTGCAAAACACGACCCGTAATACGACACCTTAGGTTCTCTTTACTCCGGTGCAAGAGAAAGACTCTCTCTGACTGTACCTTTGTGTGTTGACATTCCATTTACACAACTCACAGAGTTGTTCTCTAATCTGTTACGCGTCACCAATGTGTCTAACTCAGACGGGACCCCTAACCGAAATAATTTTGTCTGAGTGTCTCTTACTTGAATACCAATGGTCCCTCCCCTTCGCACTCCCCTTCCCCATCAATCCCTCAAACCCTGACTGTACATGTGTGATGACATAAATCTTACCCACTGATTGTTCCTGAATGATATGTCGGGTTCCTTGAGACGAGTTACAATACACCGTCGGACCTACTCTCCCCTCAAACCCCCTCTTACGACGACGATTCAGCGAAGTCAGGACAGGCTGAGACACGCTGGGGTATCCGCCGTCGGGTGGTCCGAGGGGGTAGGGACCCTAAGAGGTCCGCTCGTGTGACCTCACCCAACGGTAAAGGAAGAGGTTACGTACTTTCACTTTTCACTTTCACTTCAGTAAGTCAGCACAGACTGAGAAGCACTGGGGTACCGGACATCGGATGGTCCGAGGAGGTAGGTACCCTAAAAGGTCCGTTCCCATACCTCACCCCGCAGTAGCGGAAGAGGCACCCCCTCTTACCCATATATATATGTATATATATATATATATATAAAAAAAAAAAAACCGAGCTACCGAAATGACACGTGGACTTTGATAGTGTTGTAACAATTAACCGACACATACACAATAATCAGTGAGTCGCAGACTGAGAAACACTGAGGTACCTGACATCGGGTGGTCTGAGGACAGGTACCTTAAGAGGTCCGTTCTTATGACCTCACCCAACGATAAAAGAAGAGGTCCCAATTGACCAACATAAGGTTATATTTTGTTTTATAAATTTATTTATTATATTGTTTTTTGTGACCAGTCAAAGTAAAGTAGTAAGGAACATAAAGTACGTAAAACAGATACTCCGACAATGGTCCCCGAGAACTCGACTTCATGTCTCTTATCAGTGACTAGTAGTATCAGAACTTGTGACACAAATGTCTACGGTACGAGTGTGACAAGCCAATGACGTTTACGTTTATTTTCAGTATACTCCATGGAAAATTTTTGGACGTCGAAATTTTACTCTAGTAATCCAAAGATGATGATGTGGTTAGGAACGACAGGAGCTTTGTCTTGACCCATGTGAAGAAGGGACACCACGGAGGTAGTGGTCTAAATCTTCAACTGGGGACTTGATGTATTTCCGGTGACTGACATTAACCCACCAGAGAGGTCTAGTCAGTCGGACCGTTGGGTGAGAAGACGTGGTCAAGTCAAGTCAAGTCATCGAGTCAGTACAGACTGAGAAACGTTGGGGTACTTAGCGTGGTGCGGTCCGGATGGACAGGTAGTGGTTAAGGGCCTCAAGTGAGTCTGAGTGTAGGTAGCTCAGTCACTACAGTAGGTCGGTAGAGTAGGAGCCAGCAGGGGAAGAGGAGGACGGGGGTTAGGGAGGGTCGTAGTCTCAGTAAAGGTTACTCAGTTGAGAAGCGTACTCCACCGGTTTCATGACCTCAAAGTCGAAATCGTAGTAAGGAAGGTTTCTTGTGGGTCCCGACTAGAGGAAGTCTTGCCTGACCAACCTAGAGGAACGTCAGGTTCCCTGAGAGTTCTCAGAAGAGGTTGTGGTGTCAAGTTTTCGTAGTTAAGAAACCGCGAGTCGGAAGAAGTGTCAGGTTGAGAGTGTAGGTGTGTACTGATGACCTTTTTGGTATCGGAACTGATCTACCTGGAATCAGCCGTTTTATTGCAGAGACGAAAACTTATACGATAGATTCAACCAGTATTGAAAAGAAGGTTCCTCATACGTAGAAAATTAAAGTACCGACGTTCGAAAGGAGTTTAGTCGAGCGACAGACGTCCGAATCTCACTACAGGGTAGAGTGGAGGGACGACACGTCCGATACATCAGAAATCTTTACTCGAGGTGGAGTCTTTGCGCAAGACTGTATTTCAATGTTTGTTGACAGTCCGACTGGTGTCAGTTCCTATTGAGGGGTCCTGAGTCCAACTGTTCCATTTTCTTACCTTACCTTCTTTTGATCTACGGACGGTCGTACTGACAATTTACAGTCGATAAAACCTCAAATAGGGGTGTACTCTATAAAGAAAACACGGCACTCCTGCTAGTGACTCTTTTGTACTGTTGTATTATTTCGGTGTCTTCTGTTGGGACAGTAATGACGACGTCCTTTATTTTGTGTCTAATTACAGAGGTTTCGGGTACAGTCCTCCCTATTACTACTACATATGTTTACTTAGAAGAGTAGGACCTGTTTCCCGAATTCACGGTGGATTTCGACTCATTATTAATATATGTCTAGTGGGTGCTGTTACGATAGACGATTCGTACATAATACAAGAGTGTAAAAGGTTTTCAAACAAAATATAAAAAGAGACTTTTAAGAGATTCAGAAGGGTGAACATAAGTTCACTGTATTTAATGTTTCATCGTGTCGTTTCGTGAATATAACGGATTGTTCCGTTTACGTCGGACGGTGTCCGTCGATACCCTGCAGTTCGGAGAGGTAAGATAAGGTGCGCGGTTCTCCTGACACGTCGACACTTGTTCTCTCCGTCCTCACTACACCTGGTACGTCTCTCCGGTAAACCGACAGGTTTACTTTTACCGAATATTTGTTAGTAAACCTTTTATCTAAGGTAAACACGAAGACCGGTGTCTTCTTAACCCACCTCTCACTTTTGATTTACCCTTTCTTAGTCTCCGGTGATTATGTTCCTTACCTTCTAGGTCACATTTGTAATTTCTACTTTCCTCGACGTTAGGGGACTAGAACCGGGATCCGGTGTCGGTAAAGTGATAATTAATCATCTGTTACATCGAACCGATCTCGTGGAGGTATGACTGTCATCGGATGACGTTGGAGTTACCTACGGAATCCTTTTGAAGTCTCTACTGGTTTGTTACAACAATTATCACTGCCGAATTTAATATGACTCTAGAAACTGGTTTTAAATTACATTCGATTTGAAAAGTCCCTACACGAAATAAAATATTATTCTTAAAGTGGATGTCGAGTGTCGTTTACTTACCCAATATTAATGGCTTTACGGTAGATCAGTACTTATTTAAAATCTTCAGAATATGTGAATAATTTTGGTTAATAATCGTCAAGAAACTTTCTTCCTTCCCACCCTTTCTTTTAAAACAAAAGAAAGAGGAAAGAAATATAAGAAGGGACAACCTCTACATTAGTCTGTGGTTCTTTCAGTGAACTTAAACTCGTTTCGGGAGAGAGAGAACAGAAGAGATATCTCAGTGATGATATAAGTGGATGGACAATCTTCCTGTCGTTGAATGCATCTGACGGTTTGCATTGTTATACTGACTACCGTCGATTACGAATTCACGAAGGACACAAGATCTGTGACAAGGGTCTAGAAGTGTACTTAATTGAGTAGATTAGAAATATTGTGTCATACTTCATCCGACATAATTCTAGGAACAAACTGTCTCTTCCTTTGTTTATATACATAATTAAAAAAAAGAGTATTCAATGAAAGAACTTTGTAGTTATCTCATGTACTGATCTTTTTTCTACCTCAAGAAATAGAGTAATTAATAAGTAGGTAGTGACTTTCGTGTAACCAGAATTGACCGACTACCCTATCCGGGAACCAGTGTCGGATAAGTAGACTAGACTACTACTATGCAGTATCTGAGTTTGTGAGAATTTTGACTTTTTCTACGACCTCAGTAAATCCCGTTATAGGTTAGGTGACGTTTTGGTAGGTAAGCCTTACCGAAAGTTCGAGGGGAGACCCGTGGAGGTCGGGTAGCACACCCACTTTACGAGACCTACAGTGTGAAGACAGCTAAGTGTGGGGACTGTGAGAAACTTTACCGAAAAGAATCAGTTAGTTCCTGAAGAAGGAACCATCACAATGAGGTACGTCCACTTTATCAGTTCTCGTTACAGTATTGAACAAAAGGAAAGTAAAATCACAAACAAAATAAAATCCATTATTAACGTTCTGTTATAGTCCACGGTATTTCCCGATGAAATCTACTTTCCAATTTCCTTACCAATTTGTATACGTTTTATTATGGGATGATTTTTATATACTACTTACTACGTCCTATATAGTTAAGAAGGAAAATTTCAGAGAGATAGGGATTTCCTCAAAGATTTATATGATGATATAAGGAGTCTGATGGAGGATAACAAAATTTATACAATATACATTAGGAGTACAAAAAAATTTAAAGTATTGAACAAACATTTTTATCTTGTATCGATTTTAGTTCTCAAACTATAGTGTCTTAATGTATATTACATTCCTTCCACCGACCAGAGGTAAACACTCAACCCTCTGACTAGGAGTAAGGACCACCAGTATAAGAGGAACGAAGGAGACCGACGAGGTGACCCCTTACACGATTCTGAGGAAATGTAACGGAATCGCTTTTGTGTGATTCTTAATGCAACTCATCCTTCGAGAACTTTTTCACTTCAACTTCGTCAAAAAGAAAATA
The DNA here is from genome assembly GCA_006410555.1 of Capra ibex. Classification (NCBI taxonomy): domain Eukaryota; kingdom Metazoa; phylum Chordata; class Mammalia; order Artiodactyla; family Bovidae; genus Capra; species Capra ibex. The sequence goes on along the minus strand of SJYO01018757.1, from coordinate 35,157,581 downwards.
TTTACCACACTTTTGAGTGATGAGGTAAGATAAACTCACTTTATTAATATGTGACCCAAACTTCCTTCTCCGTCTACCTCTTCTATCCCCTCCATCCTCTTTCAACCCCCCCCCTCCCTGTCCTTCTCCTCTACTGACGTCCTTATCCTGGAGAAATTCCCTTACCACACTTCCGTATCAATAGAAGTCTTGAAAGTCTGGTGTGTTCATATGAGTGAGAAGACCCCGATGATCGGTCGAAAGACTCGGGGAAATAGGTAGGAGATCTTAAGTGACGTGACACCGAGACCAAAAAAGGGAATGTGACGCTTTTGTACGAGTTTTTTTTTTTTTGGTGGAGTTCTAGTAGGTAGCAACAAGTCAAGGATTCGACATGGGTAGAGAAANCTTTCAACCCCCCCCTCCCTGTCCTTCTCCTCTACTGACGTCCTTATCCTGGAGAAATTCCCTTACCACACTTCCGTATCAATAGAAGTCTTGAAAGTCTGGTGTGTTCATATGAGTGAGAAGACCCCGATGATCGGTCGAAAGACTCGGGGAAATAGGTAGGAGATCTTAAGTGACGTGACACCGAGACCAAAAAAGGGAATGTGACACTTTTGTACGAGTTTTTTTTTTTTTGGTGGAGTTCTAGTAGGTAGCAACAAGTCAAGGATTCGACATGGGTAGAGAAACACTGGGGTACCTGACGTCGTGTGGTCCGAAGGGATAGGAAGTGATAGTGGATTCAAACGAGTAGGTATGATTCTGTATTAACTAACCACTGTTGACTTCATAATCATGGTAGTTTTCTTGTGAAAGGTATCCTCAATTTCGGAATATATCTCTCGACTTCACGGCCAGGACTTGAATCATATAGGTACTTGTTCACCTTTTCTATAAAACCTACAGTCACCAGGAAAGGAAGTTAAGGACTTCGAGGGGAACATAAAACATATTTTCGAGTAGATTCAAAGAGTCAAGAGACATGTATCTTAGAGAAAAGTCTTCCACCGACCGTAAGATCCGTCTTGACAGTGAACAAAAAGTCGCGAAAACGATCGTGTATCGTGTGTATGGAGGCACTTTAATAGACGGGATGGTATGAAGCTCAAGTATACAGACAGAACGGGTGTGGTCTGACGATCGGGGAATTCGCGTCTCTGACACAACCAGTTGAAATCTAAGGGTCGTGAAACATCGTCCGGACGGACTAGTAGGTAGGAAGGATGTACCGACTGAGTACTCCTTACTTTGTGCTCTTTTTCGATACGTACCCGTCAGAATGTAAATTCCTCTACATTATTGTCACTTGAGGCCCTCAACCACTACCTGTCCCTCCGGACCGTACGACGTTAAGTACCCCGACGTTTCTCAGCCTGTACTGACTCGCTGACTTGACTTGACTTGACTCATTGTCATGTCCTTCAAGACTGTTATGGAACGACCCATACCTGTTGTGGAACTGAATTTCTAGTTGTTAGTTCCGGTTCTGACCAATTAGAAAAGTAATTTTATATTTGAGCGATTACCATATGAACACTAAAAATAAATTACCTCAAGGTTGTGAGAGAAAGATTATGTCTCAAGTACGTTCGTATAAGAGTAGTTGACTTCGAAACTCATTATGGATGATTTCTTAGATGGGCGGTAGTTCGTTCGTGACTGATACTCATTCTCTTACTTGCACACCCATTCCTTTAGTGAGACCAAAGGGGAAAGGTGACGTTAAATAATGGGTAATTTTTATCCAACCCGAATTGGTAGAAATTCAATGTCCTCTACTTTTTAAGACACCAAGTTCCTATATCAAAATTCCGTAAATTTATTTTTAAACTTTACTGAATTTTCACTTGTCCTGTGGTTATTGATTTCCTTCTATTCGAACTACTAACTCGTCATCTAGTCCACTGGATTAGCGAAACTATTAATGAGTTTTTTACTGGTCTTCGTGTTCATGGTTTCTCACTTTCAGTCAAACCGTACCGAACCGAATTCATTGTTGGCTGTCACCCCTTCACCTTATAGAAAAATTATAACCAGAGATTAAACTGTTTTTATGTTAGCCAGTAAAATTTACTTTTAGTAAGAACTTTAGGTATACAAACTGATTATTTTTCTTGACGTTTTTCTAAAAATATTAATTAGTCTTCACTTTATGTGATTAACGTCATTTGTGTGAAGGGTATAGTTTTCCTTACCACCAAAAATTAACTTAACGTAATACTTTTCACGTACATATTTTCGTTTTAATCATTCACTCAGAATTTTAAGAATACAAGGGGTTCCTGATTTCCTTGAGAGTTTGTTTTGACATGGGATTTTCAGTGACCGAGTTTCCGTCCAGTATTGTGTAGAAACGGAGTCAAAGAAGTAGGTACTTTGTCCTTTGTGAAACTGTTTTAAACTTCACTACATCTTAAATCGTTCGTTGACGGACTCCACACGAACGTAACGTGGGGGAAGTGATTTGGAAAACACACACACACAAAGGTCCATTGTCCGTAATTTCGTCTCCAAATTTCTTACCAGGTGTCCAAAAACGCTAATTAAAGAAATTAGGACGATGATTAGATTAGTAGAAGTGTAGAGTCTTTTCGGAAACATGTCGAAAACTTATATTTACCAAATTAAACTAAACGAAATTTTTAAGTCAAATTCGATCAGAATAACAATGTTTCTCTGTGCAAATTTAAGGTCTAAATTTTCATGAAGTGTAATTGTTCCATAGCGGTCTGTGTGAGGTTTAGTCTTCTTAAGTTGGTAGAGACCCCCTATTCCTCCTTCCCTCTACCCCCCGCCCCCCCCCCCTCTTTAAGGGTCTTCTACGTAGATTCCTATTCCCTGAACCTTTTGTTTGTTTGTTTGTTTGTTTGTTTTACTGAAAGTAAGTGTCGTAGACCCGAATCTACAACTTTCTCAATAAAGTTACCTTTCCAGAGTCTGTTCTAATTTCTGTGATCTGAAAAGACTATCTAGATTAATTCGTCATCTTCGACTTCTTCTTACGACATGTTGTGGCAAAAACGGAAGGGTCATTCACCATCAGAGATACAATTTTTTTATCGAAATTAGTCATATTGACTGGAAACTGCCCTAATTATCGGATGGTCCGTACTAAAGAGTGTCATCCGACTTTTTAACGTTGATCGTACTCTCTTTTGATGTATTAGTGACTTCGTCTTCTGTTGTTTATTAAATATGTACTCAGTTAACTCTACCTCGTCGGGACGGTCCTACAGTCAAGCGGAGAGGAGTCGAAATAGGTGGTCTCTGCATTGTACGCATGTACAAAACCTCGGCACACTCCATTACAGAATCTTGTTCTATTATCGGAACCCAACAAGGGAAACCTTGTCGTGACTTCAGGTTACTGAGTAAACACGACACGGAACAATTTTGGTGGTGTCTGGAGTATTGTCCTTCTTGTGTCCCAATTCTTAGTTGTGTTAAGGACAGTGTGCGAATATAGGACGTCCGAATATTTTCCATCTTAGTTAGGTGAGGTCGTTACTCATTATTGAAGATACAGGAACTTCTTCGTGAAACTCTTTACGACCTCAGTGTCTTGATATGTAAGTCACTGGGACTAATTTACGAGATAAACGATATATAACATAACTTCTACCTCCACCCCGTCGTGTAATTATGACGCACGGGCCCGAATCTCCTCTTTTGGTCCATTGCCCCAGAAGGTAGTCCCTTGTGGTGAACGTTTGACGGCCGTGAAAGATTACTTGAAGTGACTTTAATCATAAAATATATTAGAACCAAATCGTCCGTAGGAGAAGGGGTTTTCTCTAAATAAAATGCTGGTGCTAGTGACTGCATAAGCAGATGTTTACGTGTGAGTACATGTCAGTGTACGTCGACCCCTACGATGGCTAAACCAACCAAACCTGAACGTTGGAACGGTTGACGAAGATACCATTATTTCTACTCTGAGACGGCCGCGTCCCCTGCGACGTGGACGCCCTTAACTCCTTCAGCCACTACACTCTCAAATACACCGGACCCCCTGACCGCTCGTCCGACTCCCTCACTTCCGTCCTTGTGACCCAAGAATAAAGTAGGACCTCTTTCAAAACACGGAAAAGGTACGAGTCATGTTCCCATATAACACCTTTTGTTTGTTCAGTCGATCCGTAACAAATATATATTATTTCAAATAGGAAAAGAACTATGGACCCGTAAAATAACACTGGTGTCTGTTTCCGTGAAGGTAATTTCTCAAAAGTGTAATGTCTCACTCTTTTTTTGAGCGTTGGTCTCGACATCTTGTCACCAAGAGTTTGAAACAATATGTAATCTCGTCGGACCCCTGGAAACCTTTGTAGGACTATTGGTCGGAGGTAGGGTCTGGCTGAGTTAGTGTTAGAGACCGTTACACTGGGGCAAAGATTTTGAGGGGTCCACTAAGGTTACACGTCGACGTAGACTCTTGGTTACCACGTCCTAAGATGTTGTCGAGAACCGAACGGACGTCGGTCGTCGAGAACGAGTCTTAGGGGACCTCAGCAACAATTTTGTGTCTAACGACCCGGGATGAGGGTCTTCAAAACCGAACCCTCCAGACTCGACCGAAAGGATTGTTCAAGGGTCCACTACGACCCGATAAGCCCCTGGTACGAAACTCCTAGTGACGGAGTCACTTTATCTAAGAGACCGACCTGTACACGAAAATGTAGTGGGAAAGACACTCACATCAGGAGTCCGGTGACAGTAGCTTAAGGGGACCACACGGGTAACTCTTACGTCTGAGAGTCCAGGGCAAGGTCTACACGATCCAGTCTTAGTGAGACCTACTCTGGGGTCTTCGAAGTGACATGATGGACGAGAACACTAACACCAGTGACTTCAGGCTCTTGGTGCCGAAATGAGGGAGAAGGACATACGTATACTTTACGACACGAGTCAGCGAGTCAGCACAGGCTGAAAAACACTGGGGTACCTGATGTCGGGTGGTCCGAGGAGACAGGTACCCCTAACAGGTCCGTTCTTATGACCTAACCCAACGGTACGGGAGGAGATCCCCTCGAAGAGTTGAGTCCCTAGGTTGGGTGCAGAGGGCGTAACGTCCACCTAAGAAATGGTGGACTTGGTGGTCCCTTCGGGTACGTATACTTTATCAAGAGGGGATTATTAGTTTACTTAGTTCATACCTTTCCGGTAACCCGGGGTTGTCTCTTCACCCTTTCTTACTTAGGGGACTCCACACTAAAGAAGTGACGTAATAAGTGTCCACAGTAAAAGTCTTGTGTCGTAGGCTCTTTAACTGAGACAGTATCTCTTTTCAGAGGTCGTACGACTCGTGGAGAAGTAATAGAAAAAGATTTTAATAATAAAATATAACCGTGTATCAACTAATTGTACCGACACAATCGAAGTCCACATATCGTTTCACTGAGTCAACATATGTAGGTACATAGATAATAAAAAGTTGTCTTAGTAAGTAATAAAAAGACTGACGGTGTTTGGAAAACTTAGATTCTTCGTCTTTTAGGAGGAAAGGTCGTTCAAGTAGTATTGTTGGTTATTAAAAAACGTCATAATGAAATGCAAAAGAACCGACGTTCATAACGAAAGAGACACAGGTAAGGACTCGAGTGTTTTTTATTGTCTCATAATCCTTTCCTCTATAAAGGAAGGACTTGAGTGGTAGGACTGTGAGAACTCAAATTAATCACTCCCGATTCTCCCGACCTAGCCTCCTCCGTTACCGTGGGGTGAGGTCATGAGAACGGACCTTTTAGGGTACCTACCTCCTCGGACCATCCGACGTCAGGTACTCCAGCGACTCTCAACCTGGGCTGACTCGGTGAAGTGAAAAGTGAAAATACGTGACCTTTTCCTTTACCGTTGGGTGAGGTCACAAGAACGGACCTCTTAGGGTCCCTGCCACCTCGGACCACCCGACACCAGATACCCCAGCGTGTCTCAGCCTGTGCTGACTTCGCTGAATCGTCGTAGTCGTCGTCGGGGTTCTCCCGACCTATTGTCTTGTCGAAGTAACAAATATTAAATTTTGACGAGACCATTGGATCAACTTCTGACCCACAATCTCGGTAAGTTTACACTATGTGTGTGTGTGTGTGACCTTATAAGGAGTCGGTATTTCTTACTTTTTACGGTAAACGTCGTTGTACTTACCTGAATCTCTAATAGTATGACGACGACGAGGACGGCGACGATTCAGTGAAGTCAGTACAGACTGAGACACGCTGGGTATCTGTCGTCGGGTGGTCCGAGGCGACAGGGACCCTAAGAGGTCCGTTCTTGTGACCTCACCCAACGGTAAAGGAAGAGGTTACGTGCTTTCACTTTTCACTTTCCCTTCAGTGAGTCAGCACAGGTTGAGAATCGCTGGGGTACCTGACGTCGGATGGTCCGAGGAGGTAGGTACTCTAAAAGGTCCGTTCTCATGACCTCACCCCACGGTAGCGGAAGAGGGCTAATAGTATGATTCGTTTCAGTTTATGTGTTTCTGTTTTATACTATAGTAAATACACGTCTTAGATTTTTTTTCTCTGTTTACTTAAATAAAGGTTTTGTTAAACCAAAATTGTTTATGTGTGACAATTATATCATATTATATTATATATGTTATTTGTTGTTCCAGGATGATATATCGTGTCCCTTAATATAAGTTATAGAATATTATTGGATTTTACATTTTCTTAGACTTTTTTATATATATATATTTGTACATTATATATATCGTGTCGTGGATTCACAAGGTATTTATCCTCGAAGACAAAAATGATACTGTATGACCTACGAGTTGTCTACAAATTGTTTTGTAGATAAGTTCGTTTATTAGTTTGGTGTCTCATGTAGTATTTTATTCAGGGAGAGTGACAGACAACGAAACATAAACATCTTATTTGCTTATTTGTGTACTGATTGGTTTATTTGTTGTCCTTTCCGTCAAATCCAGTTAGTTTGAAGTATAAGTCTGATTCAATAACGAGTCCCCTAGATTTTAAATTCTCACGGACCTACGTCTCAAACTAAGTCATACTTCATGTAAGTGTCTACACCATACGGTAAATAAAAATATCGACCCAGTCCAGGTTCAAGTGACACGCCTTCACTAAAACGTAAGGTACCCCGTTTCTCAATTGGTCCTGTCTTGTCGTGTGTCGTCTCACCCTTCACTAGAGGTCTCCGCCTGGGTGACCTAGTCGGGTCCCCCCTCGACTCCATCCCGTTGTCCTTCTCCCGGTAGTCTACCGATCTCTCTTCGTCCGCTGGCTCGATATTCGTGTACCTGTTACTTCGAACGTCTCTCCTCGACCTACCTGGTCCCCAGACGAAAGCGAAATGATACACAAACCCTAAAGAAGGAAATACAATTATTTGTATTGTTCAACATAAGAGATAGAGTACCATGGTCGTAGGAATTAAATAGTCAGATAGGGTGTTGTGTTTTGAGTCGTCGACCGGATACACAACACCAAATGATGAGTCTGTACAGCTTCTGCGTTGTGGTGTCCGGTAAAGTCGAAAATCTCAGGATTGGAGTGTGAATTTAAGTCTTTTACGAATAAATTTCTTTTAAGTAAAATTATTACTATGAAAATAAGAGTAATACTGTAAAAAGGTTGGACTATGAGTTTAGATTATATCGTTGTGTTACGTAGTAATTCAAAGTTGACATAATTTTATATGTATAACCCGGTATTCGTATGTCTGGAACGTGTGTGTGTGTGTGTGTGTGTGTGTGTGTGTGTGTGTGTGTTGAGTGTATCTACGTCGGTGAAGATATGTTCGTTTATTAGTTTGGTGTCTCATGTAGTATTTTATTCAGGGAGAGTGACAGACAACAAAACATAAACATCTCATCTATAATTCTGACTTAATTTAAACCCTGAGTAAAACCAGATTTCTCGAAGTCTATATTAGACGAAAATCGGTGAATCCCGGTCTCAAGGGGAGTTTCTTGTCCACTTAAGATCCTGAGTGAGTTTAAATGAATCTCCCAAAGTGTTGAAACTTCTGGACCGAGAACCTCCCCGAGAACACTTGTTCCCAGTAGAGTTACGATTTACCAAAACCTTTTTTCATTGAGGAAATTCGGACGTCATTTGTTCTTTTCAATAGAATGATCGAGACTTATCTTGGGATCAGAAATGATAAGTCCGGTGTATGTCGTTTCGATCCTAGATGGTGTCTCCCATTCTGGTCCTTGTAACGTCCACAGTTTTGACCATCTTCCCAGAAGTCGAATAAGTCTGTCCTGGATGTGTATATTTACTGTACATTTTTACGAACTTACCGTAATATCTTTACTATTATTATGACCACTATTGATTTAAACAACAAAAACAAATCAACGATTCGACACAAACTGAGACACTAGGATACCTGACATCGGACAGTCCGAGGAAACAGACACCCTAAAGGGTTCGTTCTTATGACCCCACCCAACGGTAAAGGAAGAGGTCCCCTAGAAAGACTGGACCGACGACGTAACCGTCCGTCTAAGAATAGTGACTCGGTGGTCCCTTCGGGTTATTGGTTTGTGGGCTCTGAATAATTCTCGAATTATATAAGATCTATGACACGTCCATAAAATTTCCTAATAGAGTGACTACGAGGTTATTGGGGTACTGTACCCATGACGGAGTAGTAGGGGTACAATACCAAATCCCTTGACCCGAACCATTGTGACTCACTCACCGGGCTTCAGTACACGTTTCGATCTTACAGTGGGACCCGGACCCTTCAGGTCCCAACCTTGGGAGTCGGGATGGGATCAAACGGAGTCACCTCTCGGGGACTCGTCCCTTGAGGAGGTACCGAGAGCTAGAATTTACTATTTAGTACGTCGTACCTTCTTGACCGTGTATTAGTTCTTTCTTATAATTTCACTCCAGGGTTTCCGGTCACACCCCTCGATCTTCGGGTTTATTCGGTCTGGAAAACCGTATAATAACTTTTACTGTGTTTTCCTGTAAAATAACTACCCTAAGTTCTAACTCTTGCAAGTAGACGTTCGCGTCGACGTTCGGGGTCGACTCGTCAGACCTCCCGATTACCCCAATCCAGAAATTGTCTCCTTACTCTTTGGTGGTTCCCTTATTATATAGGACTCTCTCTTCCGACGACGGTACGTTTCCGAATCAGATTTTCCGATTGTCTCAGTCCAATCTCTCTGTGGACTAAGACTCAGTAATCACACACAATGAGAGTCGGGGATCCGAACACAGCCTTGAGACCCCTGACCTCTGTCTTGTGGTGACGAAGAAATTTCGGGGAATCTGAAACTTCTCGTCAGGTGAGATTGCGGGTACAATGTTCCGTATCGTGTGCACCCTCCTTTTCTCGAAACGGGTAAACCCACCTAGGAACTTCGACTGATCTCTACACTTACCCCCGACTTGTGTCCCTGTCGGTACGGAGTCTCGAAAGCCTCACCCTCCTCTGGGTGTTTCGATATTCTATCCGAGGATTAGTGTACCGACGACCCTTTTTCTTGAAGGATCTGGTTCACTTGTTTTCTGAAGGTTTTGTTTGACCTCTCAACCATACACCTCCTCTAAATTCCCCTCTTCCTTAAGAACGTTAAGACAACCACCACCGTCTATGTTTTACTTTAGTACTGTCTCTCGGTCGGATCCTTACTGTTAAATTATCAATGGCTCCGGGAGTATATGTCGGTCCAAAGACCATGGAACCTTTCGAGTCCAACTAATATAATTATATTCCAGACCAGAACCTTTCTTGTTTCTTTCCCTGGTTGAGTAACAAACGGTGACAAGAACGAAAACATGTTACAATTTTTTCATAGTTTTATTTTTTAGTCGCGACTGGTGGAAAAAACGTAAGTATCATACCAGTTCAAAAGGTGTCGAGACGTCTCTAATTGGTGTTATCAAGGACTTAGGTTCTTGATGACACCAATTGAGACGTCAGTATCATTTGAATTTACCATAATCTTTTACCCTCGAATTTTTATATATATATAAGTTTTTGATCTGTTGTCATATAGACTCAATAGTCACTCTATTGATCTACGAATCTCATACGAAGTCTCAGTAGTTAATAAGTATTGGAAGAACGGAGATGAAACGGTGGGTATTTCTGTTTCTAGTTATACTAGTAATCGAAGTAGGAGTGTCAAATTCCCTACAAGTTGACTTGATACAAAAGAACACTTTTACGAGACTTTTGACTTCGAGAACTTCGAAGGTACAGGGTGTAAAGATAGGTGTCAAACATATTTCCATGTCTTTATTTTGATTGGGTTGTACTTCACTGTGTTGACTCAATTTCGTTTACACAACTTACCACTATTTTACTTCTAAGTGTTTCGTGAGGTGAACGTACTCGTTTTGGTTCTACCTTACATTGTTCCTGTATAAAAAGTAATTGTTTTTTATAAAATTGACGTGTCCATATTCTTTCACCCCCTACCATGTCGAAATTGGAACCTCGTAAACTACATCCTTTTTGGAACCGTCAAAGTAGAATGGTACTCGACGTATACTCAGTGGTCATTCTAGACCTACGATTTTCCTTTACCTTGGTTTTCGACGGGATTACCAGACACTTAGGATGTCTTCTCTCATCCTGACAAGGAAGAGAAGTTGACCTTTAGTTGAACATGGTTACGTCGAAGGTACTTCACAAACATTGTACTAAATCTGTGTGATCCCAAATTACGCCTCTTCCACTACCGTGGGGTGAGGTCATGAGGACGGACCTTTTAGGGTACCTACCTCCTCGGACCACCCGATGTCAGGTACCCCAGCGATTCTCAGTCTGTACTAATTCACTGAAGTGAAAGTGTAAGTACGTAATCTCTTCCTTTACCGTTGGGTGAGGTCACAAGAACGGACCTCTTAGGGTCCCTGCACCCTCGAACCCCCCGACGACAGATACCCCAGCGTATCTCAGCCTGTACTAACTTCGTTGAATCGTCGTCGTCGTCCCAAATTACCGAAAAATTCCTGATCAGATCTAAGTATTATTAGTACTCGTTGTAAAAGGTCATCCTCCTTTTTTTCACGAGCTTCAGCGTTTGTCAGTTAAATGTTTATGTGATACTTTGAGTTGACTAAGCGTTTCGTGCCAACCCACCCTCTTACGTTCATGAACCCCGATACAGAGTCTGTGTGTCGGTGGGGAGGACCCCCACTCGGAGAGTAAAGTGTCCTCCGCGAACGAGAGAGAGTTTTTACTAAACTTTTCTACCTTCATTTAATTGTATAACTAAAGGGTCGTGAGTTTTCCGGTCTTCGTCGTGCGTGAGCCAGTACAAAGTTTACTACCTTACACTTTAATTTAATTTCCGACGTAGACACGAGTCAGGGATTAACGGTCAGATCACTTACAAAAATTCCTCGTGTCTCTCCCCTGTCTCTTTACTCTTCTCCTTCTTCGTTCGACTCACGTAATCTGTCGGACTTTTTGTGCTCGACATTGTGTTCCTTCCCTCCGGGTAAATTCTTAAAGGTATGTGTTTAATTTCAAGAGTCAGACGAGTCAAATCAACAAGTCAGTATAAGTTGAGAAACACTGAGGTACCTGACGTGTGGTCCGAAGGGACAGGTAGTGGTTGAGGGCCTCGAACGAGTTTGAGTTCAGGTAGCTCAGCCACTACGGTAGGTTGGTAGAGTAGGAGACAACAGGGGAAGAGGAGAACGGAAGTCAGAAAGGGTCGTAACCGCAGAAAAGGTTACCCAGTCGAGAAGTGTAGTCCACCGGTTTCATAACCTCAAAGTCGAAGTCGTAGTCAGGAAGGTTACTTGTAAGTCCTGACTAAAGGAAATCCTAACGGACCAAACTAGAGAAACGTCAGACAATTTAGAGGTATTAAATTTTATGTTCTTTTTGACCAGTAGTCAACCGGAGAAACTGTTATGTCCGTCTTCAATCGGAAGGAGACTGTAGTAAAGTCCATAGACTTCTAGAAATCTAGAAAATAAGAATCCTCTTTAATTATAGATCCAAATAAAAGAATTTAATAGTGAAAGAAGTAATGGGTAAAAGTCCGAATGTGGACAAGCATTTGTTGAGAGTCCAATTGAAATTACAAAGATTAATCAGAATCCTACATCAGATAAATATTTTATCTAACGATTTAATTACAAGTTAAGGAGACACCGTTAAGGGGACAATAGTTGTCGATGTTTGTTCAGGTATGATCTACCGATGAGAAGTAAACTACTTATATACGAGACTTGACTGTTATCCATATAAATCACTATTTATACTATTTAAGGATATTAATAAAGATAACCATGTTTTACACTCGTTTGAGGTCCTCTGTCACTTCCTGTCCCTTCAGATCACACAACGTCAGGTACTCCAGTGTTTCTCAACCTGTACTGAATCATTGACTTCTTGTTGTTGTTATTTTTACCTTTTTTTTTTGGTTATGTTACTAAAGAGCACAAAAAAAAGAGGTTGAGATAAGACACCTTATGACTATAGGACTATCCACAATGATCCGTTTTCTATTAAAGGTCAACAGTTTAGTTAAACTCTTTGTGACCCTATCTGTCAAAAGAAATGGCACACCGAAGAGTCTTGGGAAGTATACTAAGACACACACCTCCTCTCTCTAAGTCATATTGTAAAGGTTTTATCTTGTAAACAATGAGAGAGGTCCCTGTGTTCATACGTCCCTTCGGGTCGGGTCCTTGTACCGAGTAGAGGGAGTCGGGTGTGTTAAGAGACGGGTTTAGGTAAAAGTTTAGTGTAAAATTTCTAAGAGTTTTGATTCACTGTCATATCGGTCACCGGAGTCCTGGAGTCGTCGGTCTACGGATTCCGATGTTTGGTCTTTTACGACGAGCCAAAGTTCTATCGCTCGATCTATCTTCGTCTGCTTTGATGTCTTTAGACTAACTTGACATATATGACAGTGGATGTATGCCTGGGTTAAGTCAGGGTGAGTCAAAAAACATATAAATTTCTTTACGAATGAGACCCCTAATCTTTATTTTAGCACGTAACTGATAAAGGTAGGACTTGTGATGTCCTACCTTATGTATTAAAAAGAGTCGATCGTCAGTCTTCGTACGTTAGGTTATTTGGTTTTACAAAGTCACTGTCGATGACGATAGTAAAATTAATAGTTTAAGTATTCACATTCAATATATCGTATTAAGTTTGTCTTAATATAGTAAGTGAGTAATTAGTTGTTTCTATATTATTGACGAGGAACACTTAATTCATTTCAAGATACGTACCCCCCTCCCATATTTTGTTATTCTGTAATCAGGTAGAGAACTCTTCGAATATTATTTCTCTATCCTACGTCCCTGTATTGGTTAATTTTATGTTTCGTTATGTACGATACTTCTCTACATTCATGTTTCACCAACCCTCGGTACTCTTTACCTTCTCCTCGTCTTATATTAGGTGTAATAATATACTAAATCTCATCTCCTCCTCAGTAGGGGTTTAGTACGGTCATTCCCTTGTGAAAATGAGTGTCTTAACCGTTTTTATTTTAACAACTGATTACCTATATCACCATTATTCTTTTGTCGTGAGGGGATGTGACACCTACCGTTATTTTTAAACATGTTCGAGAAGTCTGTCGTATAATCGTTATGGATCCTTTCAATTTTTATTCGTAGAGGAGTCGTGCAATAAAGTAATGATCCTTGAATAAGATGTACTTTCAAGTGCACACTCGTTTTGTATGTCCAAGTTTCTATATACGATATAGTGACAAATCTTATAGTTCGTCTAGTCTTTGTTCGATTCACAGGGAGAGTTATCCTCTGACCGTATGCCGTGGAGGTTTACAACCTGACGAAACACCGACAGTCATTCTTGGACCACTTGAAGAATGAGAGTCTCAGTCTAAAGATTCCCAATATCCTCAGACGGTTCGTTTGTTCTAGGTGACGGGAGTTATTAGTGAAGTGGGGTGAGGTGACCGGAAGAGTGACGAGGAGTCCTTTTCCGTGCACCTGGGGTTGCAAGTGACGTCGTAATGAATGTCATCGGTTCTGTACCTTCATTGGATGTACAGGTAGTTGTCTACTTACGGATTTCTTCTACACCACGTACCTATGTCACCTTATGATACGTCGGTACTTCTCTCGTTTTGATACGGCGAGCGTCGTCGTTCCGACCTGGCTCTCTGATGGTATGATCCGCTTCGTTCAGTCTGTTTCTGTGTATAGTTTACTATTGTGAGTATACACCTTAGAATTTTTTTTAACTATGTGTACTTAAATAAATGTTTTGTCTTTGTCTGTGTGTTTGAATCTCTTGTTTGAATGTCTATCTCCCCTTTTCACACCCCTATTTGATCCTTTAATCCTGACTGTATTTGTAAGTCATATTTTATCTATTGGTAGTCCCAGGATGAATATAAGTTATGAAGTTGGGTATAACCTTTTCTTAGACTTTTTTCTGATATATATATGTAATATATATATTATAGATATGTGTATTGACTTAGTGAAACGACATGTAGACTTTGGTTGTGTTGTACCATTAAATTGACATGAAGTTACTTTTTTTAATTTTTATTTTTTGTACAGAGGGTAAGACACGGACACTTGACGGGAGGGAGAAGAACCTTGTGATAGGGGGATCTAAATGAGTGTCTAATGAGGAGTGGAGGAAGTTCTGTGACTCGTTTAGAGTGGAAGAGTTACTCCAAGAGAAATCGTGGGGTAAACTTTACCTTTAAGGACGAGGGTGTTGAAAAGGAAAAGGAAAAAAGGGGTGTCATAAATAAGTCAAGGCAAGTCAATAAGTCAGCACAGACTAAGAAACGTTGGGGTACCTTAACGTTGGGGTACTTCGTGTGGTCCGGAGGGATAGGTAGTGATTGAGGGTCTCAAATCAGTCTGAGTGCAGGTAACTCAACCACTACGGTAGGTTGGTAAAGTAGGAGACGGTAGGGGAAGAGGAGGACGGAAGTTAGAAAGGGTCGTAGTCCCAGAAAAGGTTTTTCAGTTGAGAAGTGTAGTCCACCGGTTTCATAACCTCGAAGTCGAATTTGTAGTCAGGAAGGTTACTTATAAGTCCTGAAATTTACCCGACCAACCTAGAGGAACGTCAGGTTCCCTGGGAGTTCTCAGAAGAGGTTGTGGTGTCAAGTTTTTGTAGTTAAGAAGTCGCGAGTCGAAAGAAATATCAGGTTGAGAGTGTATGTATGTACTGATGACCTTTTTGGTATCGAAACTGATCTGGTTGGAAACAACCGTTTCATTACAGAGACGAGAAATTATACGACAGATCCAAACAGTATTGAAAGGAAGGTTCCTCATTCACAGGAAATTAAAGTACCGACGTCAGTGGTAGACGTCGCTAAAACCTCGGGTCTTTTTATTTCAGACTGTGACAAAGGTAACAGAGGGGTAGATAAACAGTACTTCACTACCCTGGTCTACGGTACTAGAAGTAAAAGACTTACAACTCGAAATTCGGTTGAAAAAGTGAGAGGAGAAAGTGAAAGTGGTTCTCCGAAAAATCAAGAAGAAGTGAAAGACGGTATTCCCACCACAGTAGACGTATAGACTCCAATAACTATAAAGAGGGTCGTTAGAACTAAGGTCGAACGCGAAGTAGGTAGGGTCTCAAAGAGTACTACATCAGACGTATATTCAATTTATTCGTCCCACTGTTATATGTCGGAACTGCATGAGGAAAAGGATAGACCTTGGTCAGACAATAAAGTACGGGTCAAGATTGACAACGATGGACTGGACGTATGTCTAAAGAATTCTTCATCCATTCCACCAGACCATAAGGGTTGAGAAGTACTTAAAAGGTCTCAAACGACACCAGGTGTGTCAGTTTCCGAAACTGTGTCAGTTGTTTTGTCTTTAACTACAAAAAGACCTTGAGAGAACGAAAAAGTTACTAGGTTGCTTGCAACCGTTAAAAACATAAATAATGAAAGATAATATTGTATGATTTCTCAAGTGATTTATTTCACAAATAACAGACAGAGAAAGAAGATTTTGTATTGTATGTTTCCGTCTTCACAAATAGTCAAAACAAGTGACTATCTTGGATTCACGGAACGTGTACAACGTGTATCATCGAGTAGTTATTTACAAACAACTTAAATTTACTTGTGTGTGTCTGTGGGTGTTCGTATGACCGTGTGCATGTATTTGTATATGTGTGTGAATATGATATTTCCTTATTGAAGGTTTAATACCACAATTCACTTTTTGTTTTATATTTTCACATATATACATACTTTCGGTGAGTCAACATAAGTTGAGAAACGTTAGGGTACCTGATATGTAGTCAGGTACCTTAAGAGATCCGGTCTTATGACCTCACCCATCGGAAAGGGAAGAGGTCCACTGGAAGGGTTGGGTCCCTAACTTGGGTCCAGACGGTGTGACGTCCACCTAAGAAATAGTCGACTCGGTGTTCCCTTCGGAAAATTTTTATACCGATATCATTTTATATTTTAGCACATAGACTGAACGTAAACACCTAGTATAATATAAAGATAACTTGTCATGACGAGAGAGAGGTTTTTGTTTATTATATCTATAGGTATATTGTGTGTGTGTGTGTTTGTGATTATTCTTGACATTTCTCTGAAAATTTATCCCCACGCACACACCCACGAGTCAGTACATACTGAGAAACTCTGGGGTACCTGACATCTGGTGGTCCGAGGAGACAGTTACCTTAAAAGGTCCGTTCTTATGACCTACCCAACAAAGGATGAGGTTCCCTAGAAGGCTGGGTCCCTAGTTTAGGTGCAGAGAACATAGAGGACGTAACCGTCCGTCCAAGAAATGGTGACGTGGTCGACCCTTCGAGAACTCACTCAGTCTAGACATTTTTTTTTTAGTCAAAACAAGAAGATAAATTGAAGGGACTCGGAATCAAAAGAAGACGTAACCGTCCGCCTAAGAAATAGTGACTCGGTGGTCCCTTCAGAAACTCGGAATCAAAAGAAACTCCTATACTAGGGAACGAGACGTCCTAATACCATCTTTAATTCTTTATTCATTTCATGAACCATATCACGACCCTAAACACATAGGTCTCCTTTTCAAGTATTCGGAACATACTTTGGTGCTCGGGATGGTAGTTCGTCACCCGGTCAATGGTGTAAAGACGTAACAACACGTCTAACGTAAAGGAGTCCCTTTCCTTTTAATTTCTGTGTTATTTCTAAATGTAGAATGTGTCTTTTTGTGTTCGTCCTTTACTTACTTCCTTACTTCCCGACTTAAAAGTCATGTCCTAATCACGGTATAAAGATATACGTTTATCAACGTATTATAAGTCCTCCACGGTTTAACGAGTTGTTACTTTTGACGTTACTATCCTTTCCCTTTAATCTTAACTACCTGTCTGTTCCTCGTATATGGAAGTAAGGTTTGTACTCCCGCCCCAGACTGGACCGAAGTGGAGGTTCGTTCTCAACTAAACTTTTGTTCTCCTTCACGAGATATTTTCGGACTCTCTAAAACCCGTCCCCTGTGTAGTCGACTGCCTCAGGAAAACTTTCGGATAGAGGGGTTTTGTATCCTTAAGTGTCTCCTGGTCTCCCTCTTTGGTCTTATCGGTAAGTTCTCTTTACTTCGCGATATAAACTTCTACGGAACAAATTGTAAAAAATAAATAAATAAATAAAAAAACAGATTGTAAAAATTTTTCACTAGTAGTCTAAAGTCCACGGGTTCGTGTCAGACAGAAAAGATCAGGTCCAGTTGTACCGTCCAAAAGTTTAATTCGACCTGAAGTGATAGACGGTCTAGTCTCCCGTACCTCCTCTTATTCTTCGTAGAGAACTTTATTTTTCGAACACATTACATCACATCGTAAATACAATCACCGACCTAAATAAAATTTCCGAAATCCTTACTAAAATCAAGACATAAGTTTCTTTGTACTTCTCCAGTGAATGTAAAAAAATCAATATGAAATGACGTAAAATACCTCCTTTAAAATATTATAAACACACAAACACCTTTGTTCTTCCGGGGCCCTGTATAAGGGGTGCTTACAGTGTCCAATTCTCACAGTCTCTGATAATCTCTACCCTTCCGATAAGTCATTTGACTCCAGGAGTTCTGTTTCGTCGAATCTCTAGTATTACTGTCGATAGTATCTTAGTCCCTGAGACCTAAGTTGTAAGTAATCACACCGGACTCGTGTGCATCACCTCCCCTGTATTTCAGGACTACGTGACTTTACGTGTTCCATTCTGTAAACGTAAAGTACGAGTAACGTCACACTACAATAACCTCTGAAAGTTCATCGTGACCGTGTTAGACTAAGTGTACAAATTTTCTAGTGAAACCCGATTAAGACTATTTTACTACCACCATCACCGTCGTGTTAAAACCTAGAGGGATCTAGGGGTGTATTTTTGTCTCATTGGTCAGTCGGTTCAGATTTGGGAGCTGAGACAGTATGTCTCACTTCATTCAGTCTTTCTCCTTTTTTATGTAGTATATAATTGTGTATGTACACCTTGGATGTTCTTACGATGGTACTTTCAATCAGTGAGTCGGCACAGATTGAGAGACGCTCGGGTACCTGACGCCGGGTGGTCCGAGGAGATAGGTACACTAAGAGGTCCGTTCTTATGACCTCACCCAACGGAAAAGGAAGAGGTCGCCTAGAAGGGGCGGGTCCCTAGTTTGGAGCAGAGGACGTAACTTCCGTCTAAGAAATAACAGACTCGGTGGTTCCTTCGGGTTTCTTATTCGCCGTCTACCATTACTTTCCCTTTAAGCGAGTGAGCACAGGCTGAGAAACGCTGGGGATGTCAGAAACCTGACATCGGACGGTCCGAGGAGACAGGTAACTTAAGAGATCCGGACTTATGACCTCACCCATGGGATAGGGAAGAGGTCCCCTAGAAGGACTGGGGTCCTTAGTTTGGTCCCAGAGGACGTAACGTTCGTCTAAGAAATGGTCGACTCGATGGTCCGTTGTCTTCTTCCCATGTCTACTTGGATAAGGTCCAGTCCTTATCTCTACGTCTATATCTCTTGTCTACATACTGTGTCCTACCCCCACCCCCCGTGTTTAACCCTCTAACCTTAAATGTATATATGTGATGGTACACATTTTATCTACCGGTGACCCTTGGACGACATATCGTGTTCCTCGAGTGGAGTCACGAGACACTACTGGGTCTCCCCATCTTACCACCACTCCGACCCTCCCTCCGAGGTCTCCCTCCACATATACACACATATATATTATATATATATATATATATATATCAACTCAATGTAGTGACATATCGTTTTTGATTGTGTTGTAACATTTCGTTGATACACGTCCGCACACACGATTCAGTGAAGTCAGTACAGGTCGAGACACGTTGGGATACCTGACATCGGACGGTCCGAGGAGACAGGTACCCTAAGAGGGCCGTTCTTATGACCTCACCCGACTGTACGGGAGGTGGTCCCCTAGAAGGGGTGGGTCCCTAGCTTAAGCGTAGAGAATACAGAGGACGTAACCGCCCGTTCAAGAAATGGTGATCACGGTGGACCCTTTCGGGCTTGGAGATTACTGTTGTGAATGTGTTTTGACCTTCTGATACATCAAGTGTCTGAAGGTGTAAGGTTGGACCACTCCTGTTTGACGGTCCTCTGTGTTATAGTCATAGACACGTCCTCTTTCGTCTCTTCGTCGCTCCGGAGACCACTAGACTGTTGTCCTCCGGGGATTTCTCGGTTGTCTAAGTGAGCTCTCACGACGTCTGGTCAAGTTAGCATCACCGGCTTTGACGGGTCAGGTTCTCGGTCACTCCGCTCCGGACGAGACTCCGTCTGATCGAGGGCGCTGGAAGATTTAGACTAGGTAGGTCCGTAGGGAAGGTCCTGTCCTAGGGTCTGAGTCCTCTTTGATGACCCTCACCTTAGTTTGGGTTCGTCCTGTCTTTGTCACTACTTCCTTTCTCTTCTAGGTCCATTCACCTTCCGTATAAAAGGTTTCTACGTGGGGTGTTTTGAAGGTATGATGTACAAGAATAAAGTACCACTGGGACTGTGGGGAGGGTAGTTTACTAATCCAGATACAGGGAAGAGGGGTTTAGACCCGTCTTAAGACACTGTTTGTTTGTTATTTCCTCCCATTTTTTCTTAGGTGGACCGAAAGTTCCGTTCTGGTATCGTTACGGTACGTGAAAATGGAACGGGAAACCCCTACGAGGAAGAACCTTGGGTCGACGGTAAAACACCCCTTCGGGTTTGTTTCAGTGCACATATCGGACCGACTGTTGACTCGACTACGGGGTCGGTTATTGTCCGAACCCAGAATCTTTCATATCTCACCGGCCCGGTGGCGAGCACACGAGATAGACTTAAGGACCGGACTTCTTAGGTTTTGGTACCACTTTACCAATGAAAGTGAGAGCTCAAAATCCCACCATTCAATGGATCTTTAACATTGTCTCGTATCAAATTTAATTTTTCAAAATAAAGTATCGGTTTGAATTTCCGTACATATAAAAATTTTTCAGAAGAAATTAAAACCATTTAAATATTTTATTTGAGTTACGGTCACCTTCCCAAGAGGAAAGTTTTCTTATCGAATTACCCAATCACGTCGTATTAGTTAAAAGGAAACGAAACCCACCGTAGAGTAATTGTTTACAAATATTTTGGTACGGTCCTTCCAAACAAAAAAGGTGTTCTTCGTCGGTCTGTCCAATTTAAAAGAGAAAAAAAAGAAATAGAAAGACAACTTTTACCATCTTTACCCCAGTTCGTCTTACTGGTGTATTAAATAGTAGGTTTGATCTGTTTAAAGAGTTTTATCAAAAGTCAAGTCAAGTCAAGTCAGCGAGTCAGCACAGACTGAGAAACGCTGGAGTACTTGATGTCGTGCGGTCCGGAGGGACAGGTAGTGGTTGAGGGTCTCAAGTGAGTTTGAGTGTAGTTAGCTCAGTCACTACGGTAGGTCGGTAGAGTACAGCAGGGGAAGAGGAGGACGGGGGTTAGGGAGGGTCGTAGTCTCAGAAAAGGTTACTCAGTTGAGAAACGTACTCCACCGGTTTCATGACCTCAAAGTCGAGATTGTAGTAAGGAAGGTTTCTTGTGGGTCCTGACTAGAGGAAATCTTACTTGTCCAACCTAGAGGAACGTCAGGTTCCCTGAGAGTTCCCAGAAGAGGTTGTGGTGTCAAGTTTTCGTATCACTCTATAATTAAGTGTGTGGTTTTTTAAACGGGTATATTTTATGTTAAGTTACAAAAAATCTTAATGTCAGTGTCCCAAGACGTTGGTAAACAACGACAACAAGTGAATGATTCAGTACAGACTGACGAACGCTGGAGTACCTGACGTCGTACGGTCCGAAGGAACAGAAAGTGATGGAAGACCTCAAAAGAGTTTGAGTAGAGGTGACTCAGTCACTGCAGTAGGTCGGCAGAGTAGAAGATATAAGGGAAGAGAAGGACGGGAGTTAGGAATCGTCGTAGTCTCATCCGAGAAGCGTAGTCCACCGCTTTCGTAACCTCGAAGTCGAATTCGTAGTCAGAAAGGTTACTTATAAGTCCAACTAAAGAAAATCCTAACTGACCATACTAGAGGAACGACAGATTTCCTGAGAGTTCTCAGAAGAGGTCGTGGTGTCAATCTTTCGTAGTTGAGAAACCACGAGTCGGAAAAATACCAGGTTGAGAACGTAGGTGTATACTGATGACCTTTTTGGTATCGAAACTGATCTGTCTCGAGGTAGCCATTTCACTACTGAGACGAAAAATTATGTGTCAGATTCAACCAGTATCAAAAAGAAGGTTCCTCGTTCTCAGAAAATTAAAGTACCGACGTCAGTAATGATTTTAGATTAAAATTTTGTGAAAATAGGGGAGTTGGATTCTGTTAAATTTTCACTTCCCTCGTGGTCATTTTTAATATGTTCCTGTTATCCATATTTAAACCAGATAGGTCCCAGACAGGTCCCGTTCGCTCTCGTATAATAGTGGACTTCACCTCCCATACTCACAATCCTTCTTTAGGTATATTGGATTAAGTTTTATCATCGAACGAAATTCTTTGTACTAAAATTTTGTCTATTTATTAATCTTTACCTTAAGAGAAGGGAACATCGAGTCGACCATTTCTTAGGAGGACGTTACACCCTCTGAACCCAAATTAGGGATCCAACCTTTCTAGGAGATTCTTCCCTTTCCGATAGGTGAGGTCATGAGACCGGATTTCTTAAGGTACCTGACATATCAAGTACCCCAGTGTCTCTCAGTCTGTGCTGACTCACTGAAAATGAAGTGAAGGAAAGACTCCGATCCGTACCCCACCCCTCTCACATTTTTGACACCTTGGTAAAACCTTTTGAGAAACCGTCCTAGATAATTTCAACGTGCATACGTATATGATACTCGCTTCTTTGCTGTTGAACGATAGACTAAAGTAAATGTATTTGAATTCATTAGATGTTATCGTGTCTAGTCCTGTCGTCAATTGACACCTGTCCTCAATCACTACATTCCCCCGTACTCCCTCTGAGACTCCATGATTCTTACAAGACAAAGAACTAAACCCAGAATTAATGTACTTACACAAGTGAAGCTGTTCACTAGAGGTTTACCGAGTCTACCATTTCTTAGGTGGAAACTACACCCTCTGGACCCAAGTTGGGGACCCAGCCCTTCTAGGGGACCTCCTCCCGTACCGTTGAGTGAGGTCATAAGAACGGACCCCTTAGGGGTACCTACCTTCTCGGACCACCCGATGTCAGATGCTCCAGCGTTTCTCAGTCTGTTTTGACTCACTGATCTTTTTTTTTTTGTTGACTCACTGATCCGTGTCGTGTCAAGTGCAGTGGTTCTAAGGCGTTCAACTTTCAAATACTAAACACATGAAAAGATGTACTTACGTCTGAAATTATTTTTCGAACGGGTTCCCTGAAGGGACCGTTAGGTCACCAATTTTGAAATGGAAAGTTACAATCCACCTACCCGAGTTAGGGACCAGTCCCTCGATTCTAGGTGGTTTTGGGGTTGTATTTTGTCTTTGTTATAACACTTTTTAATTTATTTCTGAATTTTTTACCAGGTGTAATTTTTTTTAAAATAATTTTTTCGAATGAGTCTTTACCTATCTAAATACAAACTGTTTCTTTATAATTCTTATACCTGACTTTGTCTTAAAGGTTCGAGTAATTAACTATCGGTGGAAGTTCTCTCGTCACTTCTTTGAATTCTCAAGTCCGTCGTTATTGTTCCACAATTAAAAGAGGAATTGTGGAAAAGGAACTTGATCTCCGTGACTTTGAGGATCCCTTTGTCTCCACCCTTTTCGTTTTCCAGAAGGGGAGTGTATTTCCTTACAAATTCATTTCTGACTTTATTAATTGACGGTGAATCCTTATTACCTTCGAAAAACGAAATCTCCAAAATTTACGAAGACGATTGTTCCTATATGAAATCTCAACCTTCGTTATAAATTCCAATAAGTTAGTTAGAGAAAGTGAAATGTCAATTCCCTTGATATGTCAATTCCAGGTCTCCTAACTGTCATGTCAAGTCAAGTCAACGAGTCAGCACAGGTTGAGAAACGCTGAGGTACTTGGCGTCGTGCGGTCCGGAGGGACAGGTAGTGGTTGAGGGCCTCAAGTGGGTTTGGGTACAGGTAGCTCAGCCACTACGGTAGGTTGGTAGAGTAGGAGACGACAAGGGAAGAGGAGGACGGGAGTTAGAAAGGGTCGTAGTCCCAGAAAAGGTCAGTCGAGAAGTGTACTCCACCGGTTTCATGACCTCAAAGTCGAAGTTGTAGTCAGGAAGGTTACTTGTGGGTCCTGACTAGAGGAAATCCTACCTGACAAACTTAGAGGAACGTCAGGTTCGCTGAGAGTTCTCAGAAGAGGTTGTGGTGTCAAGTTTTCGTAGTTAAGAAGACACGAGTCGAAAGAAATATCAGGTTGAGAGTGTAGGTATGTGATGATGACCTTTTTGTTATCGGAACTGATCTGCCTGGAAACAACCGTTTCATTACAGAGACGAAAACTTATACGACAGACCCAACCAGTATTGAAAGGAAGGTTCCTCATTCGCAGAAAATTAAAGTACCGACGTCAGTGGTCCTAACGGGATTTGACTCGCTGATCAATCACTATTTTGACCCAAGTACTGAGACTCAAGAACTGAGTATTTGATGAAGAGGATGATCATTACGAATAAAGAGATAGCGAATTGTCCGTCGTTTGAGGAAACCTAGATTGTATTAGACGTTCTCTCTGTTGTTCATAATACCAAAGGGAGAAGATGTCTCCCCTTTTGACCTCTACGAATCTTTTCAAGTATATAGAACTGTTCCAATTTTTAATTATTTTGTCCTCTCTGTCCTAAATTTAAGTAAGATCGTAGACTCTAAATTGGTTCCCTGTTATGACGAAGGAACTTAATTGTTATGTAATGGTATAAAGACTCGACCTCACATTTACTCATTTATCCACATAACAAAGAATTAGTAATACAGAACCCCTTTTTTTTTTTTTCAGTCATCCATCAAATAAAGGTACAATTTTAGATCGAAAAGAGTAAGTAAGTATAGACTCCTTCTGTGTAGGTAACCTAGTTCCGACAGAAGTCATCCGTGAGTGTAAAAGAGAACTATCGGTAAAGGTCTACTTCGCCGACACAAACCACAAGATCTTCAATAGGTTATAGGCTTCTCTACTGGGACGTAGTGGAGAAATTACTGTGTAGAAATACAGGAATCGTTGCAAGGACTGTTGTATGTTGTCCGTTACAATTTCTAAGTGTCGGTTGTATAGTTAAAATGAAGGGACCACCGAGTCTCCAATTTCACAGACGGAGGTTACGCCCTCTGGGCCCAAGCTGGGGACCCAGCCCTTCTAAGGGACCTCTTCCTTTACCGTTAGGTGAGGTCATAAGAACGGACCTCTTAGGGTACCTGCCTCTTCGGATCATCCAATGTCAGGTGCCCCAGCGTTTCTCAACCTGTGCTGACTCGCTGAAGTGGAATGGAATGGAAGAATTCATTGGTACCTACGATTTCTATTTCATGAGGTTCACCTCAAATTAATTGATAAGTATAGGAGTTCACGACTTTTATATGATAAAACTCAAGTTATGTTCATTTTCATATCAGTCTATTCTACGTAAACTAAACCGTTTTCTATCGAACGAAAGTCCAAACTAAAGGGAGTGTAAGAGAGATTTATCTATTACACATCATCCCGATTTTGTAAATTCTTCATGTCCGAGTAAGTAATACGTAACATTTCACATAAAGGAAAGTTAAGTAAGTACGCCGTTCTGATCGTTCCGATTGTCTTGTCATTCTTGTTTTTAACATAAAAGGAAGGACAGTATTAAAGTTTGGATACTTTATGTTTACCTATACCTCCCTTTCTGTCCTTTATACGTACCCTCTTCCAGGGATTAAATTCAGTTACTAGGAAGATTAAATAAAAAATTCTACATTCATCTATTATACATTGTATTTTTATTTTATACTGACTCATGTTTACTAGTAAAGTAAGATTGGTATGGGGTTTCTACTATTTATGTACCCCGTGAAAGAAAGTGGGGGTACCGACTGTAGTGACTAGTCCCGAACGGAAGAGTGTATTGTACGAGAGTATTAGAAAGGAAAAAACTGGAATGTTTGAAAAAGTTACGATGGTGCATGATGAATAGTACACATTCCACGATATCATTGACGAAATGTACATAGTAGAGAAAATTGTCGGAGTGTTATATGGATCACTAGAAGGGACATCCAGTCTACCATTTCTTAGACGGACGTTGCGTCCTCTGGGCCCAAGCTAGGGACCCAACCCTTCTAGGAGACCTCTTCCCTTACCGTTAGGTGAGGTCATAAGAACGGACCTCTTAGGGTACCTGTCTCCTCGACCGCCCGGTGTCAAGTACCCCAGCGCTTCTCAGCCTGTGCTGACTCGCTGATTGTGCTGGTGATGATGATGATTATATGGATCACTCTGTCCATAAGGGGAAGAGCTGTACACCTGTGACTCTCAGACTACGATTCAGTGTGTTCACCTTCCCCGACTCGACCGTAAGTTTCGGTGCAAGTAATATGAAGATGCGAAGTAATGTCGGTCGAAGGTGGTTGACTCACCCCAATCGTGTATTATACATTCAATCTACATGGGTGCCAAGAGATGCCCATGGAAGGAGGTATCGTGACGATTGTCATCAGTATCTATTCTACGACGAAACGAAAGACTTGCTTCTGGGAAAGGAGTTTCGATGTGGCCGAGATCGGAACAAAAATTTCCGGTGTATGTCGTTTACGACCTCAAAGTGAACGTCGTGATGACACGGAGGTTGGAGGAGACACCAGAAAAAGACGTCGTGGAGGAGAACTGATTCCATTTGTGGAAGACAAGAAGGTCGAACGGGCATACACGGTAAGGACACCGATCAGTGAGAAGAGACCGCGACGAAGGTAAACGGGTGTAGAGGGGTTTCGGGTGTCTCACAAAGATCACTCTAGACTGGTCGTGTTCACGTCGTCCCGGAAGGGAGGGAAGGTGTGAGACCGAGAGCACTAGTGTGGACTCCTGACCAAAAATTTGGTTGACGTATCGGGACACCAGAATCCGGTAAAGTATAAGACGATTCAGTCGTGTCCGGAGTTGACAGTTTCTTCGACCTATCCTCTTTTCCTTTCATCTCTTTTCGATTCATGACCAACTTCCTTCGTCCCACACCTCTACCTTGACGAAGGTCTTCTCCGACTTCTAAGAACATAGTCCCACAGGACTGACAATAACAAGTCAGCACAAGCTGAGAAACTGTGGGGTACCTGACGTCCTGCGGTCCAAAGAGACAGGAAGTGGTAGAGGGTCTCAGACGAGTTTGAGTGTAGGTAACTCAACCACTACGGTAGGTTGGTTGAGTAGACAACAGGGGAAGAGGAGAACGGGAGTTAGGAAGGGTTATAGTCCCAGAAAAGGACTATAACTGTCGAAGACTATAACTGTCAGCCGAGAAGTGTAGTGTACCGGTTTCATAACCTCGAAGTCTCGAAGTCGTAGTCATGAAGATCGCTTATAAGTCCCATCTAAAGGAAATCCTAACTGACCAAACTAGAGGAACGACTGGTTCCCTGAGAGTTCTCACAAGAAGTCGTGGTGTTAAACTTTTGTTGTTAAGAAGTCGTGAGTCGGAAAAAATAACAGGACGAGAGTGTAGGTATGTACTGATGACCTTTTTGGTATCAAAACCGATATACCTGAAAACGTCCGTTTCACTACAGAGTCGAAAAATTATACAACGGACCCAAACAGTACCTCTTCCGCTACCGTGGGGTGAGGTCATGAGGACGGACCTTTTAGGGTACCTGCCTCCTCGGACCATCCGACGTCAGGTACCCCAGCGATTCTCAACCTATACTGACTCGTTGAAGGGAAAGTGATAAGTGAAAGTACGTAACCTCTTCCTTTACCGTTGGGTGAGGTCACGAGAACGGACTTCTTAGGGTCCCTGCCCCCTCGGACCACCCGACGGCAGAGACCGCAGCGTGTCTCAACCTGTGCTGACTTCGCTGAGTCGTCGTCGTCGTCGTCGTCGTCGTCGTCGTCGTCGTCCAGACAATAACGAAAAGAAGGTTCCTCTTTTCGCACAAAATTAAAGTACCGACGTCAGTGGTAGGTGTCACTAAAACCTCGGGTTCTTTTATTTCAGAGAGTGACAAAGGTAACAAAGAGGTAGATGAACGATACTTCACTACCCTGGTCAACGGTACTAGAATCAAAAAACTTACAACTCGAAATTCGGTCGAAAAAGTGAGAGGATAAAGTGGAAGTAGTTCTCCGAGAAATCAAGGAGAAACGAAAGATTGTATTCCCACCACAGTAGATGTATAGACTCCAATAAACCGTAAAGAGGTTTAGATCACTTTCGTTATATCAGGTTTGTGAGAGAGGATGAAACGGACTTCAGGTTAGTCGACTTCTAAATAACTGAAATTATCCGTTTGATTCACTAAAGGGACCACCAGGTCACCAATTCTAAGGTACGTAAAATTACGTCCCCCGTACCCAAGGTAAGGACCAGACCTTTGTTTTAGGGTGTATGGTGTTGATCGGTTTATTTATTTATAAAATTTTTATTATTATTATCCGTTTGATTTGTTTTTGTTTTCCTTTTCCGGAAGGGACCACCAGGTGACCAATTCTTAGGTGGGACGGTACGACCCCTGTACCCAAGTTAGGGACCGACCCCTTTATTCTAGGGTGCACGACGTCCCGTTGATTCGGGAGTGTGATGTTACTTTCTAGGGTGTCCTGTGTTGTTTCTCGTCTCCGTCGGTTTATTTAAATTAGGACTGTAAATTTCAGATTTTTTATAAAAAATTGTACTTCGAGTAAGTGTTAGAACACCCAATGGTGTGTTAGTATGTGCAACCCTCAAAATTTTTCTTTCGTTAAACTGAAATCGCTTCCTGTCATGTGACACCACGACTCTACTATTGAAAACGCGACCCTATTCGTAATCCCTCTTTCTTCCATTTCCCTGGCGTCCAAACCCTTACCAACTAACCTCACCACGCCTCTTTTGGTCTCAGGAGAGACCTCCTACTGGAACAAAACGTTTTATTTTCAGTCATGACCATCTATTTGTCTCCCGTCCCCTGAAAACTTCACCGTGTCCTCTGTTTGCGGACTCTGTGTGTCTCCAGTATTCATGAAACAACCACCCGTCTGGACCTTTCTTATAGTACTCCCTACGGTTCGTCGTTCGTCCCCTGTCGTCCTTCTGACACTTGCACCGAAGTCCTTCGTTCAAGGGGAAGTGCCGGTAAATTGGGTCCCGGTCGATTCTTCGGCGAAAGAAGAGAGGACTGGGGGTCACGTCTACAAAACGCAAAGAATAGTGTGTACCTGTTCCCGGTACAGGACAAAAAGAGTCGTAGGGGTGACGGAGTGGGTTATTCGTGAGTTCTTACTTACAAAGACCTGTCAGAGGGGTGGGTTACAGGTCGGAAACTCCACGATGACGAACTCCGTCTCCACACTCTCGGAGACAACCGATCGAGAGGTCCTGTACGACTGAAGGTCTCCAGGAGTGTTCTGATCGTTCTCCTCCTCGGGTGTCGAATACGGTTCGTTCCAGGGTAAATTTGCCTAAGTGTCCCAAGGTTCCAGGCTTATACTCGTGACCAAAACGATAGTTTAAATGCGTGTCAAATTGGCTTAGTGTTACCGTCAGATTATTAAGGTGAAAGAAAGACTTTTTCTCGTGTCGACTGTGGAGTCAAGACTAGAAAATCTATGCATTTTCTTCCATCCTCCCCCTCCTTTGGGTTTGTTTTGTTGTTCGACAATATTTGGTACCTATGTCGATTAATCCAAATTAAAATGTGTGGTCGCTGGAACCTATGGATCATAAACTGGGGGGTTACCGGGATCGACTGGGGTTAATTATAGACCCGTGTATGTGTGGACACTAGAGACACTCAGTCGTATAATTATTCCGAAATGTACGTACGATTTAAGGTCTGTCTTCCTGACCTAAGTCAGGGTCCCTCCACGAGACAATTACTACTTTCCACTGTGTTTCTTCAAATTCTTTATAAAACTAAGGTCTTCTGTGTGTGACGTTTTTGATGCCTAATGGAAAACAATCAAAATGTGTTAATAACTCGTACTTGAGAAAGCAAGTTCTCGCATCAAGAATAAGGACGGTGGTTTCATTCTACTCGGTAAGACATGTAAAAATATGGCAGGTGTCCGTCTCATTTAACGTATTTACTCTTATTCGTACCCATAGTGTCCCTACCTACTCGACGTTTATCAAAACGAACGGGTACTCGGTGTCACGAATAGTACCCTTCCCGTGGAGTCAAAAAGAAACGGGTTGAAAGTCGCGTATGTTCAACCTGAAGACACGGACAGTGAGAAGGGGTCCAAGGGCCCCACCATCTACTGGGTCCTGACCAGTCAACCTCTCAAGGTAAGGACTACCGGTGTTACGTCGTGTTCCGTCCGGTTACCTTAGGGAAGACCTGATAAATTCTTTCGTCTCGACTCACGGCCCTGTTGTCCTAGGACGACATGGACTTCAGTCCCGTCGGAGCACTGATAAAATAAGTCATTTGTCTGACTAAAATCTCCCCACCCAGATTTCGGTCAAACTCTACCCAAAGAATTGAAAAAGGAATTTTACAGACTTGTTCCACTTCCAGTGAGATGGCATTAAAATGTAGAATAATAAATTAGACAAACTTGTTCTCGTAAAGTATGCTTACCTGATGTGTCGGAATTCTACGGAGGTTATTAAGTATGAGAATGATAAGTCTTAGACCACATTAGGGTAGGAGAAGTCACACCCGACTGGAACACTGAGAGAAGATTACTTATCTTCGTCCTCATTACTCAACAATCAAGGTTCTAATTCAATGTTTCTGACATCGAAAACAGGTCGTACGGAAAAATACGAGAGAGAGACGAGTGAACGAGATTCCCTTTCATCGACGGTAATACTCGATGGATTATCTACCGGGTGAACCCTTTTTTGACTACAGAGGTCAGTTGTCGGTCGTACCTGGACTCTGGATCCGTGTTCTTACTCGAACCTTCTCCTAGGAGTGGGTCGGGTCAGATACGGAGCTAATGTCAAGGTACTCTGTGTCACTCGGGTTCCTGCGTCGATTCAATGTGTTCTAAAGGTTGGATGACCTTAAAATTATTTTATTCACAAACAACAAAATTCGACGATACAAACCCCTATTAGACAGTCCGTCGGTATCTATTCATTATCTTATGTTAATTGGGGTTTATCTAATTTTATGAGTAGGAAACGGAGAAATACAGAGGGTACTGTTGAGAGTTAAATATTTTTCATGAAATAGATCTCCTGGAATTTTTTTACGTCAAAGTTACCAAAATTCACGAGCCGTATTAAGACAATCCATCTATTTTATGGTATAAACTCGTCATTCTAAGAAATTTTCTAACTGTCAACTTTAAAGTGAGACCACATTAGACAAGTTGTTTATGTAAAACACATGGACAATACAACGTCCGTGTAAGTATATTTATTCTGTCCCATCGGACAAAGTTGTCTCGAGTCTCAAGCAAGTCTTTTCTTCTTTTCAGGTCTTCTTAATTCTCCTCACGGTAATGAGTAATTGACACACTGTGACCTGTCGGTAAATTAAAAGGTCGATTAAATAGTTGAGTATTTTAAAGATCTTCCTACTGTTTCATTTTACATGTATTTTCATAGTGTTTTAAGATTTTATTTTATTTTCATATTAATGACGTCACCAATGATAGTTTTGACGTTATAAGTCTGAAATGATATCTTTATCTAATCTTACTAAGCATTAATAAAACAACAAATGATCGTACACTTTAAAGAAAAGATAATTGTTGAATTTATATAGGAATTTAAACATTAAACGTAAGATTTCTACCGAACCAGAACTAGTAAGAAAGGTTTTGGTACATTACACTTAATGAAGAGAGGACTTAAGTTTGAAGAGTCTAAAAGGAAATTTAAATAAGAGACACTCTTTTATGAATGACATTAAGAAAATTTTTGGACTCACTCTTACTGTTTCTTGAACTTTTAAGATTAGTAAAACCAATTGATTACTAAAAACATTCGTTTTTTCAAAGGTAGGATATTTTTTTCTCTGTTTTAAAAGAAATACAATTTAAATTTGTTACAAATCTCGATGATGAATCTTGGTTAATTTACAAGAGTAATAAAAATAACGGAAAGAAGTGGTTTGGAGGAGACTGTACGAGACACTAAATAATCTAGTTGTAAAACTCCAGTGATCTTTTGTGAAATAAAAAGTTTAAAAGTTATATGGGGATGTGAAACTAAGTAATAAGGTCAGGTTTATCGGTCACGCAATTATTTTTACGTAACCGTTCTTATTAACTAAGGTAAAATCCCCTTTCTATAGTTGTTATTTGAGAAACCCGACTCCGTTAGTTACCAATAACTTAAGATCTGAGGTTCGATTATAAAGGTCGATGTGCCCAGGAACTCTGAGTCCAACCGGTGAAATGAACATTACTTGTTCCAGTTTTAGTACTTGACTTTATGATACTGTATATCTTTTGTAATGGAGTCTTTTTAAAATCGGAGTCCCGTAGTATTTGACGGTTCATAGAAAGGTCGTCCGGATTTATACTTATATGTGTAGTTTCGACTTTTGTCTATTCAGGAAACCTTAGGTGATAAGATCCACAGATTTAAAACCATACTTCATTTTATATTAATTTGTAAATAATTCAAGATAGATACACGATCGGGTCCACGTCTCCCTTGTGTTTCTCCTTTAAACTACATCTATTTTATATTAACTTTTTTCATCTTTTCCATTCCACTCCTTACTAAAACTCGAAAAGACCTATTCTAAAATCTTCTGATACGGAATTTTCTCTCTTCCTTCCACCTTGTTTGTACACCCACCTGCTATTCCATGACTCATCTCAAATCCTTTACGACTTTAGACTCCACTACCTCATCGGTCCACTGTCTACCGTTATACCTAGAGTACGCACTGTAGAGTTGATGTGTCTTCTCCTACCCTCTCTACGGGTCCTTCTCAAATATTCTTCCCCAATTCGTTTTCTCGGTCCTTTCGTCCCTCGTCTTCATCCACTACTCTTTTCTCCTCATGGTCCTTTTTCTACCTTGGTGTCTTCGGTTTTCTCCTTTGTTTTATATATTACTACTGGTTGACAGTTTACGGTGTCTTTCTAGTTGTTACAATTCTTTAAAATTTTCGACGATTGATATGTAACTGGCTATGTTACTTGTACTTGAACCCGTTTGAGGCCCTCTACGACTCCCTGTCCCTCCGGACCGCACGACGTCAGGTACCCCAGCGTTTCTCAGCCTGTACTGACCCGTTGACTTGTTGTTATTGTTGGTATGCAAGTCCTCCAGTGGTCGATAGAGACGACCTAGTGAAAGTCTCTTCACCGTCTACACCTTCGGTCTCCTGGACCTCCGTAGATAGGCAGATTATAATTGACTCGTGGAAGAGACACGAAATCCCTACTGTTGCAGGTTCCACATATATACCTTCAAAAGAAAAACCATTTTCTATAAACCCCCCAACCCCCCTTCTCGTCTTCTTCTCAATTCTCTTGACTCTTCACCAGATGCAGAAACCAACTCTCATACAAAACCCTCCTTCTCTCGTCCAACCCTGAAGTCTTCTCTCCTTGTTGTCGTCTTATTAACGAACCCCTTTCCCATTCTCTCACCGATCTCTGTTTCTGACTACTGGTCGCCTCTTTCGGGTCGACTCCGACCTTGAGTGTTAAGCATTACGTCGGTTGGAGGTACCGACATGTGACAAAAAGAAGGTTATTGCAGTCATTGGACCCTTGTCCTCATTTCTGGTACCTACCGAACCGCCGTGATTCCGGTACGGGACCGTCCGTACACTCCGACACCAGGTCCCCTCTGTCCATGAGTTCCCTCGACCACTAATGTGTCCGTTGACCTGGGAATTGCTTTCTTATTCTTAAGTCGTTGTAAGACTGTCCACCTAAGAGATCCTTAAATTGTTCTGAAGACTTTTTCATTTACTAGATTTTTATCTTTTTAGACTATGATAATTTTCAATAGGTCACAGACTTAAGTTTTACTGGCTAAGTAGTGGAATTTTTACTATGTGAAGGGATATTGAAAATAGAAATTTTAAATATGAAACGAAAACTGTAATTTTTTTAGATTCATTTATCCATTAAAGACTCCAAACGACAATATAAAGTTTCATTCTCTAGGGATAGTTCAATTTCATAACATTAAAGACTAATTAACCCTTTGAACGTAAATTTCCTTTTTTAAAGTTCATTTTTTGTCCTTTGAAAGTTTAGTTTTTTCTTATTTGTCACTTTATAAACTCTGTAAATGTTTTGACATTCCTTCTATGAAGTTATTTCAGTTCGAGTTTGACCTTTTATATTTACTGTATTGGACTGTGACTCTCGAGGAACTAGTGTCAACAGTTCATAATCTTATAATAGGTGAGAATTTTAAGTATGGAATAACATTTATTGAAGTGAGAGGAACTAATGATAAAGGGTAGTCGTTTGAACTGTTCACTCGTAGAATATATCCTACCTATACTAAGTACACACTGAATCATTATCTGTTTTATTTATTTCTTCTGATCAAGAATATATTAAAAGATTGAGAGTACTTGAGATCCTAAATAAACGTTGGGGATTCTCTTGAGAAACAAAAATACTATCTAAATATAAGTATAAGTGTAAAAAATAGTATATCTACGAAACCAAAACCTGTGAACTTGAAAATTATTAGACGTAAAACCCATCGTATGTGTGGTTATGTAGGCACAAGTCTACTGGTCTACACAGGGTCGGGAAGACGAGAGTGAGGGTACAAAAACACCCTAGAGTTCCTGGGTTGGGATGTAATCTAGACGAACGAGTGGAACCACTAGTATTTAAGATTAGGTTTGTACGTCAATTAATATATGTAACAAAGGATTAAAATCTAAGTCACCCTTTCTTATGTGTGTGCGCGTGTGTGTGTGTATGTGGTGTTTCAATGTGATCTTACATTATGTCGTTTAACAGGACAAGTTTTCTTGTTGCCTAAAGTTTTATTGACTTACTTGTCCTAACTCTTCTTTTAAATAGAACAATGTTTTTATCGGTATTGTCGTCAACAAAGACGACAGAAATATTGGCTCCTCTGAATGTTACCACGGGTTGTATTGGGTCCTCCAGTAGCTGGACAGTTCTCCCATCTCCGAGGATAGTGTGTCCCATCTCCGAGGATAGTGTGCTCGTAGGGGCTTGTCTTTGTACCGCCCCTTCGTGTGTCGTGCCCTCAACCCTCTACACCGCGTGGTGAGAGTCGTGTATCATTCGCGTATTACTTATAGTTACGTTTCTTTATCTCCTCTTGTTGTCTCACCCTTTCTGATCTCTAAACAAGTTCTTTTAATCTCCATGGTTCCCTTGTAAAGTACGTTTCTGCCCGAGCTATGTCCCGTCTTTACCATACCTGGATTGTCTTCGTCTTCTATAATTCTTCTCTTATGTGTCTTCTTGACATGTTCTTTCTAGAAGTACTGGGTCTATTAGTACTTCCACACTAGTGAGTGGATCTCGGTCTATAGGACCTTACACTTCAGTTCACCCGGAATCTTTCGTAGTGATGTTTGTTTCGATCGCCTCCACTACCTTAAGGTCAACTCGATGAAGTCTAGGACTTTCTACTACGACACTTTCACGACGTGAGTTATACGGTCGTGTAAACCTGTGAGTCGTCACCGGTGTCCTGACCTTTTCCAGGCAAAAGTAAGGTTAGGGTTTCTTTCCGTTACGGTTTCTTACGAGTTTGATGGTGTGTTAACGAGAGTAGAGTGTGCGATCATTTCCTTACGAATTTTAAGAGGTTCGGTCCGTAGTCGTTATACACTTGACACTTGAAGGTCTATAAGTTCGACCTAAATCTTTTCCGTCTCCTTGGTCTCTAGTTTAACGGTTGTAGGTGACCTAGTAGCTTTTTCGTTCTCTCAAGGTCTTTTTGTAGATAAAGACGAAATGACTGATACGGTTTCGGAAACTGATACACCTAGTTTTATTTGACACCTTCTAAGACTTTCTCTACCCTTATGGTCTGGTGGACTGGACGGAGAACTCTTTAGACATACGTCCAGTCCATCGTTGTCAATCTTGACCTGTACCTTGTTGTCTGACCAAGGTCTATCCCTTTCCTCATACAGTTCCGACATATAATAGTGGGACGAATAAATTGAAGATACGTCTCATGTAGTACTCTTTACGACCTGACCTTCTTTGTGTTCGACCTTAGTTCTAACGGTCCTCTTTATAGTTATTGGAGTCTATACGTCTACTGTAGTGGGAATACCGTCTTTCACTTCTCCTTGATTTTTCGGAGAACTACTTTCACTTTCACCTCTCACTTTTTCAACCGAATTTCGAGTTGTAAGTCTTTTGTTTCTAGTACCGTAGACCAGGGTAGTGAAGTACCCTTTATCTACCCATTTGTTACCTTTGTCACGGTCTGAAATAAAACCCCCCGAGGTTTTAGAGACGTCTACCACTGACGTCGGTACTTTAATTTTCTGCGAAAGGAACCTTCCTTTCCATACTGGTTAGGTATGTCGTCTAAGTTTTCGTCTCTGTAATGAACCGGTTGTTTCCAGGTAGATCAGTTCCGATAACAAAAAGGTCACCAGTACATACCTACACTTTCAACCTGACACTTCTTTCGACTCACGACTTCTTAACTACGAAAACTTGACACGATAACCTCTTCTGAGAACTCTCAGGGAACCTGACGTTCCTCTAGGTTGGTCGGGTAGGATTTCCTCTAGTCAGGACCCACAAGTAACCTTCCTGACTACGACTTCGACTTTGAGGTTATGAAACCGGTGGAGCACTCTTCTCAACTGAGTAACCTTTTCTGAGACTACGACCCTCCCTAACTCCCGTCCTCCTCTTCCCCTGCTGTCTCCTACTCTACCGACCTACCGTAGTGCCTGAGCTACCTGTACTCAAACCCATTTGAGACCCTCAACACTACCTGTCCCTCCGGACCGCACGAAGTTAAGTACCCCAACGTTTCTCAGCTTGTGCTGACTCTCTGACTTGACTTGACTTGACTTACTTAGAAACGATTATTGTAGATTGTCGAGTCTCTAAATTCGAACAAAGCAGATCAAGATACCTTTTATTCCTACTATAATAGACAGAGTGTCTCGACACTCTTCACTCATTCTATTTCTATTGAGTACGTTTCACAAATCGTGTGTCGGGTCGTACGTGATTAGAGTCTTCTGGTTCGGAGTTCTTCACACATTGTTTATACACAACTTTTTTCTTCCATCCAGATGTTTTATAACATTCCATGTTTGTAAAGTAAAGGGGAAAATAAAAGAAACATAAGTCTAAGAGAATTTTTAGACAGCACCCTGAAGGGACCACCAGGTTACCGATTCTGACGTACGAGGGTTACGTCTCCCGGACTCAAGCTAGGGACCACCCCCTTGATCTAGGGTGCACGACGTTGATCATTCTCAAGAATACGACGTTGTTTCTATTTTTTTTAAGGTGTACGGTGTTGATTCTGAGTGGCGTCACTTTGTTTATTTATTTTAATTTTATTTATAATTTTTTTTTTTAGACAGCATTCTCGACACAAGAAAATATAGACAGCAATTCTCGGCACAAGAAAATACGATGTACCTCTTTATCCCCTTCCCGTCATAACCTTAATACCTATCCCGCTTACGTTAGAAAAGGGTGGTTTCTTATGAAAAAGATTTGAAGGAGTAGTAAAACCTATACGTTTATTCACTGAGAATTCATCATTCTCCTAATAGACACCCACCGAGTATCCTTAGTCAGACCTGTCTATGAGTTCGCTCCGGGTCGTACTCGGTCCGTCGGTCCGTGACAGGATTCACGACCTTATATTCCGGACCAGGAGTGTCCTTTCTATGTATCCATTAGTGTTTTACTGTCTGATTCCCTCGTAGTAAACATACACAGGGTCTAGATTGGAAAGTCTAACCCCACCTCACCTTTAAGTGAACTTCTATCATAAACTTCGTTGTCCTTTCCAAATCTCCCTTCTATTCCAATTTTTATGTGGTTCAAGTCTCTGAATTTATGAATACAGTCAAGATAAGAATCGATACACAGAGGAGAGGATTTCTCACAATAAAGGAGAGAAATTCGGAATTTTTTGTAATGACTCGATTAAGGATACAACGATTCCTATAAGCAGTATACATTATAATCTCCCGACCTGATCTTCTAGGGTCATTAAAAAGAATCGAGATCTCCAGGAAAATACGGACTAGTAGAAGGTTTACCAGGTTTTATGTGGTAATGTGTTTTTGAATCGCTAAAAATTCTTTCTTTCTCCACGGACAGGAACATTTAGTACTTTTGAACTATAACCATCTATTTTGGTCGGTATTTGTTGTCAAGAATTCACGACCCTTAAGGGGTTGAGATAAGGTTATTACTTTCCGGTGACATTTATATATTCACCTTTAAATATTGGTCGTTGGCTCGTTGACATACAGAGTGGGATTTAAAACTGTCGACGAGGGTCTTTTCACTAGTACTAAGTCCTTCCTACTTTCAGTGACTCGTTACATTTAAGAATAAGTCTAGAAGTTTTATGAACGTCTTTAATAAAAAAGATGTACAATTAAAAAAACGGTTAGTGCCAAATATTTTTGTTCACAATTGGTGTTGTCGTTGACAAACATTTTCAGAGGTGACACCGATAAACAATTGGATGAAGAGTAAAAATCTTAGTCGTTCTACGGTGACAACTGAAGCGAAAGACATAGTCAATGTAAAATGCACATTGGTCACGTATACTGTGCACAGATCAAAATAGAGTTTTTACCCCGAAGTATTTAGTTTATAAAAGGTATGGACGTTTAAGTACTTAGTGTATGATGACGGTCGTCTTCTCGTTGTACTTTTGTATTCCGGTCGAGTCGTCATTAGTCTTCGTTGATAAAAGTGTTATGACTTTTATCCGTATTAAAAAACAAACAACCTATCTGTGTAGAGGTCTTTTCGTTAAGTCTGCTAGTGGTCCTTTGTTTCTAAAAAGTTTAAAATATGACTTAAATAAAGATTAATATTGTTTATCAGTGACTACATTTTTTTTTTATAAGGTTGTTCGTTATATTTTAAGGGACCAATAGATAACGATCATTTTATTATTTATTGTCTTTGCATTTCCCACGTTAAGAGGTATTTCATGTCTCTGACCGTTACGATACCCGATATTGGGTTTCTTGGACATACTGACGAGTGAGAGGTCTTTTTTAAAGAAACTGTATATTAGAAAAGATATTTTACGTGTTCGGTAATTCTCAGAGATGACACCACTAAAAGTTTCTAAACCCTCTTCACCCTATATAAAAACAGAACGTCCCTTTTTTTTTTCGTTCTTTGATTTTTTGTTCGTATGTAAAATCATGGAAGACTAATATACTCTTCATGTGAAAATCGAATTCTTTACACGAGATGTATACAAATCTTGTCGACTGTGATTAGATTTCCATTCATTTGGTACAAGAGTAAGAAGGTTTTGGGGTGACGGTGAGATTTCTACGGGATTGAACTGGAAGATTATCTTCCGAGACTATATATCTACTTTCCGTTGACGTCGGGATACAAAAAGTCGTTTTAATTCCAAAAGAGGTCATTGATTCGGAGTAAACCGGTATCGATATAAAATGGACAATCACTTTATGACGTTTTCGGAAATATAAGTCCGGACCGAACTCTAGGTCCCCTTTTACGTAGGCGTTAAGATTTGTTGACTAAAATGTTTACTTCCGTTTCCTTCGTCGAATAAGTCTTCTACGGTTGCGTTCACGGGATACCTCTCTTATTTATGTAAAGAGTGAGACCATCCAAAACACGGGACTGAGGCTACGTCTAATGAGTACCACCGAGACACAAAAGAAAGTCTCAGTCGGGTTTGTAGATCAAGAGTCTCTTTCTGGTGGCCTCGATTTTGTGAGTGGGAGAAAAATGGTGGAGATTGTGAGATAGGGTACTTCAAAACTGAAAGAGGTGACATGACCTGTGCTAAAAAATAAGTCTAACAATCTAAGGACCAAAGTCCTTTCGTTGTTGGGAGAAAGAAGCCATAGTGAGTTTGAGATCGTGCATCTTACTACGGACTGTGCACTCCTCATAGTAGTTCGTTTAAATCACTTACTTATTTTTACCACCCCACGAATGGTGGTTGACAGAAGGATAAGAACCGTCCTGACCCTTCATTTCCTCTTTTAGGTTCGTAATGTGATCACGAATATAAACTTTATAATGAATTAGATTCAATTATTTAAATTTTAATAAATTAACTATTAGACAAATCGGTATTATAAAACCTACGTTAAGTTCGTCAAAGATCTTATCTCCAGAAGTTTCCATATAATTATTCATTTAGTGAAGTTTCTATGTGTTCATTCAATTGACTTCAAGTCAAGTTAAAGGTGTATTGATATCTGTATTCACGACTATAAATGAAGTATATGTGACTAGGTTTCTCGAGTCAAGATAACAAGTTACAAAGTCTTTACGAAGAACCGAAATTCGTATACATTATCAATTACTCTTTAGTCTCACCTTAAGATTGTGAAGTTTATTTTTCCGTATATTAGTTAAGATAATATATAAGATTTTATGGTGACCCTTACAGAGGGAGAACGTGGTACCACTTAGTAAGACATAAGGTATAAAATGAACTAAAAAAAAGACTCAACCATGAATTATTTGTGAAGGATCGACTTGACCACGGATCCTGTAAGGCGTCACGTTTTATTTGAGAGTAATGAATAAAACCCTCGCCGATTTTGGTATGGTTTTTGAACTGCATATAAGTAAGCGTGTGGATAAGGAGGTAGGAAAATTTTTTGTTAAAGTATTAAAAGTTCGTTAAATGTCTTACTACGTTGGTAATAGTGTTAGATTAAAAATTTTGTAAAGATATATTCTACTACCTATAAGTGATTTGAGTAACCCTGTTAGTAAAGTACCGCATTCAGTTTAGTAATACGACATGTGGAATGTGAATGTATCACGACGTACCGTTGACCCGAAGGGATCACCGAGTCAACCATTTCTTAGGTGGACGTTACGTCCTCTGGAGGCAAGCTAGGAACCCAACCTTTATAGGGACCTCCCGCCGTACCGTTGGGTGAGGTCACAAGAACGGACCTCTTAGGGGTACCTGTCTCCTCGAACCGCCCGATATCAGGTACCCCAACGTTTTTCAGTCTGTACTGACTCGCCGATTCGTGTTGTACCGTCAATATGGAGTTATTTTAACCTTCTTTTTTATAAAATTATTTTAAATTTTTTTTTTAAAAATAGGAGGGTATTCCTATACGTCTAAGGTGCACGGGTAGACGTAGTCATGTACCAGAAAGTTCAGATCGAAAAAGTAAATCGTATAAAGCGTCAAGGAGGTATAACATCGTATATGATCAGGGAAGAGAAAGATTTCAATAAATCTTCAACGAAAGAGAGGTCCTGTAGTGTTGGTTTACATGTCGTGATTGTTTTTTGGGTCACAAACTTAGGATTGTGGATAAAACTCAACGTAAAGGGAAACGTATTAGTTGAAGTAAATTACGAAAATGTAGACGTCACATTCTTTAATTAGTTTACCCGTTAGGTAAGTCATGGGTAACACTTAAGGGAATAATTCCATAGGTGTCTTGACTAAGGAGATAGACAACTGGGAGAGAGAATGTACTATTCTTAACATACAAATTAGGCAAAAGGACCAAATCGAGGTTCTTATAAGTCGTATTCTGTTGACTTTCTGACGAAAGAATGATTCAAGTAGAACAGGGTACTGAATAGGTGGTTTAGATATATGGGAAAAGAAGGTTTAGAGAACTTAGGAAAGGTATTGAGGCCGAAGGTGTAAAGTTCGACGAAGGAATGTCAAGAGGAATCTGTAGAACCGTTACGTTTAAGTCACACAACTTATATAAAAAAAGACAAGTGTGGATATGAACGGATGTTGACGGTATAGATGGGAAAAGAAACAGAGGTGGAGATTAGGGAAAATATGTGATTATGGTATGATTAGAGGGATTTCATGTATAGACACGACGATTCAGTGAAGTCAGCACAGGCTGAGACATGCTGCGATACCTGCTATATCGGACGGTCCGAGGAGACAGTTTCCTTAAGAGGTCCGTTCTTATGACCTCACCCAACGGTGCGGGAGGAAGTCCCCTAGAAGGGCTGGGTCCCCAGTATAGACACAGAGAATACAGAGGACGTGACCGTCAGTCCAAGAAATGGTGATCACGGTGGACCCTTCGAGATAGTGATGGGGATGGTGTCACGGGGCCACGGACGTATTACGTACATTCGAAGAATCAGACGGCACGAAATGAATCTTTGACTCCGTGTCCGTCTAAATGAACGGTTCAAGTAAGGAGTCACTTCTCTCTTGAGGTCTTAAGGTTGAGTCCATCAGAGTGGGTCCAGGGTGTAGGAATTGGCCGTCCTGTGTCGACGGACCTCTTTATCCATACCGGAGTCTCATTCCTTTCCCACAATAAAAAACAGAGTGTATATGGATATATTCAGGCCCCCGTCCCCACCCGTCACCTATGTATGTGTGTTCTCGTATACGTACAGGAAAACCTCCCGATTAACAGGACATGAACCATAAGATTTCGTGGATCAAGATCCTGTATATGACTACTTTTTCTTGACGGAACACATACAGGTTCGGGAGCAAATACGGTGACATCTATCACCACCGTCTTGGGGCCACTGTACACCTACCCCTTCAGTACACCGGGGGAGAGTTTACTCTAAATTGAGATTTGTCCTTTACTCCTGTCTCTTACAATTTACCTATCGTCAAACAGACGATTAACTTTAGTCCAGAAGACGAGTTTAGACAGATACCGACAGAAGGAGGTCGACGGAACCGACACACTTCGGGATTCTCTGTGTCGAGATTCATGACGTAGATCCGGGAAGTCACCAAGTAGAAACTCCCAGAGACCGAGAAACGTGACCCTACCTCCGGAAGAAAAATGTTTATTCTTTGACTTCGTCGTATCTCTAGATTCTTTAACGAGATTTCAGTCCCAAGGAATGAGGGTAATTCTCTTAATGATAAAACCTCCCATTCACTCACTTTCAGTGAGTCAGTATAGGTCGAGAAACACTAAGGTACCTGGTATGTCAGGTACTTAAGAGGTCCGGTCTTATGACCTCATCCATCGGAAAGGGAACAAGTTCCCAAGAAAGGTTGGGTCCTTGACTTGGGTCTAGAGGGTATAACGTCCACCTAAGAAATCGTCGACTTGGTGGTCCCTTCGGGTTCTTATGACCTTACCTATCGGATAGGGAAGAGGTCGTCTAGTAGGGTTGGGTCTTTAGCTTGGTCCCAGAGGACGTGACGTCCACCTAAGAAATGGTCCACTCGATGGTCCCTTCAGGCAAAAACCTCCCATCCTTGAAATTAACTTTCTGAGATCAAAAAGATGGAGACCGTAGATAAAGATAATTTACTTTTATGTTTGTTATCAAAGGTTGAATTTTTTTTTAATGGGTATGAGAGTTTGATCTTTACTCGACTAGACTCAAGGTCACAATAAAACCAGGAAAGCTCGATACACTTGAAGTTACACCCGTCGGGATCTCTGAGGTGCCAGACCTGAGCACTGACATTTTGAGACTCTCCAGAGAATTAGAAAGTAAGAGTAGAGAACATGTCCAACTGAACTAAGAGAGGATAAGGTCTGACAAAAAAGGGTACACCATCTCCCGTGACTCAACTTAAATGTTTGGGGGTCCCCTCACGAGAGTAACTGGGTCGAACCAAATACACAGGTAACGGTCTG
This sequence comes from Capra ibex, assembly GCA_006410555.1. Taxonomy (NCBI): domain Eukaryota; kingdom Metazoa; phylum Chordata; class Mammalia; order Artiodactyla; family Bovidae; genus Capra; species Capra ibex. Next base: position 35,114,266 of record SJYO01018757.1, on the reverse strand, counting down.
GGTAGTGGGTATTAGTTCCGTTACCTTATTATATGAATACCGTCAAAACTAGTTAGTTACGACTGGTTTAACCTCACCTTTGTCCCTATAAAATTTATACTCTTGACGAGGAGAGTCCCCTCTTATTTTCTCAAAGTTCCGTCTTTTTTATCTATAGATGATGTAGTACCTCTGTGTTTCGTGTCCTATATAAAAAATAATTTATTTACCCTCTAAACTACTGGAAATTCTTTTTAAAAATTTTACTTTCTTTTTTCTTTTTTAATGGTTTACCTACATCCAGGTTACGTTTTGAGAAGACCCAAACATGTCAATTTTGTTTTTATCGTAACTTCCTTAATGAGTGGAGGTGTATGGTATACAATGTAGCCGTTTTCTTATTACACTTCTCTCCCTTCCTCACTTTAGAATAACGTATAATTTAGATTGTTCCAGATACAAATAGACCCAGTTCTATTTTAAAATTCGTATAATCACATAAACAACCTTATGAGTTTGTTGAAGTGTATCTTAAATGTCGAACTAATTTTCTCTGTATCCACATAAGTTACTGAACGAACTAGACGTTCACTTTCACAAGTATGACCTTACTAAATTTATCTTCGAGCTCCAAGTGTATCGTCCCTACGACTCTTTCCTGAAGGATATACTTTTTCGTCCGGAGGGATTGATTTGAGATTCCTAGGAAGGTTAAGATTATAAGGACTATCTGAATACGGTAAAATTCAGAGGACTCCCCTATGAGTAATTGTCTTCACTGACATAAACGTTTGGTGTCTCTTTTACCCTCCACTATGTTTTGTATAAAAACCGACTAAAAACTCAGTTACAGTTAGTGACAATAATCGTAGTAGATATTTATTCTAAGTCTCTTCCGTTACCGTGGGGTGAGGTCATGAGAACGGACCTTTTAGGGTACCTGCCTCATCGGACCACCCGACGTCAGGTACCCCAGCGATTCTCAGTCTGTGCTGACTCGCTGAAGTGAAAGAGAAAAATGGAAGTACGTAACCTCTTCCTTTACCGTTGAGTGAGGTCACAAGAACGGACCTCTTAGGGTCCCAGCCCCCTCGGACCACCCGACGGTAGATACCCCAGCGTGTCTCAGCCTGTGATGACCTCGCTGAATCGTCGTCGTCGTCGTATTTATTCTAACCTCTTCCTTTACCGTTGGGTGAGGTCATAAGAACGGACCTTTTAGGGTACCTGTCTCCTCGGACCGCCCGATTCCAGGTACCTATCGTTTTCTCAACTTTTCCTGAGTCGTCAATTTGTTGTTAGTTATTCTGTGGTACGATTAAACTGAACGTCATAATATAATCCTTAATCAAAAACAAGTTCTCAAATCAAATTCTATTCTGTTGAGTGATAAGTTTTCTTATTTCTATGGATGTTCCCTTTAATCCTAAGGTCAAGAGCACATCTACCTAGACTCGGGAATTTATAGTCCTGTCAGTAGTCTCTAGGTTCTCTCAGACCTTATTTCCTATCTCCGGTGTGAGATTCTCAAGACGGAAGACCTTCCTGGTCACCTCCACGCGTATTCAGTGTATGTAACAAACATAGGATGAAATAAGTAAATTTTTCTGAGTCCACCTGTTTACTTAAGAATCCAGGGTAAGTTACGATTATAAGGAAAGTTGATAAAGTACACCCTTTTTTATGTCAAACTCTATTATATCAACTACTATGTTTTGTAGGGTCTGTTTACCTTGTACCATCGGTTAGTTAAAAGTTGATTGTTTTCATGATCTCTACCTTTCGTTAAAAATCCTTTCTTTTTATTCGTCACATCAGGTATTTGTTCGTTCAAATGGGACAAAGACTTTATATTAGTTACAAAGACCAAACCCTCAAACACTTAGTTTGATTCATGTCGATTCCAAACTTAGCAGGTCCTAGAATGTAGGTTCTGGACGGTCAAGTTTCTAATGACAAAAATTGTATCTTTCTTTACCGAAACTACGAACCTTTGGAACCTCTTCATTCCAACTGGTTACTTTACACGATGGGAGAGAAGGGAAGGAAAGGCGGGGTGGGGGGTTGAGGGACACTAACACACAAGTCGAAAACGTGTGTCTTCTCGTCCCTGTTCGGTAGACAGGTTTCACACACACTTTCAAGAGTGAGATCTCTTAGGCTTAGACAGTTAAGGTCCTTCGTCTCTCCTACACCAACGTACTGAAATGTTTTTGGTTTGAACATTTCCTTTGATCACTCTTCAATGAACTTGATTAATGTGGCTAAGGATTTTTCAGAGTGTGATGTTTATGGGTGATGGTTTTAACGAAAAAAGAGGTGTTTTTGTTACGTCCTGTAAAATTTTACTTTATTTTCTTTCACTTGTCGAGATATTTTTACGTCAAACTTGTAGAGTCCGTTAAATTCCGGAATGAACTGATTGAGGTCTGAAATCTACGTCTATAATAAATTATTTCACTGAAAATACCTACGTGTAGTGTTAACAACGAGTTATACATAATCTTATCCGTTTTTTGTTGTTTTCTTGTTTTTTTAAAAATTATGTTTACTGGATAAAAGTTTTCTAGATTTGATGTAAGGGTAAGGGGAAGAAAGAAACAAAAAGGACTTTCCTGGAGTAGGCCTTTCCACTTACCCAGTGACTTCTGACGGGACTCGTCGAAGTGACGTGTCGAGAGTGGACGGGTCCACTCACTCCTACTTTCGTCTCTTCTCACCAATCGAACCTCCTTGAGGTACTGATTAAGTTTCCGTAATGTGCACGTCTTTCCACGGTCCCGGTGTTCACCTTCGCCGAGTGTATGAAATTATAAGTTCTCTCTGTTTGTTTAAGAAGGAAAAATTCAGTAAGATATTGGGACTGGACGGACCTAGGACCGTGCAGTCATAGAGATAGTACCTATACTTATCGTGAATCTCTTACGAATATTTTACGTGCAATAGACAGAATCTCGAACTTTTAATAGGTCACACCGATTCATTTTTATATAAATTTTTATCTCAGTCCTAAATATAAAACGTACTATTGTTAGTTTTATACTAGATAGTCTCAGAAATTTTTCCGTTATGATATTGGTTCATAAACCACCTTTTGTTTATTTTCGTGGTTTATAGTACTTTAACTTAAAATCCTAGTAAAAAATCGAAATACAACGTAATTCCAAATATTTAGTCAAGACAGTAGTCACGGTCCAGAAGAATTCACTTTTATGGTTTACTTAGTAGATACACTCTTAAAGTCTTATTTACCACCAAAACCCATCTAATCTAATATATTTTCTACTTCCTTCAGACCCTGAATGGTTGTACAAGTCTTAAAACATTCAACTATTTATGAGATATTTTGAGGAACTATAAGTCATTATCTGATAATTGAATCTCCTTCTCCTTAACGGGATGACTGTTAAGAACGGTCTTTTTGTTAAAGGAGTACTGTCTCCACTTAAAAAACCAACTTTAGGAAGGGATTCATGGAAATGGACTTAATAAATTCTTTTATTTTGTTTCAAATTTTGGTGTCTCAAGATCTTGAACTTTTTAGAATTCTTTAAGTGGAGGACAATGTAAAATACTTTATTTTGGGGTCTTTTCATACCACTAAAAGGGTTTTGTTACAAAATCAAATTTGAGATTGAATTCTTAATACTTTCCTACTACTTACTTCTTTAGTCTAAAACTTTTCGATTCGTTTCAGTAGGATACGTGTCTCTATAAGTGATATAGTTGTATTTTAGTCCCTTCTAAATTTTAGTCAGATAGTAGTACTAGTCACGATTTTGAGCCAAAACTACCTCAATGTCTTTTTAATAGGTAACAATCTTGTTGAAGAGAAAGTGTCGTAGTCTGGGATGACTACAAAATTAAGTTCAAAAACGTAAAGTACTTTAATATTCGACACAAAATAGCTTCTACTTCCTTTCTACCATTTTAAACTTTGGTCTTGGGATGTCATCTTCTCTGTAATAGACCCTATTTCAATTTGTAGTCGTTTCTGAACTCCTGCATGATTTCCTTCCCGTCTGAATGACTCCTTAAAAGACCCTTCCAGAAAGATCAAGTTAGCCAGTAATAAGGAACACCATCAGACTTGATGACCTATTTGCCTGTTTTGTCTCTCCATATAAAGAAAGTTCTTTGTTTGTAGTGTCACTCTTTTTATTATTACTGTGAAGACCAAATGGTTGTCGTGGTAATTGATTCTACACTTACAGTAGTCATATAAAGTGATTGAACATTTAGAGTTATATTTATTGAAAAGATTCGGTAGATCCCTTTATGTCCCGTATTTTAAAGGTTTAACATGGTTTCTGATTAATCTTATCTATACAACGTTTACATTAACTTAGGTTGGTATAATGGATGAAGTCCTGACCAAAATTTTGTTAACAGTGACAAAAGGTTGACACTTTATATTCCCCTACAGAGAGGATAGGGTAAGTCTCTCCGGAACTTTGACTTCGGTTCTCTACGTTACTCTCCAGTAATACAATATACTGTCCTGAAGAAATTTTCGGGACCGATAAACTGTAGACTACTTTACAGTTTAGGGTTCACAGTCTCGGGTGAGACTGTGGAAGATAAATAATGTGTCGTCAAACTTCAACCCCTAAGTTACATGTAGTTTGAGGTGTTTCAATATACAATGTATGACCCATGAAAAACTCTCTCGTAGTCCCTTTTGTACAGTCAAAACGTAGATTCCGTTTACTGAAAACTACAAGTCATAAAATAAGAATTTTAAACAGAAACTGTTTAGTCTAATTCTGTACTAAGAGAAATTCTTTGACGTGAATTACATACTACTGATGACAGGAACTATATAGTAAAGGGTTTCAGATCAAATCCCTATAAAGAATCTATAGAGGTATTTATAAAGAGGAGTTTCCATGTAAAACATTTGAATATTTCATGAAAACAAAAAGTTAAGAATAGTTTTGTTCGTCCGTAAACTCTGAACTAAGATAGACGTGTTTATGTAGTATTATATTTTTGTTCTTCCACACTTAAACTGAACCATATATAACCAACATTCTTATACGTGGTACTTGTGGTTCCATTGATTTTCAAAGATTTAAGGGAAAAAAAAAGTCAGAGGTTCAAAAGTCTTAATACATACTTTTGACTGTCGTGAAAAACTATACTATGTTTAGAATTTAAGTTACCTTTGATTCAAGTCCTTTGTATCTAACAGTGATGTTATCTTGTCTGATAGGTACATTTTTGTATTTTCTTTGTAGAGATTTTGAGTCCTTAATGACACTTTTTCGTTGTGTCGGTATAATAAGTTCGTTTATAGTTTCTTAATATTAAAACGTAAAAATACGAAAACGATGGTGTAATTAAAAGTTTAGAGTTGAAAGTAGTCGGTGTTGTCCTAAAAACCGTAAATTTTGATTGAGAGTACCTAAAGTTATAGTGACTATGTCTTAGATTTAATAGTCAGTTGTGAGTTTTCAACACTTGCCATATATAAGTACCAATCTGTAGTTTTCTAGTCCTGTTTAATCTTGACTTTATGCTCAAATATTTCTAAGAATAAGTTCTTCTATTTTTATTGAATTTAAAACATTTACACCTCGTACGTATTGACGGTTACAGAGGGTAAATTCTATGGAGTATTTAGTACATCGACGAGCAAGAGAGACGTGGAAATCCGTAAAGACCCGTGAATTTTTGATAACCCTGTTCAGGTTTAGAGTGTTCCTTGAATTTCGTCGTTATTCATGTTCTGTTTTAAGGTCAAGAGACGATAAATCTTCGAGTAAATGTTTATGGACTTATACCTATATAAGAAAAAAAGAATTCCATAGTAACGAAGATCAACTGTCGTTCATTCTCAAGGGAATTATTATTTTAATGTTTGTCCGTAGTCTCTTTTCGTAAACTTGAAGGAAGATGTTTGTGGTGGAACCTAATTAGTATCTATTGACAGATCTTCAGACGTACTACTTGTCATTAATAGTCGTAGTTGAACTTGTTCTTGTAAATAAAGAAGGTTTATTTGATCAGAGAGAATGAGTCTTGTTGTTGTTGTTTTTGTCAATAGATTTTCGTTGTTAATGTTGTCTTGTATAAGATTGGTGGATGATGTGACTGAACGTTCTATGAAAAAAGTTACTGAGTAATTTTATGATAATATTTAATTAACGTGACTTTTATATTGTAGAATCTCTTTTTGGACTTACTTGGAAAATCGGTTAGGTTATAATTAGACACATCTCTAGACCTGGGAAATATGACAAATCTACGACTATCGATAGGAACGTTGTTTAGTTCGTTTTACATCGTGAAGTCATGAATGTCTTGTCAAGGGTCTCTTGTGGTAGACCTTTTGGAAAACGTAAATTCTAATTTCGACGTGCGTTCCAAATAACACTCGGGGTCGTACGCTCTTCCTTGTCCTCCTCCCACCTCCCATTCGCGAATGAAGCTTTTACGAGACTTCGCATTATTATGTGTAGGAGCATCGGGAGCACCATTAGGAGAAGACCAGCCATGAAAAAGGGGAAAGAAGAGGACCTAGAAGAATAGACGAACTGTTTAGGGTCCTTCGCCAGGTAGAGAGCGAGGGGCGTGGTGGACCGAGTCGGTCGTGTCCTCACCTCGTTGTCGGGTCGACGAACCCTCAGCCACCTCGTACTTACGGGTTGTGGCTTGGACCCCGACCCCCTGCGCGATGGGAAGGTAGACGGAGCCACGGTGGTCGTTCCGTCTCTAAAATCGGCCCCACTCCTCCCTTTTTATTGCCATACTCAAATGGGACTGGTCTAAAGAATGAAACGAGTTATTGGAAAGTTCACACATTAAATCTTTCGTAAATTCTTTTTCTTTCTCTCTTTCACTTTACTAGTACTTTCTGATTCTCTTTTTTTAGTTCCCGTTTCGCAACTTAAAATTTAGCGAAATTTTGTTTTGTTTTATTTCAAGTTGGTCGCTAAGGCGACTCTGAGCTCCTCAGGGTCGCGATCTTAAAGTGATAGGTTACAGAGGTAGTAGTCCCTGCCCCCACATCCTCCTCTCTCCCCGCCCCTTTGAACAATCAGTTACCTGACTTGGTTTCGACTTCTGCCTTTTATGAAAAAGAATGGACGAGTAGGGAGGGGTTGATGGGATCTCAGGTCGTGGGTTCGTGCCCGAACCCTTTTCAGAACCGGTTGATAACAAAGGTACCCCCGACTACCTAATTGGGAATCAAGAGAGGACGTATAGTATAATTACTCGACGTTTCACCAAAGTAGGTATATGTGACGGAGAACGACTGTTTTCACACGTCATACACAATTAACCTCGTCGTCCCTCTTCCGAGTCGTCGACGAAAGTTTACTGTGTAAATGGGTGACCCGTAATTACATAAGCTTAGCGACAAACTAGATTTATAATTTTACGTAAAGTGTCTCTCCAAAGAGTATCCGAATCATTGTGGTATGGTATTAGTCGTTTATTTCCTTTGACGTACGAAACCACTTTCTTTATGTTTTTTAGGTTGAGACGAATGAGACTTGAGTTTATATTTAGACCGACCCAAAAATGTGGAAAAATTTTTTATACTTTTACTTACGCGATTCATCATTTATTTTAAATGAAGAATCACTTCTACATTCCTCCCTTTCAAAACTTTTTACGAGTATGGGATAAACAGGAAACAAGGTATTAGAGTTGGGAAAAAACACACACACACAAATTCATACTGTTAGTCTTTGTGGAGTCTGATCTGTCTTCTCCATGTGATTTGTGATCTGTCCAGTCACAATTAGTCCTTATTAGAAAAAGAGAGGTAAAAGAAAAAGTCTAGAAAGTTACTTCCGCTTAAAAATTGTGGTCCTTTTTAAACTAAACAAATGTGATATTACTTAGTTTAGTACAGTCGTATAATGGATGATTTAATTATTATAAGACGTCGAGGTATAAGGGTCTTTGCATTAAAAATTTTTTCGAGGAATGACATATTTCTAGTAAGTTATAGATACGTTATAGTTCAGACATCCTTGTGGGGTCTCCCAGAAGGTCTCCTTTCACTGACGTGAAACGTAATAGACAAGAATCTAAGTGTTCGTTAGACAGAGTGGAGATCTAACACTGTCGAGAGATAAAAGTCTATAATTAATGATTACTACCTCATCCCTCTGTAAATGAGTTTCTCCATTTTTAATCAGTTGGTTCTTATAAAACCGGGATTGTACACATCAATCTAAATGTCAATCTGAGTCACTAATGTGCCTAGAGGGGATAAGGATCTCTAAAGGGAAAAAATACGGGTACTTCTCTTTATGTTTGAATTACTACGACGGTATTTCTATGATATTTTCCAAAATACTTGTTGAAATTTGTTTTTTTAGTGGACAGACCACCAAAGTTTAGTAAATAATAAGACTGTGGGAGTTGGTTTTATTTGATCTTACTAAATCTTTACCACTCGATTGTTAAACTTCTAGGTCTCAGTCCTAGAACTCATCCAGTGATTTATTTACTATTATTATTGTTACGTATTGGAAAAGAAAGTCAATTAGGATTGTTGGAAATATTCCTCCACTATGGAGACACCTATTCCTTTCTTCCAAGTTTCCACAAAAATGACCAAATAGGTTCTAGTGCGTCCATTGTGACGGTTCATAATAGATCATGGTTCATAAAATAGTATGTTTAAGTCTCTAATAGAACACGTAGGTTCTTCATAAAAAGTAAGTCACTAAGTTAAAAAGAAAGACACATGAACACTATAACTTTAGCTCAAACTTTTATCAACGACTGAAAAGAAAAATTAACTCGATTTGTATATAGGACCCAAGATACTGATAGTTTATATGAAAGGGGGTCTCCGCCATATCCGTTATTTAAAATATGTTGATGGAGACTGAATAATATTGAGGATTTAAACACCACAGGTGTAATCCGAAATATCAATAATCGAGGGTCAAGTCGGACTTTCTTGACTGTTATGTCTTATCTACTATGAAATTGTTTTCTTGGAGAAACGTCTTTAGTTAGACTTTTGTGAGGTGATAGCGAATGACTAAAAATTAAGATGATAAATCTCTGACTCTCAAAGGGTTCGTTACTATTTGTTGGTAAAAAACTTGTTCTTGGTTGCGTTTCATTTTAATAGATGTATACTCTGACAAGAGTATTTATGTGTCTTTAGTACGAATTCGTGGAAAGATAATAAAAGGATCTAAACATCCTAAAACTCTCCAATTGTAAGACCGTACACTAATATTATTGTTCTAATAATATCTTCTACTCTAAACCACCTCGATGTCTTCTCAAAGTTCAAGTCGGTATCTAAACCTTTTCTCACCATCCTCCACTGTCGGGATAATTTTGTTAGTGTCTACGAACCCTTCGTCCTTATCCCTTAGACGAAATAAGTCTCCTCCAGATGAACCCAGTGTCTTTTACTTCTTTCCCCCCTCACTTACTGTACCCCCTTTCCCTCGAGACACATACACAGTGTCAGGTTTCCTGTCTTCCGCTCTGTGGACGATGGGACGGACCTCCGCCCCACGAACTTCAGTCCTAGGGAATTAGGTAGAAGAGGTCGGGTCTGGAGACCCGAGTCTTAAGAAGGGAGTAAGATAGGATTTATAGGGTACGAATCGTTTGATTTTAGATTTTCTTGACTACGATACGTTATTACTTGACTCTAAGGTGTTGTTAACCGTTTAATCACTTAAAGTTTATGTAAGTCAATTCATGTCCTGACAAAGACATCTCAGCGAGAAAGTGGGGTCTGGTGTTTGTGCCGATTCACCACGATAAGGGGTCACTGACGTGAGATGTAGACTCGTCTACCCTTCCAAATCTCCAACGTTTACCGTCAAGTGTCTTGTTCGTTAGGGGTGTTTACACAAACCAAACCGAGTGTGACCTCAAAAAAAAAAAAATCACCCGATTGTAGATTTTCAATCCTTAAAGTGTTTCTGTAATAAAAAAAGGAACTTTTCAGTTTTCTAGACTGTCGAGACTTAGGTCAAGGTTGTAACGTTGACACCTGATTTTGACTCAGGTATTTATTTGTACACGAAAGGTGACTCGGTGTCAGGGAGGGGACCCGGGTCAAGTGAGTAGGTCAATGGTAGACGGGGGACGTCCGTAAATATGAACACTCGGAACCAACTCCATAATAGGACGGTCAAGGTTTCGTGATTAAATTCTCTTTAAAGTCGAGGGAATATAAAAGTACATTTCTTTCGTCTAATAATACTGTTTAACCAAAATCAACTTGATTTACAAGTGATTTAACATTTTAATTTACAGAATCTGTTTTTGAACCCTTCTACCCTTTTATTTCGTCTGACTTAATAAGTTGTTTTACACGAAGTTGACTCTTATCGTCTATGTACAATCGGTCATAAAAAAATTTGCGATTAAGAAAGGAAAGATCCTTCATCCATTATCAACGGTACCGAAAGGGTGAGAAGATTTAATCTAAGAGGTAACAGAAAGTCCCTTTCTCCTTCTCTAGTTTATGACTCTAATTCAGAAGTCAACTGTCACAAGGGATCTAGAGACTAATCAAACCCGGGAAGACACAAATAAATCTAACTCATCACCAATCTCATAAAAGACTCATCATTATACCTTGTAGGTTAGATGATCTCTTTAGAAACTCTGTAATTCAGTCAGACCGAGAAAATCCACGGTGCCACAAATGCGTACTACGGGTTGTGACACCATCTGAGGGACAATGGTGTCCCCTCTACGAGTCTGTATGACTTCCCTTCTGTCCCTTTTCTGTGACAAGCGACCGTTATTTGGACAGTCTGGGTTGGGTGAAATGATGTCGTACACTAAACACTATATGAGGTTAATCAGATTTACTTTAAGTATCTAGTACATTGAGTATTTGTATATTGAAGTTGTAATTTATGGAATTGGTTATTAAAATGTAAATTTATAGATAAATTATTATAATTTAATATTATTTATTATTTAATATTTTAATTTATTATCTATATTTTAATTTATTATCTATAATTTATATACAATTTTAATCTATTAATTTAAACTCCTGTGGTCTTCTACCGTAATCTAGAAACGACGACGACGACGATTCAGCGAAGTCAGCACAGGCTGAGACACTCTGGGGTATCTGGCGTCGGGTGGTCCGAGGGGGCAGGGACCCTAAGAGGTCCGTTCTTGTGACCTCACCCAACGGTAAAGAGAGAGGTTACGTACTTTCATTTTTCACTTTCCCTTCAGTGACTCATCTAGAAACGTGGTTGAAGATTATTTGTTAAAGTTTGAATTCTCTATTAGTTTTCGGTAAGGTATGTTACATGTATTTTATTTTCCCATCTCAGTGTCCATCTGTCGTGTCATTTTTAATCACACAATTGACATATAATTTTACCACTTTTTATAGAGCAGTTTTTTTTACTTTTTTGTTTAGTGCCTGACCCTCTTCTACAGGTGTGTTCCGTGTAGAGTATTCACTGACAATGGGTTTTATATGCTTCTTGTGAATTTTGAGTTGTCATTCTTCTGTTTGATGGGTCAACTTTTTACTCCGATTCTGAAATTATCTGTACAGTGGTTCCTTCTAAATGTCGGCTGTGTATTCGTACACTTTTCTACAAGGTGTACTACACCGGAGTCCTTAACGTTTGCTTTAGTCATTACTCTATGGGTGATGTGGATGATCTTACCTGTTTTAGGCCTTGTGACTGGCGCTTTGCGGACACGCCTACACGTTGTCCTTGTAAGTCAGTGACGGCCGCCTTTACGTTTTACCGTGTCGTTGAGACCTACTGTCAAACCGTCAAAGAATGGTTTGATTTGTATAACAATTGTTTGTTAAGTAGTTAGTGTGAGGAACCATAAGTGGGTTTCTTCGACTTTTGAAGACAGGTGTGTTTTTAGGCATAAGTCTACAAATACTATCGAAATAAGTGTTAACGGATTTGAACCCCACGATTGACCGGGAAGTCATCATTCATTTATTTATTCGAAACTATGTAGTCTATTACCTTAAACCGTAGTTTGTCTTTACTCGATAGTTCGGTCCTACTTTACCCGCTTAAAATTTAAGTATAAATCTAGGCGTTTACATATAAATCAGGTGTTTCTCAGCCTGACTGACTTAACTTTCTCCAGTTATACTCTTCCGACGTATAGTACTGCTAAGGTCAGTATACTAAAAGACCTTTTCCGTTTTGAAACCTCTGTCATTTTTCTAATCACCAACGATCTTCAATCGTCCCTCCCTCCCTACTTTTCCGTCTTGTGTGTCCCAAAGACAATTTGATGAGACTTCTATAATGCCCGAAGGGACCACCGAGTCACCATTTCTTGGGCGGACGGTTACGTCCTCTACGTCCAAACTAGGGACCCGTCCCTTCTAGGGGACCTCTTCCTTTACCGTTGGGTGAGGTCATAAGAACGGACCCTTTAGGGTCCCTGTCTCCTCGGACCGTCCGATGTCAGGTGTCCCAGCGTTTCTCAGTCCATGGCGACTCACTCGTGTGTGTGTGTCTGTGTGTGTCTGTGTGTGTCTGTATGTGTGTGTCTTGTTGTGAGTACGGAGGCATATATTGTAGTAATCGAAGATCTGATTTTATTAATGTTTATTCGGAAGTAAATGTCCTTATAAATAAGTATGTCTATAAACTTACAACATTTCTACACCCTATAAATCTTCTCAAAGGGGGAAATAGTTATTCCTAATGACTTGGGGTTCGGGGGTTGGTGTTTTACGACCAGAGGAAGGGGAATAGAGTTTGAAACGGGTAGTAATACTGTTAGGTTTTACAGGAATACAAAGGTTATCCCTGTAGAACGCAGAAGAAAGACTGTTGGTGTCTCGATTTAATATTTAATTGGTTCGTTTACTTCGGGATGAGGATGTTAAGACTGAGACACACATTATGGATGGGGGTTGGGGTGGGATGGAAACAAGAGGAACAAATTCTATGAAACTTCACACTTCTGATTAAAATAGTGAGTCGATAAAGTCGTCAACTATAAGTTTCTGTCCATTATAGGATTCTTTATACTTGTCGTATTGTGATTAGGAAACACGGAAGAACGAGAAATACTTAGACCCGGTTTAAATTCTCTTTGATTCAAGGTGTTCCTTACGCAGTTTAATTTTTATTCAAGAAGTGTCGTAAAGGTTCCTTAAATTTAATACTAAAACGGTCATTGACGTGAGTCTAAATGATCTTCCTCTTGTGACAGACAGCCAGATGATCTTACTTCGGTAAGATCTATTTTAGTGGTTTCGGGACGTTAGTTGGTCACGAGATCAAACGAGATCAAAATAGAGTCATTACTTTTGTGAACAAAAGTGACAAATTTTTTTTTACTGTTTTGTTATCGAGTACCAATTTGGTCGTGGTCTCGGACTTCATTTTACGAAAGTTACATGTTCATTTACAAAAGATTCGAGAGGAGTCCTCATTATAGACACCCATCTCTGTGTAGGTGTGTCTCTGTCCGTGAGTGACTCGTCTACGAGTCGTTTAGGAAAAAAAGAAAAACATAATTACTATCATTACACTTCTACGGAATGAATTGTTTTCTATCCATTAGATTAAGGTATATAAAAAATTCTTAAATCTAAGTGTTTTAAAACTACAAACTTTTATAAAGTCTGTAGTGAGGGTCGAAGAGATAAGGGGTACTTGTAAGTTTGGACTCCAAAGGTAGTCTAAGAGGTCTTTAGGATGTTCCGGGTAAGAATCTAAATACAGAAAGAAAGAAAGAAAGAAAAGAAACGGTACGGTACGTCGTACATCCTAAAAATCAAGGGACTGGTCCCTATCTTGGGAACTGGAGACATAATCCTCACATCTCAGTTGGTGACCTGACGGTCTCTTCAGGTACCTGGATACAGAAGAACCGCGTGGAGACTGGGATGGGACCTCGTCTTATTTACTACAAAGGAGATGTCAGACTGATGAGAGACGAAGACGGAGAGAATTGTATTGAGAACGGAGGTGTTAGAGGGAGCTGAGTTGTCAGATCAATCAATTACGCACCATGCATTTTACCGTACGTATAAAAAGAGTAAACTAGACGATAGTAACAATATAAAGTCCCTTTTAATATTTATATGCAAAGTAACTGGATAGTCGAAATGGAGGGAAACGAGAACGAAGGATATTCCGACAAAAGTTAATTGGGAATTATTATTATTATTACTTCCTTTTCCTTCGGATCACACGACGTCAGGTACCCCAGCGTTTCTCAGTCTGTGTTGACTCGCTGACTTGTTGTTGTTATACCGTTTTTGTTTAAATTTATAGATAACGTGACTCGGTCAGAGGTTCTCGAAGTACTTGAGTAAATTAGGAGCACTGTTAAAATCCTTCAATCATGACAGTAGACAGGAATAAACATCTACTCTTTTCCTCTATGTCTTATCAATTCATTGAACGAGAGACAACGTGTCGACTACCACCGTATAAATGATCAAAATTTACTTTAGGTATCTAGTCTATTGGTCATGTATGGTATCTAGTATATTGGTAATATATCTACTAAATTATATATATATATATCAAGTCAAGTTAGTGAGTCAGTACAGAGAACGCTGGGGTACCAGGCGTCGTATGGTCCGGAGAGACAGGTAGTGGTTGAGAGTCTCAAATGAGTTTGAGTACAGGTAACTCAGCACTACTAGAGGTTGGTAGAATAGGAGACAGAAGGGGAAGAGGAGGGTGGAAGTTAGAAAGGGTCCAAGTCCCAGAAAAGTTTACTCAGTCAAGAAGCGTAATCCACCGGTTTCATGACCTCAAAGTCGAAGTCGGAGTTAGGAAGGTTACTTATAAGTCCTGACTGAAGGAAATCCTACCTGACCAACCTAGAGGAACAACAGGTTCCCTGAAAGTTCTTAGAAGAGGTTGTGGTGTCAAGTTTTCGTAGTTAAGAAGTCGTGAGTCGAAAGAAATATCAGGTTGAGAATGTAGGTATGTACTGATGACCTTTTTGATATCGAAACTGATCTGTCTGGAAACAACCGTTTCGTTACAGAGGCGAAAAATTGTTATATATATTGAAAGATTATTATTTGGTCCGTCAAATCTCAAATACGAAAAAATTGATAATACGATACGACAGAGAGTTCTCAATATGATGAACTTGTCATAGAAATTTACTGTTAATATTCTTTAACGATATCGATCAACTTACAACTACAGCGAGATTTGTGAGTTTACTTACTAGAATGTCTAAATAAATTTAAAATGTCACACGACTTTTACTAGATAAAACGTTTATATATTTACTACATTTCATACCACTTTTTGAAAAAAAATTAAATAAATAAATAAATAAATAAAAATTTAAAATTTTAGAAATTAAGAATGTACGCAAGGGTTTGTACTTGGGGGGAGGGTGGAGGGAGGGGTATTGTAGAGAGACCCAGTAGGGGTACGTGGTCGAGGTTCGTACGACATAGGACGTAGTCTGTATCTGACCGCTAAGTTAAGAATGTACTATCATATGTACAATCTTACAGTAAGAGGGTTTAGTAGGGTGGGAGAGGGAGGGAGACTCAGGTTTTCAGGTAATATGTGTAGACACAGAGAAAGGGACAGAACGTATGTCCCAGCAGTAACGGTAGAAGGATTTAAGGTATATATACACAATCATATGACATAACCACAAAAAGAAAGACCGAATGAAGTGAGACATATTAGCCGAGGTCAAAGTAGGTTTGAAATCTACACTTTACTTCAATTTATAGACGTTCGCCTTAACGTAAACAAAAAAGTTTAAGGGAATTACGTTTTCAAACTACGGGGACGGATTTACACCACAAAAAAAAAAAACATGAAAAAACAAGAGTAAACCCTCTAGCACAATATACGAGTTACAGACTACTGGCCTACTTTCTACCTTACTTCTCACTTATTTACCTACTTACTTATTAACTACTTCTTACCGACTTCTCTGTTCTAAACGGATCGGAACGAGTGGCTCTCACCTTCTCGACAATGTATCACCTTTATATCGGTTCAGGTGTAGGTGATCCGATTGTCTCGTACCTCTTCTGTCTCTACCCTCACCTCCGTACTTTTTGTTTAAAGCTGAACGACAGAACTGGAGGGACACTACGAGATTCTTTTATGTCGGTCATTCAGTGACGGAGAATTTCCCCTCTGTCTGAACTTACTCTCTGTACCTCGTCTGGATTCGGGTGGTGACTTCGGTTCTGGTAGACGAGACGTCGGACTTCGTCTCCCCGGTCTGACCTTTCACTTTCACTTTCAGCGAGTCAGCACAGGTCGAGAAACACTGGGGTATTGATGTATAAGGTACCTTAAGAGGTCCGGTCTTATGACCTCACCCATCGGAAAGGGGACAGGTCCCCTAGAAGGGTTAAGTCCCTAGATTGGGTCCAGAGGGTGTAACGTCCGTCTAAGAAACGGTCGACTCAGTTCTCCCTTCAGGTCCGAGACGTATGGACACTCGTCCTCTTATCTTTACTGTAAACAACATTTGGTGACCTAAACGCACCCCGAGTATTACTCCTGACCTTTTCCGTTACCGTGGGGTGAGGTCATGAGAACGGACCTTTTAGGTACCTACCTCCTCGGACCTTCCGACATCAAGTACCCCAGCGATTCTCAGTCTGTACTGACACGCTGAAGTGAAAATGAAAAATGAAAGTACGTAACCTCTCCCTTTACCGTTGGGTGAGGTCACAAGAACGGATTTCTTAGGGTCCCTACCCCTTCGGACCACCCAACGGTAGATACCCCAGCGTGTCTCAGCCTGTGTTGACTTCACTGAATCGTCGTAGTCACCCTATTACTCCTATATAACGAGGGGACCACCGAGTCTCCAATTTCGCAGACTGAGGTTACGTCCTCTGGGCCCAAGTTAGGGACCCAGTCCTTCTAGGGGACCTCTTCCTTTACCGTTGGGTGAGGTCATAAGAACGGACCTCTTAGAGTACCTGTCTCCTCGGACCATCCGATGTCAAGTGCCCTAGTGTTTCTCAGTCTGTGCTGACCCGTTGAAGTGAAAGTGAAAAATGAAAGTACGTAACGTCTTCCTTTACCGTTGGGTGAGGTCACAAGAACGGACCTCTTAGGGTCCCTACCCCTTCGGACCACCCGACGGCAGATACCCCAGCGTGTCTCAGCCTGTGCTGACTTCACTGAATCGTAGTCACCGTATTACTCCTATATAATCTCATCCAACTGATCCCATGGTAACGGTTGAATGGATCATGTCAAGTACGACGTGACGTTTCCGGAGTAAAATTTTGGGAAAAAAAGATCTGACCATCCTGTATCTTGTTCTCAGTGTGGAATGATTGCAAATCTAGAAACCAGAGACCTTCTCGTGACCAGTGTCTCATCTACAAGTTGTGTACAAATTTCTACTTTACTTACCTACCTTCCTACTCAGTATATATTACATCGTTAAAATAAAGTCAAGACTAACTTTGGTGACCTCGTGGGTGGGGGTCCGTGACTCAACCGGGTTTATTTGTAACCCCCTCGAAGTCTTTATCTTGTCACTGGTGGATCCTTTACAGTTCCTTAAACAGGGTCTACTACTGACCGTGACTAGTAACAAAGACAACGAGGTTCTTCCAAATAGAACTGTGTTACGTGGGTGCTTCTCTTAGGATAACCCAGGAGGTCTTTAGTTCCAGTCCAATTCTTTCTAAGAAAGGTCAGACTCTTAATCATTACCGATAGACAATCTTTTTGATTTAATCCGAACTAGAATTGCGATTTCTTTTTTTGTAGTTGGTAAGGAATGCAAGAAATTTGTGACTTTATTTGGGTAAAGACGGAAAGAGATAAAAATGGGGGGTCATCTACAAAAACCTTAACCTACAAAGACCTCAAGACCTAATACTCTCTTATTAAAGTATTAGGTACATTGAGTTTGCGGTTAGGTTCCTTTGTTTGAGACCAGATGGATAATTTCAAAGTGAATAAGATTAATAAAGTACAGTCCTTTAAATCGGAGTACCGTTTTCGTTTGACATTTTAGAACAGTCTTTTCCAACCTTATACAAAAACATGTTTTGTATGTATATAAACTTTTTTATTACATTTAACAAAAGACAACCTAATAAAAAAGTTTTCTTAACATACCTCATATCTCAAACGACGATTGAGAAAGTTTTATTGGTTTAATCAAAACGTTCACACGTATGAGACTGGACGGAGAACTCTTCGGACATACGTCCAGTCCTTCGTTGTCAATGTTGACCTGTACTTTGTTGTCTGACCAAGGTTTATCCTTTTCCTCATACAGTTCCGACATATGACATTGGGACGAATAAATTGAATATACGTCTTATGTAGTACTCTTTACGACCCGACCTTCTTCGTGTTCGACCTTAGTTCTGACGGCCCTCTTTATAGTTAGTGGAGTCTATACGTCTACTGTGGTGGGAATACCGTCTTTCACTTCTCCTTGATTTTTCGGAGAACTACTTTCACTTTCTCCTCTCATTTTTTCAACCGAATTTCGAGTTGTAAGTCTTTTGCTTCTAGTACCGTAGACCAGGGTAGTGAAGTACCCTTTATCTACCCCTTTGTCACCTGTGTCTCAGTCTGAAATAAAAAACCCCGAGGTTTTAGTGACGTCTACCACTGACGTCGGTACTTTAATTTTCTGCGAATGAGGAACCTTCTTTTCAATACTGGTTGGATCTATCGTATAAGTTTTCGTCTCTGTACTGAAACGGTTGTTTCCAGGTAGATCAGTTCCGATAACTAAAAGGTCACCAGTACATACCTACACTCTCAACCTGACACTTCTTCCGACTCGCGACTTCTTAACTACGAAAACTTAGCACCACAACCTCTTCTGAGAACTCTCAGGGAACCTGACGTTCCTCTAGGTTGGTCAGGTAAGACTTCCTCTAGTCGAGACCCTAAAGAAACCTCCCTTACTGTGATTTCGACTTTGAGGTCATGAAACCGGTGAAGTACGTTTCTCAACTGCGTAACCTTTTCTGAGAGAACGACCCTCCCTGACCCCCGTCCTTCTTTTCCCTTGTTGTCTCCTACTCTACCGACCTACCGTAGTGGCTGAGCTACGTACACTCAAACTCACTTGAGGCCCTTAACCACTACCTGTCCCTCCGGACTAAGTACCCCAGCGTTTCTCAGCCTGTACTGACTCGCTGACTTGACTTGACTATGATAGATCGTATACAGATTTAATTATAAAAAGACGTGACTAAAAAGTTGACCAATGTGTCACGTGGTTTGTCCATACATCATATAATATGAAAAATTCATAAAGTAACGACTTGTTACTTCAGTCGTTTCACTATATTTGTGTTTTCGTAGAACCACGATAAATATTAACCAGGATATCGTAATTTAATTTCCTCCTCCGACAATGCAAATATAAGAGGTACATGATACTGAGGTGGTTCGAGGTCTAAGTGAATTGGTATAGGTTGAAGGATGCTTCTACGTATTATCTGTAGAGATTCTATTGTCCAAGTCTTTGAGATTTCTGTCAGGAGTTGGGACATAGAGAGTAGGATCGAGAGTAGAATGATTAGTCATAATGAGAAGATCCACAGTCCGGTCTTTGGTCTCAGTAGGGACTAGAGAGGAAATCTGGAGGGTATAGTTTGAATAGTCGATATGGAAGTTTTATATAGGGTTTGACTAATCGTCACTGTTTGATAATGTATATTCTACCTATTTGTGGTTCCGAGATAGTATGTCGTACGACGACGACGACGATTCAGCGAAGTCAGCACAGGCTGAGACACGCTGGGGTATCTACCGTCGGGTGGTCCGAGAGGGTAGGGACCCTAAGAGGTCCGTTCTTGTGACCTCACGCAACGGTAAAGGAAGAGAATACGTCCTTTCACTTTTCACTTTCACTTCAGCGAGTCAGCACAGGCTGAGAAACGCTGGGGTACCTGACGTCTGGTGGTCCGAGGAGACAGGTACCCTGAAAGGTCCATTCTCATGACCTCACCCCACGGTAACGGAAGAGACGGTATATCGTATCCAGTGGGGTCTACGGGCGTGACACTATGTCGGGTGACAGTGAAGAGGGACAGTCTTTAATGAAACAAAGTATCACACGAATGAATATACACTAGACAAAAAAGAGAAGATCTTATACTAGTGAGACTCTCCTCCCTGGAAATGGGAGTATTCACACACGTACACACGAGTTAGTGACGTCATCGCAGACTGACAAACGTTGGGATGTCTGACATCGGACGGTCCGAGGAGACAGGTACTCCTAAGAGGTTCGTTCTTATGACCTCACCCAACGATAAAGGATGAGAGACCCTAGAAGGGCTTGGTCGCTAGTTTGCACTCAGAAGATACAGAGTTCGAAACCGTGCACCCAAGAAATGGTGATCGCGGTAGATCCTTCGAAGAATGGGTGTACTTGCGACGAGATGAACGGTCAACACTTGTAATTGACCGTTTCGTCTACTTGGTATTCGTAGACAAGTTACTTACTTAGTCTAAATCACACTGACAATTACCTTTGTATGATAAATTTAATATGTTACTAGAAATTTCACAAGAAGGACTTTCACATAATTTGTGGTTTTATACGGTGGTTCTTATACTTTATCTCGGTCAAGATTTCTGACCAGTCTCGACCGTACGTAATTCATCGATTGTACAGTATCTACGATTTATATGAAATATCTTACTTATTTACTTAAAAATTTCGATATCTGTGAGGTTTTCGGGTAAAATCGATTACCAAAGTTCGAGAAGTAATTGGAATATTAATTTCGATTGTAGTTCATCCCCGATGGGAACACCGAGTGGACCATTTCCTAGACACACGTTACACCCTCTGGACCCAAGCTATGAACCCAACCCTTCTACTGGACCTCTTCCCTTTCCGATGGGTGAGGTCATAAGACCGGACCTCTTAAGGTACTTCCTATATCAGGTACCCCAATGTTTCTAAGCCTGTGCTGACTCGTTGAACGTGAAGTGTAGTTATAGTTCATCTTGTTACCGAAACTCAAAGGGAGAGGACAACGTGTGGGTGATGAATTATTTATAATTCACACATTATACATACCCCCTTTACTAACTCACGTATTTATGTGTTTGTCGGAAGTGATCACCGAGTCGTCATTTCTTAGGTGGATGTTACGTCCTCTGTACCCAAGCTAGGACCCAGCCCTTCTAGGGGACCTCTTCCTTTATCGTCGGGTGAGGTCTTAAGAACGTTCCTTTAGGGTACCTGTCTCCACAGACAGTCCGATGTTAGGTACTCCAGTGTTTTCTTAGTCTGTACTGAATCGTTGATTTGTTGTTGTTTTACATTTTTCCTTCCTTTGTCTGTTTCCAAGTTATTATTTTCATTTCTTCTCTCCATTCTTGTTCCGATTAGGTTCAACCTATTTGTTGAGGAATTTTTATTTGTTGGATATTCATGAGACTAGGTAGGTAGACAAAACCCACCTGTCCCGTACGAGTATAAAAGTGACTTAATCTGTTCCGACACCAGGTACACTAGTCTAACCAATCAAAAGACACTGACACCAAAAGCAAGACAGACGGGAGACTACCTCTTACTATTCTCCGAATACCTTCGAAGGACTACCCTCTCTGACTGACTCCCCCTTTGACCCAGAACAAGACTACCCACCCCGGCACGAGTCGTTTAGAAATTAGGTTAAAAGACAACTACCCACCCCGACACAAGGGAGGGACAACAAATGGACCCCGGTTTGATACCACCTCCTTTACTTCTATTACCTCTGGAGGAAGTTTTCCAGGGTACGCGCGTGACGATGTGAGTCACGGGGGTCGAGACGTAGTCCCGTAGCGACTGTGTACGGAGGCGGTCTCTGAGGACTTGTTAGTGCCCGTTCAGACCTAGTCAGAGAACACCCCAGTGACGAGGAAAGAGGACCCAGGACCACGCTTGTTTCAAGACAGACACGGGAGGTTCTCAGATAAAGGGTCAGGACACATTCTGCCCACCCAGTACCTCCTCTCAAGACTGTTTTACACCAGGTGACCTCTTCCCTTACCGTTTGGTGAAGTCATAAGGACGGACGTCTTGGGGTACTTGTCATACTTTTCCGTTTTTCTATCCTGTGACTTTCTACTTGAGGGGTCCAACCATCCACGGGTTACACGATGACCTCTAGTCACGTCTTTATTGAGGTTTTTTTTTACTCCTCTGCCTCGGTTTTGTTTTTGTTGTTGGTAAACACCTACACTGACTACTACCTTCATTTCAGGCTACGACATTTCTTGTTATAACATATCCTTGGACCTTACAATCCAGGTACTTAACTCCATTTAATCTTCACTAGTTTGTCCTCTACCGTTCTCACTTGTTACTGTAAAATCATTAGTCGATTGATTTTACCTGACCTTACCCACTTAAATTGAGTCTACTGGTAATATGTAGATGATGACACCCGTTCTTAAGGAAACTTCTTTATCTCATGGGGAATATCGGTTGTTCTCAGGTTTTACGTCATGAACCTACGTCAGAGTTTTTGGTGTCTTACTAGAGACAAAGGTTCCGTTTGGTAAGTTATAGTGTCATTAGGTTCAGATACGGGGTTGGTCATTACGACTTCTTCGACTTCAACTTGTCAAGATACTTCTGGATGTTCTGGAAGATCTTGATTGTGGGGTTTTTCTACAGGAGAAATAGTGTCCCCTTACTTTACGTTTTCATCCTTCAGTTCTCTATGGACCTCATTGTCCGTTTGAACCGGAATCTCATATTTCACTTTGTCCAGTTTCCGATTGTCTGAAAACGGTTCTCTTACGTGACCAGTATCGTTTGTGAGAGAAAGTTGTTGGGTTCTCTTCTGAGATGTGTACCTGTAGTGGTCTACCAGTTATGGTTTTAATCTAACTAATATAAGAAACATCGGTTTCTACCTCTTCGAGAGATGTCAGTCGTTTTTGTTCTGGTCCTCGATTGACACTGAGTCTAGTACTTGAGGAATAACGGTTTAAGTCTGAATTTAACTTCTTTCATCCCTTTTGGTGATCTGGTAAGTCCATACTGGATTTAGTTTAGGGAATACTAATATATCACCTTCACTGTTTATCTAAGTTCCTAATCTAAACTTCTGTCTCACGGACTTCTTGATACCTGTCTCCAAGGACTGTAACATGTTCTCCGTCCCTAGTTCTGGTAGGGGTTCTTTTTCTTTACGTTTTTCCGTTTTACCAACAGACTCCTCCAGAATGTTTCATCTCTTCGATTTCCGTTTCCTCTTTTCCTTACGTCTCAAGGTTTTGTATCGTTCCTCTCTATTCTTTCGGAAGGAATCACTAGTTATGTTTCCTTATCTCCTTTTGTTATCTTACCCTTTCTGATCTCTAGAGAAGTTTTTTTAATCTCTATGGTTCCCTCGTAAAGTAAGTTTCTACCCGTGTTATTCCTTGTCTTTACCATACCTGGATTGTTTTCGTATTCTATAATTCTTCTCAACGTTCTTATGTGTCTTCTTAACATGTTTTTTCAAGGAGTACTGGTTCTATTAGTGCTACCACACTGGTGAGTGGATCTCGGTCTGTAGGACCTTACACTTCAGTTCACCCGGGTAGCGATACTTGTTTCGTTCACCTCCACTACCTTAAGGTCAACTCGATAAAGTTTAGGACTTTCTACTACGACCCTTTCAAGATGTGAGTTATACGGTCGTTTAAACCTTTTGAGTCGTCACCGGTGTCCTGACCTTTTCCAGTCAAAAGAAAGGTTAGAGTTTCTTTCCGTTACGGTTTCTTACGAGTTTGATGGTGTGTTAACGTGAGTAGAGTCAAGTCAAGTCAAGTTAACGAGTCAACACAGGCTGAGAGACTCTGGGGTACTTAGCGTCGTGCGGTCCGGAGGGATAGGTAGTGGTAGAGGGCCTCAAGTGAGTTTGAGTACAGGTAGTTCAGCCACTACGGTAGGTCGGTAGAATGTACGATCATTTCATTACGAGTTTTAAGAGGTTTGGTCCGAAGTTGTCATGCACTTGGTACTTGAAGGTCTACAAGTTCGACCTAAATCTTTTCCGTTTCCTTGGTCTCTAGTTTAACGGTTGTAGACGACCTAGTAACTTTTTCGTTCTCTCAAGGTCTTTTTGTAGATGAAGGGACCACCAAGTCTCCAATTTCGTAGACGGAGGTTACACCCTCTGGACCCAAGCTAGGGACCCAGTCCTTCTAGGAGACCTCTTCCTTTACCGTTGGGTGAGATCATAAGAACGGACCTCTTAGGGGACCTACCTCCTCGGACCATCCGATGTCAGGTGCCCCAGCGTTTCTCAGCTTGTGCTGACTCGCTGAAGTGGCTGAAGTGGAAGACGAAATAACTGATGTAGTTTCGGAAACTGACACACCTAGTGTTGTTTGACGCCTTTTAAGAATTTCTCTACCCTTATAGACTGGTGGAATGGACGGAGTACTCTTTAAACATACGTCCACTTCTTCGTTGGCAGTCTTAACCTGTACCTTGTTGTCTGACCAAGGTTTATCCCTTTCCTGGACCAATTAATTGAATATATCTCTCATGTAGTAATCTTTACGACCGTACCTACTTCGTGTTCGACCTTAGTTCTAAAGGTCCTCTTTATGGTTGTTGGAGTCTATGCATCTACTATAGTGGAAATACCGTCTTTCGCTTCTTCTCGGAGAATTACTTTCACTTCTCCCCTCACTTTTTCAACCGAATTTTGAGTTGTAAGTCTTTTGATTCTAATGTCGTAGACCAGGGTAGTGAGGTACCGTTTATCTACCCCTTTGTCACCTTTGTTACTGTCTGAAATAAAACCCCCCGAGGTTTTAGTGACGTCTACCACTGACGTCGGTACTTTAATTTTCTGCACACGAGGAACCTTCTTTTCAATACTGGTGGGATCTATCGTATAATTTTTCGTCTCTGTAATGAAACGGTTGTTTCCAGGCAGATTAGTCTCGATACCGAAAAGGTCATCAGTACATACCTACACTCTCAACCTGTTATTTCTTTCGACTCACGGTTTCTTGACTACGAAAACTTGAAACCACAACCTCTTCTGAGAACTCTCAGAGAACCTGACGTTCCTCTAGGTTGGTCAGATAAGATTACCTTTAGTCAGGACTTATAAGTGACCTTCCTGACTACAACTTCGACTTTGAGGTCATGAAACCGGTGGATTTCGCTTCTTGACTAAGTAACCTTTTCTGGGACTAGGACCGTATCTGACTTCCACCCTATTCTTCCCCTGCTGTCTCCTACTCTACCAACCTACCGTAGTAGCTGGGTTACCTGTACTCAGACTCATTTGAGATTCTCAACGACTACGTGTCCCTTCGGACCGGACGACGGCAGGTACCCTAGCATTTATTCGCCTGGGTTGACTCGTTGACTTGACTTGACTTAACTTCATAAAACTATCGTTTGGTCCGTTCGTACGAACATTTACTGTCGAACTTAATCCCCAGATCCTTTACCGAAATTCTCCTCTTCCAGTTCTTCGATTCTACTTAGTGTACCGTTTCGTGAATATCCTTCCTTTTCTTCTCTTTAAATTTAGTGTAATCAGTAGTGGTGAGTTTTCTCTTCACTCTGATATCCTTTGATAAAGTTTATGGTTCTTTTACAAAGAAATCGGTTTACTTAACTACTTCCTCTTTTTTTCGTTGTTGGGATTCGAAAAACTTTCCGTCAGGAGACCATCTTACTTAGTTGGTTGGTACTTTGTATTGATTTGTTTATTTACACACGGTAAATTTTTATCTGAAAGGAACGAAAATCACCGGACATCGGACCTTCCTTCTCTCTCTCTCTTTCTCTCTCTTCTCTTCCTTCTGTTCCTTCTCCTCTTCTTTGTCCTCCTCTACTCTTCCGTCTTCCTTCATACTTACTTAAAGGTCCGTTATCTTCGGTAACCATTATATAACAAGTCTTGGTAGGTATATTTCACATTTATCTACTGTGCTTAAGAGTGTAATGGATTCTCCTAAAGTATTAGTCGTGATACAAAAGAACTAGTAAACTTTCATGGATTAATATATTTTTAATATTGTAGAAGGTCGATCTTCTCTAAGGATCAGATTTAGGTTGTTGTTATGTAGAAGTCCCTTTTATACTTAAGACTATGAGACGTTTAAAAACTTTGGGGATATTGTAAGCCTACCGTGTACTTCCTAAAACTTAAACAATTAATAAAATTTAAAAATTGAGAGATTGTGAATAAGGTGTGTATCAATAACTGACTTATATAATTAAGTAAAATACACCACCTTTTTTGTCTTTTTTTTAGAAATTTTGGAATTTCTTATTTGAGTTAAAAGGTTCGGAAAACTTAGGATTATATGAACCTTGGAGTCTTACTGACGGACTGTAAAGTAAAACGTTCTTCAGATTTGTTGGTGTTATTTAAATGTTTACGTCTGTACGGTGTCAATTTAAAGTAAAGTGCGAGTCATTCGTTTGTAATAGTTTGACATTCGTGACAGGAGGTGACAGAAAAATTGAGTTTTAGAACATCGGTTACCTACCAGCTGGAACTTTATAAAGTGTCTACCTACTTAACCGAATCAAATAAGTAGTTAAACGTCAGATCGTTTGACTCCGATATACATAATGACAAGTCCGTCCACCGAGATGTGAAATAAATTATTTGTTGTGTTTATTAATCGCTAATCTGTCTTAGTTTAATCTCTGGATTAATCCTTAATAAGCTCTTTTCGGAAGATTTCTATTTCTTATAAAAAAACACACATACAAGGTTCTAAAATCTTTGAACTAAGTCGAAAGATGATAATTACCGTCTAAAGAAATTTGTCAAACGTAACTAAAGTTTCTTTCGTTCTTTTATGGAAGTAACTTCTTTAGTAGTCTAATATGTCCTCAGTCTCTATGGTTTACTCCCGACTCACGATGTCTCACGACCCATTGATGACTTAAATAATCACGAAAGGAAGTAAAAATCTAATATACATTTTTCCTTCGAAATGAATTTGTATAAACCAAAGTATTATGACAGTAAAGTAAACAGTAGACGTAAATAGTCGATGAGTCATTTACATTGTTTCTATGTTGCACTTTTGTGTATTTTTTGGGTGAGTATTGTATGAAAGATTAAAGTTACGGTTTTAGGGTAAATCATACACTTTTGGAACACAACTTAAAAATAAATAATTTAAAATTTTAACAATGACACATCGTTAAAAGTTACTGTTTAATAGTTTTCCGTTTAATAAGTACGTCTAAAATGTAGGACCTTTTTTAAGAGGAAACTGATTAGTTTGTAACTTAAAGTGTCTATTGCTTGATTCCTTTAAAAGAAAAGTCAACGCTATGTGTGACAAGGGGTCATACCTTCCAAATGGGACATCCCAGGTTCGCCAATCAAAATCAGTACTAAACGTAGACTAGGAACACCTGTGATGTTCAGTCAATAAGTATAGGTAGAACTGAAAAGAAGTGACTCATTATAGGATAAGTTTGAGAGCTCTTAACTATATCGATGAAATCACTATTTTGATGTTAACTTGAAAAGTTTCGGGTGGACGTCTACTTGCATACATTCACGAGAAAACCATTACGTAATAATTTCTTTACTTTTCTTCACTTTTCCCAATCAGTGAGTCAGCACCGGTTGAGACATTGGGGTACCTGACATCGGGCGGTCCGAAGAGACAAGTACCCCTAAGAGGTCCGTTCTTATAACCTTACCCAACGGTAAGAGAAGAGGTCCCCTAGAAGGGTTGGATCTCTAGCTTGGACCCAGAGGGTGTAACCTCCGTCTCAGAAATGGTAGACTCGGTGGTTCCTTTATTTTAAGTTAATTGAACATATCATTGTTGACAGTTTCAAATTTACTGTCTTATAGAAGTAGCTACGATGGTATACGGGAAGTATGTTTGAACATTAGTAGACGAATGAATTGATACTCAAGTTCCCGTTTTGACAGGAAAAATGACGACAGCCGACTTACAGATTCGTATATAATAAGAGGAACTTTCACTTTTACAATCAGTGGGTCAACACAGACTGAGAAACGCTGGGGAACCTGATATCCTGCCCCTAGGGCACTCCTAGGAGACAGGTACCAGAAGAGACACATAAGAGGTCTGTTCTTATCACCTCACCCAACGGTAAGACAAGAGATCTCCTAGAAGGACCGGGTCTCTAGTTTGGACCCAGTGGACCCAGAGGGTGTAACGTCCACCTAAGAAATGGTAGACTCGGTAAAAATAAGTAACCAAGGAAGTTGTTTCTTAAATGGATTACAATTACCACACTGTCACCACAACTCATGATGATTATAGTATTTTTTATTTTTATCTGTTACGTGTGTAGATTGCTTTGTTACTTCACATGTACCTCTTCTCTCCCCACTGTTCAAACATATTTTTCATTTACTTCTTTTAACCATTCTTCCGGGATGTGACCAATAAATATAAGAAATAAATATACATATGTCATTCACGAGATATATGGTAACAAATTTCTTACTTCGTTAATGATAAGTTAAACTTGAGGTACTTAGGTGACATAGTATGATTTCTTTTCAGTTTAAAGTAATATTCCATAGTATAGTCACTAAGGGGTTATCGAGTCGGCCATTTCTTAGGTGGACGTTACGCCCTCTGTGCCCAAACTAGGGACTCAACCCTTCTAGGGGACCTCCCCCTTTACCGGTGGGTGAGGTAATAAGAACGGATCTTTTAGGGTACCTGTCTCTTCGGACCACCCGATGTCAGGTTTCCTAGTGTTTCTTAGTCTCTCCTGACTCGATGACTTGTGGTACGTATAGTGATTAAGAGTACTCACACCCAAAGTATTCTTTCCCTTGAATATTAGTGGACCTTTCCTCAAAAAAGGTTGAGGGTTTCTGGGTAGTTTTGGGTCCAGTTACTGGGGAAGGAGGTCCTTCCGAACAGGATCCGAGTGGATAGGGGTAGAGAAGGTTCCCTAGATCCAGACCCTCAATATCACAGGATTTCTGGAAATGAGATGATCAACCCTGGGATTGTTCAACCATTCTCACGAATTTGTGTTACCTCCCAAAACAAACCAAAAAAGTATAATCCCAAACTCGACCACCTACCACCGACCACCAATCCTCTAACATCCACAGTTCGTCGTAACGATATATTTCAGTGGGTCTCTGGACGTAAGAAAGATAGACTTTACAATATCGAACCGCATGAGAGAAATACCGGTTCTCAAACCGATTGGTAACGGAACCGGTTCAGAGTCGGGTTTCCCCCTCTTTTTACCATTTCAAAGGGAACTTCTCGTCTTGGTCATTTGACGTGTATGATGAAGACGGACGACGGTAGTCACATACCGGTACCGAATAACTTGAGTACATTGTCTTTCCACCAAAGAGGTCGACTCATGGGTCGACCCCATGACCCCATTACCCTCAAGTGGTTCCTTACCTATTTAACCATAACCTCCTATAGACTAGTAGTAGGGAGCGAAATCATATAGTAATAATAAGAGACGACATTAACTCTTGAACAAACCAGAAACGCCCCCGACTAAAGTTTTTCAGACAAGTCGTTTCTTGGACATAAGATGAGTAGAAACAGTGGGACCATAGTTCGTACCCCGGACCGGAGATTCCTCGTGAGTTGACGACACGTAATTGACATGATATCCGAGATGACTTTAAAGTAAAAAAAGAATGTTATCGGATCAGTCGTTCCATTTTATTCGGGTAAAATATCCACGACTATAAATATTTGTTCGGGTAAATTTCTAAGTTATGTATCACCTAAGTCATAAACTTTGGTTCGAACATACTGAGAAGTTTAGGGATCAACAATGTTACTTCGTACGACCGTACAAAATTCAGTTGTAGCCTTGAAATCCGGTAATAAAATTTTAGGTCGGAGTTTTAGAAAGTGATCGTTACAGTCTTAAAAGTTCACTAATAAGATTATAGTTGTCAGAATAAAAATAGGGTGTGGTTATAAAAGACTTCCTGTTCATTGTTCTTAAGACTACCAATTTCTGAAAACTTAAATAATGTATTAGAACTTTTGTAAACTTTAAAATTTTTTGATCTAGGAATCAGTGAATTCCAGTAATGTATAACGAGAATGAATAGAGTACTAATTTGAACAGTGGGAAATTAAGACAGATCTCTTGACACCCCAAATATTATTAATTTTTTTTAAAATAAAATGACACCATTTTTGCAAATTATACACCAGATAGGAGAATTGTCTAAAAATAAAGTAAAATAGATAAATAACCGGTACGGTGTGTCGTTCGTCCTAGAATTCAAGGAGCTGGTCCCTAACTTGATCTCGGGGTACGTAACCTAGGTGTCTCAGAATTGATGACCTGACGGTTCCTTCATGGGTGAATTGTCTAAAAATTTACGTGTTACATCATAATCATTGATACCCGTGTTACGACATATCGTCTAGAGATGTCGACTAAGTAGAATGTATTGACTTGAACAACCGCCCTTACGTTTTTCACGACGACGATACCTTTTGTCTTACCTCCTGGAGGTCTTTTAATTTCTATTTTGACGGTATACTAGGTCGCTAGACTGAAAACCTAGAAATGAGTTTTTTGACTTTAGTCCTGGAGTTTCTCTATTAACGAGAGGGTACAAGTGACGTTGTGATAAGTGTTATCGGTTCAACACCTTTATTGGACTTAACTGCCCACTATTTCTTTTAAATGATATATGTATGTCTCCTTACAATAAGTCTGAAATATTTTTTACTTTAGGATGTTATTATTGGAGATTTGAATTCGATCCGTGATCTAGAAACTTCGTTCTACACTTACTTCATTATAAACGTTTATAACAAGGAGTGTTTGTGAAGAAGTCTTTTGTTTATCCTAAAATAAGTTCCTCAAACTCTTGACGGTTCAATTTGTTTTAATTTGTACAAAAAGTTGACTTCCTGAAGAAGCTCGAAGATACAGTGACACGTAACACTGAGAGTCTATACTTCATTTGTAAAGTAGTGTGATGTAAAAAAAAAAGAGTACCTGATGGAATGAAATACACCAAGAATTTGATAGATCAGAGTTTTTAAGAAATGAGAGAATTGATAATAACTCCTGTAGTTTCCCATATACTCAATATAGATAACTATAAATGGTATTATTTTATTGTAACTCTTAAACTTTCGTATAAATAATCATTAAATAAAATTTTACTGAAAGTTATATTCATTATATAAAATATTTTTATAGTTAAAGAGTTTTGTTTTTTAGTCACTCTGATAACCGTGACAAAATATGAAAATATTTAGTTTATACATCGAATAATTCTTTGTCGACGTAAAAGTACAGTCTAAGCCATAAATTAGACAACGTTATACAACAGACTAGTTTCGTATGTTTCTTTTAGGTTGAAGTACCTGTAAGTCAACCTTTCCTTAGTCATAAAATTATCGGAAAAGTCTATTAACACTTATAAAGAATATGATATGGTCTTTAGTTCCTCCCCATCAAAGAATTTTTACTCGACGTTACGCCTTAGTCTTTGAAACAGTTACTTGAAAAAGCATGAGACAATGTAATTTTAAGTAGTTAGATCCACTATAAACTCACCTGAAAGTGAATGTATACTAAGATATCGTGGTACAAAGCCAGTAAATCTTTTATTACTAAGTTACTTAATACTTCCAGAACGTTTGCAACTACATAAAGTAATTTGGTATAGTTTTGCAGTGTCATTGACAGCGGTGAGAAGGATGTTTTCGGTAGTAACCCTTTACTGATCGAGCACTGCCATCTCTGTTTACAGGGTTTGAAGGTTAAGAGTGGAGTTTCGAGTTTAAAATAGGAACCGTTGTTTATGATAGACAACAATATAAACTTCACTGTCCAAGGAAAACAAATAAAAGTTCTTTTATGGACGGTTTATGGGTTCAGACTTATTGTTATCGGTCGAACAGTCAAGAAAGTTATTTTACAATGAAGTACCATTTCACCGATCAAGTTAAGTGTTGAGTCAGACCGGTGATGAAATAGAGTTCTGTCGGTATCATAACTATGAAAACATACGTTGTCTTCACAAGGTTTTCTTAGAAGGTAAAACACCGAGTCTCATATTTTTGTACGAATAACAAAATGGTTTCCGTGAACAAACACTTTGTGTGAAAAATAAAAATTAACGTTCATACACCATCACTTCTTATTTACTGACAATCGTGTAAAACTTCCCTAAGGGACCACCGAGTCTACGTAAAACTACAGTGACTGAACCATGATTTCGAGGTCTCCATAATAAGTGGTAGTTGATTGTCGTTTATTACATCTGGGGGTCCCCAGATACCTGATATGAAACTCTTGCGACGATTTGTCTTAGTGACAGTTTATTTTGACTTTTCTCGGAACTAAAACAATAAAGGAGGTTCAAGATTGTCCAAAGGGGGTTTAAAATCACGTTAAATTTTGAAATTAGTAAAGTCTTCATATTTACGGTTATTGAACAGAAAATGTATATGAGTAGTTTTTTCGTTCTCTCAAGGTCTTTATGTAGATAAAGACGAAATAACTGATACGGTTTCGGAAACTGACACACCTAGTGTTATTTGACCTTTTAAGACTTTCTCTACCCTTATGGTCTGGTGGACTAGACGGAGAACTCTTTGGATATACGTCCAGTCTTTCGTTGTCAATCTTGACCTGTACCTTGTTGTCTGACCAAGGTTTATCCTTTTCCTCATGTAGTTCCTACATATAACAGTGGGACGAATAAATTGAATATACGTCTTATGTAGTACTCTTTACGACCCGACCTTCTTCGTGTTCGACCTTAGTTCTAACGGCCCTCTTTATGGTTATTGGAGTCTATACGTCTACTGTGGTGGGAATACCGTCTTTCACTTCTCCTTGAGTTTTCGGAGAACTACTTTCACTTTCTCCTCTCACTTCTTCAACCGAATTTCGAGTTGTAAGTCTTTTGATTCTAGTACCGTAGACCAGGGTAGTGAAGTACCCTTTATCTACCCCTTTGTCACCTGTGTCACAGTCTGAAATAAAACCCCCCGAGATTTTAGTGACGTCTACCACTAACGTCGGTACTGTAAGTTTCTGTGAACGAGGAACCTTCTTTTCAATACTGGTTGGATCTATCGTATAAGTTTTCGTTTCTGTAATGAAACGGTTGTTTTAGACAGATCAATTCCGATAACTAAAAGGTCACCAGTACATACCTACACTCTCAACCTGACACTTCTTCTGACTCACGACTTCTTAACTACGAAAACTTGACACCACAACCTCTTCTGAGAACTCTCAGAGAACCTGACGTTCCTCTAGGTTGGTCAGGTAAGATTTCCTCTAGTCGGGACCCTAAAGAACCTCCCTTACTACGACTTCGACTTTGAGGTCATGAAACCGGTGGAGTACACTTCTAAACTGAGTAACCTTTTCTGACACTACGACCCTCCCTAACCCCCGTCTTCCTCTTCCCCTGCTGTCTCCTACTCTACCGACCTGCCGTAGTGACTGAGCTACCTACACTCAGACTCACTTGAGACCCTCAACCACTACCTGTCCCTCCGGACCGTACGACGCTAAGTACCCCAACGTTTCTCAAACTGTACTGACTCGCTGACTTGACTTGACTTGACTTCACTTACATCATGTACACTTTCTTAGTTGAAAATTAAACAATCATTGACAGAGGTGTACGTAACCACCTTCTCCGGGACACAAACCGGTGGAGTCAATTATCTAGACGGAAATAAGCTAAAAAAACCATCCATTGTGGGTTTGACACCACATGCACAGTTTTGGAACAAGAAAACCACTAAAATTCCGATCCCAAGGATTAAGTCAAAAAAGTCAAGTACTCGAGTCGACCACTTTTCAAAATGTCTTAAATTTTTACTTTATCTCGTTACATATGGTATTTCGTCATCACTATAGGTACCCCAGTGTTTCTCAACCTGTGCTGATTCGTGTGGGTGCGTGGGTTGAGGTCGTGAGAACGGACCTTTTAGGGTACCTACCTCCTCGGACCATCCGACGTCAGGTACCCCAGCGCTTCTCAGTCTGTACTGACTCGCTGAAGTGAAAGTGAAAAGTGAAAGTACGTAATCTCTTCCTTTACCGTTGGTTGAGGTCACAAGAACGGACCTCTTAGGGTCCCTGCCCCCTCGGACCACACCCGACGGCAGAGACCCCAGCGTCTCTCAGCCTGTGCTGACTTCACTGAATCGTCGTCGTCGTCGTTCGTGTGGGTGGAGGTCGGTCGTGTGTACCACCTAACACTATCTTTGTAGTTATAAATTTCTACAATTCATTAGTTGGAAAGTTTACATAAGACATTCATTAATGTGACATAATAATAATCCAACCCGAAGGGACCACCGAGTTTTTCCATTTCTTAGACGGACGGTCACGTCCTCAACGTCTGGACTAAGGACCCAGTCCTTCTAGGGGACCTCTTCCCTTACCGATGAGATGAGGCCCTAAGAAAGGACCTCTTAGGGTACCTGTTTTCTCGGACCACCCGATGTCAGGTACCTCAGTGTTTCTCAACCTGTGATGACTCGTTGATTGTGTGTGTGTGTATAGGTAAAAATCCAATGAATAGGGTGTCCCGTTACTGTCGTTTTTGTGTACTTAATTTGGTAAGTGAGTTGTGTATAAATGACTTATCGGCAATACATGATCCTTGACCCGACCCGTACTGTTTTATAAATTATTTCTGCAAATTTTTATTGTGTGTAACGATATGACTTTGATGATACAAACAACAAATCAGTGATTCAGAACAACCTGAGAAACGTTGGGGTACCTGACGTCGGACAGTCCGAGGAGACAGGTACCCTAAAGTGTCCGTTTTTATGACCTTACCCAATGGTAAAGGAACAGGTCCCCTAGAAGGACTGGATCTATAGCTTGGGTGTAAAGGAGGTAACCGTCCGCCTAAGAAATGACGACTCAGTGGTCCCTTCGGGACTTTGATAATATAAAGAATATTATGATAATATTCAATTAAAGACTCTACATATCCAAGTTTTATAGTGTGATTTGACTATTAAAAATCATCAGTGACAGTTTTAAGTTGGATTAGGATAGACTCGTAAATATCATTTTAATACTTGAACCATCTTTTCTCACTTTATGTGATTCTTGAAAATGAACTGTAGCAAAATTTTTAAATAGTAGTCTATTATTCATGATATTTTTACCACGATTTCTGAGACGTAAAGTCGGTTTTATATCTCAATGTCCACTATTTTCCAGTTACTAATAACCGAAAAAAAGAAACGTTTACGGTACTCATAAGTTAAATCTTCGTGGTACTATATTTATTGCACTGAACAGAGGATTGAAAAACGAAAAACGGTATTCTTTATTTCTTTCTGTTTATAACATAAAAAATATTAAAATATTGAACCTAACCCTTTTCAAATTTGTTCATAGTCGGATGTCTTTATTTTTGTAATAAGAACAGTTATATTAAATCGGTCACAATATAAAATTAAAAACCATGACGATTGATCAGAGGATCACTTTAGTTCGACTATCATTAAATTTTTAGAGAGATTATGTGTGAATAAGAAAACAAAAATCTTTGTTTATTTGGTAACTCTAGTACTCATTGAGGTAAGAGGACTCTTTCAGAACACTTCATACACTAGAGAGTATCTTACACCCTGACTAATACCCTATGCCTCGGGGGTGAGTTTACTCCCCCGGTAGACATATGTAGAGTAGTTCGAGTAGTTCATACATTGTTTTCTACCCCTAAGACGGAGTTAGTCAAGTACTGGACCCCCATCCCCCAACACTCGTAGTGTAGGGACCTGTTGGTGTAAGTACGGTCCTACTTGTGGGTCTACTACTCGTAAAGAATGGCACCTGGTCTCCGTCTTATCCCCGATTCACTACCATAGTACAGATAGCACACACACACACACACACACGTGCGCGTACGTATCATAAGTTTATTTATGCGGAAGAACCCTGGAGGGACCGAAGGTTTCGTCCCCTACTACGTCCAAACGAGGGACCTTCCCCTCGATTCTAGGGTGCATGGAGTCGGTTTTTCGGTTTTGTATTTTGTCTTCGTCGTAACATTGTTTAAGTATTTCTGAAATTTTCATCAGGTTTAATTTTTTTTTTTAGAATTTTTTTACGGAATAAAAAGGAAAGCTTCTCGACAATAAGTCTTCCGTAGAACACCAACCTTATACGTCTACCTGATCCTTCTTTACTTAATCTGACTGGCATTCATTGAATTTTCGGATCCTCGGTATTTCGTTGTATACCTCTCCGGCTAATCTCCCACCGAAGTAGTGAGACCAAGGGATGAAAGTGGATATTACGAAATGTCGATTGTTTTAGAATGTCAAAGAGTCGTAGGGATACTTTCCAAGGTTTCCAGTCATACGGTAAGGTAAATGTTTCGGTTTCGATCACTACGTCTTTATCCAGAGAATGACTTTTATCTGGGTCAATGATGAAGGTCGTCTTGGACTACTGATTGACGTACTGGAACCCGTTTACTGAATTGGAGAGATCTGAACAAAAGAGTAGACACTTTATTCTCCTAGCTTGTTATACTATCGAATACACTGTCAAGATTTAGACTAATGTATAGGAGTCTACATATTTAAATGTGGAACTTTTGAAGGATCCTTTAATTCCCTCATAACGTTTCTTGATAAAAAATGTTAATACACGATAAACCATGTACAACCATTACCAAGAGTTCAACGATAGAAGCATAGACAAACCCCTCTAATTTTAAGGAACTCCTACCACTAGAGATCTAAAGATACATCAATTAACGGGTTATTACAGATCATTTCACAAAACGTGTAATTGTAAAAGTCCTATTTTTTACTACTAGTAAATTTCGAAGAGAACGATTTCATAGTCAAATATTCTTTTAATATGGAAGTAATTCTAAGTAGAAAGAAGAAGTAGTCATAAATCATGTACGAGACCGTAGATTGTTGGTGTACATAGTTAGAGATACCGTCTGTTTAATCTTAAGCGAAGAAACTGACTTTTTCAACTCTGTAAATTATCTGTGTTGTGACCTTTAGTTCATAAATGAGTCATTTTTGGTGGACACTATGAACCCCCGAAGGGAACTCCGAGTCGACCATTTCTTAGACGGACGTTACACCCTCTGGACCCAAGTTAGGGACCCAGACCTTCTAGGGGACCTCTTTCCTTTCCGATGGGTGAGGTCATAAGAACGGACCTCTTAAAGTACCTGACATATTAACCTATGTTGCCTTACTGAAAGTGAAGTTTTTTGACCCCCGAAGGGAGTATCGAGTCAACCACTTCTTAGACGGACGTTACATCCTCTGGGGTCAAACTAAGGACCCAGTCCTTCTAGGCGACCTCTTTCGTATCCGATGGTTGAGGTCATAAGAACCCGAAGGGACCACCGAGTCGACCATTTCTTAGGCGGACGTTATGTCCTCTGGACCCAAGCTAGTAAAGAGATATATTACGAACGATCTGAACTCCTAGAATTGTGATTGAATCTCGTTGATACATTCGACCCTGAGTACTCAGAAATGGGTCCTGAGTACCCATTTCTCAAGACTTTCTTAAGTCTTGACCCCATTCTCGTGTTCGGAGGGAGGGAAGACCCGGGGTTGGTGGTTGTACGTAGGTGCACGAAGAATAACGGTAACTCACCTGATTTAAAGAATTGTACATCCTTTCTTTTACGTTACGGTAGGAGTCGAGACTTTGTCTGTCGGACCATTAAGGGTTCACATTGGTCAAGATTAACACGATTGTCGAGACAGGAAAGATCCTCTCTTGTCTGTTTGCCCGAGGTCGACAGGACTCCTGGATTACAAAGTAAGAAACGTGTTCGAACTGTTCAAAAGTTTACAATTATTATAATCGGTACTAAAGGTATTACATTGGTATCGTCTCCGCGGGACTCAGACGGTCCTAAAATTTTTCCACCCACTCCGTGTAGGGATTTGTGTTTCTCAAAGTTCCTATTCCGTAAAACTAGCAGTTGGTCTTTTTAGAGTGTGTATGTCTCTCCACCCTTCATCTCTTCGGTTCTCGATGACCAACTTGACCATCAGAGTCTCTCCCCGACGAGAGTCCATTACGAGGTTTCTCTTCTCTTTCCACTTCTTTCTGTCGTACACGACGACTCTACTCCGGGGTCCGGGTCTTTTCTGGAGAGGGGTTCCCGACGGAGTGTCCTAGTCAGGCAGAAACTTACCGTGGTCCGTCAATGACGAGTGGAGTTCTGAGACCCCGAAAAACTAAACTATATTGAGTCCCCTAAAGTATCCTGTAACTGTAACGTTCTCAGAAAGTGTCAAGTCGAATTTTTTCCAGTAGTAACATTCAAAAGTTCCCGAAATAATTAAAAAGATTTCCGGAGAGGATGAGGGAACTATGTGTTTAGTAGCAGAAACTTCACGAATATAATAGTGATAAAAACAGATAGAAAGGAGAAGTCAAAAATTGATCAAGTTAAGATACAAATCTAAACTCGTCAAATAGGTGTAAAGAAATAGGTAGAGTATTTTGAGACTTTGAAACTACTCTAAAAGTTAAATGTGTCAAGAAGTAACAGAATTTCTCATTAGTCGTTGTCGTCTGTAAATGTCTAGAGAATTTTTCCCTCTTACTACCTTTTTTGACCGGTTCGTTTGCATCTGTCACTTATATCCTCTGCACCAAAGTATTCGTGTTTAAAATGTGTTCAAGGATTCATCTAAAAAAGTACGATATTGGTAAAAACGAAACGTTAAGTAAATTATCCTTAAAAATTGTCGTAATAACAATAATGAAAAGAGACATACTAAAGTGTGTGTGTCGTATGCTTCAATTTATGCCTCAGACGAATAATCCGTACTAGTATAATAAATCATGTTTACCTTAATTGACGGAAAAGAGGTACCCTTCTATCAAATTATATTTTTACGGAGGTAGGAATAAAAGTCCCTAATCAAGATCTCAGTTGAACAAACGGTAGGAGGAGACGGTAGACTCTGAAATCCAGTCCGGAAACGGAAATAGGGTGTCAAAGAAGACATTTTACCCGTATTATTATAAGTAGTAGACAAACATTCCTAAGAATGTTATTAGTCGTGGATATTTACAGTCGAAAATGAGACGACGAGGCCGACAACATTATTTTACTATTCCTACGGGAATCCTACTGATTATCGTTTAAAGAAAAAAAGGGAAAAATTCCTTATTTTGATATAAATTTTTGTAATGTTTCATAGGAAACAGAGACTTTAATTTTAAACCTAATTCTTAATTCCTTGATTTGGAAACCCTGAAGGGACCACCAGGTCACCGGTTCTAAGACACGAGGGGTTACGTCCCCGGGTGCAAGCTAGGGACCACCCCCTTAATACTATGACGTACGTCGTTGATTCGGACCCATAACGTTGATAACTCGGGAGCACTAGATCGCAGGCACACAGGGTTGATCTCTTGGGGTACCCGACGTTACTTCTCGGTCACGTCGGTTTTTTTTTCTCCTTCTTAATATAGACGACGTCGGTCGTGTCGTCCATCCCTAGTTTTCTTCAGCTACGTGTCAAACCCCTTTTTTTTTGATCTGTGTCTTAATTTCAAAATTTCTACCCTGGCCCCTTGAGTTCTGGAGAACCCAGTTCTCGGAACAAGGAGCCTTGGTGCAGTGAAAATAAATCACAGAGTCGTTCGTCTTTCATAGACAACACGATGCTACTTCAGTCGGAGGACACGGGTACCAGTGTAGAGGGTAAAATAACTAATAAAATTTGATAGAAGTGCATGTTCCCGATAGTGGATCGACCTCCAGTACCTGGACATATACGGAAACCTTTTGTAGAATCACACACGTGTTCGTCGCAAGACTTGAACACGACTCGGCCGTAAGGTTCCAGGTGTGATACAAAAAGGAATCGAATCGTCCCGTACTGTTGGGGTTGACTAGTTGGGCTACAGGAAAATAAACCCAATACGACATAACGATATAAAACGAAAAGAAGAAAAGGGTACCACTAAAAAGAGGACCGAATCGGTCTCGTTGTTCACCGACTGATAATTGGGGACGTATATAGAAGGTGATTATAAGTTAAAGATATTAAGGTTTCATGTATATTTCTTAATCCGTTGAACTCTTTAATCGTTTTGCAATAAAATGCAATTAACTCAGGTTCAGAAGTCAAGACAAAGATGAAGTTTACGATGACCTCAATCCATTTCACAGTAAACCTCTTTAGAAACATGATGTCTATAATCTACTTTTACTTCGGTGTCTTTTCTTTTTTGTTGTGACATAATATAAGAGAGGTTCCTGTTTTAATGAATTTTCACTTCTTCGTTACTAAAAGGAGATTTCGAGTTTTTAACATTTGAGGTGACTTGATTTGTGTTTAACCCTATTTCCCCTCTTATTAAGAGTTTCAAACTTATATAGTATTCGAGTTAAAAAGAAAAGTTTTGTAAGTGGACCAATTAGACACAAACCGAAACTTTTACGTATTTTCTCTCAGAGATAGACACCTGAAGAGATCCCTTCTTACGACCTCACCCATCGGTAAGGGAAGAGGCCCCTTAGAAGGGTCGGGTTCCTAATTTGGACCCAGGGGACGTGACGTCCGACTAAGAAATGGTAAACTCGGTGGTCCCTTCGGTTTTCTCTCAGATCCATCTCCCTTGGGTTGTATATTTGTTGTATGTAGGATTTATATAAGATCGTAAAAGTTTTACTAATCGTAGAATAAATTATGTATACCGAACGCAAAGAGAGAAACTCCATTCGAAAACCTATATTTCTCTTTTTAGACGGAAGTAACATAACTATGGACGACGTATCGTTTCGTTCTCATGGGTTTGTATCACTGAATTTTGTTGTGTGTGACACCCAGACTCAGACTCACTCCGAATCGAACCAGGCGAAAAGACCCAGAGTGTCCGACGTTAGTTGTACAGTTGAACTGACTCGAAAGTAGACTTTGAGTTGACCCCTTCCCAGATGAAGGTTCGGATGAGGCCAACAACCGCCTTGCTTCGAGGAACGTCGACATTCTGACTCTCAAAGTCAGAGGACGACCTACAGTCGACCACCGAGGGGAGACGGACGTCTTCGACGAACATCTAGAACCGATGGGGTCCAAGGGGTTACACGGACGAACGGGGGAGTTTTGGTCCTTTCCTCTCTCTCCCCGGAGTCGCACTGTCTGTGACGTCAAAATGTAGTGTATTAGTGTATGTTCAGTAGTGTATACAGGACAGTGAAAAAGGGACAAGATAACTAACCTTCGTTTAGTGGTAGGTGTCAGTTCCAAAGCTGGTGTATCACGTACTCGTGGGCGTCCGTTCCCGTACCTCTTGGAGTTCTTAGACAGACGTCCTGCAGGGACCACTACGTAGGTCACCAGCTCTTTGGCGGACGGTCACGTCTCTGTGTCCAAACTGGGACCAGGCCCTTCTAGGGTGTGCGGTGCGTCGTTATTTCGCACACACACTGTTGATGACTCGGTCACGAGATCTCCGGTACGAGGTATTTTTCCCTTCGGCGACGTTGCTCTTCAGGTGTGTGACGTTACTTCTCATGGGGGTGGAGCGACGTTGGTCTTTTTCAGGAGTGTGTCGTTGTTTCTGGGTCGTGTCGGTATTTATTTATGTATTTAAATTACGTAAGATAATTTTTTTCCTAGACGTGAGTACATAAAATTACAAATCATCTAAGCAAAAATCACCTTTTCTTCCTACTGTTGTAACTAAAAGAATTCGGATTTTACAGATGTAAGGTGTAAAAGAGAAACAGGAGAGTTATTAACTCTTCACCGGAAAAACTACATAATAAAACTTTACTACCACTTGTGATCGATATGTAAACGGATATTAAGTTTAAATTTTTGTCTACGGAAAAGCATTTTTGCACAGAAAGAACCGGATCGTGTCTTATTCACACAGTCCAAGATCTTGACGACAACGAATCTGAAGATCAAAAAAGTCGTGAACGAGTCGCCGACCTCCGATCGACGACTCTTCTCTCATGCTGTGTCAGAAAAGTTCCTAGAAAGTGACCCTTTAGGAAGTCGGACATGATCTTTCTTCTCTATAGTCATAGTTTGTGACCCGAACGACACGCAAGGATACGGACACTTAAGTTCTACCTGGTCTATAAACAGGATTCTACTGTATTAAATAGTCGTTATACCACTCTACCACTGAGGTAGAATCAAGTGGTGAGAAAGATGTCCGAATTTGTTTAAGTTCCATCAGGAACACTTAACTTCTACTGTACTAGTACTAATACCTACTACGACTTACACTATCATTTCCCAATTTCTCTGACGGTTTCCGATATACCTTTTCTTGAATATTCGTCCGTACTATGGACCTTAAGAACTGTAACTCAAGTGGAAAATTTTACACTCCGGTACGGCAGGCAAAAGATTAGATGACTGTACGCCATGAGTATATTATGCTACACCTCTAATGACCGTAATAATCATTGGTTATGGAGTGTAGGGTATCGAAAGTGTAAAAGTCTTGTATAAATATTGATAATAAAGTGAAATCAAATCACTTGTACCTTAGTTCCTACTAAATAAATGGAGATAACGAAAGGTCAGACTGAAAATAATATACCTCACTCAAAATAGAGAGAAAATGTTACCTTTAATTTAATGGTGGAAAAGAAATTTATAGTCGAGGTTGATAAGAAGCGGACTTCGTCGGAAGACTCTCTCGGAAGACCGGGGACCATCGCGTGAAAAGACGGAACACAGAAACGTGTCTTCTCGAAACACAATGGGACAGAGAGTAGGACTTGTAAGTCAGCAAAAGTTCCTATAAAATATAAAGCAAACGACCTACCCTCCGAAGTGGTTTCCTTCCCTAAAGGGAACAAAAATTAAAACCAACCCCAATACGACATACGGAGTATTTACATGAGGACGAATATCTTCGTAAGTCGTTTCCCTGGGTACTAGAGTGTGAACCAACGACTAC
Organism: Capra ibex; assembly: GCA_006410555.1. Taxonomy (NCBI): domain Eukaryota; kingdom Metazoa; phylum Chordata; class Mammalia; order Artiodactyla; family Bovidae; genus Capra; species Capra ibex. Next base: position 35,071,435 of record SJYO01018757.1, on the reverse strand, counting down.
TTTCCTAGAAGTCTTTTGTAAAGGGGATGAACAGGAAGACAGAGACACCATCCGACTTTTTTCACTGGTGGAAAAAGGGTGGAACCCATGACTATGAGTAAAATGTTTGATAAACGTCATGAAATAATTATAAAACTTCGTGATATATCAGGTCGTATAAAAGATAATTATTTTCTATTAAAAATTTGAAAAAAATTTTTTACTGTCTTAAAAAAGGGTTTTAAAATATACCTTTAGAGTTATATATTCTCTAGTTTCGGTAAATCGAGATTACTTTCCCCTACCACCACCTACCCCTTGTCCAGATCAAACGGACGGTGAGATGGTGGGGTCTTGGAAGAGTCTCCGGAGTCCTTCGTAGACTTTGAGAGAGAGGTTCCGTCATTAACCCCGAAGAGACCACCGAGTCTTCCATTTCTGAGACGGACGTTACGTCTTCTGGATCCAAGTTAGGGACCCAACCTTTCTAGGGGGCCTCTTCTCTTACCGATGGGTGAGGTCATAAGAACTGACCCCTTAAGATACCTGTTTTCCTCGGTCCGTCCGATGTCAGGTACCCCAGTGTCTTTCAGTCTGTACTGATTCGTTAATTGTGAAAGTGTGAAAAGTGAAAGTTCCGTTATTATTGAAAGTTCAGAGTAAGGGTGGTTGATGAACCCTCGACCGGTACATCGGTCCAAGTCTTCAGGTGTCGTTCAACGATGGATATGTTCCACTGTGAACCGAGATTAAAAGGTCCTTACGACTAATCAAGTACAACTACATAAGCGTAATCGTAATACAATTATAATAACTATAACAGTTCCTGAAACTCTATAGAATGTAATCGTTAAAGGGAGTTCTTACTGTTCTCTTTCTTACTCGACCGACCCAGTGGGGTTCAAATTTCTGTCCTGATTAGTTTAAGGAAAGTTTTACAGTAGACAACTGGGTTGGTTGAAGTAACCTGTATAAAGTTTCAGTATTGTCGATTGTTACGAGTGTTTGCTGCAAAGTTTCGTTTATGAAGTAGTAAGTAAATGTCAAAAATTTTGACTCTGAGTCTCTTCAATCTGTTGAAACGATTCCAGTGTGTCGGACTTTTACCGTGACGACCTTAGACTTGGGTCCAGTCAGAGCTTTGGGTCTAAATGGAGAATTAACGGTTCAATGAATTGGAGACCTTACCGTTTATCTACCCCTTTGTCACCTTTGACACAGTCTGAAATTAAAAAACCCGAGGTTTTAGTGACGTCTACCACTAACGTCGGTACTTTAATTTTCTGCGAATGAGGAACCTTCCTTTCAATACTGGTTGGATCTGTCGTATAATCTTTCGTCTCTGTATGAAACGGTTGTTTCCAGGTAGATCAGTTCCGGTACCAAAAAGGTCACCAGTACATACCTACACTCTCAACCTGATATTTCTTTCGACTCGCGTCTTCTTAACTACGAAAACTTGACACCACAACCTCTTCTGAGAACTCTCAGGGAACCTGACGTTCATCTAGGTTGGTCAGGTAAGATTTCCTCTAGTTAGGATCCACAAGTGACCTTCCTGACTACAACTTCGACTTTGAGGTTATGAAACCGGTGGACTACGTTTCTCGGTTGAGTAAACTTTTCTGAGACTACGACCCTTTCTAACTCCGTCCTCTTCTTCCCCTGTTGTCTCCTACTCTACCAACCTACCGTAGTGACTGAGTTACCTGTACTCATTTCAACGACTACCTGTCCCTCCGGACCGCACGACGTCAAGTACACCAATGTCTCAGCCTGTGCTGACTCGTTGACTTGACTTGATAGGAAACCTTCGGACAAAGGAACGGACCTTTTAGTCCTTTGGTTTTTTGGATAGTGTATCCGGTGTCTCTTTTGATTTACTCAATTGAACATTTACCACTAGTGTTTTCAGGGACCTTATTAACATGTCATATATAAGAATTGGTCCCAACAGTAAATAATTATTTAAATTCAATACTTCCCGAAGGGACCATCGAGTCGACTATTTCTTAGACGGACGTTACGCCCTCTGGGACCAAACTAAGGACCCAACCCTTCTAGTCGCCTCTTCCCTATCCGATGGGTGAGGTCATAAGACCGGATCTCTTAAGGTACCTGAACATGTCAGGTACCCCAGCGTTTCTTCAGTCCGTCCTGATCACTGAAAGTGAAAGTGAACTCAATACTCGGTCCGGAGATGTCATCAGGACACGAAGGGACATAAAATAGATCTCAACATAAACTTCTTTAGGACCGAAGACGTTTTCTAGTCCTGTTCGACACTTGACTCTGCTCAATGGAGACTCTGAACGAAACACATGTGAATGCTGGACATGTAAGGATGGTTTAATCAAAGTACGAATCTTTTATGGTTCTCCAGTGAATCGAGTAGAAGTACGACACCGGACCAGAGAAGACTTTAATAGATGGAGTCAACCTTTATAGAGGTCTCTTTCTCCAAAATACCGAAGGATACCATTGTCTAAGTTTACAGTCTGCACCTGTCTGGGTTTCGGTGCTCGTGGTACGACATACGAAGAGACCCCGTACTCCAGTTCTTATGGATTTTAGAAGGAGATCTCTGGGCCCGGTAAAATGTTTCCCCGAAGAACTTAAAGTCGACCATAGGGAGGAAGATTTAGTTACGGATCGGGTAAGAAGGAAAGTAGCCAGGAACCTTAATTACTTATATAGATAAATTTTTGACATAGTAGGCAAATGTCCTTTTTTTCAATGCAAGGAAAGTCTTGACGTCTCGAGTCATTCCTTCACTAAATGACGTTCGACTCGAGACAATTCCCTCGTTTGACCCCCACAAGACCCACTCCACTCCCCACTCATGACTTGACCATTCTCACTCCACAATTCTTTTGGAGATCGGACCCTTATTATTCTTTGTCTAATACGTCTTCCGTTACCGTGGGGTGAGACCATGAGAACGGATCTATTGGGGTACCTACCTCCTCGGACCGTCCGACGTCAGGTACCCTAGCGCTTCTCAGCCTGTGTTGACTCGCTGAAGTGAAAGTCAAAAGTGAAAGTACGTAACCTCTTCCTTTACCGTTGGGTGAGGTCACAAGAACGGACCTCTTAGGGTCCCTGCCCCCTTGGACCCCCCGACGGCAGATACCCCAACGTCTCTCAGCCTGTGCTTACTTCGCTGAATCGTCATCGTCGTCGTCGTCCGGCTATTTTTCACGCATTCCGAAATGTGTGACTGACAAATAGACCGGAATCCGTCTGGGTATTTTTCCCCTACTACTATTGATACGACGATTTCCGCACAACACTGTTAGTTGACTCTAGTGCAATTCGTTTCGCACAGTCACTGATATTCGATGATACATTGTCCACCAAGGACCACCCCAACCGCTCCCCTCCTGAACCTGTGGTGGTCCGTTTCAGAGACTGGGTGTTAGGGTCGTCGTACTGGTGTCCACGGAGTTGAAAGACTCGAGGAAGGTGGAAACGACTCTCCCAAACGGAGTTCTCCACCAGGAGACGACCGAAAGTTTCGCTCCTGGACCGAATGTCTCTGTCCCTCTACCTTGGATCGGTTGATTCCCGACTTGAACTGGGTCCTTACGGGTTACGAGGAATTTGGACCCCAGTAGCGACGTGTCTCGTCGGTCGAAAGGACCGACGATGACGTTCACGACCATAGTTCCTGCCACAAACTCACCCAGAGCCGATCCTGTTCTGACAAATAAAATGTCCACGGGGACCAGTCCCGAGACTCCGTCCCACATGTGGGGTATCACCAGGAAGACTTATAAACTGGGAACGGTAGACGGAGAAATAAGACCTGGCTCTCATCACGACGAAAGGAAGAGAAGTCTTCGTAGTGGTGATGACAGTTGGTGAGAAACGACCCGATCTACACTCTGGGAATTTTGGGGGTAGAGGGGTGGGGTGGGGACGAGGTCTCCCTAGGTCCCACAGGAGTGAAGTCAGGAAAAGGTCACAGGGAAAGACGACCGCTTCGTCCAGAGAGAGGCCACAGTGACCCGGGTTCGAAGGTGAAGAAGAGAGGAGGAGGAGGAGGCAAGTGTAGGTAGGAGGGACGGAAGTGGTCCTTGGACGTGGGAGGGTTTGGGATCACCCTTGAGAGTGGTAGTTGGAATCCGAATCCTAAGGACAGTAGTACTAATGACCGTAAACTTTTGGTGGGACTTCAACCTATGACACATATCGATACATTTTGTTCAGTGTAATAATGAAAGGAAATTTTATTTTTTTTCTCAAGTTATTAACTCACATCTCTCTTTTCGGAATTATCTATTACTATCTGTTTCACATAGTTTCCGAATGATACACGTGTCGTAGTCTATTGTCAAATTTTCCTAATATAGGCAATTAGGAGGTATGTCTGGTTACTCAATCCGTAATGAGAATAATCGAGGCGAATTGTTTACTAATGTGACTCAGAAATCTCTGTAAGATAGCGAGATGAAATGTGTAAATTATTCACATCTTAGTCCTAAATTTAGTATATAACGTGACGGAGACACTTTATTAATTCGTTACCGAAAATGACGATTGACTGTCGAATCATATACGTACTCTTTTGTCACTGAGACTTAATTATGTCTACATACTATTTCGTTCTATTTCCCTATTATTAGGTTTCCCCTTTTACTTTAAATTCTAGAAGGAACCCTAGTTCCTTTTGGTTCCAAAGTAATTTGTCGTTAATTATGATCAGTTTAATCGTTGGTCATACAATCGTAAAGAAATATAGAACAAGAGGTGACGTAAACGAAGTTCAGTCGAAACTTTATGAACTCCAAACGACTACTAAGTAGAGAAAAATCGTCCTCGTATGTTAACCGATCTGGTACACGAGTTCGAGAAGTCAGCACAGGAGGAGAAACGCTGGGGTGCCTGACATCGGGTAGTCCGAGGAGACAGGTACCCTAAAAAGTACGTTCTTATAACCTTACCCAACGGTAAAGGAGGTGGTCCCCTAGAAAGGCTGGGTCACTAGCTTGGACGCAGAGGACACAAAGGACGTAACCGTCCACCTAAGAAATGGTAACTCAGTGACCCATGTGTATCCATTATTTTTCTCGAGAAAATGGATTCGGACGATGACGATAACCATTCCTCAATTCTGTGGTTCTTTTATTGTTTGTGGTAGGGCCACACAGATCCTAGACGCACGGGTAGGTTCTATGTTACTCATTGATAAGGAATACCGGTTGTAGTGTGTGAAGATTAACGAACTTTCTCGGGTCTGGATCCTCGTTCTTCTGGAGTGTAGGAGGTCTTTTACGGACGGAGGGGCTTCGGAAGAGACCGAAGGTCTAGACCCAGAAGTATGCGCGTCGGGATAATATGTTCGGACAGGGATCTATTACCCTCGAAAGTCCGTCTTTGTGTCACCGTTAATGTAATCGCACGTAGAAGTTATGTAGAAAATTTTGTTCGGTATCTAGAACCTCATTTTTACAGAAGTCTTCCTTAGGGTGTTGGTGGAAGAGACTTTAACTAAAGTGATTTAAACCTCTATTTAATGTTGTTCATATGAAAAAGATTTATAAATAAATAAACTGACACGACTCAGAAACAACGTCGTACGTCCTAGATTAAGGGGCTAGTCCCTAACTTGGGTCTGTGGGACGTAACCCTCGAAAAACAGAACCGACGATCTGGTGGTCCCTTCAGGGTTGTTCATATGATAAAAATTTGTGTACATGAAAAATGAAAATTGACATTTGTTACTTTATTACTCTTGAGGAAGTAATCCTTCTACTCCGTGTCCGTAACTATTTTTGCGGAAGTAATTATAGCACCTAATTGCCGGTCGTCCTCAGGAAGGAGACACAAGTGGGAAGGTCTAAACTTTACTCTTTATAGTAATTATCCGGAGTAAACGTCCGACCGTCACCCACCGAGGAGATTTTCCTACTTACTACTAATCAAGTGGACTTCTCCTCTTACAAATACCGAGTGTCAACCCTTCGATCTGGTAATTTCGCCAGGTGACGAGAAAGTTTCTTTCCTTCCCATGTAAGTACAACAGGAAGAGAAGTTTCGGGTAGGAAATTTACTCCCAATATCTCCTCCTTTACGTACGAAAATAGGTTTACTATGGACTACAGTTTGTTGGATTATACCTTAGGTAAGGTAAACATGGTTTAGTAGTCTTAGTCTGTGAAAGTAAATAAAGGGATCTGAGTAAATAAGTACCGAAACGGAAAAGGTTCTTTTTCAATCATTACGGAAATAAGAGAGTAGTTTAATTTAATTATGTATAAATGGATCATGGATGGTACTCGGTATGGTGTGGTTGTCCTATGTTTCCATTTATTCCGTAACAAGATTAGAAGTCTTAGAGTGAGATCTTATTCTCCCTCTAAATGTCTTCTCAACGCGATGTTTCCATCGCTTTTGGTATACCTCCGTCCTGTTTCTTCGTTGACTGACTACGATGAACCTACTCAGTTCGTTCCAAAGTCTCGTTTCTTACTGACTCGGTTAGCAACTACCCATGAAACATGAAAGGCTTTTCTTCCCGTAAGGATGTTGTCCGTGGTTCCAGGTCTCCGGGTCATATTAATCAGGTCGTACAATATACACGTCCTTCTCATATTTATCCTTCCTTCCAAACCTTCCATTTCATTGTCTTCGTGTATATAGTCTCAATTACAGACTAGAACGTTCGTCACTTATCAGTGTTTGGTTACACAAAGTCTTTTTAGTGACTACTCGTCGCACGTCTCCCTTGACCTCTTCCCACCATCCCTCGGGCACTCTTTGGATGCTATCATCAGGTCTGTCCGTCGTTCGGTCCGTCCGTCTCCCATCCTTGATCCCGTCCTCTCCGTCCCACCTCTTCTTTCCAGTTTACAAAAGACTTCCTTCTTATTTGTCCACGCGTAGGTAACTATCTGAACTCAAGAAACTCTTTTCCTAATATCTTAGACGATGGTTCAGGTTCGAGTGGGACGAGCGACGTTCTATCCAGTCATTTGGCTCTCTACTCCACAACTCCGTTCCTTATACTCAAATACGTCTGTCTCTTATACTATCTGATCACAGAGGTTTCTTTTTTTTTTTGTTTGTAGAATAGTCACAGACCTACGGTCGAAGAAATTATCTTGTCTCTCCCTCTTCCCTCTCCTCCACTCCTACATTTTTCCGGAAAACAGAACGTTTTATCCTTCCCTACAATTAAAGAAGAAAAGACATCGGTGAGTGTCCACCCACCCCAAGGGACTTCGTCCGGTAATCCATACTAGTATTATGTTTTCCGAAAGGTCCACCGAGATCACCATTTCTACCTCTTCCTTTACCGTTGGGTGAGGTCATGAGAACGGACCTCTTAGGGTACCTACACTGTCAGGGACCCTAGCGCTTCTCAGCCTGTACTGACTCGCTGAAGCGAAAACGAAAGATCACCATTTCTTGGACGGACAGTTACGTCCTCTGTATTCTCTGTATCCAAGTCCAAGGTAGGGACCCAACCCTTCTGGGGGACCTTCTCCCGTACCGTTGGGTGAGGTCGTAAGAACGGACCACATAGGGTGTCTGTCTCCTCGGACCACCCAATGTCAGGTGCCCCAGCGTTTCTCAGCCCGTGTTGACCTCGTTGAATCGTACGTGCGTGTATTAATGTTTTCGTTGGCTTTTGGTTCCAATTTCAGTTTCTTTGTCTAGGTTGTACCTCAGTCTTAACCGAGAAGGAACAATGTTTAGGGTGTCCTCTTGTCATAATCCTCTTTCTCTTACTCAAGTAGGAAAGGTCTTGTCGTTACCCACTTCATCTTCTTTATGAGAAGTAAGTAAGTAGATAGGGGCCCATGACAAATACAAAGATACATAAAATCTCGTGATTAAAATTTTGGAAATTTTTATGAGATTCACAAAGTTTCACTCTTTCGAGCCACCCACTACCCATTTTAGCAATCGTCTATCTCTCTACTCCAATCTTGCAGTCCTAATGTAATTGCTCTGTCCTGACGGACGGGTCTCGTTTCCGTCCTCTACGGGAGAGGCTAGTCTGTTCTGAGGTCGGTCCTCGTTTCCACACTGTGCGAGTGAGTACGTACCTCTGTTTAGTTGAGTCTGTATTATTTCGGTTTCCTAAACTAATCCTTACAAACCCTAGTCACTGATCCAATTTTATTGTCCTTTCTTTTCGTGTTCCTGTCTTGTAGTGTACTATGCACCCTCCCTCCCCCCGTCCCATATGAAACCAAACCCAACTATTTTTATCCACTCTCTCAGTCCACTAAGAAGGACCAAACCATTACCGACACTAGTTCGTTTATTCTTTTATCTTCTCCAAATTTTTTTCTCTTCGGTTTACTTATTCTTTCCTACCGGTTTCTCCGTATTCCTATTGCCTTGACAGTCTCATTTTATAACCCCAGCACCTATTCCCGTCGGAGGATACATATTTCCAGTTAAAATTTGAATCGTCACTTTTTCTGTAAAATTTCCCGTTCAGTCTCGTGTCCGTCTTTGCTACTCGACGGACCCAGTGTTTATGTTGATCTTAAGACCGTGTCTGAAATCGTAAAAGATCGGGTCCTTACTTTAGTTCTGTGATTCTCGACCGGTAACGTCATTATTCGTAATGAACATTATACTGGTAACGAGACTTTCTTGTAATCTGATTAAGCCTAAATTGAGGGTTATCCGAGTATAAATTCCATTTTTATGTTTTCCTTTGTCTCTTTTTACCCTTTTTTACTTGTCTTTCTGAGGAGGGGAAGTGACGGCCATTAATTGTCTGTTCACATTATTAGATCATTCCTTTATCGGTTTAGTCACTAAGATCTTAGAGAATACATGGATAATATCTCTTGTAACACCCGTCCACTAAATTCATTGGTCCGGGTCAATGAGGATACAATGGTCAAATACTCCAGTTTGAGATTGTCTATGTTAAGATCTCCTTCGGAGTTAAGATACCCTATTCTTAAAAAAATTTCCTAAATTAGGACGATCAATTAATATATATTATAAGTAAGTGGATACTCAAATTTATACAGAAACGTATGTGTGTGATTACAGAGTCAGGTACGTATATACATACTCTGATATACTTCTGAGTGTCAGTATCTTCTTTGCGGACTTTTTAAGTTGAGACAGTTAAGACAAAGTCGTCGACACGTCATACTCTTTGTACTTCTCTATATAGGGGTTTCCCTGTTCGAACCCGAAGTTTTCAGTTTTTTCTTTTATTCTTAAGTGTCGTGTCACCTAAAGACTTGTTGTATCTACCATCAGTCGATTCACTGTCGAATGAATTCTCTTACCGATAGGATGAAAGTCTGACCCTCCCCCTGTATTTCAAGTGGAGTTGTACACATTTAAAGTGTGAACGAGACATACTCTGAGTTACGGTTCACGAAGTCTAGGTGTCTCCCATTCTACTTAAGGGTAAGTAACCGCGAGACATGGTTAGAGTAGAGAATAGAGATGTCATAATGGTGAATCTCGACTCTCACACAAGTTGTCTATAAGATCGATCGTTTATATTGGGTATTCCAACGTTTAAGTTATGTTAAATTAGGTACTGGTTTTGTCTTTTAAGTAAATTAAACAACAATAACAACAAGTCAGTGTTTTAGTAGAGATTAATAAACACTGGGGAACCTGACATCGTACGGTCCGTAGAGACAGGTACAACGGTAAAGGAGAACATCTCAGACAAAGGTTGGGTCCCTAACTTGAACGAAGAGGACGTAACCGTCTACCTAAGTATGGTGACTCAGTGGTCCCTTCGGGAGTAAATTAAATCTATGACCGTAAAAGTCTTGATTTTACCTGACCTTACCAATTCAAATTGAGTCTACTGGTAATATAGATGATGACACCCGTTTTTAGGAAGTCTTCTTTACTTCATCGGTAGTGTCAGTTACTTTCTCAGTTTTTACGTCATAAACCTACGTTAGAGTTTTTGCTGTCCTACTAGAGACAAGCAAGGGTTCTGTTTGGTACGTTATAATACCATTAGATTCAGATACGGGGTTGGTCATTACGACTTCTTCGACTTCAACTTGTCAAGATACTTCTGGATGTTCTGGAAGATCTTGATTGTGGGTTTTTTCTACAGAAGAAGTAGTTTCCCCTGACTTTACGTTTTGATCCCTCTATTGGACCTCGTTGTCCGTTTAAACCGGAACCTCTTGTTTTGCCGTCCAGTTTCCGATTGTCTCGAAAAGGTTCTCTTGTGTGACCAGTATCGTTTGTGGGAGAAGGTTGTTGTGTCCTCTTCTAAGATGTGTACCTGTAGTGGTCTACCAGTTATGGCTTTAGTCTGACTAATATAAGAAACGTCGGTTTCTACCTCTTCGAGAGACGTCAGTCGTTTTTGTTCTGGCCCTCGACTGACACGGAGTCTAGTACTTGTGGAATAGCGGTTTAAGTCTGAATTTAACTTCTTTCATCCCTTTTGGTGATTTGGTAAGTCTATACTGGATTTAGTTTAGGGAATACTAATATGTCACCTTCACTGTTTATCTAAGTTCCCTAATCTAGACTATCTCACGGACTCCTTGCTATCTACCTCCAAGGTCTGTAACGTGTCCTCTGTCCTTAGTTCTGGTAGGGGTTCTTTTTCTTTACGTTTTCTCGTTTTACCGACAGACTCCTCCGGAATGTTTATCGACTCTTTTCTCCTCTTCTTTCCGTTTCCTCTTTTCTTTTCTATATGGGTAAACTTACGTCTAAAGGTTTCTTATCGTTCCTCTCTATTCTTTCGGAAGGAGTCCCTAGGAACATTTCTTTATCTCCCTTTGTTGTCTTACCCTTTCTGATCTCTAGAGAAGTTCTTTTAATCTCTATGGTTCCCTTGTAAAGTACGTTTTTACCCGGGTTATTTCCTGTCTTTACATACCTGGATGCTCTTCTCTGCTATAATTCTTCTCCACCGTTCTTATGTGCCTTGCCATGTTTTTTCTAGAAGTACTGGGTCTACTAGTGCTACCATACTAGTGAGTGGATCTCGGTCTGTAGGACCTTACTCTTCAGTTCACCCGGAATCCTTCGAAGTGATACTTATTTCGATCACTTCCACTACCTTAAGGTCGACTCAATAAAGTTTAGGACTTTCTACTACGACACTTTCACGACGTGAGTTATACGGTCGTTTAAACCTTTTGAGTCGTCACTGGTGTCGTGACCTTTTCCAGTCAAAAGTAAGGTTAGGGTTTCTTTCCGTTACGGTTTCTTACGAGTCTGATAACGTGTTAACATGAGTAGAGTGTACGGTCGTTTCATTACGAGTTTTAAGAGGTTCGGTCTGAAGTCGTCATACACTTGGTACTTGAAGGTCTACAAGTTTGACCTAAATCTTTTCCGTCTCCTTGGTCCCTAGTTTAACGGTTGTAGGAGACCTAGTAGTTTTTTCGTTCTCTCAAGGTTTAGATGAAAACAAAATAACTGATATGGTTTCGGAAACTGACACACCTAGTGTTGTTTGACACCTTTTAAGAATTTCTCTACCCTTATGGACTGGTGGAATGGACGGAGGACTATTTAGACATACGTCCAGTTCTTCGTTGTCAATCTTGACCTGTACCTTGTTGTCTGAGCAAGGTTTGGTCCATTCTTCATGTAGTTCCGACATATAACAGTGAGATGGATAAATTGAAGATACGTCTCATGTAGTACGCTTTACGGTCCGAGCTACTTTGTATTCGACCTTAGTTCTAACCCTCTTTATAGCTATTGGAGTCTATGCGTCCACTGTGGTGGGAATACCGTCTTTCACTTCTTCTTGATTTCTCGAAAACTACTTTCACTTTCTCCTCTTACTTTTTCGACCGAATTTTAAGTGGTAAGCCTTATGATCGTAGTACCTTAGGTCAGGGTAGTGAAGTATCGTTTATCTACCCCTCTGTTACCTTTGTTACTCTCTGGAAAAAAAAAACGAGGTTTTAGTGACATCTACCACTGACTTCGGTACTTTAATTTTCTGTGAACGAGGAACCTTCTTTTCGATACTGGTTGGATCTGTCGTATAATTTTTCGTCTCTGTAATGAAACGGTTGTTTATGGATAGATCAGTTTCGATACCAAAAAGGTTATCAGTACATACCTACGCTCTCAACCTGATATTTCTTTCGACTCGTGTTCGACGAGACATCTACTCCGCCTCCATTTCAAAAAGGAGTGACTAACCGGCTGTAAAAAGAACGGTCACTGCAATAGCAAGTAGAAGATTTCACTGCAGTAAAATGTTGTAATCCCATATCATAATTGAGATTTTCTTAGAATTCCAAAAAATATAACTTTAGATAACTTGCGGATGATACACAGTCTGTATTGTCCTCAAAGGTTCGGGAGACTAACCAGTAAACCCGACGGACTCCTCACAAGTTCTGGTCCAGTTGGATACCAAAAAGTCACGGACTGACTGTTGTGACGTATTTTCGCACATGTCTGTTCAAGTCACTTAGAAAAAATAAAATTAACAGACCAGTAAGCAGGTGAAAAACATTGATAGACTGATAGATTATATATATCTCTCTGTATGTATACACATGTATATATACATATATATATTTGTAAGAAAATTTTAAATTTTCTTAACAGCCCATTTTATGTCCACACGATTCAGTGAAGTCATCACAGGTAGAGAGACCCTGGGATACCTTGTAGCGGGCGGTCCGAAGAGACAGGTACCCTAAGGGGTCCGTTCTTATGACCTCACCCGAGGACACGGGAGGAGGTCTCCTGCAAGGGCTGAGTCCCTAATTCGGACACCCTGAGTCCCTAGTTTGAAAGAATACAGAGGACGTAAATGTCCTCCCAAGAAATGGCGATCACGGTGGCTAAAATCCTTCGTTGCTTATTAAAAAATTACATTCATATATGGTTCGCAACGTACCCGAGATGAAGGTAAACTTTTTTGTAAACGTCGGAAAGACTTTAAGTTCAAATTGACTCGTAGGACATAAAATAAACGTTTTAGACCACCTCGACTCGAGAAGTCCTATACTCTCTTTACAAGTCTCACCCCCACCCTCCGTTTTTCCTTGGGTTTGACTTCTGGAAAGACTTACCGACGTATAAGATCTCCGAAGGGTACACAAACAAGGAGGAAGAGAAAGAGAAGAAAAGAACAGGAAGACGACCCGGAACTTCTTTATGGCTCTTCAAATACAGGGACAGGAGACACTCGTATGATGACGATTTTGTTTATTTCAGTATATTACTTTATACTGTACACGACTCCGGTTTCTCCTACTATTTTTGGTATTAAGTTTTTCTATGACGTGGGGTTACAAGTGACGTCACGATAAATGTTATCGGTCCTGTACGTTCGTTGGATTTCCAAGTAGTTCTAGACCGTATATATAAATGTTACCTTATGACGACGATTCAGCGAAGTCAGCACAGGCTGAGACACGCTGGGGTGTCTACTGGTGGGTGGTCCGAGGGGACAGGGACCCTAAGAGGTCCGTTCTTGTGACCTCACCCAACGGCAAAGGAAGAGGTTACGTACTTTCACTTTTCACTTTCACTTCAACGAGTCAGTACAATCTGAGAAGCTCTGAGGTACCTGACGTCGGGTGGTCCGAGGAGGCGAGTACTCTAAAAGGTCCATTCTCATGACCTCATCCCACGGTAACGGAAGAGACTGTTACCTTATGATGAGCCGGTATTTTTCCTTGTTTTAACCCAGTAAACGTCACTGTACCTACCTGGATCTCAGACAGTATGTCTTACTTCATGCAGTCTTCTGTTTTTTGTTTATTAACATATAATTTCGTGTATATACCTTAGATCTTTTTCCCATGTCTAGTTGCATAAAAGTCCCGTCCTTGTCTTTACGTCTGTATCTGGTAAGGTGTAAGATGTACACCTATGTCTCCCCCTTTCCTCTCCCACTCTACTTAGCTCTCTCATTGTGACTGGGTATATGTGAGGGTACACACTTTGTCTACCGATCACCCTTCGACGACTTATTATGTCCCTCGAGTCGAACTACGAGGCACTACCCATCCTACTCCCCCCACTCCCCCTCTAATTCTCCTTCCTCTAATGTGCATATGTATATCAACTAAGTGAAACGTCTTTGATTACGTTGTAACATTTCGTTAATATGAGATTATTTTATTATTTTAATTTAAATTTTTTTTTCTCTCTACTTCAGACCAATTTGTACGTTGGAATAGATCATTCGTTTGTAAGGAATTTTATAAAGGTTGTGTGTTTCTACACTCTATTTCATCCCGAGGTGGACCTCGTGACAGTCATGGGAAGTGTAGGGAGTTCTATATAAAACTCTAACTGGGAGATAAGGGATTTAATAAAAGATGTCCATAGTCGAGTAAGAGTATGGAAACCTGAGTCAATTCGACCCAAATTTATAGTTTAGAGTTGATCGTAAAGTATTTTATTCAGGTATTTCCACCGGTATCAATTGGTCCGGGGTCTTTGACCCCTCGGTAGGGACGTCGGGTTCCTGTGGGAGTAATGAAGACCCCTTGTAGAACCCCACTTGTAAGAGAAAAGTTTCTGCGGTTCGTGTCCGAATATAAGGGGATAAGACGTTTTGTGTAAACGTTTCCAATTCATCCGTTTTAATAATTTGTGTGTGTAACTTTTGTGTCTAAAATAAAAATTTTATCCATATTTTCAAAGGATATTAGAAGTACTTTCACTTCCACAATCAGCAAGTCAGCACAAACTGAGAAACGTTGGAACACCTGACATCGGGCGGTCCGAGGAGACAGGTGTCCTAAAGGGTCCGTTCTTAGGACCTCACCCAACGGTAAGGGAAGAGGACTCCTAGAAGGGCTAAGTACCTAGCTTGGGTCCAGAGGGGGTGACGTCCGTTTAAGAGATGGTGGACTCGGTGTATTTGGATCAGTAGAAACGGTTTGATTCTAGTAGTCACTAAAAAGAGGAAAACGGGGATATGGTGAGGGTTGTATCTCTAATTAAAGTTCACTAAACAATAATCAGGGGAGTGACTTTTCTCCGTATAAAATTTTGAGAAAAGATTTTTATTTTTATGTACGGGTGTTATCTTTTCAAAAATTTACTTAACAAACCTTTTTATTTGTAGATCTTACGAACGACTATTGTATAAAGAATGATCGAATATATATATATTGAATATGTTATATATTAATGAATATTAGAATAGGATATATTTTAAAACATGTGCGTGATGACTTATACACAATGTGTATGTCAAAATATAACTTTCTGATAAGGTATTAAGTAGTGAACAGATATAAAATCATTCACAAAGACTAGTTCTGAAGGATTCAACCTGGAGTTATAGAGGTTAATTGGAACACACCGGCAATCGTAAGGGACGGAACCAAAGGAGACCAACAACACTACTCAGTATTTACGTAATTGTTATTCATATCGTGAATATATGATGGATGGTGTAATACTTAAGACTTACTGTAATCGATACTTATAAAAACATCAATACTATTTTAATAAAACATATAGTAAACTTCCGTTCTTCGATCTTTTTTAGTCTTGTTTTCTCACATTTATTTTATCTTTTTAAGGTCATCCTGACTATGGTTAAAGAGACTATAATGGTCTTTACTTTAAAACATATCTAAAGGTTGTAAACCGTGTATTTTCTATGGGTTAAATACGATGACTCACTTAATTAGTTACTTAGTATCTGGTCACCGAAAACCGAATCCCTGTGTCTAGTATAAAAGTAAACAAAGATACACATTCTACAAAGAGATCTTTGATTTATATGTATATATATTTCGGTGGTTGAAGAATACAGAAACTTTAGTTCCTTAGTCAGACATCTTGATGAACTATATTATTTTGTTTCCGACAATTTCACCAACTTTATAGTATTTAAACATAAACCCTTCTCTAAGAAAGTAACAGTTTGTTTTCAGGAATATTTTGACAATGTTTTATGGTTCATTATCACCTCCCCCCCTTTTTAAGGATTTGGTTGAAGACTTTACACTCGATGATAAAGACTTAACTATTGTTTTACAAATTTATACTTTTTCTAAGATAATATTATCATAGTATTTCTTATTTTATGAATTTGTATTATTTCCTCCGTTTTCTGAACATATGATTGTTATTCTTTGTAAGGACTTTGTTTAATTTCTGTGTTTGTTCATCTTTTTGGAGGGTGAATTACGTATTATTCTAAATTATAATAATTCTATTATGATGATGGACTTCATTAGAAGTCTAAATTACTTTAGGGAGAGTTATAGGGTCGTCATAAAGAAAGTCTTTATCTTGTTAGATAGATTTTGAAACATACCTTAAAGTTCACTAAGGGTTTATCGCTTTTGTTAGAACTTTTTCTTCTTATTTTACTATCCAGAGTATAAAAGATTAAAGTTTTACATAATGTTTTGACATCATTGGTTTTATCACACTATGTTCTTGTTATCGTTTGTCCTTTTTATTACCTTACCTTTGTCGGGTCTTTTTTTGAGAAAGTATATAACAGTATACTAAAAGTTGTTGTCATAGTACGAGTAAGTTACCCCCTTTCCTATCTGAATAGTTGTTCACCATGACCTTTTTGACCTATAAGTGTACGTTTTCTTACTACGACTTGAGAATGGAATATTTTTAATTGAGTTCAACCTAGTTTCTGGATTTGTATACGTGATTTTGATATTTTAGGAATTTTCTTTTGTATCTCCTTTTAGAAGTACTGTAACCTAAACCTTTACCAAAGAACCGTTACGGTGGTTTTCGTGTCCGTTATTTACTGTTTTATTTATTTGACCTGATCGAGTTTTAAAATTTGAAGACGTGTCTTTCCTATATTAGTTGTCTCACTCTCCGTTTAATATTTTGTCCTTTGTTATAAACGTTTCGTTCATAGACTATTTCCCACTCATCGGCTATTTCCCACTCATAGGTCTTATATATTTCTTAAGGATGGTGAGTTGTTGTTTTTTGTTGGACGAAAATTTTACCCGTTTCCCGAACTTGTCTGGAAAGATGTTTCTTCCATATGCTTACCGGTTGTTCGTTTACTTTACTATAAGTTATAGTGATACTTACTTCACACTTAATTTTGGTGTTACTTTACCGTGGAGTACAGGTAGTCCTACCGAGGATAGTTTGTGAGGGGTTTTATGGTTTACGATTCTTAGATTTCTTTGACCTTGGGAATACGTGACAACCTTTATTTTTTACTATATCGGAGATACCTTTTGTCATACCACTCAGGAGTTTTTTAATTTGTATCTTAATAGTGTACTAAGTCATTAAACTGAAGACCCATATACAGGGTTTCTTAATTTTCAATCTAGAACTTCTCTATGGACATGTTAGTACAAGTATCGTCGACATAAATGTTATTGGTTTTGTATCTTCTTTGGATTCATGGATAGTTATCTACTTACCTATTTGGTTTACACCATTTATATCCTTACCTTATAATGACTCAGTTTCTTCCTGCCTTTAAAACTGTGTTTGATTTTGTACCTACTTGAGACTCCTTTAATACAATTTACTTTATTCGGTCAGTCCTTAAGGGACCACCAGAACACTAATCCTTAGATACGAAGGTAAGGATCCCCGAACGTTCGTTACTCCGTACTAGTTTTTATTTATTTATTTATTTATTTTCTCTCTTTCTTCGGTCAGTGTTTTCTGTTTACGGTTTATGATATACTAAAGTTGATATACTTGATGGATCTCATCAGTTTAAGTGCCTGTCTTTTATCTTGAATACCAACAACTCCCGACCTTTCCCTCTTCCCTTACTCTTCAATAACAAATTGACAAAATCAAGAAGTTCTACTTTTCTTAATACCTCTAACCAACGTTTTGTTACACTTACATGAATTGTGATGACTCGGGATGTGATTTTTTCCAAGTCTACTGTACCTCAAACCCTACCTGTACATGTTTGATGATATAAATTTTACCTATTGGTTGTTCCTGGGCGATATATCGTACCAAGGGACCACCGAGTCACAATTTCTTATACGGACATTACGTCCTTGGACTTACGGGTCCAAGCTAGGGACCCAACCCTTCTAGGGGACCTCTTTCTTTACCGTTGGGTGAGATCATAAGAACGGACCCTTTAGGGTACCTGTCTCGTCGGACCACCCGATGTCAGGTACCCCAGCGTTTTTCTCAGTCTGTACTGAGTCACTGATTTGTCTCCGACACATCGTGAGTTTAAATCCACCATCGGACCCACTCTCCCTTCAGACCTCCTCTTACTTATATACATATACATACCGACATAAGGAAACGATAAGTGGACTTTGATAGTGTTGTAACAATTAGACCGATGTGGGGTTATGTTTTGTTTTTCCAAAAACAAAAAAAAGTTCAAGTCTACTGTTTAAAATACAATATAATACCGTATAAAATGGTATTAATTTTTCTTTATGTACTAATTTTTTAAAATTCTTATTTATGTCTTTATAAAGTGCTATATAAGAAAGACCGAAATTTAAAATCCGAACTGAAGAGAGAATTTAGTAACACGTTCAGATTCAAGACAAAAGGATTGTTTTGGTATTAAAGGTACCCTAGTACATGACCCAGGGGACTAAACCCGGGTGTCATCTAAATATTATTTAGAAACCATCAACCGTGATTGTTTTAATTGTATTATTACAAACCAATTAGAAGACAACTCGGAGTTTGTAATTATAGGAGATGTTAACAACTCTCATTAGTCGTCCGTTTCCTCTTAAAGGTAAGACGTCCTTGTAGATAAAGTTTTCTGTCTTTTAGGACCTGTTCTCTTTGAAGTAAATTAAGAGAATTACTTCACGGGTCTCCTGCCGACCGTGAATTATTTCAGGAATGGAAAATCCAGAAGTTCCTCCCTTACCAAACCATAACTCTATGAGATACGGAGAGGATATCCTTGATAGACGAAAGTATTCGACCTGATAAGTGACGACAGGTTTAAACGTTGTGTGTAAAACGAAGACTTGGAAACAAATGTGACAAATACAGAGGACGAATCGCAGGAGAACGGAGTTGTCTCGTTACGAGTGCAGAGTAAGGGACGTCCTTCATAAGGAACACTATTTGTCAAATCTCAGACGATAGAAGCCACTAACGATGGTAGATATTAAGAGTGAACGATCCTAAAGTTTTTCAGATAATAAATATATCAGGAGAACAGAGTTATTCTGGATCAGTGGTCAAGACTTGTCAGATAGACTGACAGAAAAACTATAAAGGTGAACTCATAGAGTTTCAGTGGAGGTATAGCTATACGGGCGTTTAACTTAAGTTCTAAAATTAGGGTGTTGATCCCGGAGAAGGTCAAAAGAACCAGAACTACTTACCGGGGTACTATGTTCGGTCTTTAGATGTTCAGTAGAAGTAGTGGATGAAAAGAGAGTAAGAGTTCTACCCGGAGAGGACCTTATTTCCATAGAGGATGAATAGAGACGTAGATGGTCGAAGAACGATAGAGGTGGTGGTTGGATCAGGTCGTACCAAAATTATCCAAAATAATAATAAATCCATACCATTTCGGTTGTCTACAACTCTGTTACCGGTAACTTTCTAACAAAGAAGAAGAGTTGTTTAGGATTCTCCCCTTCATGCACAGTGTGGTACCCAACACCCCCCGTGGGTCCGTTAGTGTACCCAGGCAGAACTCCGTCTTCCTCTCCGTCCTTGACACCCGTTCTCGGAGATGAGACCAAAGGTACCCTTCCTTTCCCATTCCGTCCTAGTCGGTCAAATAGTAGTCGAGTAGACTTATTCGAGTCGTTCGTGACCCCCATGGCCGGCACAGACTGTGGACCGGAACCCCACTAATCCCGTCTACCTGTCGCCCGGTACCTCACTTCCGGGTTCTTTCTTCCACCAACCACCGCACCTGAATTAGTCGACGAGGGTTTCCCCTTGACTGGTCGAAGATTCGGTTTCGGAATTTGTCCCAGTTCTGTCGTAAATTTGAAATAATGTTCATATAGTGGGACCTGGCAAATGACATTGTCGGAGGATTTCCAGAGGGTAGGTAGTAAGGGAAGGTAAAGATGTTGAAGGGGTGGGAGGGGATTTTAGGAAGTCTCCAAGGATGAAAGAGTCTTATTTCTATCTTAGGAGATTGTACCAAATACTTGGGGACTTGTGGGACGCCAAGAGTGGAGGGGTCCGGGTCAGAGTGGGACGAAGGAGAGTGACATGTGAATCAGGAATAGACGGACAACAGATGGAACAGTAAACAAGGTGTTTTTCCATGAAAGGACGACTCTTCTGTAGCCAACGTCCTTTAGATTACCTGTGGGATTTAGTTAAGGTAAAGACACTGAATAAAAATGAACCGCATAATTTAAGGCAATAAATCGTAATTAATTAGTGTACGACGATAGGAAATGTGTATGAATCGACGTAGTGATATACTTGGGACTTCCATTTTAGCGACCTAAATAACGGTATCTTTCTCATCCAAAGTACATATGTAGACTTTAGACTAATGACTTAGAACGTTACTTTTATCAGACGAGTCTTTTAGGAACAAAGGTCCTTGAAGGTTCGATTATCTCCGTGTTCAAAACGAACTCCTACACAGACTGCTGAGGTGGTCTGACTTCTTGTAGGAGTCCTAGGCTAACATCGTACAATTTTTTTTGAGTAAAGTTCTACTTTAAAAAGGATGTCGTAAATTTAGCACCTTTCTCCTATACTCTTACACGAAATTAAAGAAAAATAACTACGTAATAGTAGTAAAATTTATTTTGTAAATAACTTCTCCGTCGTTTAGTCAAATAAACTAGGAACCTAAACAGTATTAAAGAGGGTGATTGAACTTGTAAAACTAAGTAAAATGGTCGTCTGTCTTGGGTTATTGACCATTCTGAATGAAATATATACTGAAGGTTTCAGTTACTACGGTTTTTGTAGTGAAAGTTAGGTATGCTTACTTACCCGAAACACCTTTCTGTGTCCTTCGCATCAACTTTTAGTTCAAGAAAACAATTTTTTTTTTTTCAAGAAGACATTATTGGGATTTACTCGAAAGAAATAGAGACTTAGAAACAAAGAGAAAAGAAAGAAAGAGAGAGACAGAGAGAGGACTGAGGGAGTGGAGGACGAGAGAACTGAGAGGGCAAGAAAATCGACCAGACAGTGAGTCAATAGGTTATTCTCAAATTACTAGTAAAAGAGATACACCTGTGTTGTGATCCGGGACCCCTACTTTGTCACTTATTCTGTCTTTTCTCAGGACACCGATCCTTCGAGTGTCAGGTTTGTTCACTGGGTGGTAACCTGTTAATGTCAGATCGTACCCTCTACGATACCGTCCTTTTCACATCCCGTGATACTTTGGTGGATCTTTCCTTTTATTGGACTTGGGTCCTCAGTGTCTCCCGAAAGAGTTTCTTTACTGTAGAATATGATACTGTAGTTTCTTAGTCGGTCTCCAGGCAAGGTTCATTTAAAGGTAAATTTATCTTTCCTACGACTGTTTCTCAGATTACCACTCGTAAGACCTCAGGTGACCGAGAACAGAAACCGGACGGATCAAAGAGGGTTGAGGGTAGGTTGGACGTTTGTCAACGGTTTAGGTAGAAGGATTCCGTGGTGAGTTACAGTGTAGAGTGGGGGTCCTATAAACACCACGAGTTCTGTCGTAGAGTGGATGGGACGTAGTGGTCAGGGTGGAGTAGAGGACCCTATTCGGAGGGTGGAAAATGTCTGCGGCGGTCTCTTATGGGTCGCGACCCTTGTGACTATGGGCGAGGAAGGACGATTCTTCGAGGCTTCACGAAGAAGATAGACCAGTAAAGAATGTACTTGTCTTTCGAATAGCGAGTGGAAGTGGAAGAGTCACTTCGGAAATACCTAGGGAGGTCGGACGCGACTGAGGGGAAAGAGATTCGTAGATGACACGGGGCAAAAAACTTTGGAGGAAAAAAATGGGTTTTGGTGTCAAACACAAAAAAGTACAGGGATTACTATAATGTTTACGAAAATCTAGAATTTTTAGGAAAATAATGGAGAGGAGGAGTGGTGGGAGAGACAATTATGACAATTCGGGTCTCGTAGAGGACTTGACTTATGTTTACTTCTGTATAAAAATGGGTCAAGGGTTTTCCGTCCACACACCCGAACGGGGATCTTGTTTGTCTGGATGTTCTTTGTTTTATAGGGATAAATGTCAGGGTCAAGGTTGTAGATGGTCCACCGGAAACGGAAGGTTTCCGCCTCCTATCGCGGGACCTAGTCGTCATGGTCGGACGGGGTCGTGCTTACCCGGTGATAGTAGTGAACCGTCACAGACTCAGGGACGAGTCCGTGGGTCTTCAGGTCCGTGAGTGGGGAAGGAGTAGGACAAGCGAAGTCAGGGAGTCATAAGTCCCTCCCCCAGTTACGACTATCGAACTCCGGGAACCCTTTTCTACTTTGTTACCAGAAGTCGATTCTTCGAGATTTACAGGTAATTTTGAGAACGGTAAGACTGGTGTTTGTTTTTGTCAGTGAGAGAGAAGAAATAAAAGTTCCTAGTCGATGTAAAACCGATCGTCTACACCAGATCGTCTCTTTCTGTAGTTGATCTTCGGGTCGAAAGGTTCGAGTTAAGACTGAGACGATCAGAGGTCGAATTATTAAGACCAGATCAAAAGATCGTAGAGACACAGTGCTAAAAGAGTAGATGTTCTCCTTCCTCTACCCAGGTGTATTATAAAGTTCAGGGAAAAGTCAGAGATAACTCTATGTAAGATAGGGGGTCCCGTAAATATCTATTCGTCTCGTCATTAACTAACTTCTCCCTTCGTGGTCTGCTGCATTCCCCTCTGTTTTCTCCTCTACTTAGTATAGTGCTCGGGGTGCCTACTTGTACTCAAACCTTTTGATGACACTCCCCTCCACTTGTCGAGTAAGACCCTTGTGTAAAAGAGAGATCTTTCAATCGACCATTGAGTTCGTCAAACGTCAAGTTAGTAAGTCGGGAGGAACACTTGTGTCTAGACCCAAGAACTCTCAACTGACATGTTAAAACTTCTAGAGTCTTGTCAATATAAGTGTCAGTCCTATCGGGCGACAGTCTACTACTTTGACATGATATTCTGAATCGTTTTATAGTGGGATGACCTAAGCGTCCATCGTTCCAAAAATACACCAAAACAACAAACAAAAGAAAAAATGACTCCATATTACCAGCGTTTTCTGAGCCTGTGTTAAAGTCGAGTCAAGTCAAGTCAAGTCAGTGAGTCAGCACAGACTGAGAAACGCTAGGGTACTTACCGTCGTGCGTCCGGAGGGACAGGTAGTGGTTGAGGGTCTCAAGTGAGTCTGAGTGCAGGTAGCTCAGGCACTACGGTAGGTCGGGAGAGTAGGAGTGATTCTTGTTGTCACCTACATTGTAATATGATTAAAATCCACATGTTACGGTGCTAGCGATAAACATATGCAACACTTTACTCGTGGTATTATTTAATTCAATGGTAGGTAGTGGGACGCACACCAAAAACAAAATTGTGAAGTATTCTTACCTAAAGTTGAAACATAGCACTTTAGTGTCTAGGACTACGTCAAAATCGGACTCTACCCTTTCCCTGTAGGGTCTTTATTTTATAAAAGTCACTTTGGTTTCCCGTAAAAGTCCTTATAAATCTCCCCGGAGAACCTACGAATCCTGTAGTCCTTATAAGGAAGTTCACAATGACTCATCTCAATCGTCGGTTTCTTTAAGTCTTGTGCAAAAGAATTTTCGTGTAGAAAGACTATATCTTTATACATTTATATAAATAAATGATAAAAGTCTATCCTCGTCAGTCATTTAGTATAACGAAAGGAAGGAAGGAGGGAGAAGGGAGGAAAGGAAAGAAGAGAAAAATGAATTGCTCTTTTCCTTTTAGACTGGAGAGAGACTCATTACAGAGAGGAAGACCTGAAGGATCGAAATACTAAAGAGAGGGACTGAAGAAATTATAGAGACTTGGAACTAAACAAGTCGTTGATTGTTACATCCACTTCATAGATCGTACTATGGACCCTAGAATATAACTGAATAAATAAGTATAACTGGAGTACGGTTTTCGTTAAACTCCCTGATGAACCGGTTATCAATTCACGATTTCTTTACAATTAAAGGAAGGAGAGGAGGGACCTCTAGGTTGGTCAGGTAGGATTTCCTTTAGTCAGGACCCACAAGTAACCTTCCTGACTACAACTTCGACTTAGAGGTTATGAAACCGGTGGACTACGTTTCTCGACTGAGTAAACTTTTCTGGGACTACGACCCTTTCTAACTCCCGTCCTCCTCTTCCCCTACTGTCTCCTACTCTACCAACCTACCGTAGTGATTGAGTTACCTGTACCCAAACCCATCTGAGGCCCTCAACCACTACCTGTCCCTCCGGACCACACGACGCCAAGTACCCCAACGTTTCTCAGTCTGTGCTGACTCGCTGACTTGACTTGAGGGAGATAAATTTAGTGAGGATTAAAACAACTCTCCCTTCCTATTGGACTCTTCGTTCTTCTTAAACCCTTATTTCCCATACCTCTATTTGATAATCACTATGTCGGAAAGGGGTAGACTCTCTTGCTGTGGGAAAGTGTTCTGTGTCGTGTAGACGTCACCTTTGTCCTCCGATGTGTAGTTTCATCCTTGTAACCGTTCACGGAGACAGAGACTCTTTTCTCCTTCAAACCCCGTCCTCCTACAAAAGTTCCGATCTTGTCGACAGGTAGGTTCTCGAGTCGACGGGTTTCGGTTTTATATCAAAATAATGTTAATGTAAACTTTAAATATGTCGGAAAATTATGAAGTTTGTCGATTGGTTTAGTAGTAGCGCGTCCCGGGGGGTCAGCAGGACGTCTAAACTGGTCGACCCGGGAAGACCTTCACTGACACTACGTTGTCTTTAGTCTTCGACGTCTACTTCTCACGAAGCCGTGTGGTTGAAGTTGTGAGACCTGACAAAGAGATATGTATTGCACCCGATTAAATTCAAGGTAAAGTCGAGATCTTAGTTACGGTACCTTTACCCCATTGTAGTGGTTCATGAGTGATCATGAATCGACTCATCCTAGAACCTAGGAAAAAGGAACAAGAGACTTAACAACAGAAAAATATGTTAAAGAGAAGGAGTACAATTTGTTCGTTTGACACTTTTCTGATTCGTCAGAAGGAAATTAGGGTTTCATAGACGTAAAAAATCCAACTTTCACACAGAAGTGTCTTAGTATAAACATTTGATATGTCTTTTGATTTGATAGACGTCGGTGAGACCTTTTTAAATACCTACAACGAAATTTTTAATTTTTATCCCGATGGTATACTGGGACGTTAGAGTGAGGACCCGGATGTAGACCTTTTCTACTTTTGGGATTACTCTTTTCTATGTGCTTGGGGTTACAAATATCGTCGTGATAAATATTATCGGTTCTGTACCTTTGTTGGATTTACAGGTAGTTGTCTGCTTACCTACTTCTTCTACACTACGCATATATGGTACCTTATGACGAGTCGGTATTTTTCTTACTTTATTACGGGGACGTCGTTGTGCCTACCTGGGTCTCTACTAGTATGATTGACTTCACTCAGTCTGTGTCCTTCTGTTTATGGTATACGATAGTGAAGATACCTTAAATTTTACACTATTTCACTTGAATAAATATTTTGTCTGAGTGTCTCTATCCTTTGTTTAAATACCAATGGTTTCCCATTCCACCCCCCCCGTATTTAATCCTAAACCCCTAATTGTCTATATGTAATAATATATATTTTATTCATTTGTTATTCGTGGATGACATATCCTCTTTTTTTACCGTTGGGTGAGGTCATAAGAACGGATCTCTTAGGATACCTGTCTCCTCGGACCATCCGACGACAGGTGTCCCAGTGTGTCTCAGCCTGTGCTGACTTCGCTGAATCGTCGTCGTCGTCGTCGTCTCGTGTTCCTCGACACAAGTTTAGGATGTCATTTGGAATTACATTTACTTATATATGTATATAAATATGTATATTGACTTAGAAAGACGACATAAGATCTTTGATTGTTTTGTAACATTTAGTTTATATGAAGTAAATTTTTTTTTGGATAGTACTGTCCAGTGTGGTAAGTGTTAAGACTGAAGAAGTGTTGATTGTAAGGAAAAGGAGTAGTGTAGTAGTACGTAATCTCAGTATGGAGATTTGTCTACCCTATATTAAAAATTGATTTTTTAAGTCAACGTCAAAAAAATCCCCATTTCAGAAGGTATTTATCTGGGTCATTGAAGTCAACTCTTCCTGACCCAGTTCTGAGGCTTTTCCAAACAGACACCTTTGTGTTTAAGTAAGAAGGTAAAAACCTGTGTAAAAACATGGACGAAATCACTACTTTTAATACAGAGTGTAATCGACACGGTCCCTAAGAGCTTTCATTCAAACTACGGAGAGGTTTTAACGTCATACTAATCGAAATTTAGTCCTTTCTCCGGTTCTGAATGAATAGTTCGATTCAATCGTCGGAAGGATTCTTCAATTTAACCTCCAGTTCCTTTTTCTTTTTACAACAAATCTTACTCTGGTGTCAGATTTTGGTGGAGAATTGTGGAAAATTCCAATCCGTCTTAAAAATTAGTGGGGTTTATTATTAATTTAATTTTTACGAATACATGTGTTTGTATTGTGTCATAACGTATGGAACTTTATTTAGACCTATAAAAAGGTTAGTCACATTTATATATATTTAAAATATTGACAAATCAAACGAATTTACATAAAAAGGTTTGTGGTTAATCTCTATAGTTGAGATTACTAAAACTTTATAAATGAACTACGTAATAATTACCCTTTAGACCTGGTTAAGGGTACATAAAGTTGATTACTGTTTTCTATATTTCACTGAGGTAAATATTAAGTTTCGGACTTCAGTGACGTTCATTTTGTTAAACGACAATTTATAACGTCTAGTAATTACGATAGTCGTATATACAGAAACCTCTTATCGAAGTGTAGGATTGTGTTTGGTTGGAGGTAAATAACGTTTGTACTCATTCATTTTGTGCGGTACGACCGTCTTATGTAGAATGGGGAGGGTACGTCGGTGAGAAGAACAATTTCAAGGGGGAACTATTTGTCCTTTTCATTGTCTACTAATTCTACGATAACCGAGTCTCAAACCTAGAGTACCCAGTTTATGCCCCCGCCCCCCTCGAAAAAGAAGACTAACCCTCGTAAGAGTTCTATGGTACTCTCTTGAGAGATGTACTTATTGTCCATTTCCTTTAAAGAGTTAGAAAGGCAACGACACCTCGAGTACAAGAAACTTCTACGAGTTTATGAAGACATTTATAGAGGTTTAGAAAGAATGTACCCCGTTCCGCAGAAAGGAATTCTGAAATAGTAATGGACAGTGGACGGTCACTGTGGAAACTATGAACCGAAGAAACGATTTGATTTACACTTTCAGCAAGGGTGTCACTTAATATCTCATTGACCGTCACGCTTGACCTACTGACTTGAAGTAAAAACTTTAAATAGAAAGAAAAAGAGGAATGTATTAGTTTTCGAGTTCATAGACTCCCTCGGTAAAATTGTTGAGACGAGAATTCATTATTAATTTCGACGACGATGTGTCCTCAAAATACAGAAATATTTACAGTCGAGTTAAGATTGCTTAGGGTCGAAGAGCCGTGGTGCAGGCACTTATATATTTTAGGACTTATATATTTTAAAACTTTACAGAAAAGCGGTAGATGTGTGAATATTTAGTACTCGGTTTCAATTTTGGGGTTAGTTCACACATGGAAAGTATTTAAGGACTCGATTGTTAATGACCGTACGTAAGATTGAGGTCTCAAGAAGAGGTTAATAACTCTTATTTATACTACGACTCGTACGTCTTTCTGAAGTCGTAGACTTCAAGCTGACGTGAATAAGATATTCTTATATTAAACTCTTAAGTACTTATACTAATCGAGGAGAGTAACCTTTAAATTTTTATATGTAAGTTTAGATAGTAAAGATTTATCTATAAATTTTATCCAATAAAAAGACTGAGTACATTAATGATTTTGTACAGACTGAGATAATCTTAATTATTTATTACTATTTGGTAAAGTTTGAGAAACCTAACTGTCCCTATTCTTTCTTTTATTTCACTCTTTTAGGTATTTCGTTTCCGAATAACTCACGAACGACCTACGATCTATATGTGACCCCTATATTTATGTTTATTCCATATGAACCTGGGAACTACACGTTACAAGACTCTTGTCTGACATTATTTTACCTTTACACGTGACTCTATCTTTCGTACCTACTTAAAAAATATAATCAATGAGGTCCTTGTCATACTTCCTCCCGAGAGACTCTTAATCGGAAATGATTCGTAACTAACCTGTGGTCCAAGAAGGTGACAAAGTACCTTAGGCGTGCTATTAGGATATATAGTGACAGAGGTAAAGAACCGATTCCTTTCCTCTTTTTCTTTTTTATTTACTAAACCGTTTGAGTGTAACAATTATTGACCATTCTGACCTTAAATTTAGGACGGACCCAGTGTGAAGTCAAGTCAAGTCAACGAGTCAACAGAGGCTGAGAAACACTGGGGTACTTGGCGTCGTGTGGTCCGAAGGGACAGGTAGTGTTGAGGGCCTCAAATGAATTTGAGTACAGGTAGTTCAGTCACTACGGTAGGTTGGTAGAGTAGGAGACAGTAGGGGAAGAGGAGGACGGAAGTTAGAAAGGGTTGTAGTCCCAGAAAAGTTTACTCAGAGAAGAAGCGTAGTCCACCGGTTTCATAACCTCGAAGTCGAAGTCGTAGTCAGGAAGGTTACTTATAAGTCCTGACTGACCAAACTAGAGGAACACCAGGTGCCCTGAGAGTTCTTAGAAGAAGTCGTGTCAAGTTTTTGTAGTTAAGAAGCCACGAGTCGAAAACAATGTCAGGTTGAGAGTGTATGCATGTACTGATGACCTTTTTGGTATCGAAACTGATCTACCTGGAAACAACAATTTCATTACAGAGACGAAAAATTATACGAAAGATCCAACCAACATCGAAAAGAAGGTTCCTCGTTCACAGAAAATTAAAGTGTCGACACCAGTGGTAGACGTCACTAAAACCTCGGGTTCTTTTATTTCAGAGAGTGACAAAGGTAACAAAGAGGTCGATAAACGGTATATCAGTACCCTGGTCTACGGTACTAGAATCAAAAGACTTACCACTTAAACCGGTCGAAAAAGTGAGAGAAGAAAGTGAAAGTAGTTCTCCGAGAAATCAAGGAGAAGTGAAAGACGGTTTTCCCACCACAGTAAACATATAGACTCCAATAACTATAAAGAGGTCCGGCAGAACTAAGGTCGAACACGAAGTAGGTCGGGTCGCAAAGAGTACTATCTGAGACGTATCTTCAATTTATTCGTCCCACTTTTTATATGTAGGAACTGCATGAGGAAAGGGTTAAACCTTGATAAGACAACAAGGTACAGGTCAAGATTGACGACGAAGAACAGGACGTATGTCTAAAGAGTCCTCCGTCTATTCCACCAGTCCATAAGGGTAGAGAAATTCTTAAAAGGTTTTCTTTTTTTTTCTTAAAGGGTGTCAAACAACACTAGATGTGTCACTTTCCGAAACCGTATTAGTTATTTCGTCTTCATCTACAAAAAGACCTTAAAAAAACGAAAAAACTACTAGGTCTCCTGCAACCGTTAAACTGGAGACCAAGGAGACGGAAAAGATTTAGGTCGAACTTGTAGACCTTCAAGTGTCAAGTACATAACAACTTCGGACCGAACCTCTGAAAACTCGTAATGAAACGACCACACACTCTACTCACGTTAACACACTATCAAACTTGTAAGGAACCGTAACGAGAATAAACCCTGACCTTACTTTTGACTAGAAAAGGTCAGAGGTTAGAAAGGTTACCGTACTTGCACGACGCTTTTTACGTTTTACTTTATCCTTGTTGGACACATGTAGGACTGGTTATGTACCTACGGCGATGTTTACTTTTCAGTGTCCCGACTACGTTCTTCCTTAGACACTCTACCGCGGTTTCTGTCCTTGTACTGATCTGGGTACTGGGTCCCCCGTCCGTTGTACGTCTTTGAAGTTGTACAAGAGAATACCTGAAGTAAGGGTGTCGCGAAACACTTTTCTTTAACGAACAAGAATTTAATGTCACCGGGAGAAGCAGTTGTAGCGGTGAGAGACTTCACTGCGAAAGTCCGATAAGAAGGAAAAGGTAGACGGAAAAAAAATCCCACACGACACTCCCACCATCGTCCCTTCTTCCGACCCCTCTTTAGTGTAACCAATCGTTTACAGAGCTGAAGGGACCTCCGAGTCTACCATTTTTGCAGACGGATGTTACGTCCTTTGGACTCAAGCTAGGGACCCACCCCTTCTAAGGGACCTCTTCCTTTACCGTTGGGTGAGATCATGAGAACGGACCTTTTAGGGTACCTACCTCGTCGGACCATCCGATATCAGGTACCCCAGCGTTTCTCAGCCTGTGTTGACTCACCGAAGTGATGATGATAATTTACAGACTTTGATACAAAGATTCGGTAATTCTGACTCAACCTTTATAATTGAAATGGTCGACGATGACATGTGTTCCGTGTAATATATTGACCAGTATACGATAATCAGTGAAAGTACGTGTCGGGATAGAAGACCCTTACTTTGATGAGAGATTCGTTCAACTAAAAATTTTTTCTGTCGAAATGTTGACAATTTAAACTTTGGTTTGTCTCATTTTTATGTAGAACCGTATCAAACAAGACATACTCAGACATAATAGTTCACTCTCTAAGTTATAAGGGTGAAATATCCATTCTTTTGATTCCCGTACTTCTCTTTACTGTTCATACGAAAGTGTCTGAAACCCTTACAGTCTAAACCAAGAACTTAGGTTCGGACGACTGTGTGTAATGAATTACGAAATAGAAGGATGAAATCTTTCAAGAAAAAAAATAAATGATCATATAAAAACTTCCGATTTCGTAAATGTTTAGTTACTCTTTTTCGGTCACAAAGTGGTACAACGATGTTCTTATAGTGTCTAATACAATAAAATTCCATCGTTTTCTTTTTGGACTCCAAGAATAGTAGAGGTCACGACTAATGATTCATGGTTGTGTCTTTTGTCACAAAACTACTGTACTTATCTTGATCGACCTTAGACGATGTCGTCACGAGAGGTTTTACCCAAGGTATTTTGTTGAGGGAATAACAAGGTTATACAAACACTTTGCACTTTATAGAATAAGAGCAGTGCGTCTAAGGATCACGTGAGACCATATATTTTCAGACTATTCAGAATATTACATTTTCTTGGACAAACTGCAATAAATTAAGTCTCACGAAGTCTATTACTTTCGTTTTGTTATCTTCACCAAGTCAGAGTCACTAACTTTCGGGCCTTTCAAAATATCGTAAAGATCTAAGTTGAGGTTTGTTAATCAATTTAGTTTTCAGTTTGGTTTCTACCTAAAATGTCCTAAGGGTAAATGATATGAAACAGTGTATTTTTGTCACGGATGAGACTCGGCCCACAAGAGGTTCCGGTCCTCATCGTTCCGTCGACTTTGATCCCACAGTTAGTGTTACTTAAACATCATTCACCGACTGATTTCGTACCACAAGTTTTTATGGCGTACCGACACGGATCAAACGTTCTCTTTTTCATGGTACTGACTGAACATCACAGACGGTGTCTGTGTCTTCACTTCTTACCTCCGCACACCGGTATATGACAAGTAAGTGTTTGATCCCTCACTTCTGTGTATTTACTTGTTTGACCCTGTAGGGACCGCCAGGTCACCGATTCTGAGGCACGAGGGTCATGTCCTTCGGACCCAAGTTAGGGACCGGTCCCTTGATCTAGGGGGTACGACGTTGATTTCTACGACGAACGACGTTGATTCTGGGCTGTGTCGGTTTATTTATTTATAAAAGTTTAGTTATTTACTTACTTGACACCGAGGACTGAAGTTCTTCGAGTAGACCCCATCCCTTCTTCTTCATGTAGTAGTAGTTTAAAGTTGTATCTATTCTTATTCTTACTCACTCCCGTACGAATCAGGACAGGTTGAGAAGCGTTGGGATCCCTGATGTCGGGTGGTCCTAGGAGACACGGGAGACAGGTACCCTAAAAGGGACGTTCTTATGGTCTTACCCAACGGTAAAGAAGGAAGTCCCGTAAAAGGGTTGGATTCCCAGTTTAGTTGTAGAGGACACAGAGGACTCGACGTCCGTCTAAGAAATGGGGATTCGGTGGTCCCATTGAGGTCCTTATTCTGGTCTTCTGATATTATCTTTCTCCTCTCTTCACTAGTCGACCTAAGTTTCTAATTCCCGATGGACTAGACGTAGAACTTTCTATTCACGTTTAAGTAGTTCACACGTCTGTCCTGCCTCATAGGTTCCACTGTGATGTCAAACTCCGTTATAATTGCACCTCTTACGCTCACACCTTAGTGTCGTGTGAGTACCCCGAGAACCGGTAAGTAGCATCGACTTCGTGCCCCTAATACCTCTCATGTGAAAGGTCGAAAGAAAACTAGTATAAAAGATCCCATTGGGAACTTTGTTAAAAGTAGTACACAAAAGACAAACAAAAAATATTTATATACAAAAAGTGATAGTCATGACACTTCAATAAGTCGGACCATTTCCTTTCTCACAAGACAAATTACTTGGTTGTACCAATTCTCTCCTAATGGTATATATGTTCTCTATAAAAAATAAGATTAAAAGTTTTACTGGTCATACGAGAATTGATGTTGTTTCAAGGTGTATAAAGTCTTATGTATACCATGGGAATGACGAAGAAACACTATTAAATGAATGTAGTGGTGCCATTCAAAATACTGAGACTAGAAACATACAAATTCTTCAATCCTACTTATACTTAACTGAAATACAGTACAGAGTCTTGGAGATAATTTTTATATTTAGTAAGTTTAACTGTAAAAAAAGGTACCGTAAAACAGAGAAGACGTCTAACATTGACAATCGTCGGAAGGGTGCCTACCTTATGATCTATTGTTACAGGTGAAAAGAGGAACCTTTGTAAAGTAAAAGAATGTCTCTTTCCACTTGCATTTTGTTTTATATCGCTCTGTCGTTTTCTCTGTGTCTACGTTTCTTGTCAGAAAACCTGAGACGCCCTCTTCCGCTCCCACCCTACTAAACTCTCTTATCGTAACTTTGTACGTATAATAGTATACACTTTGTCTAGCGGTCAGGTCCAAGTTACGCACTCTGTTCCACGGGTCCCGACCACGTGACCCTGCTGGACTCCCTACCCTACCCCTCTCTCCTCCCTCTCCCCAAGTCCTCCCCCTTGTGTACACGTGGGTACCGCCTAAGTACAGTTACATACCGTTTTTGGGGATGTTACAACATTTCATTAATCGGAGGTTAACTTTATTTGTTTGATTCAAATTTTTTACCAGTTCTCGGGTAAACTTTCCCAGAACTCTGTTAGTAGACTATGTCCAACGTCATTCAAAGAAAGTCTCAACGTCAATTCCCGTCAGTAGGGAAATGTAAATTTTGTTTCAGGAACTGAGATTCGTCTGTACTGAACTTCGTTTAAATTTGTACTTTTTACTGGAGCACCGTATATCCCCATATGCTCCCTTCATAACTGCCTTTACCTCCTTTTCGAACAGGGACCTTGTTTATAGATCCTGAAATCACAATTAAGTCAACAGCAAAAACAACGACAACCAAAGTCACTCTAAGTCATATAGTCTCGATAAGGAACTTTCTTCCTCTATTGTCTCGGGTGACTGTTTAATTGTCGTATTGGTAGTACTCACTGGTAAAGATGGAGTAAAAAGATAATGGGTTAAGGACACTGAACACGTTTATATATTAAAGGGGATTGTTAAAGATAATATGGGACGTGGTGGAAACGTGGTGGTGAAACAAACCCTTATACTCCGAATAAACCTTATCCGTAAGTGGTGACAATATCTATTTATTCGGTCTTCGTCTTGTTGAAAACTGAGGTCCTATACTTTACACTGTTTAATGGACCTTTATTGTTTTACTCCGACATTTCTGATCCTATTTATAAGGACCGTAAAAGACTTTTTACGGTCACAATCGGTAGTGTCTACCGATGTCCGGTCAATCAAGGAAATCGGAGCAACATCCTAGGTACCAAAGGAAAATCCTCCGTCCAAAATAACAACGGTTTATGTACATTCAGACAAGATTTGGTAATAAGTTTAAATTATAAGTAAAGACGAATGTCTATATAAGTTACGTACTTAATTATTTTCTTATGTTCTC
The DNA here is from genome assembly GCA_006410555.1 of Capra ibex. Lineage (NCBI taxonomy): Eukaryota > Metazoa > Chordata > Mammalia > Artiodactyla > Bovidae > Capra > Capra ibex. The sequence goes on along the minus strand of SJYO01018757.1, from coordinate 35,037,263 downwards.
CTTTTTTCCGAGACTTACTTTGTTAAAAGAGTCTGAATCGTTGTTAGGTAGATGTATCTCATTGTTTTTTATCATTGTTGTTTTTTTAGGAATAGAATGACTCGATAGCTTAAGACAAGAGACAACCTCCGGGTAGTTGCGTAAATCGTTTTTGTTGGTCTTAGGATATTCATAACCATTAATGTTGATATAATTGGGGACTTTTACCAAAACTGTTCTAGTCACGGTTACATCCGTTGAGGATTTTGGTCGTGGGACACCCACTACGTCCGGAGTCAGTTACAGGACTCTTACGACTAAACGTTCACCGTGGACCAACCTAAACCCTCGCTTATGAACCCAGAGTCTAGAGGACTTGCGGTGTAATTATATTAGGGTGAGTTAGTGCTTGTTTGAAATCTGCCTTTGATTGTTTGAAAGGTAGATTTCCAGGGGTTAGTGGTGGGTAGACGACGGTCAGAACTACAGGAGTTCTACCGTTCCGATACAATCTGTAACCTTGAAGCTACTTGGTGCACGCACCCGACCCTAGTGGTGGGAGGGAACCCTTCAGTGAGAAGTTACAAATTGAGTGTTTGAAAGGTTTTTGATATAAACTTACATTCCAGGAGTATAGGAATCAGACCTTAGATTTTGTCTCGAACATTCCTATTTATTAAATAACCTTCTCGGTCCCGAAGATCCCACGTTGAACGAGTTTTGGGACCCGAAACCTCGGACGGTCTCGACCCAAATACGAAAACAAGTAGTGACTGCCCGACACACTTACTGAGTCGTGCCAGGGGAGAGGACCCTGTCAGTAAGGAGAGAGTCTCGACAGTATTTCTAATTTGCACTTAGAGTCGGGTTGATGGTTTGTGTGCGAACGGGAATCGTGTGTGGAGAGAATCGTGGAGGTATCGACTTAACAAAGAAACAAATTTATCCGACAGGTAGGGGACTAAGACTCGAGGGACGAACGACCACAGGACTGACCCGGTGTCGACGTGGGACCGGGTCCACGTGACGAACCAAATATCGTCTGAGTTGGATACGAATGTACTTTCCTTCTCGTCCGTTGACAGTCACGAAGAGGTTGATATTATACGTATACTCAATGGACCCCGAGAACGATTTTTCGTATAAGAGTACTTAGTGGTTGGCCTTTCACACTTTCACAATCAGCGAGACAACACGGACTGAGAAACGTTGGAGCACCTGACATCAGGTGGTCCGAGGAGATAGGTGTCCTAAAGGGTCCGTTCTTATGACCCCACTAATCGACAAAGGAAGAGGACTCCTAGAAGGATTGGGTCCCTGACTTGGGTCCAGAGGGTGTAACATCCGTCTAATAAATGACAGACTCGGTGGTCCCTTCCATTCGGAGTTTTGTAAAGTAAAGACTGTTCGTAGGTCTCTCTATACGACGGTCCTAGCGTGAACCTCATTGATTCACGATCAAAGAAGACGGGAAAGAAAAACCTAGGGTGTTGTAAGACACTTCACCGTCGTCCCTCAATAAACACTCGTCGAGAAACTACCGACAATGGGAATCGGTTCCCAAAAGGTCCACCGCGGTCACCATTTCTTGGACGGACGGTTACGTCCTCTGTTCCCTCTGCGTCCAAGTTAGGGACCCAGTTCTTCTTAGGGACCTCCTCCCATGCCGTTAGGTGAGGTCATAAGAACAGACCTCTTAGGGTTCCTGTCACCCCGGGTCGTCCGATACCAGGTATCCCAGCGTGTCTCAGCCTGTACTGACTTCGCTGAATCGTGTGTGGGAATCGTGTTGTCGTAGGAAACGGCCTACGTTTGTGTCTCCTACCCCTGTGTGTCCTAATATGACACACCCCTAATAAACGACTATATAGCGATGGAATAATCCTGTTCGATAATTCACTTGAGCACAAAACAGTCTTTTATTTTTCGAGGAATTCCTTGTTACTTGTCAAAGTGATATGAAGATCTCCCGCTGTGATATATTATTACACAATCATGTTCCACCTCTTCCTTTACCGTTGGGTGAGGTCACAAGAACGGACCTCTTAGGGTCCCGCCCCCTCGGACCACCCGACGGCAGATCCCAGTGTGTCTCAGCCTGTGCCGACTTCGCTGAATCGTCGTCGTCGTCGTCATATTCCGTGTTTAAATGTTTATACACTGTAAATTATGGCACCTGAAGTTTGTCCACAGTAAGGGAGGTGGTGTCAATGCAATTGTCTTACTCATAAATATTTATTTTATCCGGTCTTTACGTGTGTCGGTATAAACGTTTCCTTCGACAGTAGGTCAATGGTGTACCGCGGTAGACGACCTGTCTAGGATTGCACGTCCCATTTTTTTTACGTCCCATTGGGCGACCCTTATTATTTTCTAAAGACGTCGAAAAGTTACTCTAAATACGTTTAGTTTCGTTGAAGGATAACAGAACGTGATAAAATAAGCCTCTCTTATAACATGTCGTAGAAGCAGGAAAACGAATCTTTTCATCTTGTCAAAATTTTTCTATACGGATAACTATGTCCTGATTTCTAACTTAGGTCTTTAGGAGTACACCAGTCCCTCTTCTTTCTTGACGAAGGAATAAAGTCTCTTTTAGACCAAAAGAACCTTGGTGACCTCAAGTTTACTGAGAATTAGTTGTTTTATGATCACGTGTAATAAAAAGTCGTGGGGGTCGTTCTTTATCTATATGGTTCTCTTTTATATTTAGGATAAGCTCAAGTGGCACCTGTGTTCAAGGGGAACTCGGAATTGTGACCAGTTTAAGAAATCGTGTTTACTGTTCTTTCCTTACTACCCTTTCTACCCTCCGAATCCGTTCTGAAAGCATGACTGTAGAAAGTTCCTTTTACGTTGAACGACTTAGTCTCATCATTATATTAAAACTTTCCTGGATTGTTGAAGGACAGGCTATATGTGAGTCGGATCAACGCTCTCGACTAGTGCATCCTGAGTCCATCAGAAGGTAAAATTTCTTAATTCGTCTACTCAAATTGACCTGTATAATTTCTTATTACTAATCACGACACTTTATAGAAGAAACCTTACAATTCTCTTTTATGTGCATTGGTCCAGGAAAATTCGTTTAAAGATATCTCCTAGAGTTTCCCATAATGACCGAAAGTAAGTTACTGGGAGTCTTACCGAGATGACTCCAAAAGGTTTCTAAGTCTTCACCTTTGATACTTATTTTATACCTAGTTATTTCATAGAATGTCCAGGAAATCTCCTTGTAATTCACTTAACGGACTCCAGTGTTTCAGGATTGTCACTCCCCCTTTTTTTTTTTTTTTTTTTTGGGACCCTGAGTCTAAGATCGACTTTTGTAGATTTCGTGAAAAAGGACATCTTAAGAAGAACCCCCTGTTAGGGTATTGATTAAATTTATCGAAAGACCCCATGTAATTAATACATACGATAAACATACGGTCCGGAGACGTTTCCTCTTTTACCGAAGGAACGATGAGTATTTACCTGACGAAAGGAGAATCACTCTGCTTTCGCGAGGTTTTCCGAGAACCTTCCTTTGTCGTCGCTCCGGTCCTCCCGACCCTCGAGTACACCTCGTGTGTAAAAAGTACGTCGACAGAACAGAGTAGAACACCCTAACGGAGTCATCAACCCTTTTGACTGGAAAGATAGGTTGGCAGTTCCGAGGAGGCGGTGGGAATGGACCCGGAAGTGGTAGGAGTCGTCCACCTAAGGGTTGATATGTAAAAGTATTTGATTCGTGACGGTCTTCCGGGTCGACGTGACCTTCCCTTCACCGTGGATGTAAGGTAGAGAGGTTTACCAATTCCGTCGTTTGGGAAGGGACAAACGTAGGTATGCTTAAAGGTTATGCACCGTCAAAGTTCTTACGCCTTGGTCTCAAAACACTCGTGTGAGAGTGTCCCGTTCTACTACTATGAATCCTATACCTCGCGATACCGAACTTTCTGACTTTAAGGTTTTGTTTGTGTAAGATTCGAACAATCCTTTTCATAAGGACTACCTTTGTCCCGGAGACCATTTCGAATCTTTTAAATCCTCTTACAATAAAATTCACGAATTCAGATCTTGAGATGGGTGATCTGACTTTGTTTTCGATTGATTTTGAAAGAGAGGAAAGATCGGTTTAATTTAGTGAAGGACAGGGGTTCGCGTAGAGACATCAAAGTTCGGGGTGACATTGACAAGAACGGCAAGTAAGAGAGTGAGTGAGTAAGGTCGTGTGTACGTGACTTGTTTTAATTATAAATTATAATTCCGGTGGAAACTCAGTCCGTGCCAAGGTCCACCAATTCTGTTCTCGTCACAGGTTCTATTTATACAGGGACCTGAGTACCACAACTGTAGATCCTCCCACCCTGTCTGTCATTTATTATTTGGTTATTTAGATGGTCCCTACTTAATGAATCCCTTCTTTCTATTTCGTTTCATTCCTCTGTCTTACTACTCTGTCCGCACAGATACAGTAGTCCCTTTCGGAAAGACCATTTCACTGTAGATTTGTCTCGAGACCTCCTTCACTTCCTCTCTTTCCATATCAATGGACCTCCCCGTAGGGTCCATCCCCCTTTAGCTTCGACTCTTGACAACGAGTCGTTCAAGTTCGTTGTCAATCCTCCGACGACCACGGGGGACTATCTCCTACCTCTTACTCCCCCTTTCCGCTGTCTCCGTCGTCCCTCCATCGAGTCCATTCACGAGGAGTGTGTAAGACACCGTTTCTTGGTGACCACACAAAGAGCATTAGGTACCGTCTCGTTCATAAAATAGCTCATGTCCATTTTACGGTGTCGTTGTAGATGACGTCATATTCGAAGACTTAGACACAGGAGTGTCTAGGTGACGAGAAGAGTCTAGTCGTTACTGCCCCCGCCACCCCCCCCCGCCAGTGACGTGTCGTAACCCTCCGGCCCCAGTCACGACACTTAATATAAGACTCGTCGACATGGTGGTGATCTTCCAACCAAAAGTAACCTTATAATAACGAAATGTTACAACGCAATCGAAGACCACATATTGTTTCATTGAGGTGGTATAGATATGTACATAGGGAGGAAGAGCTCGGAGGAAGGGTGTTGGAGGTAGTGTGAGTAGCTGATCCAGTAGTGTCTCGCTGCTCGACTCGAGAGACACAATGTATTGTCGAAGTGTGATCGACAAAATATATACCATCACACAAATACGATTAAGATCAGAGGGTTAAGCAGGGGTAGGAAGGCAAGGGGGTGCCACAGGTGTTTAGAGAAGGGATACAGACGCACTTACCAGTAGTAGCTTTTTAGGTGACTTTCCAAAGTCTCTCGGGAGACGCGGGAGGACGTAGGCGTCACGGTACACCATCCTCGAGTGAGCCATTGTTCTTGGTATAAGTGGTGAGTGTCTTTTATCGAAGGTGGTCCTCGGGACACTCGTGAGCTGTCAGTACGTAATTGGGGTAGAACACAGAAGAGGAGGTTGGGGTGGGTCTCTTTAGCGAAAGTTACCTTTAAGAAGAGAAAAAGAACCAGATGAGACGTACCGTGAGTGGACATGTTATAATCCTAAAAAACTCGTGTACGGTATAAAGAGGGATATCAGACGTTCGAGAATTTATAGGCTCTGACGAAGTATTTAGAGTATGTATAGTACAATTGGACTGTGAGTTATGTACGCGAGTTTAACTTGAGATTTGATCTAGATATTTCTAGTCAGTAGTTGTACTATACTGGTATACTTTGTTAGAAAATTTCTGGACAAATGTCGTAAAATCTCTAACGACTGTAAAAAGTTCAAGGGACATTGAGACGTCTAGTTTAGGTCTTTTAGTTATGACCAAGTTTTGAAGACACAAGTTATCAAGATTCGAGAACAAATATCGTATAAAGAACTTTATGTACTCTATATAACCAACCTTGAACAATGGTAGAATCACAATATATCTATAGAAAAGATTACTTTGACCACATTACATCAAACTGGACGTCCCGATTTTTAAATTTACGAGGGAATTTTTTAGTCGTTGGTCCTTTCTCGTAACAAAAATATACAGTGTCTGGACATAGATGAAAGGTTTAATCTTCATTACTACACGACACAAAGTACACATCCCTTTATTAATTTGTAGACCTAATCTCTTGATATTCTAATTTTTGGGTCATCGTTCAACTTTTAAGTCGAAAGTGATAAAATCGAGTTTCTTCGTCTCGTCCTAATAGAGAGATTTTGGGTTATACTTTTTCATATACTACTAAGATTGAAATAAAAATGATATGTCTTTGTCTCAGTAAACATGTAAGAACTCGTAAACTCAGAAACCTGACTTAGTGGTAAACGTTACTTTAAGGACTAAGTTTTTTCTTTTGTGGTAAGGGTTAGTCTCTTTCAATAATAAAAAGAGTTTAAATATTGTAAGAGAGAATGTTTTCTCCTGTTGGAAAATTTCTCCTCCTCCTGTCATTCCTGATAGATTTGTCTCGTCATCTAGAAATAAAAAAAAGTCCTTGTGTAAATTTTTTTTTTTTTTGTGAAAATAAAACATAACTCCATATCGGTTAATTATTTGTCACAACGCTATCGACGTCTATTTGTCGTTTCCCTGAGTCGGTATGTATATGTACGAAGGAAAGAGGGGGTTTGGGGGGAGGGTGGGTCCGATCTCGTCGTCTAGAAACGACATCGAAAAGACGTACCGTCTCTACAGAAGTAAGGATCGATATTTCCCTAGAATAATGGGGGCATGTATCTCAAAATTTTCCAGAATCAGGAAAGTCCGACGATACTGTTTCATGGTGTTCCGACCTACTGAATATTTGTTATATTTACAAAAGGAGTGACAACACCTCCGACGTTTCAGGTTCTAGACCGGGTCCGTCGAGACCTCAGATCACTCTCGGATGAAGGACCAAATGTCTGCCGTGGACATACGAGACAGAAGTCTTCCGTCTTCCCTACCTCCGAGAGAGTCCGGAATAAATACTCTCGAGGTAGGGGAAGTACTCCCAAGGTGGAAGTAATGGATTTATTGGAGGGTCACCAAGATAAAGAGTTATGACGGTAGAACTCCCATTTCCTAAAGTTGTGTACTTAAAACCCTTCTATGTTTGTGAGTCACATGTCATCAGTTGTTGTATCGGATATGACATAGACAAGTAGGTGGGTAGGTGGATAGCTAGGTATGTAGGTGGGTGGGTCGGTCGGTAAACGGGTAGGTAGGTGAGTGAGTGTAGAGAAATAGTTAACTAGTGAACTAAAGAGAGAGAAAAAGATAAGAAGTCTCATTTTTTTTTATTTCAAAAGAAGGGGTCTAAGATTCTAAGTTTTGTTTTGTAATCCGTATAGAAATACGAAGAGAAAGATATATAAGGACCTACTAGCAGAAAGAAAGAAGTCGTTAAAACGATAAAGACGGAAAGGGATAGAGTGAAACGAGAAATTGGATTTAGATTAGGAAAGGAAGGGACACATTGAGGGGTAAAGAAAGACAGTCGAGCGTCTTCGTTTAAATTTACTTGTGGTATCGAAAACGAATCCCTAGAAACATTTCGTTCTTGTCTTACTCCTGAGTTCTTAAAGGAAACGACCCAGAAGATATCCTTCGGGGAGAGGGGGACCCCACCACCGAAATAAACGACGGGCTTCATCTGAAGATTGAACCGCCGAAAAGACGGTCATAAAGTGAGTCTTTTTTTGTATATTTTATTGGATTTCGGTATACTTTTTATAGATATTCTTTATTCTCTTTTTTGACGAGGAGGATTTAGTGACCTTTTTCTTTTCCGTCAATGAAGTATAATACGTAATTTTTAGGTACTGGTCTTAAACTGGAAGGTTCTGTCTGTGACGACGGGGAATTTGACTTTACTGGTTTATAGTCTTTTCGAAGTTTGTGACTTGATCGTAGCAACGAAAGTAATATTTAAATTGGTATATTTCAGATTCGTAAAAAGAAACCCGTCCCGACCTCATCCGTTTCCCGTGTGTTCTCGAAAATTTATGTCAACAATGTACTTTTCTACAAGTTGTAACGATTAATAATCTCTTTATGTTTAGTTTTGATGGTCCTCCATAGTGGAGTGTGGTCAGTCTTACAGGTAGCAGTTTTTCCGACGTTTATTATTTACGACCTCTTTCCTACGCTATGTCCCTTGGAAAGTGTGACGACCACCCTTACATTTTACCACGTCGGTAATACCTGTCGTTGTGCCTCAAAGTAGATTTTTGATTTTTGTCTCGATGGTATGCTGAGTCGTTAGGGTGAGGACCCGTATATGATCTCTTTTGGTATTAAACTTTTCTACTTACATAGGGTCGCAAGTATCGTCGTGATAAATGTTGTCGGTTCTGTACCTTCATTGGATTTACAGGTAGTCATCTACTTACCTATTTCTTCTGTACCATGTACGTATGTTACCTTATGACGAGTCGGTATTTCTCTTACTTTATTACGGTAAACGTCGTTGTCCCTGCCTGGGTCCCTCAGAGTATGATTCACTCCACAATCTGTGTCTTTTGTTTACAGTGAATATACACTTTAGGAATTTTATTGCTATATTTACTTAAATAAATGTTTTCTTTTAACCGAGTGTCTATGTCTTTTGTTTGAATGCCAATGGTTTTCCCTTTCTCATCCCCGACTCTATTTATTCCTCAAACCTTTATTTTATATACGTGATGATATATACTTTATCTATTGGTTGTTTCTGAATATAAGTCATAGAAGATTATTGGATATTACCTTGTCTTATATTTTTTCTTATATACATATATATACACTTATACTTAGTGAAACAATGTGTACACTTTGACAGTGTTGTAAATTAGCTGGTACAGAGTTATTAAAAAAATTATGTGAACAAACAAAAGAATTTGACAAACCACCGAAAACAATAAATATGGAATTGTGTATTCCATAAGACAAAAAATATGGAATATATATATATATTAATAGAACAGATACAAATCATATACCCCGAAGATACCACCTAGTCGTCATTTGTTAGGTGGACGGTTACGTCCGCTATACCCAAACTAGGGACCTAACTCTTCTAAGGGACCTATTCCTTTACCGTTGGGTGAGGTGATAAGAACGGACCCTTTAGGTTATCTGTCTCCTCGGACCGTCCGATACCAGGTACCTCCGTATTCTCAGTCTGTGCTGGATCATTGACTTGGTGGTGGTGGTACAAGTTATATGTAATTTTTGTTTTAGTAGTTTCGGGTAAGAAACTTTTACGAACTATATATATCACAATAGAGAAATCTTTTGTGATTTCTTGAAATAAGTACTGTCTCTATGAAGTGTTGAAAAACATCTCAACAATCTATTAATTAAATTCCGTGGATCGTGTAACGAAACGTATGTCGTCCATGAGTCACTTGGTGGGACTACAGTTTTTTTCTAACTATTTGTCCTTTGTTTTAAGATGACATCCTTATGTGTGTCCTAAAGTTGTCCACTTAAACTCCTTAATGTTCGTAAGTCTCCTCTCGTTACCATTTCATACCTTAATCAATTGTGAAATGTAATTTACATTGAAAAGATTTCTGTACACCCTTTTACATACACTAACTAGTCTTACCGGTCCTTCCCTACCCCCTCTTTAGACACGACCATTCAACACTTCCTCGTCTTCGGTGTCTTCGACTCTCTCTCTTCCTCTCTCAAGGAAAATCTATATAATAGGTTCACTCCTTCTATTTGTCAACCCCTCTTCTGAGTGACTTCGTAAAGAACCGTTCGTAAAATATACAGTAGAATTACTTAGAAGAGTTTTGATACTTTTCATCTACCATAGTAGGACAGGTATGTCTGCTTCTTTAGTGAGAAGACACTTAAATCTTTTCGATAGGGGTCTCTGTGTTTTAATATCGTCCCTAAAGTTAGGTTTATATAAACTGTGGTTTGGAATGTCCAAATTTGGTACGGTGGAGCTCATCTCTTTTCAGGTCTCTTACATTGCCGCCACCTCCCTTCTCTCCCGTTAGTAGACGGGGACCTTACCACTTTGATTGTTTGTGTCTTTAATTTGTTTTTAGAGTAAACTCAGGAAAGAAGTCGTCAATAATACCTCTAGTCTTTCGATTTTAGTAGAAAATTTCGTCTCCAGTTTGATCACAAGTCTTATACACTACGATACTCAGGCAGACTGTGTGACCTGTATACTTTTAATGGTCCTCACCGACATTATATGGAATTTCCCGATTCCTTAAAGTCCTACTTTGTGACCCGGTTTTCCATGGTGAACAGTAAATGTTTTATTAGGACTTGACTCCTCAGACCTTCCAAAGGTCATACTAAGATTCTACCTTATACCCTAGGACTCTGGATCTAGTCATTGAACTTGAAAGTACATACTGACCGTCCGCAACGTGTTCAGACTGCGAAGTCTGTATGCTGCCTCTGAGATGAATATAGAGAACATGTACATGTAGATAAAGATATCGTATAATGTCAATAAATACATGTATAGAATAGTAGGATTGATCCAAAATGTGACAAATCGTTTCCGATACAGAATAAGTGCAACATACGGGACTGTCGGACCGTATGACTGGACATATATTGCCTATGAGTTATAAATTAACTTAGTTGAGGGATGGTATAGTCCTTCGTGTTGACGATTCACCTTTCCGTTGATACCAAAGACAGTCCCCTTTATAGTAAAGTGACTAGATCTTAAGAAATTTTCTGACTGTAGTCAAACACCGGTTCCTCTTGGTGACCTGTATGAAGAGGTCGACTTAACATACCATTAACTCTTTTACAAAACAGTTCCCCTCTTTTCACAAAGTTTTGATGTTTGTTCTTCCTTCCTTTTCACATATTAAAGCGATTTGTTTTTCCTCAATTGGTGTTTATCAGACAACGTGTACTGGAATAAATTAGAAAAATTCTATATTTAGTAGACCGACTACTTTGGTATTGTATAAAGTCTGATCTCTATTCTTCAGTTCGACTACCTGTATTTACCGTTTCTTTTACCGTCTCTACTCACCTTACTTGTCACTGTCTGTGTGTGACTTCTGTTCCCGGTTGATTCCTAATTTATGTCTTTATTGTATATCCTACTGGTTGAACCTCTGAGTCTCGGTAACCATTGTTAAGACCTTTTGTTCCTTCCGGGATTTAAGTCCGTAAAAGATTTGTGTGTCTGGTTTTGGAAGGTTCATAATAGTTTGTCATAAACCCTTTCGTCCCCCATAATAAAAGGGAAACGTGATTTAGGTCTAAGACCCTGACACGGATTTCTCTCTGTCTGTATGGTTCAGTCTTTCCTAGGTTTCTGTCTGTGGAGCCGTCCTGTGAGTTGGAGGCGTGATAACTGTAACATCTTTTTGTCAAGAGACAACAATCCTACGCCCACGACAGGTACCATGACGTCTTACAAATCGTATTAGCGAAGGGACCACCGAGTCGGTCAATTCTTAGACGGACGTTACTCCCTTTGAGTCCAAGCTTGAGACCCAGTCTTTCTAGGGGACCTCTTTCCTTACGGTTGGGTAAAACGGACCTCTTAAGGTACCTGTTTCCTCGGACCGTCCGATGTCAGGTACCCCAACCTGCATTGACTCGTTGATTGTGAAGTGAAAAGTGACTGGAGATGACCTACGGTCGTCGTGTAAGGGTCAACACTGGTGGTTTTCATAGAGATCTGTAACTATTTACAAGGGACCCGTCGGTTCGAATTATATTCTTGGTGACGAGATTTCACTAGGACCCTCAGGGGTCGACCTCTTCTTTAGACCATTCATATACTGTCTTTATTTATAAACTACTCTCTTCCATTTATGTGTGTACAAACGATTTGAGGTCCTGGGGTCCACACCGACTTCCTTCCGTGAATATTCACGTAAAATTTAGTATCTTAATAATGATATATCCCACGTTTGAACATTTAAATTAAAATGGGGTCCTTTACCTGGTCTAGACTGTTTTTGTCCAACCTCTTTAGAAACCGTTTCAGTCCATATCGTCTAGGGTTTCAAAATAAAAATTAGAATTAGAAAATCTCCCGTTACGACAAGGAAGTGTTTATTAAAGAATTACGTTTCTGTCTGTCTTATGGTCGCATCGATTAGATTGACAATGAGTCGATAATCGACTAAAGAAGTCAAAACTATAACACAAGACAACTAAGAACCAAAGTGGTTTACGTAAACTACTTTGATGACTTCAATAAAGAGTACATTCCGATCGGTTCGAACCCGTGTGTATACGTCTACTTTCTCTCTGTCATTAACCCAAGTACGAAGAGTGTCGTAGTAACTGTTCACGACAGTCTGACCTTTCTACCCATGAACTGGTTGTCTACGTTTGAGAAGTATTTACAGTCCTGAATATCAGTACCGAAGTATACAACGGTAAAGTACTTCTCAGTGAGGTAAAGGTTTCTGACGTGAAGTTAGACCACAGGAACGGTAATAACGAAAAGCTGGAACAAATCGACACGACTTGATGACGTGAAGTGACTCTAGGACTTGTCGTCTCGAATGGGTCGTCACCTCTTACATCCCAAACATAAGTTTTAGACCAAGAATGGTAAATACCAAACACACTAGAATTGGTGTTGTGAATTGGAAGACTCTGGGTAAAAAAAAATTTACACGTTTTACGTTCATATTACTGGTAAGAGAGTCGTGACCGTACTACTAATTTGTTCCACGTTCCAATCTCTCGGTGTCGACCTGAGCAGTATCCACCACCTTCCTACCAAACGACCCGTCATCCCAGACCTTCCGTCTGACAACTTCCTACTCTGTTACAGTATTAAGGTACGAAAAAAGAGAAAAAATTTTTTACTGGAGGAACACTTTTGGACACTATTGACAAAATCTTGTGAAAGATAAAAAGGGACATCGATTATATATTTGTAATGTATGAGAACCGTAGATAAAACTGTTCCCCGTTTTCGTGTTGGTGGTTCTATGGAACATTTTAGGGATAGCTAATTCCAAATTCTTTCGTCTAGATCTCAGTCTGACGGACTCGGGTGTACGGTCGTGATGGTGAATAATTGGTGTACCGGGGAGACACGGTACATCAAAAAGTTAGACATTTTAGTCTATTATTTCAATGGACGGAGTGTCGCAACAATATTCCATAATTTACTTAATTATTGACATTCCATGAATTTTCTCAAGGACCGTTCACCATTCATGAGTTATTCGTAACCGTGGTAGTAGTAGTAGTAAACAAGAGTCCTAGTGTGAGACAGTTCTCTGTCTATGACTACCCGTCCCCTGGGGCTAGGGGTAGGATTTCACATTTCTGATCTCAATTCGAGGAGATAAAGTAAAGAAGTGTATTATAAGAGGGATAGAGGTGTAATACGGTCCATCCCCAAAACGATACTCTCTGAACTTTAATTTCATTCTAACTTGCTACAACACAATTTCGTTCCCTAAAAAGAACTGGATGCATGTAACGATACTTTAAATTGTGGGATCGGAAGTCCATCTGGACTTGTGAGTAGTCGACAAAGATCAAAACGAAAAACCGTGGCAATCTTACTACGTTAGAAGACTCGACACCCGTCGTTCTGAAGATAAACAGAAGAAGATTACATAAGGTAAAGTATGTATTGATAGTACTAAAGTTCGACTGGTCGTGGAAGGTTTGCGAGAGTAATACAAACCCTTTAGACGTCGGATTACCTAACTAAAATAGTAAAATAGTCTTAGATCATTTCAGTTCAAGGGTCTCGAAGGAACGTCGATCCTTTGTCCACGAACCTGTTCCAAAACGGTCGGTCAGACACGAGGACTGAGACCAAACCTTTGTTCGTTGAACTCCCCTACTCGAGACCCTCCTCCGGTGACACGATCGAAACTACCGTTGTCTCCGTAGGTGTTAGTCCCCATCGGTCGGGCCCCCAAGGGGGACCAAGAGTCCCCCGTCGTCTTCGTCGACGTTAAATGAGTAGTCCGTACCAAAGTCATGTCAAGGACATTCGAGTTTCGGTTGAGAAGAATACCAATACGAGGTCGGAGGTAGTGTTAAGAAACTCAATAGATTATAGGAATAGTATTTTCGGAAAAGACCAATTGGTCGGGTTCAACCAAACATAACAAAGAGGGACTTTTAGAACTGACTTCTCGATCTAGATGATACTTTCCCTTGTGTCCGTGGTTGGATGTAGTCCTTATATATATTTTGTGGACCACAAAAATTTACCACCAACTATATTAATACAGATGGTATTTATACGTTAAAAAAGGAGGTTACAAAAGTTTTTCATGACGAAGATGTCTCGTTTTTTTCGGAAACGGAACCGGAAACGTCAATTATTACAAAACAGTAATATGATAACTCAAATAGAATAGTGACTAAAAAAAAAAGTCATCTGGGGAAGAAGGAACTAGTAGAGACACCAGACCCGACTATACTGAGTTTCTGATCCTGGTGACAAACCTCGTGGATCTCTACAGAACCGAAGGAGTGTTCCACCAACAGAGTCCCATTAGTCTGAACAATCAAAAGTCGAGTTCATAGGTTATTTACTCCCTCTTCGACATGATTAAAAATACTGGGTAGAACCTTTGGTGTATCACAATTAAGACCGTATGGGATGATTGGTTTCGTGAGTGTTCAGACGGGTCTAATTCTCCTCCCTTTAGGTTAAGTGGAGGTCTATTCCTTCACCGTTACTTTCCACGATAACGTAGCAGAAACCTTTTCTTTTACACTGTGCCTCTACGACCGTTTTACCTAAATTTTGGGTTTACAATTAAGGTTTCTGCAGACCCTCAGTCTCAGGCTGTAAATCTGACGACCTCATGAAACTCCGAACTGACGTAGTATTATGAGACATAGACCATATCCAGAGTATTCGACTGAAAGAGTTAAAATGAAAGATAGAAAGTAGGTAGTCATGTTTTAAACTGATACCTTATTGGTAGATCTTCTTTAGACCACTGATGAATGGAGGACTTGTAATTTTAGAGAGGGATTATCAGGTTTAATTATATACCAAACACAAAGAAGGTCGAAGAGTATTCAGGGACCACGATACTAAGGAGACGTTTTATTTCTAGAGAAATTTTTAGAACACAAACGAAAGTTTCGTTACAGTACTTATATTTTAGAAAACCTACTATTTTCCTAAAAATACTACGAGTACATAAAGGAGATCAAAATATTTACCTTCTACCACAACTATTACCGTACTATTAAATATAGTGTGAGTGACGTGTCTAGTAACGTCGACCCAAAAGGTAACTTTATAAGTTAATGTAAAGAGATGTAAGATTGTGGTGACAGTTTTCTACGTCACTTTAGAAAGGACTGAGAGAAGATCCGTTTTTGTCTAAGACGTTCCTTTTCAGTGAATTCTAAGGACTTCCTGTAAAGAAGAGTAGCCATACACTAGGTCCCCTCTATATTCGATAAAGTTCTATGTACAAGTAGTCAATAAGAGAACCGTTTAAAATTTCAAAAGTAGTAGACTACCATTTCCATTTTTGACTCTCGTTAATGAGAATTCCATGGTTCGGTCTTCTTTTATATGGGTCACAGAAAAAATTACCTTACATGTTAACAAGGAGTTCCGGTCTCGAACCTAGAATAAGTGTTTATGGGTCAAGTAAATGTATCACAAAAAAATGGATTACAGACAACTGTTCTTAAAATACTAATATGTAACGAAGGTACCTATATGTCAAGTACGTGGTGTTACGACCGAGAAAATATAAACAGATCCTTAAATTTAAAAATTTGAATTCTACTGACTGAAAGGCACTTGACCAGTAATACAAATGTAAGATTCTTATAAATGTGAAGAACGTACGTATGACACAGACATACGATTGTAGTTTCAGTTTTAACTATGATTCTGTGTCTTAACCATGATTCTGTGTACTCCAGTCCTGGTACATATGGAATATATAAGGGACGTGACTCAACTCGTCACGGAGTGTGTCTCGTCCATAAGTTGTTTTGTAAACATTTTACTACGTTACTAACTAACTTTATTTACTTTCTTTGTTCCGTAGGAACCCAGACTCTAGTGGAACAGAATAAGTAAGTAGTAGAGTACTTGAGCAGAGTAAGAGTTTTATTTCAATCATTATAGGTGTATCAATATCTTACCTCGGAATCGAAGAATTCTTAAATTGACCGAGTATAGGACCTAACAGTAATGATCCTTCCTGACTTAAAAGTGTTCGTTTCATACATTTAACTCGAGTTAAAGATCCTTACTAAGACCTAACCTGGCCTATTACCCTTCACACGTCCATACACGAGGACAATTCACTTGTCCTTCACTATCCGTACATCAATCGACCGACGTTTTAGGGTAAAGGTACATGTGAGGGGACACTCACGGTCCTAAGTGGGTGAGGTGTCCGACGAAATGTTTGTAATGTGTAGGTGTCATTTTTATTTTGGGACCGTAGCCACGATGAATCAGTCATTAGTTTAAGGTGTGTGTAAGTCTTAAAACGATCATACATGTAAAATTATTACTTCAACAGAATTCCCGACAACTCCCCCTCACCTTCTAAAGTAACGAAATGGTTTCAGACGGTTAATAGTGAATTAAAACGCCGAAATGATCCCAGTTAGCAGGTAGTATAACACCACAAATTTGACCAATGTTTAATTTGTCCTTTTCATTGTTCTTTTCTTTTGAAAGGATCTGATGGGATTAGGACGGTTCGTATTTTTACTTGAATTGACTCTTTTGACGACTCTCTAATTATATATTTTAAACATACGATAATTTCTTTGGTAATATCGTCGATTCAAGACCCTTATGTCGGAGACGTTTTCACTTCCCTCTGTCATCACTCTATTTTAAATCTATAAATAAAAGATGGTTACATTTACCCTAAAATAATGATGTTAAAGTGAATTTCAGTGTATACGTTTAGAGATCACATAGTCACTTCCTTTCTAAAGTTCCCGATCCATTAAATTTAGTATCATAATCGATTTTCCTTTTCCTACTCGTAAATTTCTTTAGACATTCTCACTCTTATTTCTAATTTAACTTTATTTTTGATCCGATCCGCTAGAACGACGAATTTCTGTTTTTACAAATCAATACAATCCTTTTCTCAGTTCTTATTCCTTAAAAATAGGGTTCATATTAAGAAAAAGCAAAAGTGACAGTAGTGGTAGTAGTACCGGTAGGAAACGGATTACAAATAAACGATCGTTCGTGAAGTATGTGTGAAAGACACTTAGGAGTCTTGTTGCGATATCAGTCCAAGATAATAATGGATGCCAAATGATAACTTCTTTGGCTCCGAGTTTGTTAAATTGATCGTGTCTAATGAACGGATTTGTAACATTCACCGTCCAATTTTAAGATCCGTCAGACTAAAGTGTAAAAGAGTATTAATTCTAGACAAATCTATAAAGACTGTTATCGAGACTACCTGTGTCATCGATGTCTGTGTCGTTGCGACACTTGAGTACTTGGAGTTTTGAAATGATCTATACACTGATCAGAGTCCAGTGATTTTGAAAGACCAAAAGTTTCAGGACATCTTCTGCCATCTTGATCTGATCTCTAAACGTAGACCCACCGTACTCGACGATCCCTCCCTGACGTGTGAATGTCACCTCACCCCAGTGTTACTGACACCTGGTGAGAATACCCGAACACCCGCCCCACCGCCCGTCCCAGTCAGTGTTCAACATTTCGGACCTTATTAAGGTGATCTCCTTTTGACCAACACAAGAAGTGTTAAAAGGTTTACAAGGTGGTCTGTAAGCTATTTAAGAAGCATATTGTTAGACTCGGATGTACCATTTAGGAAGAAGTGTAAAACAAAACACGATAAAATTGTATGTGACTAAAGAGATCCTTACGTTACTGCCAGACGCACCCACTGACACATGCCTACTCGCTTCCACGAAGAGAAACTTGTAGAAATTTTAATGTCAAGTGGTAGACCCTTTTAGTATGTGATACCATAAACTCAACGGTTAAGTCGTGTGGACAGGGGTTTCCGTAAAGACTGACGACGTGAGTACTATGTGGGATACATGCCCATGTCCGTAGGTTGATGAAGTATACAAAGATCTTCTCAGTACGAATTCCTTAATATATAACTATGACTATGTACATGTACCTGAACATCTTAAAAATAATATTTGTATGTAAATGTATATATAAAATTAACATAAATATATATTTAAAATATGTATATATTTATAAAATAAAATAATCTGTATAAAGTATATATTTATAAAATAAAATAATCTGTAAAAATAAAAGGAACTATAAAGTTAGTCCGACAATATAACTAAAAAATTTTAAAAACACAACCAATATAACAACCACTGCAAATAATTCGGATCCGGTCATTCCGTGACAATGATTTATAAACAGTTTTTTCCCACGTGATCAAGACTCTTCTACTTCTTTAAGACCTGATCCCTAAAGATTCCAGAGTGAGTCGAAATTCTAAGATAAGATAGGATAATTTATTTCGGTATCAGTCACTAAAAGAGATGTTTTCACCGGTATCGGTTTTAGTTTTCATTTAATGTGTGAGGGAGCATAAAACGTAATGACAAGTGTCTTACGTCTGAATACAAAGACCTTCAAGAGATTAAACGTGTAAAAAATACTACCTTCACGGAAAGGATCAGACACTTCGTCTTTTACTGTAAGGTGTATGTGGGGGTGTCTAAGTAAGAAGGGAAACTTGGGTGTGTATTTTGTATTGACTGTCTTTCAGTCGACCTAATCTTTTACTTCACTCTGACACGAATGTTTAATTAAAATTTACTTTTTTTATATCGTTTAATTCATTTTCCTATTGTTGTCCTTGTTGCCGACTGTTTACTCTCTTTACTACACCTTAATTTCATTAGACTAATGAGACGTGACACCCGGTTGTAATACTTTTATAAGTCTCTTAATGGCGTTTCGTAGTGGTAGAATTGATTTCTTCTCGAATTTCAAAGGGTTCACGAAACGGTAGATCTTACAGTGAAACAGTTTATCAATCGTTTACTCTCGAGTCTTGAAAAAAGTCTCCCCATACTATCGGAAAGATCGCAGAGAGGAGAGTGAGTCCAAGTGACCGATTTGTTCTACTTGCCTCGGGGGTGACTCGTCTACCCGTCTCGTGGCACGGCTTGTGGTGCTTCACACTACCCTTCCGTCCCCGAGGACCGGACGTGTAAGGACGTCCTGTGTGTGTCGATTTATTTAGACTTTGTTCCTTCTGGTGCTTCGTGCGAGATTCCCTCCTTGTTTCGTGACTGGACCGGACCCTCCTCCCCTCTAAGCAGAGTTGACCCCTTTAGACTTTTACGAGGAACCTCCTACACTTGACTCGAACTTCCCTTCTCTTCGAGACAACTCGTTTTTACTCATCCTCTTTCTCCATCGGATCTGTGTTCTTTGTCGAACTTGGATCCAGACCCTGTCCTCTCCTACATCTCGTTTAACCTGACTACCAAATCCCACCCCTCACTGGGACCTCTCCCACCTTTATTCTATTTAAACTTTAGGTTCAACTTCTCAACCCAGATATAAGATATAAAAGTTGTAAGTAATTCGTTTGTAATATCTCGTGGTTAATACATAGTCTGAGACAAAATCCGTCATCCCTTTGTCGTCTTTTGTTCTTTTTTTTTAAGGACTGGAGTGTCCCGAATGTATTAATCTCTTTTATGTTTAATTAACCTCTCTATTTATTCTTGTTTATGTATCATACAGTGACCCATGTCTCAGAACACCTAACCGTGTCGGTAATCCCTCTTGTCATACCTTCAAGGAATTTTTTGCTTTTCATCTCGATAGTACACTAGGTCGTTAGGATGGCCCGTATATTGACCTCCTTTGGGCTTAGACTTTCCTATTCGCGTACTGTCACACACAACGTCACGATAAGTGTTGTGGCCCCTGTGCCTTCGTTGGGATTTCCAGGTTACCCTCTTCTTACCCATTTCTTCTACACTATGTCTATATGTTGCCTTGTAATGAGTCAGCGCTTTTTCCTTACTTTGTTACGGCAAATGTCTCTGTAGGTACCCGAGTCTGTGACCGTATGACTCACCTCATTTAGTTTCTGCTCATAGTATACTGTAGTGAATAAATATCTTAGAAATTTTTTTTTACCATGTTTACTTGGATAAGTGTCTTGTTTTCGTATCAGTGTCTCCGTCCTTTGTTTGAAGACCAATGGTTCTCCCTTTCTCCCCACCCCTCCTTATTTAATCCAGTCTTAACTGTATATGTGTAACCATCAAGTCAACGATTCAAGACAGAACTGAGAAACGGTGGGCTACCTGACATCGGGCGGTCCGAGGAGACAGGTGCCCCAAAGGGTTCGTCCTTATGACCTCACCCAACGGTAAAAGGAAGAGGTCCCTAGAAGGGTTGAGTCCCCAGCGTGGACGTAGAGGACGTAATCGTCCGTCTAAGAAATGGTGACTCGGTGGTCCTTTCGGGAAATATGTGTGCTGATGTATTTTGTCTGTTGATTATTCCTAGACGACATACCGTCCTTAAGATGAGTCCCTTAAGATGAGACATTATTACATATGACCTCATCCTTTACCTTTGGGGGAGGTCATAAGAACGGACCTCTTAGGGTACCTGTCTCCTCGGAACGTCTTGTGTCAGGTACCCCAGTGTTTCTCAGTCTGTGCTGACTCACTGATTTGTTACTGCATATACCCTTTGCTCAGAAATTTTTCACCTATATACACATACGTATTGAGTGAGTGAAACGACATGTGGACTTTAATTGTGTTGTGACATTTAGTTGGTATAGAGTTATTTTTGAAAATTCTTTTCTTATTGTCTCTTCATAACACTCCTTTTTTACTTCTGCCCCTCTCCTTACCCTACAACGGTAAAATCTTACAAGACCCTTCCGAAGTGACTCTTCCACCGTAAACTTGTTGTCGAACATCCGCTACTCTTACATACATTATCCCTAAATTCTTATCTAACACCGGTGATATGCGGTTAGTCTTACCGCTTTTAGGTCTTGTGGCTGTTGTCCTCCTACGCCTCACTCTCCTGCGACGTGCGTACGTGCGTACGAGTCAGCACAGGCTGAGAAACACTAACGTACCTGACCTGAGGCGGCCCTTAACAGGTACCTTAAAAGGTCTGTTCTTATGACCTCATCCAACGGTGAAGGAAGAGGTCCCTTAGAAAGGTTGAGTCCCTATCTTGGGTACAGAGGACACAGAGGACGTAACCGTCCGTCTAAGAAATGGTGACTTGGTGGACCCTTCGGGGAGTGTAACGACTTTCCTTATGTTTTATTATGTCAGTGAAACCTTTTGTCAAACCATCAAAGAATGTTTTTGATTTGTATAAGAATTCGTAGATTTGGTCGTTAACGTGAGGAACCATAAATGGGTTTCTTTTAAATAGCCCATAGGTGTGTTTTTGGACGTGCATCGTTACAATGTGTATTAACGGGTTTGAACCTTCACTGGTTCTACAGGAAGTCATCCACCGACCTATTTATTTGGCACTATGTAATCTCTTACCGTATAATAAGTCGTGATTTTTCTGTACTCGATAATTAGATCCCTTTCTGTACCCCTTTGGAGTTTACCTATATTAATTAACTTTCTTCGGTCGACCTTTTCCGATGTATAACGTCGGAGACTAGGGTTGGTATACTGTGAAACCTTTTCCATTTTGTTACCTCTGTTACTTTTCTAATCACCAAAGAAGATCCCTGTCCCATTCTCTCTACTCGTCCGTCTCACGTCTCCTAAGAGTCCCGTCACTTTCATGAGACACACTATGATATTACTACTTATGTACGGTAATATGTAAACAGATTTGGATGTCTTACATACGGTCGTGTCACTCGGGATTCCATTTGTTTGATACCCGAAACTCACTAACACTACCAGTTACATCCAAGTAGGAACCAATTTTTTTTTTTTTCCTGGTTAAACCACTGATTACGATTATTATCCCATTCGATACGTATGAACCCTTACCAATATACACCCTTTAGAAACAACATTTAAGTTTCAAAACAACATTTAAGTTTGACAGGACTTTTGTGTTTCGGAATCTTTCTTCCCTTCCTTCCTTCCCTCCCTCCCTCCTTCCTTTTCTCTTTTTCTTTCTTTCCACTTACTAAATGTCTTTGACTAAACATAGACCCCTACTATTGAGATCTTCATTATGCTGAGTGACCAAACTCCCTCCGTAACCCTCTCCGTCCATTGATTTCCATCTCTCTATTCGACCCGTTACGTGATCTCGGTGTGACACAAGTAATAAGGATCGATATGTCAGCTACACATTTTTATTTACATGTTTACCATTTGTCGTTTAGACCAGTCGTCAATAGAAACCCTACCTCCTTCTCTCTTCTTTTCCTTTCCTCTCTCCTTTTCAACTTTATCCTTTCCCAAGACTCCACCGAAAATGTCTAAAACTACTAAAGAACGAGTTCGGCCATCACCCACGTGCCCACAAAACAATGTAGTTAGAGATAAAGATGAACGTATAAACTTTATCAAGTGTTTTTATCTTTTTTTTTTATTTTCGTCTTCGATCTTTATTAATTTTTGTTGAGTATATATTAATGGTAAATGATACAGGATTCGTCACTCCCGATGTGTCCTTTATAGAGTTAATTAAGTGTCGGGTCGGAATACTTTCCTTACAATGATGAGAGAAAGTAAATATCCACACGACACAATTCAACGAAGTCAGTGCAGGTTGACAAATACTGGGATATCTGACATCGGGCGGTCTGAGGAAACAGGTACCCTAAGAGGTCCGTTCTTGTGACCGCTCCCAACGGTACGGGAGGAGGTCCCCAAGAACGGGTGGGTCCCTAACTTGGGCCCAGAGAATGAAGACGTAACCGTCCGCACAAGAGATGATAATCGTGGAGGACCCTTCGGGGAAGTAAACATCCATTTACCCCGTGTCTCTGATCCTTTAGACCCGTGTGTTGGTCGTTCGATTCGGTGTACCCGAGGTTTTGTTCCAACACCTTTCTGTTATGCACCTTGGTGACTCGGTTTGGCGGAGGGACTTTTATTTATTTTCGAACTCGATTTCTTTTGACTTGTGCTTCCTCCCGACTGTTTCTGTCGTTATTTCAACTCAGTGAGAGTTCTGTGTTACCTAACTTCCTGTTGGACAATGTTGTAAGTGAGTAATTGAAGAAAAGTAACAAGTTGAAAGTAACGTATAAAGGACTACGAATACATAGTCCATGATGAGATCTACGTCGTTATATTCTGTTCTATTCTAGCAAATGTCGGATAACCTTATACCACACTAGTCACGATACTATTTCTATACGTGTCTCCAAACCCTTGGACACCCTCCGTATAGATTTTGGGTCTAGAGTTTCGACGTAAGTCTACTCCTTCACTTTGACTATGTCGTTTCCAACTCTACAGACGAGTGTCATCCACCTCCACGTAGGGGGTTCCAAATGAACTTCTTTACGTCTACCAAGTGTGACGTCCCCTCTGTTTTCCCTCACATAAACGTTTTCTACGTCGACCTCGTCATTTGTCCCCGGTCCGCTACCAATCGGTACGGTTTAATCCTTCCTCACTTCCTACCCCCATTAATTCTCGTTTACTCCCACGTTCCCTCCCTCGTCTACTTGGGACTCTTAGAGTGTAAAAGGTGTCAACCCGAACTACTCTAGTAGACGATTCTCCTTCCCTCCACCCCCCGTCCATTTTCGAAACCGTATCTCTTCCAGTCTTTGTCGGTACAATTAATTGGACTGTCCTTTAATTGTCCACTAGGCTTTAATTACGTGGTACTGTTTCGACTCCTACGTCACTTCCACTTCACGGAACTGCGATTCAAGTGCCCAGTCACGTGTGTGACTAGTCGTGGTGGCGACCCTCTAGGACTAGGTAAGAGTCGGCGAGCCCTTACCCTTGGTCTCTCCGACGTCGTTATTGGTGCCTATTTCTGTTAGTCCCATCCCGTACCACCTAAGGACCTGATCAAAAATTTAATAAATATTCCTACGTTACTCAGTATCGTCATTCCTTGTGTCTGAGAAAACGAAGGCTCAAATATTACATTAACCTTATTTCGTTTTCGTTGGTTAAATATCATCGACTTCTAATCGTTTTACTTAGGGTTTTCTTACAACGTGGGTAAGGTATCCGTCTGAAAAGTGACTTGACATGGTAAGGTATCCATCTGAAAATTTTTAATTCGTCTGAAAACAATTACGAAGAGTTCCAAGTAAATATACACAAGGGATGTCTATGCCGTAGGTTCATTCACCACTCTACTTACTTCTTTAGAGATCTAGAATGGACACCGAGGTGTAATCTTCTGTCCAAAAGTTCGTCTTAAAGACAATAAGAATACAAGAAAAGGAAAGGACTTTTAATGTGCACAAGCTGATTCACCCTTTTCCTCCTGATTTCCCTCAAAAGTGAAGAGAAGGGGAGTGAATAATTAAGGACGTCCATAACGATGTTTACCTGAGAAACTACTTGTCATTTATCTCAATTTCTTTTTCCGGGACACCTAACTTGTTCTCTCTTTCTCTTTTTCGTCGAAGACCCATATCAATGGGAGCCATTAGTCCCCCGTCGTCCCATCTTTGAGTAAAAAAGACCTGTGATTGTAGTCTCCCCTCAAAATTCGGAATCAGACACTTCTACACTAGACCCCAAGTGTTCCCTTCATTTCCCATTTTCTGAATTCCGTGACGACTTCTTCGACTTCGACGATTAACCGAGATTACTAGACTTACGTTTAATTATTTAGAGACACGATTTTTAATGTGCGTAGATATTGACACTGAAAATATTGAATTCTCGAGAAAAATTGGGTAATAAGTGTGAGAAAGGAAGTACCCTGGACTATCCCTACCTCTTACAAGTCAAATGACGGAAAGGAGTAGTGTACGTGACAACTCGAAATGTCGAAGACTTCCAGAACAATTTTCCTAGATTCCTGACGTCCGTACATTGGGTGTCTGTCAAAGTGTTTCCTTCCTCTTTGTCAGTCCGTGGTTCGACACCTTCCGCCTCGTCGAACTTTTAAGGGTCGGGTCAACAGATGAGTTCTTGGGACCCTGGGTCGGTCTTCTTTTGTAACTGCGACGTCACACATCGACCCGACAATCTTTATTCTACCAGTCTGACATAAAAGAAGTTATTTCCCATCTCAGCAACGGTCCTACTTACCTCTATCAACTATCCTTCCGGACTCGTACGGACCATGTGGCGTCCGTGAATTTCAAAACAGGAAAGTAAGTAGGTAGGTGACTCAGACTCTCTGTCGTAGATTAAGGATTAAGTTCAAGGGTAATAAAGTGGAGAAGGAGCGACATCAGAAGAGAAAGGACACGTGAACAAGGAAAAGAATGGGCGGAGCAGGGAAGGAGGAGTAGAATGTGGGAGGTAGTGTACGTCTCCGTGATAAAGTGAGGAGACCCCAGTGTACCCTTCTTGTCCATAACTTGGAGTAGCACTCTGTGGGTGGTCTCTTGATTCGGAACCTGGGGTAGGGGACGTGGGCGACACATTTGTCAGACGGAAGCGAAGTTCCTGGTGTGGAAATAGTTGTATCTATAAGTTCGTGGACTCAGTTGTGTTCTGATTATAATTCACTCTTACAGTTGATATAGACCTTACGACCGTCGGTCCCGTCACGTGTGCCCGTCCTGTAGAGGTTCTAACGGTCTCCTGTTGCCCTACGTTGACATGAACCCTAGGCTACTCCTACCATGTCCTCTTTTTCTTCATTTGCCTGGGTCGTCTGAACTTGGGTTTGGGTAAAATCCGGTAATTTACCCACTACTAAGTGAACTAAGGAACTTAGTGACGGGTTGAAGAGACACGGAGACAGAAACATTTCACTTCAGTGCCACTCTTACTTTAATCAGTTATGTAGAGTTTGGAATTCTTGTGACAGTCCTGTACACACACGAGTCACCGAAGTCAGCACAGGCTGAGACGCCTGACATCGGGCGGTCCGAGGAGACAGGTACCCTAAGAGGTTCGTTCTTATGACCCGAGGAGACAGGTACCTTACATACTTCGGAGTTTATTTCATAATGGACTGAAGGGACACCGAGTCTGCCATTTCGTAGACGGATGTTGCGCCCTCTGGACCCAAGTTAGGGACCCAGTCCTTCTAGAGGACCGCTTCCTTTACCGTTGGGTGAGGTCATAAAAACGGACCTTTTAGGGTGCCTGCCTCCTCCGACCATCCGATGTCAGATACCCCAGCGTTTCTCAGCCTGTGCTGACTCGCCGAAGTGAAATTTCATAATTGATGGTACTGGTGGTGGTAGTAGTAAAGTAAAATTCTATTCAGACCTTAACACTATTAATTATAATTAATATTATTATCCTAAGACAAATGTAAAACGAAGAATCAAAGTCTTCGTGGAAGAAATACGAGCGTAAGACCGAGGGGTTGTCGGGACACCTCACCCTCCCAATAGTAGAGACGAAGTGACTGTTCCTTAGACTCGACGAACTGTATTGACAGGAGGAGACGGTAAGAGACGCTTCAAGTATGAATTTCTTGAGGACCTAAAACCGACGTCTTTATTCCTTCTGTTTGTGTATTCGTTCCATTCTCTGATTTTGGCTCTCCTTCCCAGAAAGGGAGAGGGGGTGCACAATACACATGAGACGGGAGAGACGAAATAAGTGAAGACAAGAGAGGTGAGGGAGGAGTGCCGGTGTCGGAGACAGTAGAGAGTGACCCTACTGACTTTGATACTGAACTACAAGTAGGACGGGGAGATCAGGGACGGGGAGGGTTGGAAAGAGGTGTCTTTTGGGGTGGTACAGGGAGAGGTAGTCCCCGAGGGGAATAGACGGGTCTGTCCGAGGCGGTCAGTACAGGGTCACTTAGGTACGTAAGAGGCGTGGGGGGAGTCTAGAGACAAGTGGGACGAGACAAAGTGACGACCGAAAACAAAGGTGTGATCCAATATTTAAGGAACTCCCGTACCCGGTACTGAAAAGTAGAAGTAAGAGGGTGCTGGGTAGTTTTATGGGTTGGGTATCATTTACGAGTCGTTTATAGACGACTTGTTTGTTTGACTTTGCGTTTATTTGTGTTTATTTCCCTTTACCCCCATATCGGGACAGACATAAATGAGTCATACCGTAGTCACCTGTGTAAGTACCTTTTGACGGAGGAAACTCATTTTTGACTTGGACTAATTTAGGTCCCAAAGGCTAGAACCCCTTTCCTGGGGTCCCAGAAGGAAATGAGAAAGTTACTAACTTACGAGGGTTGGTTTACCCGAATCTCAGTCCCATTTGGATGGAGGATCAGACGTGTGTTTTTGAGACTAAACATTGAAAGTAGGTTGATTTTTATCGTTGACATAGGGTAAAGTGAGAGTTTCTACAGGGGTATGTTTACGACATAATGTCAAACACCTTTTCCCGTCTGGACCAAACCCGTACCACCGAGTTTGCGATTTCTTAGACGTACGTTACGGTCTCTGGGCCCAAGTTAGGAACCCAGTTCTTCTAAGGGACCCCTTTCCTTACCGTTGGGTAAGGTCATCAGAACGGACCTCTTAAGGTACCTGTCTCCTCGGACCGTTCGATGTCACGTACCCCAATGTTTCTCAGTCCGTGCTGATTCACTGATTGTGAGAGTGAAAGTGGAAGGTCTACGTACTGAAGCCAGTTGAAGAGATTTAAAGAGATTTAAAGGTAGACGTTTTACCCATAAACAAAATACCCTGACACTTCTAATTTGTTCTACTACGGACGTTTCTTCACTCGTTGTATTACGGACCGTGGACCGAGTTTCTATAATTTCGACGTAATAGTGGACTAACCTCTTCGACTAGTGAGGTCACACGGACGTAAATGCTCGTCTTTTTTTACGTCAATGGTTTGCAACCGAGAGGTTGTGTAAGGTTGTTTAACTCAGTCCAATCTCGTCGTCGTCTCGTACATGCTCACGGAAAACACGTCGTAATGTTATCACGAAAATTCTCGTCTCTTTACGCCTTTCGTCCCGTTTTCAGACGTACGAACTGGACGCTTAAAACAATTATTAAATTCACTCTGGTGAATCGTGAAAACGAATGATGTTTCTCGCCCCTGGACGTGAGGGTGACAACATAATCTTGAGAGTAGTCGGTGTTCCCTTGTCTCTCGACAAACTTTTTGACGTAGAGAGATCGGAGATTATTAATACATTTCGTATAGTGACTCCTAGATATTAACCATCTCTGCCGATTCTGATCTTTTACTCTGATAATGGGAGACCTTAGTAGAATACTATTTACTATGTAAATAAAATCTCTTTATTCTTAGTTTTGTGTATCCTGATCCTTTCTTTCAATTACGTCAAATTTCATAATGATAAGTCGTCTCAACTGTAGTTAACCTTTACTTATTAGTACTTTACATCTTCAATATTCTTTGCTTTCGAAATTCTCTGTTTTTAACATTTACCTAATATTTTTCTCTTCAGAGTCCAAAATACTTCTATTTTGAATCAGAATTTATGTTCCCGACATGTTACTTATAGACTACATGTTAAAGCACCTGACTTTTCGTTCCGTATTTCTTTGATTTACGTTTTATCTTTTATTTTCTTATAATGAAAAAGTCCATTGTCTTATTATAAAACTTTATATTAGGATTTATACGTAGTAGGGACCGTTAAGAATAATGAAGTTTCAGGAAATGAGTCGACTCCGTAAGTGACGAATTTCTTCTCTCGTCCGGGTCTGTTATTCTTCTTCGGTAACGGTAGAATCTAAAATTCATCGGAACAAAATTTTGTCCAGTACTTTTGTAACTAAAACGGAAATCATGGATGTCCTCCATGAAAGGGACCTGAGGTTTCTACATGAAATTTATAGTTTCGATCGAACTTCCTGAACCTTATTTTTGGGTGTTACTCAGACCATCTAAAACGAGCGACTCTAGTTGTGGGGTCTTCTTACCTGTCCTTGAGAAATTTTTCTGAGTCATAGGTTTTCGTCTCCTGTGAACACCAGGGACCAGTTGACTTTGAGGGTCACCAAGGTCCCGGTTTAGTTCTTCCGACGTTGTCTCGTCTTTACGGTCTAAGTCCGTCTCTCTTGATCGGTGAGGGTGAAGGTAGGTATGGTCAGGGGCACCCGTGGTCGTTCCGTACCTCCTCTCAACTCTTAAGGGTACCCGGGAACTTTCCGAGTACCTCCCCGTCCTCCCCTACCCCAATTCGTCCCCTGGTTACACGATAGGGTAGGCCCATCGGTCACTGTCTCTTAAACGTCGTTGTCGACACGCATCCGGTTTCGGTCCTAAAGTGCGTTCATACCACCTTAGAGTCTCTCTTTTGTCGTACTCCTCTTTCGGTTTCACTACCGTTCCAATCTCCTCTTCCTCGAAGTCCATGACTGACACGATTCTAGTCTAGTCTCTGTATAGTCCTCGTCTCCGTACCGTCCCCAACTACAGGTTTCTAGTCCGTCCTACTCGGTAGAGTCTCCTCCGTCCCTCTTGCCCCCTGTCGACCCCTCGGTCGACGACGGGGAGGTGGTTCCAGTCCTCCGACGTCTCAGGTGTGACGTGAGACTATGGGTCTACGGACTATCTTTTCCTCTTCTTTAGCCTTTCTGATTCTAAAAGGTACTTTCTTCTTACACAAGTGGATTTTTACTGGAAGAATGGAACTTACCCGTTTTAATACTCCTTTACCTCTGGTCACGATGTCAATCTCCTTTGACTTCAATACCATACACTGAGAACTATATTTTAGGGGTGCATACAGGTTGAATACCCTTTAATTTAACTACCGTAGAAAGACAAGTTTCAATTACTACTTTTCTAGGTTGTTTCTCGTTTTCAATCAAAGAGGACGGTGGGATCTTTTTGAGAGGTAAAATTTCATTCCTTACCATCCTTTTTAACATCTTTTCCGTGACACCCCATCCCCCACTCCTCGTCACATCAATTATACATGGCTTCTGGAAGATGTTGGACCATAGTATTATATGAGACATGAGCTAGGAGTGTTGTTGATGTACTCTACTGTGCCCGTTGTCGTAGGGACAAAATACCTTCTCAGGTTCCAAGTGTCTTCAGTCACTTGCACATGTTCCAGTGTGTCGACTAATCCCCGTTTTGACCCTAAGTTTGGGTCGACAAGGATTGAGGGCCTTCAGGTCTGAAAGAAAAGGAACTTTCGTCTTAGTGTGAATTACTACATTCGTGGACTTTAGATCTTCCCCTTTTCCGACTCCTTATCTTAAGGTCACACACAAAGTGTTATACACGACACGTGTACGGATGGTGGTTAAATGTAGTGTATTATGGATTTTTGACTTGAAGGACTTAATATTACTTCGACTATAACCTTTACGCCAATGTAAAAAACGTCCCCAATGTCAAACAGACGACGGAGGAGAATAGTCTCTTGGATTCACGTGGTGTTCCATAACAATTATGAAATCGTACTTAAGAAAGTTTGAGTTTACTTTTATGAGTGAATCATCCATTTAGTCGACTCTCAATTGAGGTATTGATCCATTTTCGGAATTATATTATATCAAAAATTTCTTTCCTAATAGAAATTCAGTATACATTGTCTCCGGAAGTTCGATTTTTACATACATTGTTTATCTTGTTTTACTGAGCAAAATTTTTTCCTTTTGACACGTAAACCTCCTTATTTAATTGCTACTAGATATATAGGACCCACCGAAGATGAGACGTTAAAGACAAAGGAGGGGTTCGGATAAATGTTAGATGGAGTGGTGGGGGGAGGTATAGTAGAGGGAGAAGTCAGTTTTTAAAAAAAGAACTTTCATTTAGGTTCTCTAAAGGGTTATTTTTAATGAAAGTACAGGGTTTCAAATTCGAGAGGTATACTAGAATTCTCCAATCTAAGGACTCGAACCGAGGATAGAACTCGTGAGCAAGTAGGATGGGAGGTAGATGAGACCTTTCCACCCTGGTAAAAACCAACCACCATTTGTATTCGTGTTTATTTTTCTGTTATTATCGTTGTTATTACTGTTCCATTATCATTATCCTTTTTGATCATAGATATATGGTAGTATATCGGTTTTCACGAGAGGTTGTCTATAGAGTAAACTAACACGGTTGGTATGACACTTCTCCGAGACCGTTTACAACGACGAAAACAATTACTGAGGAGAATGGTGAGGTGAAGGAGATAACCTATCTTTTTGTCCTCCAAAGTTGTCCAAGTTTCTCAAAGAAACGTTCTAGTGTGGGGATTCACTCTCGACCTTACTCTTCGAGGGACCTAAGAAAGAGGGGTCACGAGTCCTAGAGGTTCGTAGTGAGGAATCTACAATTTACTTAAAGTGTAGAACTTTCAACCCCTTAACTCTTCGTTTTGTTAATTTTAACACTACACACTTGGTGAACTAGAATGAGAAACAAAGAGTCCGAAACAATTGGTACATCCGGATCCTCTAAGTTGACGAAACTTCTGAAACGGAAGACCGAAACGGAATCCTCGTTTTGTATGAAATTATTTCCAACCGTAAAGTTCACGATCGTCATGAATCTGTATTATTCCTGATGATTCCGTGTCTTTACAAACTCTTCCGAATCTTAAGTTTAATATTAATGATTACTGTTATAAATTCATTAATATTTACATTTCAACGAGTAAGATTGAGTTGCAAGAGTATCCATTTTACTCTGCCATAGACAGAGGACCTAACGACACTCCTGACTTATTTTAGGACTGGATTTTGTGAGTCTTATAACAGACCTTATGGTCCTCGGGTAATTATAATCGATCACCGTAATAATAAAGATTTCCATCTTATTATTTGATACCTATAGAAGTAGGTCCAGAAACAAAAAAAGATCTCCAGTTCCTCTAAATGAAGATTATAAATCGACGGAAAATGGATCAATCTTTTAAGATATACGTAACAATGTCTGACTTACAGATATAGGAAGGGGTTTAGGTATACAACTTTAGGATTAAGATTTCCACTTCCATAATCTTCCACCCGGACGCCTTCCACTAATCCACTACTCCTACCTTGGGAGTATTTACCAAGATCACGAAAATATTTACTCTCAGGTCTGTCGAGGGAACGGGGAAAGTACTGTCTCTCTTCTGTCGGTGGATACTCTTTACCAACGTACTCTGTGGTTTAGACGACCGTAGAACCAGAACCTGAAGGGTCGGAGGTCTCGACGTTCTCCTTACACATAAGATATATTCGGTAAGTCTGATACCAAAAAGGAATGTCGTTGGGTTTACCTGTTTCTGCATACAAGACTTTCACACAGACCTGATAGTACAAAATGTATAACAATAAGATTCCATTTTGTAGAGAATTCCTTAACTGCCATTCTATACTAATACTTCTAAAAATTTCAAAGAAATATTTGGAAAATATTTACTTAAAATAATTTTAAAATATTTGAAAATTTTTACTTAGAGGTTCAAGTAAAATGATTTTCGTTGTCTCGTCACGTAGGGTATAATTTCATGGAGAGAAATTGACTTCTAAAGAAATGGTTAGTTCTCACACACTTCTATAATTATAAATAAGGGTCTACCGGGGGATAGTCTTCTTCGTTTTACAATGAAATTAATCTTCCTTTAAATTAAATCTATTCCTATCCGGATGGAGTCGTCAAGAGACAGGAGACACACGTAAACTTAGTAGTTCTAAGACCTCTCGAAAATTGGTTCAGGACGAGGACTCCTAAGATTAGGTTGACGAGTCTCCACCCCGAGTTCTTGACTTTGTAAAATTTGGATAAGTTCTTGACTTTGTAAAATTTGGATAAGTTCTTACACGTCGGTCCCAACTCTTAGTACCTGGTTTTAAGTTATAAGTTCCAGGATAAAACGATTATCCTTGTTTTTAAAACACTCAGAGACTACAAAATGATGACTTTTTGTCTAATCCAGAGAAGTCTGAAGTTTTCTGTGTAAGTTTCTTTACTTCGGTGCAAAACTGGACTTCTTATGTTACAGGATGTTTCAAATTTCTGTAAACTTTTTTATCACACGAGGAGATATTGGTGTACCTCTTCCTTTACCGTTGGGTGGGGTCACAAGAACGGGTCTCTTAGGATACCTGCCTCCTCGGACCACCCGACGGTAGATACCCCGACGTGTCAACCTGTGCCGACTTCTCTGTCGTACGTACTGGTGTTACCCTACAATTACTTCTTCATTACGATCTTTTGTGTTGACTAGATCTCTTCACTTTGAGGTTCTTCCATGTACTAAACAGGGTCCCTTGTTTCGGCCGTCGTCTGAGACCATAGCGTGGAACGAAGGATGGGACGGTGACAAGGAGGCAACATAATACAGATCGACAAACATACGTGTTTCGTAGGAAAAAACAAACAAACAAAGTGTCTAAAAACTTTTTGACACTAGGTTATGACTTATAATAGACGACATATACAAGTTAAAAATTATACGAATATACACGTAGACTTTGATAGTGTTGTAACAATTTACCGATATGAGACTTATTTTATGTTTCCATTTTTTGTACGAATATTTGACACGATTTACCAGTTACTGTCTTCGATTTTATATAAGAATCGAAGACTAGTCTTATCTATATAAATCATCCGAAGGTTTAAAATTATTCTCACTCTAGTACGATTAAAAGAATTCACATTAAAGTATGATGGACATATTGTAAATTTCGTAATTAAACACTGTGGAACCGATATAAGGACTCATCTCTTACACAGTATTACATAGTCGTACACAGTATTACACGATTGGACAGTATAAAGTGTAGTGACTCGAACCCTGACGTAAACATTATTATATTGTTATGATAATATCTGTACTAGGATACCTGACATCGGGTGGTCCTAGAAGACAGGTACCCTAAAGGACCCGTTCTTACGGTCTCACCCAACGGTACGGGAAGAGGTCCCCTAGTAGCGGTGGGTCCCTAGTTTAGGTACAGAGAATACAGAGGACGTAATTTCCGTCTAAGAAATGGAGATCGTGGTGGACCCTTCTGGTGTCGTTACTATTATTGACAGTAAACAGTTCAGGGATAATATACGGTACGTACCATGATTCCCAAATACGTCGGAAATTTAAATAATATATGTAAAGTATTTACCTCTTTGGTTTCGAGTCTTTTAAATGTCACGAGTGTTCGTATCGGTAAACCAACGTTTGGTTCCTAAGGTTAGGTCTAGTCAAATAGAGTTTGCATTATAAAATAGGTGTTTAAATATGACGACATTATTGACTAAATTTTGTAAGTTTCAATTTAAAACAACTTATATTTTAATCTGATTTTAAAAAACTACTTTAACTTAAATTCGTATTAAATCCAACTCTTTTGGGGTTGACAGGCTCTTTTGTGACTACTACTTCTACTTCTACTTGTGACTACTTAGGACTTACATTCTGTCAACTTCTTCGGGAGCAACCAGGTTCACTGTCTTTTTACTGTGGCCCAAGTCTTCGCTGTGTGGACATTGCTTTATGGTGAGAGACGAGACATAGTTCTCACTCGTGGTCCCTAATATTTTAGTCTTTGTGTCCGTCTCTCTTTCGTAAAAATTTACGTTTATTAAGTCTACTAATATTGACCTTATGTTTACTCAAATAATATGTACAATTACCCAATTGGTAGAATTCTGGGGGGTTTTTTTAATAGACTGATTTCTATTTAGAATCGTCCTCCCGTCCCTTACATTGTCCCATTGTCTACACGATACAGATCTTTCTTGACGTAGTTACGTCCTTAACTTTGATGCCGACACCCAGAGTGGAGAATGTCCTAATGGTCACCAACAAGTTACTGAAATACTACACGAAGGATCTCTGAATTTATTGTAGTGTCTCTCGTCCGCCTAAAGTTCCCTTCTCTCATTTGTTCATTTCACAACGATATAAAAGTACAACTAGATTTTTAATATATCAACCAAAAGATCGTCGTCAAAATACTAGTAATATTCGACGGATCTTCAGACAAAATTACGTTATTTTCATCTTCCTGGAGTTTCGTACCATTTCGAAAATATAAAGCGGTATTTCCAACTCAAGATGTAAACCTTCGTTGACCGTTTTCAAGGTTGGTAAAAAAAACTCTATTACGGTATAACTAAGTTTTAAATATGTCCCCAAGAGTGTTAGAATGATTCTTTATCCGACGTCAATACTGAGTTACCAGGTCTTGGTGAGTTTCTGAAATACATTTACAATGTATAGTTCCTGGACCGCCCCGATAGTCGGGACCTTTTCACAAGGACAGACTCGCTAGTGTTTCAGTGTATACGAAGATCCTCCTACCCTTCCACCTCCCGGACCGTCACCGGACCTTAGTTACTCCCCTCTAAATAGAGGGTGGTCTTCATATGTGACCTTCCCACACCCCGTCACACGACTCCAATCCTACGACGGACTTCCCAACCGACGGCTTTTGTCTTTACCCCGTCGACTCAGGGGGTGTAGGGTCCCGGACCTTGAGCCCTACTGCACTGAAACCATGAAGGGGTCTCCAGTGTCTCGATCGGCACGAGGATTCGCTCCCACTCTTATGTATGGTAAGGGGGTACCGAGTCGCGTTCTCTTAGACGGACGCTACGTCCTCTACCTCCAAACTAGGGACCCAACCCTTCTAAGGGACCTCTTCCCGAACCGTTGGGGGAGGTCATAAGAACGGACCCTTTAGGGTACTTATCTCCTCGGACTTCCCGATATCAGGTATCCCAGCGTCTCAACCTGTACTGACTCTTTGAGTGGTTCTTAGTTGACCTAGTCGTACGTCTGTTACGAAACTATGTCTCTAAAAGAAAGGAATAGAGTCTACTCTTACACAGAACTCTCTCTCGATTCTTCACTCCTCTGGGGAAACCCTTTCTACGGTTTCGTTTGAGAAGGGGTAACTACACCTTTTCCTTGACCTTCGAAGGGCTCTCCTAAGGCGGTGCAAGGGACTCTTTTACCAGCACCCTTCTCGTCTTGCACGCCCCGTCCACCACCAACGGAAGGCGTGACCTGCCCGTCTCCTTTACGTCGGGTCTCTCATCTACCGTTCCTGGACACTTCCGGGCCCGTTGAGACCGTGTTCCTGCGTCGCCGTCACTGTGGCCCCGTCGTGCGGGTGACACTTCGAGTTTACCGTCGACGCTACCGTCGTTCGCCGTGTCCCGTTCGTTACTCGTCCTCTGACCCAGGTCTCTGCTGCCCTCTCTGTCGTCTCTACCACTGTCCCATCACTGTCGGACCGGTAGACCGTGTAGGCTTTCAGTGCGATGACATGTCGGGTCTTCCCTGTCGATCTCCGAGGGACCGGACCGGGGTGGGGCCGGGGTCGGTGGTAGTAGCGAGTGGACCTACCGTGGCATCAGAGGATAGAGTAGGGAAGGGGGAGTCACAACGGAGTTACATTGACGGTCCCTCTAGGAAAAAAATTTGACATAATCCTTTATTAAAATCTGAGTGTTCTTTCAAAGTTTTTATTATGTTTCTCTAAGACACAGGGGGAAGGGGGTTAGAAGGGTCTCATATAATAATTCGTTCCTTGTGACTGTACCCACATTATAGTAATTGAGTCGATATCTGGAATACTCCGAGAAGTGGTGTAAAAAAGTACGTAAGTGGAAAAAAAAAAAAAAAAAAATGACAAACCAAGACACTTTGTAATATTGTGCTTATTCAAACACGTTGGTGTAATATTAGTCTTATGTCTTGAGAGGGAAGTGTTATTCTTTTTTTCGGACACGACGAGGAAGTGTTAGTGTGGGAGGGGTTAGGAGTCGGAGGGTTGGTAGCTGGGTAAGAGGCAGTGATAGTAAAACGGTAAATCTTCTGCAATATAGTTACCTTAGTATCCGATATTGTGGAAAACTCAAGTCGAAAAATAGTCAGTCGTATTCCACCGCGATCATCATTTCTTGGGTGGACGGTCACGTCCCTCTACATTCTCTGTTCCCAAGCTAGGGACCCATCCCTCCTAAGGGACCTCCTCCTTTACCGTTGGGTGAGGTCATAAGAACGGACCTCTTAGGGTACCTGTCTCCTCGGACCACCCGATGTCAGGTACCTCAGCATCTCAGTCTGTACTGACTTCGCTGAGGCGTATTGTTGGAATTCGAGGTAGGTTCAACACACATAAATTGTCAAGAAAGAAAAAGGAGAACTCATCATAAAGTAATAGAGATACATGGTTTCGAACAAAAGGTAAGTGAGTGACTCGTGACTCCCTGTAAACCCAACAACGGTCAAACGACGATACTTGTAAAAGACGACACTTTTAAATCGACGATACGTCGACGTGTCCAAAAACACGTTTGAGTTCAAGGATGAAGGGAGCCTATTTATGAGCCTTCACACTAACGTCCCAATTTACCATTCACATACAGTTGGAAATAACCCTTGGTGATTCGATAAAAGTGCTAGTAAAATTTACTTTGCAGTACGATATAGTAAAGAACAAGTTTTGGGAGGTCCCCGAAAAGGTCAATTTTCGGCTTCAGGTAAGTCAGGAGAGTTTGTGGAATGTCTTAGACCAGGGATAATGGAGAGAGTGGAGTAAAGAACACCGAACTGACGAGTAAGACGAGCCGGTGTACTCGGAGGAAAGATACGTAGAGTAGTCGGTGCGAGGAAGGTTGAACTCGGAAGACGGACCTGGTGAACAGGGAGTCTTCAGGTACACGGAAGGAGCGAGTAAGAGTTCCGGGCCGGAAATAAAATAGGTCTTTCTTGTACAACGAAAGAATTTTTTTTTAACTCCGTGTCAACTAAATGTCACAACATAATCAAAGACAACACACCGTTTCGTTAAAGAAAAAAGGGGTCTAAGAAAAGGTAATATCCGATAATGTTCCGTGAGTTATATCAAGGGGCACGATATGTGATCCAGGAATAACGACTAGATAAATGTTATAAAACATAGACGGTTTGGGTTTGAGGATTAAATAGGGAGGGGACGGGAGGGGAAAGAAACCATTGGACTCAAACAAAGATGCAGAGACTCCGGAAGACAAAACATTTATTCAAGCAAATATCGTAAACAAATCTCAGGTGTGTCTTTCATACAACTACACAGAAAGAGACGGATTGAATGAAGTCAATTGTACTGGTAGAGAAAAGTCTTCCAGATAAGTCTCTCTTGTGAACTTTCAGAAAGAGGTCAGAAAAGACACTCACAGATGACTCCGAGTACCTCTTTTTGGGAATTCTCTCACACGTGAGGGCGGTGACGACGGGGATTCCGGAGGTGTAGGAGAGTGAGAAGGTATCAGTTTAGTGGCGGGTCGTGACACGACACAGACGACGTCCATTCGGTCGCAAACGTAGCACAGAGAAACCGTCGTTGGACAAAGGAATCTACACCCCAGTCGACGTTGGTTGAGAGGTTGTTCAATCTTTTTGTACTCGAACCCCAAACTTCACGAAAATTTTAAAAAAAGTGACACTTCTGTCCTTCTACGAGAAAGGTCGACTGGTGGTTGGGTCCTCTCTCCGGTGCACGAAGTATGGGTACCACACGTCTCGTCCGGAGATCCTAGTGACCAGGCCCGGTGTAAGGGGACGGAAACGGAAGGGTCCAGGAGTATCCGGGTCGGGACGGGACTAAGGATCCGATTAAGACTTTTACCGTTCTCAAACTAGTCTTCTGTCTCTGACGGTAGGTCTGGGCCTGGACTCTTAATTTGCCACGAGAGTTAGACGGAGGTGTCCCGTGTTCGTCCTTCGTAGGTGCCCCGGAGGGTCACCGATAAAAGTTCCGTAACACAACTCTGTGGAAAAATAAAGATATTAGAAGAACCTATATGTCCGGTAATTGGATCCAAGGGAGACCCTGAACCTTGGGATCAGTGACACTAACGTGGGGAGACGGGGAAGGGAACCCGAAGGGTCCACTGCAATCACCCTTTCTTGGGTGGACGGTTATGTCCTCTGTATTCTCTGCACCCAAGTTAGGGACCCAGTCTTTCTAGGAGACCTCCTCCCGTACCGTTTGGTGAGATTATAAGAACGGACCTCTTTGAATACCTGTCTCCTCGGACCGTCCGACATCAGGTATCCCAGTGTGTCTCAGCCTGTGCTGACTTCGTTGATTCGGGTCGTGTTGGGAAGAACCCCAGAACGACAGTAGGAGGTCGGTCACCGATACTAAGACGACCCTTCTTTGTCCCAAAGGACTACACCGAGTCGACTCGACTAACACGGGCGACTCTCCCGTGACGTCAGTACTACGTGGGGTAGACGGTCTGATAGATGGGCGCCTGGTGTCTGACGATTCGTGTGGGGAAGAAAAAAACTTACTGGAATCTACTGACTTTTTTTAGAAAATAACTCTATATGAGTTACATGTTTTTATGTATTCAAAGTCCACATGTTGTGTTACTAAATGTTAAAAATTTCCGATATGAAGTAAATGTCAATCCTATTTTGTGATCGATAGAAAGGACACGACATGATATATTTGTCGGACATGGAGTCAGAGGATGATTATAGAACGAGGAAGAAGGAAGGGAGAGAGGTGACCTTTGGTGATCAAATAAGACAAATAGACACTCAGACAAAGTCAAAACGACATCAGTGATAGAATAAAATAAAAAATCTAAGGTGTATAAAGTGACATACACTATTGTACGTCGCAAGTAGAAGAGACTAAACAAAGTGATTCGTACTACGGGTAGTCCAGGTAGGTGTAAGTTGTGAGGGTATAAGAAGTCTGTGTAGAAATCCAATAAGTCCACGGGGCTGTCGTACGAGTGTCGGAATAACACAGACTTAAGAGACGAAGACGGACTCGGGAGTGACGTCCGAGGGGACTCGTGGTGACTATTCGTTTTTACTCAGAACGAATGGTTACTGACGGTATAAGTTTCTAAACAGGAGTTTCCATTTCCATCGGATCTGGACGGTGATGGAGGGTGCCAAGTATAGTCACACGATGACCAAATAAAGTATAATTACAAGTAAACAGTCTTGTTTTCCTCCAATATGTGCAGAACATCATAGGACGACAAGGATCACAGAATTAAGATTACAATTATGTAGAAACAATGATCACATCGGGTTTCTAATTTACATGACTTTAAGTTTGACTGACATCGATGAAGACCGTAGATTGTCCTTTCGGTTTTAAGTGTAGAAACTCTTTTTTTGGGTGCACGATAGGAGACTAGAAAACGTCAAAGTCTTGAATGCCTCTTCACTCCCTACCCTGTCTACTCTGTCTCCACTCCTCTGTGCTGGCTCTTCCCTCTCCCTTCCGGCTTTAAGGTCTCGGCGACGGTCAGGGTGACGTGACCATTTCCGCCTACCGGTAAAACGGACCACTCTATCATTACTTAGGAATCTGTCTGTCTCCGTCCGTACCTCGGTTTGACACCCGACACGATGTGACGTGACGTATTTGCCACTCTCTTTGACTTAAACTTCACCTCTCTCTTGACCTCACCGTGCACCCACCCGTTCTCACTGGACACTCTTATAAGAGAGAAGGCCTCACCTGCTCCCTGTAAATCCTTTTCCTTTCAGATTTCGGTTCAGATCCAATGAGTCGGTGTGTTTTCCTACTTCATTGCGATGAACGTCGTTGTACCTACCCGGATCTCTACCAGTGTGATTCACTTCATTCAGTCTGTCTCTGTTTATAGTATGTCATGGTGAATATATACCTTAGAATGTATTTTATTATGTTTATTTGAATAAATACTTTGTCTTTATCTCAGTGTCTCTCTCTTTTGTTTGCATACCAATGGTTTCGCCTTTTCAGCACCCCCCTTCCCTATTTAATCCTCTAACCCTAATCGTATGTGTGTAATAGTATATATTCTATCTATTTGTTGTTCCTGGATGACATATCGTGTCCCTTTAGATGAGTTATAAGACATTATTAGATATACCCTATTCTTAGACTTTGTCTTATATACACATACACATTGACTTAGTAAAACGACATATGAACTTTAATTGTGTTGTAACATGTAGTTCATGTGAGGTTATATTTTGTTTTCATTTATATATTTTAGTTTAAGTTAAGGTCAATTAAACGTAACACTACCACATTGACGAGTGAGAGGGGGTGACGGAGTTCGAAAGTCATCTGACAATTTGGATTTTTACAGAACAGACTCATTGACCGTCCCTTTAGATCTCCACTTTTTCAGTACATATCCAGTTATACTTCGTCTCCCTTCTTTTCTCGTTTCCGTTGGTTCGGAAGGTGCCCTTGGTTTCGAGTTTCGATCTTACTGATGCTCTTAAATAGATTTTTTTTGTTTTTCAGAAAGAGCCCAGACCCAAGGGGGACCCTACATCTTCTCTCCTAAATTGAGTCACAAAAGCTTAAGATTGTTTCTTCGAATCGACAGTGGACGTTACACGAAGACGTACACTCCTCTGTGGAGGGGTGTAGAAGACACCCACCGACACCACATTCTAGTCCGAAGGGTCCACCGTGTCGCCATTTCTTAAGTGGACGGTTACGTCCTCTGCGCCTAACCTAGGGACCCAGTCCTTCTAAGGGATCTCATCCTTTACCGTTGGGTGAGGTGTGAGGTCATAAGAACGGTTCTTTTCAAGTGTCTGTCTCCTCGTACCACCCGGTGTATGTCAGGTACCCTAGTGTTTCTCAGCTTATGCTCGCTCATGGGTGTTCGTGTACTATATTTTAGCCCAGGTCCACTATCCTTCCTTCTGTATTTCCCCAATTTTAAGACGGTGTTTCTTGACGAAACCGTCTGACCTCTCTTTCAGTCCTTCAACGAAAATCTTAGGTCTCTCAAGGTTCAATTGGTCGACATTGTTTAAGAAGTAAGATTCAATTCACAGAACTTTGTTCCTAATCCTTCTACCGAACCGTCAAAAGACCAAGGTGTTAAAGTTTTGGTACAGGTTCTATTCCCTTGTTATTAATCCTACACAGTTCCTTTAAAGGTCTGGGAAGGATTTAGGACGAAGGTGTCGTTCTCCTTCGACGAGTCTGACTCTCCGTCCCATCTTACTACCAATCATGTGTTCGTGTACGACCGAACGGACTTAGGTTTATGAGTCAGTAAACGGTCGACGCTCTGGGAGGATCAGATGTCACTCAGATGATGAGTAAAGACAGAGACACAAGTAAAAAAGGGATATGGTACACTTGCTAATAGTCAAGTCAAGTCAAGTCAGCGAGTCAGTACAGGTCGAGAAACGCTGGGGTACTTAGCGTCGTGCGGTCCGGAGGGACAGGTAGTGGTTGAGGGCCTCAGGTGAGTCTGAGTGTAGGTAGTTCAGTCACTACGGTAGGTCGGTAGAGTAGGAGACAACAGGGGAAAAGGAGGACGGGGGTTAGGGAGGGTCGTAGTCTCAGAAAAGGTTACTCAGTTGAGAACCGTACTCCACCGGTTTCATGACCTCAAAGTCGAAATCGTAGTAAGGAAGGTTTCTTTAGGGTCCCGACTAGAGGAACGTCAAGTTCCCTGAGAGTTATCAGAAGAGGTTGTGGTGTCAAGTTTTCGTAGTTAAGAAGCCGCGAGTCGGAAGAAGTGTATTATTTGTCATGATTTAAGTACCGCAACACCCTCCTACAGTACTTGATTGTGTGCATTTCATAAATCTAATCTTCGTCCATGGGTCTTTCATGAGTTATATACAAACAAAGGAATTATTATTATTCCTTTCTCGAGGAACTTTCGTGACCTTTGAGGTCGGGACTTTCGATCCTTAGTACAGGGAGATAAATCGTTCTTTTCAATCCTAGTTTCGGATTCTGAGAACCTCGGTAGATATATTCACTTCACGTGTTGTCGAACATCGTAAAGACGGAGAAGAACTAATCGAGACCGTTATGTCTTTCGACTGTGACCTAATTGTGGACGTGTACGAATGTATGGTACATCCATTCTTTTTACGTAAGGCAAGTTAAACTAATTCTGGTGCTATGTCGGTTCCACCCGGTCGTCGAAGTCTTGTGAACGGAGTCTCTGATCGTATGAGTGTTCGCCCTCTACCGTAAACTCTAGTTTGACACGTCACAACGGAGGTATGTCTACAAAAGTGTTTCTCCACTGTTTCACTGTTATTTGGACCATTACACTTGTCTAGGTCAATATGGTTGTGTCCCCTTTAATTATGAGACGGAGTCTTATCACGATCTGGTCACTAAAGAACAACACTGAATATCATGGAGTAAAAGAACTGAAACTAGGACTTTATGAAAAAATATAACAAGACAACCACTGTAGCCACACTTAGGTTTGTGTACGTGTGTGTAGTCAGTCCCGAAACATTTAGGGTCATTATTATTAGTGGACGGTGTTTTACGATCCTAAGTAAAAAGATATTTTCGGTTTAGGAAACGTTTCGTTTCCTTTTGGTAGTTATGACTGTTCTTATATGACGGTTCGGGAACACGACATTTTAGAGTTTGTTTGTTATAAAACCTTCGATTCCCCCCATTTAGTACAAATAAATAGTGGAAATAGTGGATTGACGAACAGGTTTACGATTGGCAAGGTATTAGGGACTTTTAGGATGTTTCACTTCCTTAAAATTTCTGTTAAAATGAGTACAATTTGATTCCGTTCTTGATTCCAAGTTTTAGTCAAGGTTTAAGTCTCGGACACGACACGCGTACTGTGATTATAGCATTCTGTGTCTAAGGGGTCGGAAGGAGTTATTGACCAATGTCAAACACTGTAAAAAAATAAATTACTACGAGTGAAATTTCTTTACAAAGGGTTATAAATTAGATTTGGGGAAAGAAGAGGAGTCCAAATGTGTTAAGGATAATAAATACAGAAGTTGCCCCTCTCTCTTGTAACCAGTTACAGAAGGAATTATTGTTAAGAAATTAGTACTAATGTAACGGAGATGAGGTCTGATTTACGTAGGTTGAGGAGATTGGGAAGCAATTTCCGGGCTAAAAGGATGGATAACTATTTACGTACACGAGAAGAGACCTGAGTAAGGTTCGAGAATTTCAACAGAGTTTTACGGATAATATGTGTGTGTGTGTTAACGACGACAAATCTGTGAGTCAGTACTGAGAAAACGTTGGGATACCTGATATCGGGTGGTCCGAGGTGACAGGGACCATAAAGGGTCCGTTCTTTTGTCCTGACCTGATGGTAAAAGAAGAGGTCCCTATGTTAGACACAGAGGACGTGACGTCCGTCTAAGAAATGGTGACTCGGTGGTCCCTTCCATATATATGAGAGATATATTGTCTATTATATATTACTATAATACAATATATTATAGTGATAGGTATATATCATTATATATTACTATAATACAATATATAGATATATTACATATACTATGTACGTATATATGTACATGTGTGTGTATGTATATACATACACATAAATATATGTGTGTGGGAGGAGGATTGTGTGTGTGAGGAGGATTTCACTTCTTGGATACGGTTCATGTGGACTTTATTAGGAAGGGTCAAAAAAAAGTATACTCTTTCTTACTCTAAACTAAGTATGAAAATTATTTTCGAAATAGAACAATCCTATAAGCTCTAGTTGAATGTTTGGTACTAGTAGTGTCTAGAGAACAATGCTGGGAGAAAGGATCAGGTCGAACATGAGTTACACCACACAAATAATGGTCGTTAATGTTAGATGGAACTTTAATGAGAGATGTTCGTA
Source organism: Capra ibex (assembly GCA_006410555.1). Lineage (NCBI taxonomy): Eukaryota > Metazoa > Chordata > Mammalia > Artiodactyla > Bovidae > Capra > Capra ibex. The sequence goes on along the minus strand of SJYO01018757.1, from coordinate 34,992,781 downwards.
CGGTTTACGAGACCACGGATCTCCCCTTTATCTCGTACGACCATCCACAACCCAACGACTCGTCCCCGCAAATGCATTCCGGAGTTGTGGGTCGTAGGACTGTCACCGAATCCCACTATCGCCGTCCCGCGTCATACGTGCATTCTCGTAGCAGGAAACTCGTCTCCGCACACCGTCTCTTTCCGTCGTCCAATAGAACAAAGAGACACCAACATAAGGACATGGAGAGAAACCTCATTGAGTGAGGTCGAAAGGTTAAATACAGGTATTACCAGGAAGTTCCAAAATAAAAGAAGAGTCACCGAGTGAGGAAATTATATGGGAACGGACTTACGCTGGAGATAAAAGGAACTGTAATCGTTTGGGTGTCTTTCAACGTCCTTCCTTAATTCTCCGGGGACGGGGAGTCACTTTCGAATTTCCGTCTAAAGAAGAAGTGACCAGGTACTGTGTGGGTCGCTTCACAACGACCGTCCTTTCTTAGATGAGGGCATCTGTAGTACCTTTTCTTCGATACAAGGACAGGGTCCCCTGAGATTGGGTGTTCAGGGGTGGGCGGTCAAGTGTCTGGTCCCTCACCAGGCACGGTTAATCCTTGACCCGGTGTGTCGTCCTCCACTCGTCGTGTGGCACTCGTTCCGAAGTAGACATAAATGTCAGTGAGGGGTAACGACCGTAACGACCACTCGAGACGGAGGGCAATCCAGTCGTCGTCGTAATCTAAGAGTATGCTCTCCTTTGGGATGACACTTGACGTGTACGCTCCCTAGAACTGACGTCCGAGAGCTACTCTTCGTAGACCTTTAGTAGGGGTGGGACTGGGGTCAGAACACCTTTTTAACAGAAGGTACTTTGGTCAGGGACCACGGTTTTTCCCACCCCGGGTGACGAGATTGAGCCACGTTACGTAAGACACGACGTCCGATCTAATATTTTCAATCACCGAGTACACACGTTTTCTCAACGGGACATGACAGGTCGGGTAGGGTGTTGTTGACACTCGTGACGACACTTTTCAGGGACCCGGAGACTTTTGAGAACACAAGGTTCCTCTTGTTTCCTTCTTCATCTTTATCGACGTTAATGTAAAAGGTCGGTCTGGTTAGACACGTACACTAAAATCCCGTCCGTGAAGGTCAGACTCTTACAGGAGAATTTACGACCATTATGCATCTCCTCCCTCAATCTCAACCCTCTTCTCTTCTCTGTTCACTTCATCCTTAGCTACCAAGGTGTAATCTCAGTACCCTTTCAATTTAGTGTGGATGACCCATACTAGTCCAAACAGACGTATATTGTCCTTGGAGTTTATACATCGAATTTATTCAGTCTTTAAATGAAGACTATATCCGTTCCTTTTATTTCAGTGGGAGAACATAGGTGTGGCCAAAACGTAGGAACATAAGTTGGTTGACTCGTAGGAACATATATACCCTGAACTCGTAGGTGTCTAAAACCATAGACACTCCACGACCGTGGTCACGGGGTACCTATGGCTACCTTCTAGGATTTATGTATCCACTATATATGACGGTACAGTCGAGGTTTTGACTGTCTTTGGGATTGAGAATATAAAGATGTACCGTAAGTAGAACCTTCAGGTTCCACCGACACTTTAAGGTCTATGATGTAAGGTTCGTCTTTCTCCTCGTTCTTCAGTCAGTCAAGTCAGCGAGTCAGCACAGGCTGAGACGCTGGAGTACCTGACGTCGTGTGATCCGAAGGGACAGGTAGTGGTTGAGGGTCTCGAATGAGTTTAAGTACACGTAGCTCAGCCACTACGGTAGGTTGGTAGAGTAGGAGACAACAGGGAAAGAGGAGGACGGAAGTTAGAAAGGGTCGTAGTCCCAGAAAAGGTTACTCAGTCAAGAAGTGTAGTCCACCGGTTTCATAACCTCGAAGTCGAAGTCGTAGTCAGGAAGGTTGCTTATAAGTACTGACTAAAAGAAATCCTAACTAACCAACCTAGGGGAACGTCAGGTTCTCTGAGAGTTCAGAAGAGGTTGTGGTGTCAAGTTTTTGTAGTCAAGAAACCACGAGTCGAAAGAAATATCAGTATGCAGAGTGAACTCAGTCAGACGGATTGTCTCGGAAGGACTTTCGGTCAGGTTGGTACGTCGACTAAGAGTGGCTGGTGGATTCCCCAAGACCCTTTGTTTCCACAAATTAGGTCCGTGTAACGGTCAATCTCCCCTTTTTGATCCCAAAAAACACTCACTTCAATCTTACCTATGACCCATCTATTGATAGTCAAACATTGTTCTATTGATCTGTTTTGTGTAGAACAGAACTGAATTCGCTATGTATAAATTTTCGTAAAGGGACTTAAAGTGTAAAGAGGGTCTCGTCACCTTTGGGTCCCTACTTTTGTGTAGTCCTATAAATTGAGTCGACGTACCTTTAAATAGTGAGTGTAGAGAAGTCTCATAAAAATTGAACCTTTACTTTCCTTTAGAACTAATATATTCATTTTATTGTCTTGAACTAGTACAGTCTCCCTCGATAAGTTTGACCTTACGTCTCGAAACAAAACTTTTGTTTTTGGTAGATAATCTCCCCCTCAATTAAGTGGTGTTCTTACTTTGGTCATTTGTAGACGTTAAAGCGAACTACTCCCTTCTCTTATTTTTCGAATCAATAAAATTCGTTATCTGTTTTCTACTTCACTTTCGTCTTACTCGGATTCTGAACAGTGAGAACGAATGTTTTCCCGACCGAAGCGAGTTGGTACACACCCTGTGTAGACCACCTCTCTCTCTGGAATTTATAAAGTGATCCAATAGGAATACCAAGGACTATGGGACACCGATATCAGTTGTACGAGAGACTTATCTTCTAGTCTAATATACCGAACTGTCCCCTGAAGAAAGAAAGTACCGTTGAATACCTTATCAGAGTATATGCATTCTACCATGTGTAAATTCTCTAACGAAAATACCGTTTCTGATTCTCGTAGACTAGAGTGCCGATAGAGTTCTTTCAACCCCGAATGAGATTTGAACTATTTGGAGATGACTGGAAATGTTAGTCGGTGACTCTAAGAAACAATCACGATCAACGAGTCAGCACAGGCTGAGAAACGTTGGGGTACCTGAGATCGGCGGTCCGAGGAGACAGGTAGTCTAAGAGGTCCGTTCTTATGACCTCACGGTAAGGGAAGAGGTCATAGGTAAGATTGAAGTAAGTGTTTTTTATCAATCCGAGTGTACAGATCGTGTTAAACTAGTGTCATTATGTGACACTCCCATCTACTCCTATGGCCATAATCATCGACGACGATTCAGTGAAGTCAGCACAGACTGAGACACGCTGGGGTCTCTGCCGTCGGGTGGTCCGAGGGGGTAGGGACCCTAAGAGGTCCGTTCTTGTGACCTCACCCAACGGTAAAGGAAGAGGTTACGTACTTTCCCTTTTCACTTTCACTTCAGCGAGTCAGCATAGGCTGAGAATCGCTGGGGTACCTGACGTCGGATGGTCCGAGGAGGCAGGTATCCTAAAAGGTCCGTTCTCATGACCTCACCCCATTATCGTCTCGGTACCTAATTTTTGCAGATGAGGAAGTGTTACACTTCACGAAGGCCCACGACTGGGTCTTCTTTGTCAACTGGACTCCCTACGTATTCCGTTCTCAAGATCCTTTCATGTCCCTATACCCTTCTCGTAATCGAAGTTTCAAGTCCAGTCCCTTGAGGGACCACCAGGTCACCGATTCTCAAGTACGAGAGTTACTCGAGAGAACTCGAGTCAATCTCGAGTTCCGACTTTAGTGGTCCCTTCCGCCAAAACCTTACAACGTTTTCTCTGTGTCCCTTTCTCCCTCTCACTTGACCTAAAAGTCATGGTTAGTGGATTGTGTCCTTTATCCTTGTCAGTGACCCTTTTAAGTGAATCTTTAGTAAATTATAGAAACCTATGTCTGTATCTTTATAAAAACAACAACAAAATTCTCACATATGTAGTACTACTTTATATTTCTAGGATTTTATATGACAAAAATGACGGAAAACTTAATAAATTGTCATTTCTATGTACAAGACAGATTGAACGAGTAAAGAAGTTGTGAGTCTTAGCTCGTGATCCCTTTCGAAGTGCAGATACACTTTTTAATTAACGATGTACAATAAAAAGGTTCGTACTTCAAGACTAGACAAATGGAAGTTTGTGATAAACATGTTTATTTATTCAATCAAAAATCTCGGCTACGTCTTCCTCTCATGTCTTAATTCAATGATTTCGGACTTTGCTCCGGTTTTACGGGTAATTTTAGAGAAGAACAATTAAGTGTAAATTACTGACCCTTTGGGAAACGGATAATGATACGATACGTTTAGTTGTGCATTTTTTTCGTACTTTTTTTTAATTCTCGGGGCATGGTGTTAGGTATCAATAGTAAATAAAACTGTTGAGATCGAGATAAAATTAATAAGTAATATCATGAAATACCGTCTCTCATTTACACATCGTCATATAAAAAAATTCAATTTTTCAGATATATGACGTTTGGAGTCCTCAAGAAAAAGGGTAATTTACAAAAGATATCAGTCCTTTCTCTGACGGAAAAATCGTTTGAAGGTTCCAATGAATCACTGTCTCATCTTATTTAATACAGGATAATAAATGGATGAAGACGTTAAACCTCTAAAAATTTCTATTTTTGGAAAAAAATTAGAGATTTCTTTTATACATAACACCTGGAGTGAATTAATCGAAAAGTTCTGACTTGCCCTCCGAAGGGTCCACCGTGACCATTTCTTAGGTGGACGGTTATGTCCTTCGAATTCTCTACGTCAAGGTAGGTACCCAACCCTACTAGGGGATCTCCTCCTTTACCGTTTGGTGAGGTCATAAGAACGGTCCTCTTAACGTACCGGTCTCCTCGGACCACCCGATGTCAGGTACCCCAGTGTCTCTCAGTCCGTACTGACTCGTAAACTCGTGGAATTTCACTTCCGTCCCTTCTTTTGGTGTCTCTTGATTATTTTTCGAAGTTCCTTTATGATTTAGAAAGGGAATTTTAACTTAAATTTAGTTGTATCAGTCCTTCCGAATGTTAATATCAAAACAAAACAAAACAAAACAAAAAGGGTTTTATTATACTTCCCTCTCTTACCATTGTCTGTTATTACTCAAACCCTAGTTCCTAGTAATCTATTGTGGTTCCTGTGGACGGAAACGGTGCAAGTTCCTATCAAATACCTAAAGACGAAAAGTCACTCCCTTCCCTCCTCTCCACCCTTCACCTCAATAAGAGAGGGAACTGGGTTAGTTTCTTTGTTTCTAACTGTGTCACCACGACAGAGACGTGGACAATTGTGAAATCCTTTGACCTATAAAGAAGACGACCCTCCATGGTCGAGAAGTTCTTTCACTGAACTACTACGTAGTATCCCTCATCAGTTACTTTCCAAGTATGAGAAATATAATGTATATATATAGCTCGGACCGGTGTCGATTTTTCGACAACGATTTATAACATCGAGGTCTTTACTTGTCGTCCCTCCCCTTTGTGAAAGGAAGGACGATATATCCGATCTCCCGTGACGCCATATTAGAAACGTCTATACAGAAGTTGGAAACAGATTGGGTCTGAAAACGTGTGGTCAATGACTTGTTTATGAAGTTTACTGACGTACCACCTGGACGGATGACCGGTTGTGAATTCAACTTGTCACTACGGGAGAACTTCACTCGTCGTCACGAATTAACTCATAAAGTCATATAGAAGAATAAAACAATATATTTTATCGTACCCTTTTTTACCTTTAGTACTGTCGTAATCAAAATTACTATTCTTCGTTCCGAGAGTCCACCTTTTGATCGACTACACTCTTGACCAACTACAATAATTAATTTGTTAATTTCTTGGACATACTTTACGACCTTTAAAGATAGGACTCTATCACGGATTTTTATATGGATTGATCTCTGTAGTGGTATATAAATCCAGAAACACATACCTCGGGGTATGGGAATTTAAATCTTTTGAACAATTTTACATCATAACCATAAAAAGTAGAAAAATTACCTTTTCGTTTTCCCTCAAATCCTCGATCCAGTGAGGACGTCACGTGAATCTCTTTACAGTTGAGGGGGAATTCCAGGAGTCTATGTCGTTTACAATTGCTCAGAAGTATTTACAACTGGGTCGTCTTCGTACACACTATGAAGTGTTTCACACATCGTAACTCCATAAGTCATTTACGAAAGTTTTATCGGAATAGATCCTTTTGACCTGGGAGAGAAAAAGAAGAAAAGAAAGTTTAAGATCTACTTTACCGGGGTAAGTAAAAATACGATTTCCTTGTCTTCACACCTTTCGACGGAACAATTTAACATTTTTACAAGAGACATCCTTCGAAGACGAGGTTCGAGGTGTGAAATCCAGACACCTACAAACACAAACACTCTACACTTGCGAATCTTTACTATCTACGGTGTCTTTATGGGTCCATCCATCGACTCGTTTCGTCATTCGGGATCCCCTCCTACGATCCGTTCCCTCTGAAAAGAAACGATTCTGTTGGACTTGGGACAACAATTATCACATACCAAATACGTTCGTTTACTGTCACTTCAATTCCAACTTTACACAAAATCATCCTTTATTAACGTTCAATTTCCAAAGTACTCGTCTCCTTTTGTTGGTGTGTGACTGGGATTTACAGATAGTTCCTCAGTTGGAAATCTTCAGAAAAAGAATTTAACGGTCGACTAATCTCCCAGAATAATATCGAGAATAATTGATATGTACGATGACATATCGGTAAGATTTCACTACCTGATTCAAATCTTATGAGTCTTTACGAGTCCCTTAAAGAATTCTCTTAAAGACTCTAAATCTTGAATAAAAAAGTCGAAAATGTTCAATAGGATTTTCGATGTCCCAAGACCTAAAGATAGTGTTACATAATCCTACTTCTATAAGAAAATATACAAATTCTGCAAAATCTCCCTGTAAAAGATGTGTTTTAAACTCTAATCACCAATCATTTTTTCCACCAGTCGGAAATTGTACATTTTATTTTATTCTGACTTAATTTAGTAACTTTTTCTTTTCCTAAGAGTTACCCCTTAGACCGACCTTATAGAACCGTAAGTATATCTTTGTTTCTCCTGAAGGGACCACCTGGTCACAAATTCTGGAATGTAGGACTCATCGCTCACACACAACCCAGGCGCAAGACCCTCGATTCTAGGGTGTACGGAGCAGTGGTTTTTCGGTTTTGTATTTTGTCTTCGTTATAACGTTGTATAAGTTATTTCTGAATTTTTTTTATCTTTGTTAAAAGTTTCCATTTTATGTTTGTTAAATTTTTAGTTCGATATTCCTCTGGTCTAAAGGGTAAAGATCAAACAAAAAGACACTATGTTAAGAAATAATGGAAGTCATTATTTCCAAATAAAATAATAAAAAAATAAAAATTAAATAATATATATATTTATCTCATAAATATTTAAATAATAATAAAATAAATAATGGAAGTCTTTGTTTGACGGTCATGTGTCTTACATACATCACCTCATAGAGACGGTGGTGTTAACTCCTACGACCGGAGAGTTCGTGTACGTGAGACCCTGGTCTAGAAGGGATTTCCGCGGTTCGACAACGATCCATTCCGTCCTTCCCGTTCCTCTTTTGTGTCTGACGTTTATTGGTTACACCCTCCTTCGTTCCCATTTAAGTAAACTACAAATAACTCGTGGATGATCCGACCCGGGACAATCACCGATTCTAGATTGATAATTCCGTATGAAAGACAAATACCTTTCGAGGGTCAACTGAAAGTGAATACTAGAACTTTATTAAAACCTGAAACCCTTCTCAGAATTTTCAACATGTTTACTAAGGTTATAGGGAAAGTGGGTCGAACGGGATTACAATTATAGGGTATATTAGAAGTATGGTTAATAAACCAAATTTAAAATTTTTTTAACTGGAACCATGTTGTGATACTTAATTGGCTGTGTGAAATAAATATTAAATGACCACAAAGGTGACCACGAGAAGACACTCTCCTCGGGCCCAATGTAAACGAGTAGTAGTGCAGAGAAACCAGAGGAGGTTAGATGTTGTTAAAGAGCCAGAAAGGAACGAAAAGTACTATAACTGTCAAGACAATCAACTGAAGACTTGTCAGTATTACCTTACGTGTTTAACAAACTCCCTTGATACAAAAACGGACTCCCACCCCTCTGAAGTACCTTTCTACTGTAAACTGGATCATACCTTTTTATTTCATCCGGAAACGGCTAAATAATAAATATAAAGTAGACAAGTTGAGTTGTATATCATTGCCCTTCTGAGAAGCCGTAACACTTATACCGGAACTTGTTCTGTCTTTACCAGAGACGAGAAGACGTAAAAGACTCCATCATTTACTTAGTACTGTTCTCGTGACTTTAATGTTTCACCTCCCTTCCTCCTACCCCTGGTAAGTCGTTTACCTAAAGTGAAGTAGATTCCCCGTTCCGCTCTAAGGGATCTCCTTTACCGTCCGTCATTCGACTCTAGATAAGTCTGGCATCGGTCAATTCCCTCCTGTTCTCACAAGGTCTTTCCCCGTTATCGGAGACGTTTACAGACCTCAGTCCTCATGAACATTAAAATTAATTTTGTTCAACTCCTTCATGTCATTGAAGTTTACACCGAAGTGACTGTGTGTGTTACCTTCCATCACCACACTTCTTCTCCGCGAGTTCCTCTGACCCTTCTTATTGACGACCAATGTATACTCTACTCTTTAAAGTTTATTTTTATTCCGTCATTCTCTTCTGTCTCCATCTTTTCATTTCCTCTTACCCTGACGATATAGTTTGTGTTTTATTATTCGAGGTGATTAAAAAACACTGATAAACCCTTCTCCTACCGACCACGTGTCTCTTCCCTCTTTCCGGTTCAGTTATATTCAGATCGTCTATGTTTCCTAGTTCTCTGTGACTCCCAGTTCTTGTTACAACCTAATGGGAAGTTCTACCGTTTCTGATCCCGTAGTCGTTTTCATGTCATTGTATTCATTCTTCTTTTAAAAACCTTTTTATTTCTCTAAATAATAAAAGGGGTTTTCCGTAGTTGTAGTACCCTGTAACATTCGTGAGACAATTTGAAGGAAGTTGAATAAGATTGTCGAGTCGTTACAATAATAAAACTTAACGTAGTGTATCTTTTACAGTCCCAAATGCCAAAGATTTACAGGACTAGAACTGATTTTTATATCTAAGACTACTATGGGTTATAGTTTTGGGTGTTCTTGTACTCTGTCTATTTTCTCAAGTCTTGTGTCGAACCGTCCTCCGTAGGTCTCTGACTATGTGTCCCATACCACCCGTCTGTTTTTCGGTCACTACTAGTCTTCGTTCCGATTGGTTTCTTCTTCTTTTTCAGGTCCTTTTAGAGTCAGTAACTTTAGTCTCTCCCTCTCCTGAAGTTCCTCCATGTTGTCTCTCAAAGTTCCGTCCTCCTTGTGACTTTCCTAGGTACAGTTGACCAGGAATCGTCCAATCGACAGTACCCACTGGAAACAATCTTACCAAAGTCGCATCAGTATCTGTCCGTGTTCTGTGACATAATTTTGTTCGACTCCCCCTTAAACTAGACTTCTTTCTCACGAGACAGAACTTTTGAGAGAGGGTCTCTCAAAAGGATTCTCCGTTTCCGTACTCTATTCTCCCGTGACTTATTTGTCACCTTCTCCGTAAAAAGGACCTCCTGTGGTACAAGGATCTGGTTTCCCTTCCTCACTCGGTTCTTCCCCAGACTGACTTTCTCCAGACGTGTAGACGTCCCCAGGAGCCCACTGATCACTTCTGTCATTGAAAGTCGGTACTTCTATGGAAATAACATACAGATTCTCTCCATCTGTCCCCGAAAAGACCACCGGGTCACCGATTCTGAGGTACGAGGGTTACGTCCCCCGACCCCAGTTAGGGACCAGTCCCTTTGTCTAGGGTACACAACGTGACGTGTTGGTTTTTTCTTTTTCCTTTTTTTTATTCTTTTCATCTACGTTCTATAGACGGACCTGTTGTCGGGGAGGTTTTAGACGGGACTTTTGTTTAGGGTCTAAATTCTCCTGGGTTTCCTTCAGACATCGTGGACGTTCTGACGGAGACGGGGAGTTACCTCAACTATTGAAATTTGCAGTAAGTAGTGTCCACGATTGAATCTCGGGTCGTGGTTTGTAGGAAGAAGGAAAAATCGTGTAAGGAACTATAAAAACGATAAAGGGAAAGAAAATTAACAAACGATTATGACAGGTGCCCAAAGATAATTTTTTTTAAAAAAAACGATTGAATTACAAAAATTAGACGAAAGGAAATAAAGAACAGAGTCAGGTACAAGCATAAGGAAAGAGATAAACTGATGAAACGGACAGCCATGTGCGACTACGGAATCGAAGACGATGAAGGGAGTGGAGGTGAAGTTTACTGGAGAGAGTTTGGTCGGTGGTGTGGAGTGTGGTCGACGGTGTGGGAAGGTCGCAGGAGACACTTCAACCTCTCCTCCAGTGGACGACCCCCTGTCTCTCTACTGCCCCACGTGCATCGAACGACACTTACGATTTAGGTCCAACCAAGTTGTTTACCCCGTAAGTGGACGAGTCATGACTATTCCTAAAACTTTTGACAAGGTATACGTTTTGACCAAAGTTGGATTTTACACAAATGTCTTGTCGAGTTGTCCCTACAAAGTCGTAGTCGAGTGTGCCCGTTAAATTCCAATGTGCCCGGTAAATTCCAACTCCCGAGTGTACCGGGAGCTGGAACAACGGTCGTCAGTCAAGACAGAGGCGTGAGATGAGAAAATGAAGTAGGAAAGAATTTGGGTGAATCCTATACAACTCACGGATGACTTACGTAAAAAACCTAGTACGTTCATTATATACTCTCTTGATGATAGCACCTCCACCGTTGTCTCACACACCCTTGTTCCAATTTCACAAGAAGGTTTGTAGAAAACCGAGGGAAACAAAGAAAAATAGGGGAGGGGATGGAAGAGAAAGAGAAATGAGGTCTGACAGACAAGATTAAATTTGATGGTAGAGATCAATGGACTGGTTTTTATTGTTTTACCAAGATTCGATAAAGGTATTGACAGTTTAGAGGACTTTTACCCTAGTTTCTGAAAGGTATTTGTCGATCGTAGGTTTCATAGAGTAGAGGTGGTGAAGTTGAAGAGTATCGTGGGTTCGTTTAGTATTAGAGAGTGGTCGTTAAATTATTCAGAAGAAAAAAAGTTTTTTCTACTAAAATTACACCTGGCGAAAATTTCAGAAATAACTTAAACAATGTTATGACGAAGACAAAATATAAAACGAAAAGACCGGCACTCCGTGTACCCTAGAATCAAGAGACTGATCCCTAGTTTGGGTATGGAGGAGAGGCCTTCCACTTCAGAATTGGTGACCTGGTGGTCCCTCCAGGGGTTTCACGAGAAAGTTGCGCGACGGTTCCGACTTCCCGTGATAATGATCATACTGACTAAGTCCATCTTGTACCTCAAGGTTTGTTTCTTCGTGAACTTAATACTTAGAGAGAACGAGCTTTCGTTATGAGTCCGGCTCCTAGGTTGAGAGGGTGGAGAAGAACGGTAAGTAACCGGAACAAAGGAGACAGACGAACCGGTCAAACGACTGTCTAGGTAGTGGTCGGGATAGGGGGTCAAGAGTGAGAGAGAGACGGAGTTCTCCTTCGTCCCAATTCCCGGTAGGTCTGTGGACAAAGGGAGAAGTCCCAACCTAGAAGGGAAAGGAAAAAAGAGGACCAAAAATAGTTCCATTAAAGTATAAAACCATTACTGTACCCGTATATTTTGAAGGTCAAGTTGGTCAGAGTCTCGGTCTTCGGTCTTGTGACTCTTGGGTTCTGTATACTTTTGGTTTTCGGGTAACGTTTTTACAAGGTCGTTCTTGACACCTTACGTAGAATGTAAGAAAGGTGGATTTCTTGGATACTTTAACACAGACTCCCATTTGTGATCGAGTCCGGAGAGGATAAATCGTAGACCGAAAATTGGAGTCCCTTATAAGACTTCCTTTCTTTTCCACACTTTTACTTTCTGTAATTTGAACTTTATTTGTCTAACTCTTAGTTTCTGGATCTCTGGTTTTTCATTTGGTTTCTTTAGAAGCTTCAAATTGAAAGTTCTAGTCACTAAGAATTTGACATAAGAAGTCTCTACGAAATTCTTGATTCACTAACAATCCAGAGATTGAGGTGAATTGGTCTCGTCGTTGTAAAAATAAAGAAAGTGTACAGTCTGAAGTTGGACTTCCTGGTCAAGACGTCGAACATTTTTTCAAATTTTTAGAATAAAGTTTGACGTAGATAAGTACGTAAGTAGGTAAGTTGTTTGTAGACAACTCGTAGAGACACTGTCCGTGACACGATTCCGTACCTCTGTGTTTTTATTCAATGTGTACTGACGACAGGGGGTCTTCAAGAAGGACCTCTACCCTTCTATCTGTTTCCTACGTTTTTAGCCCCGTCTTACACTGACCCACGATACTCCCCCCTTTTGTCCCCTGTAACTTTAATTTGATTTGTCTACGGCATTGTAGACCTTTGACCGAACCTTTAACTGAAACTTTGAGACGAATCTATATAGGTCACCACCCATTAAGATGTTCCATCGGTTAAGATAAAAATTGTGAACATTAATAATCGTTAAAAGGTGAAATCCCAACTTTAGATACAAGGGCACCGAAGTTAGGTAGTCGAGATCAAGATAGAGATTCAGATGTATCTACCCAGACAATTGGAAAAGGTGTTTTAACGGAAATTTCTAAACTCAAGTCAGTAGTAGGGGAAAAGACCTGAGAGACGAGAGATCCATATGTCGGAGGTAAATATGGTTAACATAATATCGAAGTACACTTTTTTTCCCTCTCTTAAACCCCTCTTACTCCTGAGCTACTTTAGTAAAAAGAGATACACTTTTGAAACAAAAGACCCCCTATCGAAATTCTCGTCAGGACCATGATAGTACCTTCTTCTTTTTTATACATTTGGTTTTAATCTGTATTATTTTACACTGACGTCTGACACTTACGAGTAAAAAGAATTATTAATTGTAAGTTTTAATTACCTTTAGATGTGCTGACTCGCTGACTTGACTTGACTTGTCGTACTGTTTTTTGTATATTCTTGTATGTAATTTTACCAAATGACTACAATTCAATGTTGTGTACTGTGCAAATTCCATAACCGGTAGTAATTTTACGTATCGAGTTATACGACAACTTTTCGTCTTACTTGTATTCTCATGGTTGTCAAGGGTAGTTACGGAAGTACTCGTAGACTCAAGACGACGAACTCTATTGATACAGAACCTAAAAGTGGTTTATTTGGATATGGTTCTTCATTAGATCCTTCTAGTTAGATGTTGTTTGTTCTTTCATTATAATGGATGAAAACATCTAAAGTATCGGTCTTAGATAAAAAGTAATTTTAAAATGAAAATAAAAATTAACGAAAAATTGATAACTTTGGAAATCTTTAAGTAGTACGAATTTTTTTTTTTTTAAGGTTTGACAAGATGTATACATTAAAATATTTCATAAAACCATAAAGAAAGAGAAAAATTGAAGTTAGAGACACGTACTATTAAAACGATCGATTACTTAATTCGAAACTTCCGGTCGCGCTTTAGATTGTGTGTGTATTGAAATGAAGGTACTTTTTTAAATAGTCAATTTTGCAAAACTTCTATTTAAAAGACACTTGTGTCCGACGTGTTTTTCATAGAAAGTGACAATTGTATTTTAAATTCATGGTGGACGAAGGTTCCCTTAACTTCATCATATATCCGGACAAATTTAAAATTTTTCGTATACATCTATGATGATACCACACATAATTTAAACTGAAACTAGAAAGACCGTCAGACCCGTTTTTCCTTTTGTACTTTCTTATGAATTAATATGAACTACGAAGGCTATTCTAGTTTATAAGTTCCCTAAAAAAAAAAAATTCCTTTTTTGGTTTGTAAAAATGATGATTTAAGGCCTCAAATAGTTCTACATAATTAGTTCCTTTAAATTTGTTCTTTGTGAATCATTATGGTGTAGAAGTTGTTTTTATGTGTCATTTTCCGACCTTTTGTTAGGGTTATTAGAGTACACACTGTATCTACACATTTTAGACTGTCGTATCATAATTACGGTAAATCATTCCCACAAAATTACCTCTTACTTGAGGGGACCACCGAGTCACCATTTCTTGGGTGGGTTGTTATGTCCTCTGCAAACAAGCTAGGGACCCAACCCTTCAGGGGACTTCTTCCTTTACCGTTGGGTAGATCATTAGAACGAACCCTTTAGGGTGTCTGGATCCTCCGACCGTCCGATGTCAGGTACTCCCACACTTTCTCAACCTGTGCTGAATCTCTGATTTATTGTTGTCTAGTCAACTATAACTTTAGATCAGATGATTCGTCTATTAAAGAAAAGTAAGAACAGTAGTTTTTCCGTAAATTTATGACCAAAACTTCGTCTCTGTCTGATTGTCTGTATCTCTTGTCTGGATGACAACGGTTCCCAACCTTTCCACCTCCTCCCTACCTAACCCTCAAACCCCAATCGTCCGTGTTTGATAATATGTATCTTACCTATTTGTTGTTCCAGGATGACGTATCGTGTCCCTTGACATAAGTCATAGGGCTCTATCGGGTATTACCTTTTATTGTAATCCTTCTTACATATTGACTTAGTGAAACGACATGGTGTCTTTAATTATATTGTATTTAGTTGATATGAAGTTAACATTTTTTCTTTCTATTTATAACCAAAACTTCTTAGTAGTAGTCCGACCCACGCTATTACTATTATCGGTTCTGAATACACGACATACAGTACCATGTGAGTACAATTCAGTAATTTAAGAGTATTGTCAGGATTCTCTGACCATAATAATGACGGTGGAGACAAATTGGTTACTCCTTACCAAATACCTGATGTCTTCCTGTGATAATCTTTATTCTAGAAAAGAAATAGAGATTTAAAATTGGTAAAAAGAGTAACACGTTTATCGTTTAAGACCCCAACATTCACGAAAATTAAACTAGATACTATAGATAGAGTTTTTGACACCCTCCGTTTATTAGTTATTGCGACCGAAGTCCGTACTATTCGATTTAGGAAGAAGTGATGAATCAAGAAAACCCTAAAGAAACAAACAAAAATTGTTATGACCATTTCCAATATTTATAAGAACTTGTCCGTAAAAGGAAAACTAACTAAGTTAAATAATACAGATCTTTGTTAAGAACTGGAAATAAAAGAAACGTAGTGTAAGTTGTCTACTCCAAGTGTATACTGTATAAGGGTTTTGAGTTGGATAAAAACTGTTTTGGTTCAGACTATTTTATTTGACCCTCATACTATCTTAAAAACGATACCATAAATATTTTCATAAAATATCCGTATACCCAGTTCTTTGACTTTAAAAGTTCTGGAGTTTTAAAACAGTAAAATACGTCCTCTTTTACTCATCAATGATGATAAAGTTTCATATATAACTAAGTTACACTCCAATAAAAGGGTTTCGATAAGATGTCCATTCAACTAATTTGTTTTCCGTATGTGACTTCTTATTTGTATTTTTTTATGTAACAGAACAAAAAAGTTTAGTGTGTCTTGAATGTCTAAAAATTTGACATTACTCATATTTAGTACAAAAACGTTTATTGTGAACGTAGTAGTAGAAAGGACGACAAGACGATTATTAACACTACATCTGTAATTATATGGTTCGTTAATAGTTTTGAAAATGACCATGTTGTTATTATTGGTGTCTCCTAACCGTTGAGTACAAGATGAACAAAGATACGATGAGAAAAAGAAGATGGGTTCTTTCTTGTAGTATTTCGTTAATCGTCATAGTATCCGTATTTAGTCTTAGATTTATTTTTTCTGTTAGTAATCTTTTAGGACCCTAGACAATGCCGTAGCAACTAGTCAACCATATAGTATAGTGTCACACATTCCGTACAGACATAATTTTTGACGGGAACCTCTCCCGACGGGTCGGGTCGAAGAGGAGGTACTCTTCAAACCACCGAGCGTCTGACGTATTACTAGTACTGGGGTGCTGGACTTTCGGCTCCTTCGACGTACGTGGAACCGAACTCTTTTTGTTTATGGTCCCGCGACTTCCACCTAGATTAGTCTTTCGATTTAGTTTTAGTCTAATTTCGACTCTTTCTTTTGTTCGGAAGGATAAAATACTCTCTGTATTTCGTACGGAGACCTACAGGGTCAAACATAGAGGGTTAAATGGGGTAGAAGCCCTTTAAGTAAAGGATTTGAGGTCCGGGAGATGTACTTCAGGGTAACCTTGTTCTGGTCGTGGAACGGAAACTCTACGGGTAGGACTGTACAAGGTTCATTTGACAGAATCGGTGACATTCCTTATTTGTAGGATTTCTTTAAGTGACTAACTCTTTTTTATGACAGTAAAAGAAAAACCGTTTTAGAATGAATAAACCGTTTCCGAATGATTGACCTCATTGTGGGACTCTTAGTCTGATCGAATTAACGGACACGCAGGGCTCCTTCCTCGACATCACTCTTTCACATACCTAAAAGGTCTGTTTCGGTAGACCTCTACCTTCTCCCCCTAACAGATCTGTTCTTCTGTCGATCGAGAACCTTTCTTTTTGTTTTTCAGACAACACCGTTTCCCCTCTCTCTGTCTTTTTCCCATTCTAGTACGTCTCGGGTACAAGAGACGTCCGGGCCCTACACCCACCCGTAATTTGTCATGTCGTCGGACCTATCTCGAGAGTAGAGTAGGACCGTGGCACACGGTTGGTCCGTCCACGGGTTCTAGAGGGTTGACCCTTCGAAGAAGCATGTCCCAAAAGTCACTTACTCCTTCTATAATTTACCCCACTTAATCCCACCCCAACTGCAGAGCATACGACCTATTGATCGCCCGGTTCGACGTTCGGACTGAAAAGGAGTCCTAACAAAGGACGACGAGGTATTTGTTTCGACTGCTCAATTGCCACACCCCGTCTGCGACCCGAACCGTTCCTCCCACTCTGGTTCAGATTCGGGCAGATGGGAGTCCACCAGGACGTGGATAATTGTGAGTTAGTTTTGACCTTCGTCCCTAAGGGACCGGTGGGTCACGACTTCTGAGTCACGAAGGCTACGTTTCCGACGGCCAAACTAGGGACCAGTCCCCTTGGCTCTAGGATGTTCAGGGGACCATGTCGGTTTTCGTTTTTGTTGTTTTTGACCCTCGTTTCACGCTTCTTCCTATGTCTTGTGAGAAGGGCGTCTTCGGGAAACGCTTCCTGGTTACAACGGTCTTCCGTGGACCGTTTATGAACTCCCATCCGTCCTTCCCATCCACCAACCCCTGGATGACTCGAAACCGACTTGTGGCACCGTGGGGTCCGTACGCGTGTGTTCGTGCACACACACGTGTACGAGTCTTCTCACGTACACACCGGGGAGACCCGTGACTCCTACGGGTCGGGGCGAGATGGATAATTTGGCACAATATTCTTTCGGAGTATTTTTTCCTTTTACCATTTACTTTACTAGAAAATTTAAGTGTTGATTTTCTGTTTCACAGGATACACTACAAAATCCTGTACTGGGGGTGTTTACTGTTTCCCTATAGACATACCGACGGAAGAGTCTCAGACCCTACAGGGATAAACCTCTTAAACTCTCGGTCGTAGACGCATAAGTGTGAGGGGAGGTGGGTGTGTGTCAAATCTGGATTAGTCCAGCTCCGTACGTCTCGAGTGCAGGGGGCCCTCCTTGACTAAAACATGTCTGTTGTCAGAGTCGTGGAAGGTCGTTGGGGGGAACCTTCGACGGGCACATGATATTTCACGGAAAGTACAAATTTTATAGGGTGGAAGTTTGTTTTTTCATAATCTTCACGATACAAAAAATTGTCCGTTTTTACGTGTATGAAGTTTTAGAGTGTAAGGTTGTTCAAAGAATCCACTAAATTTTTTTTATCTCACGAATTTTTAGAAATAAAGAAAGTAAAATGTTTTTACAATTCCCTCGGTGGTAGTCTTTTTTCAGTTCTTTTAGATCCTTTACTTCTAGACCCATTTGTTTTTTTAGAATTGTAATTTATCTCAAAGAAGATGTACGGGAAACCGGATCCTAGTTTACCATAAATGAAATGTACCTTCGGACTATAACACTTCTCTAGTAAATATAGTGGAAACGACACAATTTTAATTGAGGCAAGTCGTGTTCTATCCTTCTGTCGTGTGTCGCGATCCTTATATAGAAATATTTTATGTAGTCGTATCCGAAACCAAACAAACAAACCAATTTCGATCTTTCATATAAAAGGAATGTTTACAAGGTTCAAAGTTCTATATAAAAGTTCTCTATACTTTGTACAGATCTCCTAAATGTTTTAAATTACGTCTCTCCCTAAAGACCCTCAGATGTTATTAGAAGTTTAACGTAGGGTATATAAATTTCTTATGAAAACTCAAGTAGAGGACAAAATAAATACGAATAAGAATTGGAAAGATATGAAATAGTCGTATCGGGATTAAGTACTGTGTCAGTGTACAACGGTAAGACTAGTTATTTTTTTGTTGTTTCGAGTCATTAGTTATTAGAGATACGATAGGATTGTGTACCAAAGTTTATGTCATGGAGGACGTTTCGTTTCTCAAAGGGTTATAACACTTCCGTAAAAGGAATAAGGTCTTTTCCTGACAACTCATTGTCCTCTCATTTTTTTATAGTAGTTTATCCTAGATGAGAATTAACGAATACCATTTTGATACGGTACTACGGATAACTCGTATTTAGTCCCAAATATTAACATATAAAAGTACTATTAATTTCATACTGTAATTAACTATTTGCATTCCATTTCTGTACTAAAGGAAATAGTGTACGGTTCACGTGACGAAATTAGTAATAAATAGGTTGTGGATTTTAGACGGTCTCCCCTTTAAATGACGTAATTAAAGTTAGTGTTCTGTAAAATTTCTTACAAGACTCGGTGTAAATTATGTAGTAAAGTTAAAGGGGACAAAAGAGTCTTATTAAGAAGAATTTAGTCTATAAGATCCTTTGTAATTTGACCTGGTTAATTCAGTAAAATATATTACAAGGGAGACCACAAACATTAAAAGTCTTATTAATGAGTAGAGAGAGAAATATAGAGACTTAGTTTTGATGAATCAACTTGACATAATCAGTCCCAAGAGGTCTCTTTGTTTTGTTTTTCCTACACGTATCTGTCTATCTGGGGAGATATCTGTCTTTTTTTTGGACACTGTTCATTAACCGATTGTGTCAACATCACAATCAGTGTTCTGGACTCCACTCGGTAGTTCGACGTCTGGAACCTCTCGACTACCACATCAAGATCAGACTCGGGTTTCTGGACTTTTGGTCCTCTTAGTTCCCATGTCGAGGTCCGGTCTTCCGGTCGTCTGAGTTCTACGTCCTTCTTGTAGGTTTCAAAGGTGGGAGTCAGACTCGGACTTCTTTTCCTTTTTGGGCGGAAGGTACAGTTCCCGTCAGTTCGTCCTGCTTAAAAGAGAATGAGTATGAGTACCCTCCTAACCGGTAAAAAAGATAAGTCCGGGAGTTGACTAAACTACGTCGGGTGGGTCTCATCCCTTCCGTCAGACAAAATGAGTCAGATACCTAAATTTACGATTGGATTCGGTTTTGTGGCAGTGTCTTGGTAGGTCTAAGTACGAACTGGTCTGTAGACCCGTGGGACCACCGGTATGTTTAATATACCAGTGGGTATGTTTAACTATATTTTAATTAGTAGTCTGGTTTGTTACTACGGGGTGCTTACGATGGAAAATAAGACAAGTCAAGTCAAGTCAGTGAGTCAGCACAGGCTGAGAAACGTTGGGGTACTTGGCGTCGTGTCTCAGGTGGGTTTGGGTACAGATAGCTCAGCCACTACGGTAGGTTAGTAGAGTAGGAGACAACAGGGGAAGAGGAGGACGGGAGTTAGAAAGGGTCGTAGTCCCAGAAAAGTTTACTCAGTCGAGAAGTGTAGTCCACCGGTTTATAACCTCAAAGTTGAAGTTGTAGTCAAGAAGGTTACTTGTGGGTCCTGACTAGAGGAAATCCTACCTGACCAACCTAGAGGAACGTCAGGTTCCCTGAGAGTTCTCAGAAGAGGTTGTGGTGTCAAGTTTTCGTAGTTAAGAAGCCGTGAGTCGAAAGAAATATCAGGTTGAGAGTGTAGGTATGTACTGGTAACCTTTTGGGTATCGGAACTGATCTGTCTGGAAACAACCGTTTCATTACAGAGACGAAAATTTATACGACAGATCCAACCAGTATTGAAAGGAAAGTTCCTCATTCGGAAAATTAAAGTACCGACGTCAGTGGTAGACGTCACTAGACCCTCGGGTCTTTTTGTCAGTCGATGACAAAGGTGACAAAGGGGTGGATAAACGGTACTTCACTACCCAGGTCTACGGTACTAGAATCAAAAGACTTACAACTCGAAGTTCGGTTGAAAAAGTGAGAGGAGAAAGTGAAAGTAGTTCTCCTAGAAATCAAGAAGAAGTGAAAGACGGTGTTCCCACCACAGTAAACGTATAGACTCTAATAACTATATAAAAGGGGGTTAAGAGGGTTTAAAACCTCAAAACCTCCTGACTTTACAAAGGTTTGTTGTCAATAAGATTTAATAAGTCTTTTTGGAAGGAAAGAGTATAAAAATTTCAAGGTATAATAAATACAATCGACGGAGAGTGTTATTTCATCACTATAGGAGTTCTATTTGATTTTCTTTCACAATTCGGATCTAAATTTATGGTTTGAAGTAAACCTTTGAACAGAGGTTCGAAGGTCCTATAGTAATTTCTATATTCTATTTCTGTAAAATATTTTTACATTTTACTTCTCATTCTTATGTACTCATTTAATTATGTTTACAGTGGCTTAGAATAGTAAATTGGTAAATCTCGGAATATTGTTGGAGTGTTACATATGCTTTTTTACTTGGTGTTTATAACTTGTAGGTAGTACTTATCAAGTATTTACCCACTTCGGTGTGTCAGTAAACTCGAAGTCCGAGTGATCCCCGACTTGGAGACAGTAGTGATACTAAGTACTAGACTGAAAAAATGTCAAAGTCTTTTCGTCGAAACAAACCAAGGGGGTACGACATTACACATATTACCTTACCTAAGTGTACTTAGACTACTCTTTCTTTGGGTAAATTTAGGATTTAGTAGTTGATAAATGTACATTCTATAGCAAACTGGGTTCTTGATCTCTGTAGAGCGATACCTTACCCAGAAACGACCCCCGACCCCCGACCCCCCCACCCATAAGTGAACTTTCGGTTCAACCGTTAACCGTCAACCGGACCACTCTTGTCTTCTCTCGTGTCTAATACGACAAGGAATCCCTTCGACTCGACTCACCACCTCGGGAGAGATGGAACCCCTGTATAAAAACACCTTTCTCGTCCTATTGAGTGTTATTAGTCTTGTGGACGGGAGACCCGTCGCGACCTCTTTTTGACGTCTAAAAAGAGAGACGTTCAGGGAACAGAAAAGATCTGACGTGTCCTTGAACAGATGTGAAGAATGGAGTAAGAGGAAATAAGACCGAATGCATTATCTGACAACAGACAAAGGATTATTATATTTCCCTCCGTGGAGTTACTGTGGTCACATTACTTCGTTCTTAAACCAGACCCCGAACTAAAGTGGGAGTCTCTTAATGGAGTTAATAAGTAAGGTTACTCTCCTATTCCTGTCGTTCATTTGGTCTTTATACACAGTGGCACATATTATAAGTATATGGAGAGGTGGTCTGATCCTACCTCCTCCGTCATCTGTAATTTTATTCCTTTTTCTGACCTACACAATTCCTTGATAATTGTCTAAAAAAATTCAGAATATATGTTTTTGTGGAATTCATTTTAGATGGAACCATTTCGATTTTATAAAGACCCACTTTTATAAATAAACATGGAACCTCTATGATGTATTTGAATGAGTTTATTGCAGTTAATTGGTCTTTATAATCTATTCGTTCGTTAATAGTCATTATATTTAGGTTACCTCTACTATAAAATATCGATATATTTCTTTAAAATATATTTACCCAATAAACGAATATGTAAGTTAAAACCGTTAATATTTAGTTAAGCTTAGTATTTCGGGTATTTCTAATAGTTTTTAATCCTACTTCGTTCTTTTTTCAATTCAATAGGGTTTTACGGTTTTAAAAAAGTTTTAAATAAAGGAAAAATATATAAACCGACATGGCCCAGAGTCAACGTCGGGAGTCCTAGAAACGACGTCGTATACCCTAGATTAAGGGAATGGTCCCTAGTTTGGGTCCGGCAGACGTTACCCTCGAGTCTCAGAATTGGTGACCTGGTGGTCCCTTCGGGGGTTTTACGGTTTAAAATTAACTGAATCTAATTTATAATTACAAAGTCAACAGGACCTTGACAGTTGCGTAAAAGAGGAGGTAGATATAATTACGTCCCGCAGTCATTATATGAGAAGTGGAGAGACCACAGGGGTGAGACGACAAATGGGCCGAAGTATAGAGGGTCGGGTGACGACAGTAGTGGGGACGCATAAGTGGGGACCGGGAAGAGGGAGTTGTCATCCTAGTGAACTAATGTGGGTTTGGAGAGAGAGGGGTTCATCGACTTAATCGAGTTCTTTTTGAGTGTTTGTGTCATTGTTCCGTGTACAATATAGGCACAGGGTTTTCGAGTTTTCCGTGAGTCGTGCTAGACCACTGAGAGTCTCTATGGTTCTTTTAAACAGGACTCACTTTTCAGGGAAATCCCTTTGTTACCTTATTTGAGTTTCTGATTCTTCTGGACGACCACAGATCTAGTCTTAGTAAAGGGATAGTGACTAGTGAGTCATAAAAGTACCAAAATCCCGTTTTTTAATATAATTAAGTATTTATAAAATGAGTAACCACCCGTACTTATCGGAGAAGTGTCGAATAGTCACAGGTACCCCCAATGGACGAGCGGACGACTCTGAGGGTGAATAAGACCCAAATTGTCAAAGATGGAGAGGTCGTCGGGACAGGGTAGTAGTTTGTTGCCCTTAAGTTGTCACCCGAGGTAAGTACACCGTATTCCGTGTTTTCCTGAGGAGTCTTACGTGACACCGTATGACAATGAACCCCGCTCCTACGTAGGATAGTAGGGGAAAGTAAACCATACCGTGTTGGGTCGGAGACTTGTGGTCGTGGGTCTGACTGTCCTTTAATCCCCTTACTCTACGGGACTACAATGGTACTTTCCGTCCACTGTGTACGTCGAAGCGATGGTTAGTACTCTGTAGTGAACGGTGGGACTCCCTTTACTCTCTACTCAAGCCTTCAGAAAGTCGAGTATGCTGGTAAATATTGTCGTTTCTTTTGTGATGGTCTCGGAGGGTGGACTATACAGTAGGACTTTCTGTCTGTTTTATAGGTCCTTTTGGTAAAGGGTATTTAGGTCCTACACAGTCGACGGATTTCGGGGTACGTTCTGAAGTGTGTGTTCTGACTGTTTCCCCTGACCAGGATCGAGGACCGAGACCCGGGGACCAATAACTGTGCAACTATGTATTCTTGTTTTGTTAGGGTCTTTCTGGTAGACTTCCTTGGACCCGACGGAAGGTCGGTCCGAAGACTCATTAAGGAAGGGTAGAAGTAAAGATTAAGGATGGATGTGGATTCACAAGTGGGGGTCCGGGACACGTGAAGATAGAGGGTCACGATGACTGGACGGGTGTGACGTCTGGGGGACCCACTGAGGGTGGAGATTAGTGTGGGGTAGTGAACAAACGGGGGAAACCCCGTCCTCTATTGGTCCTGGCTTTTACGTTTAATAGTTAAACTTGGACGAATTTTGATCTGTCTCTCTGGTCTTCGAGTTAGACCCCCGTGAAGTTGTAAACTTCCTAGTCAAGATCTCTAGATTTTCATAATAAAAAAGGAGTCGAGAGAAGTTGTCCAGGAATACTAAAGTCCAATAGAAACAAAGAAGGGGACAGTGATAGTTCATCGATGTCTCCGAGGACGATTAAAAAAGTGAACGGTCGGTAGACTTTCTTTTCTCTTAATCTTTTTCCTGGTGACGAAGGTTCTTGACGACGACGACGACGACGATTCAGCGAAGTCAGTGCAGGCTGAGACACACTGGGGTATCTTCCGCAGTGCAGGCTGAGACACACTGGGGTATCTTCCGTTGGGTGGTCCGAGGTGCGAAGGTTCTTGTCTTCATGTCTTTTAATAATTAGACTTTATTTATTTGACACAAGTAAAGTTTTCACAAATGAAAGGGGATAGAAAAATCTTTCCTACATCGATCAAATATAAAGTAAACCTTTGGTTGACAAATATTCTTTTTGGTTCCTGACACTTTAAGAGAAACCCTTTCTTACATTTTCTGGTTAATTATTTATGTGTCTTGTTAGTCGTCATTGGTGAAAAAATTATATGGGTCAAAGGGACGGAGACCTTATGTAGTCATTGGGATCTTGTTACATGTATCACGATTCGAACATGACCCCCCCCTTTTTCCTCCTTCGTAGGTAAAGAAAACGGGAAAAAAGAGTAGATATTTTAGTCTTGAGGTACCGGAACACAGTATAATTTTATTTTTTGTTATCGTCGATAAATGTAAGATTTGAACACTCTCTTAAAGTGTTACATGCATAGACTACAGATTAAAAGTAGAGTTCAAAGGTTTACAACCCACATGTTGTGTTCCAAACCCTTATCTTTTCACAACGTCTCTAACGTTAACAAGAGTTGTATGGAGAAAAGAAACAAAAAGAAATTTTGGTCTAATGGTATAACAATACCCACCGTTACATTGACTCAAAAATTTTTAGATATTAAGGGTTTGAGGGAACATACTTCCTCTTATATTTCTAAACTTGTTTACAGTAACTGTCCGAAGACCTTTTACGACAAGTTTCCCAACTGTCGGAAGTAGAAAGAGGGAGGACGAGAGACCTTTCACCTGTACTACCGGTCTTGAGGTCGTCGATAGAACACTTACCTCCACTGGAACTTTTACCTTTCGGACCGGATTCTTCTTGCCTTGTTTTATTATCTTTGTCAACTCGGTGACTAAAACACACACACACACACACACACACACACACACACACACACTATCTTCAGGAACTGATGACTGGAATTCTAAAGAAAACGTATTCTTTTTTTTACTTGGAGATTTCAATGATCATAGAGTCCAGAGATACTGACCGTCGACTTTGATAGAGTTATGTCAATAATATTCAATAAACTGAGGAAAAATTTCTTTAAACAGAACGTTGTGACATGTAATAAACCGACTAACTCTGGTGGTGACCAAGTACGAGGCACTATAGTTGACTAAGGAGTCTTTACGGACCGTGTGATGAGTCAAGGGTGGTAGTAGACTGGAAGGTTGACTTGTTCTCAAGAGAAGGTTCAGAGAAGTCGAAAGGTGTTTGGAGGTAGGAGAAAACTTAAGTTTGTCTGTTAGAGTGGAAAATGAAATCCTCTTTTCTTTACATCTTTAGTAGCCTATTCCCGGTTGTGTCGAGGGAGGTACTTTAAGTATTTGGGGGAGAATGAAGACTCAGTCATACCCAATTCTCCGGTCTGAGACCTACGTCTTTCTGGTCCAACCTTGGGACAGGTGAGAGACTCTTTGGAACCCCTCTAAGGAATGGGACGGATTCGAAGTTGAGTAGATATTTTACCTTTGTTAACATAGACATGAAGTACTCGAAAACTTTCCTAATTTCCTCTATTTACAAAACGTACGACTACGGACCTTGGATCTTTCGTGACTTTGTTACAATCAAGGATGACATTAATTCAGATAGACAGTGTCAGTGGTATTCCATTTCTCGGACTATTTGACCTCCGTGTATTATTTGTAAACGACTTACTTGATAGGTAATTTTGTTTAAGGTAAATTTTAGATCCCCTTTAGGGACCTTTTATTTAACTCGGGCATAATGTCCATTTCAATATGTGTATACAGACACGTTAAATAGGTCTCCACGTGGTATTCGGTCGTCTCTGCTAGTGTAAAAGACTAAAAAAAACGGAAAAAGATCCACTGTCTGAACCATAACAATCCATCAATTTTATCCTCTGTCCTCAGGTCTTACCGCCACGGATTTTCTATTCCCTCCCTTTTCGGGCACTTTTATCTTGTTTCCTTCCAGGTTCCTGGTCTCACTCCTGCAGTCCATCTTGTTTGTGAGAACCGATCGGGTTAAATGTGTCCCGTCCGGGTCCCCCTCCTTTTTTGTATATTCTTCTCCTCGGTTTCCCGGTCCCCAGAGAGAGAGAGAGAGAGAGAGGTCCCGCGACCGTACGACGGGGTGAGAGAAGAGAAGCACAGAAACCCAACTGTACGGGAGTGCGGAGTTCCTACCTAAAAAGACGATAAAAGATTTATTTTATCTCGACATTGTTCTTCGACATTGTAACTAGACAGATTCTCGATATTGTGCCAGACAAGTTCTGGACTCTCGATATTGTACCAGACAGGTTCTGGGCTCTCGATATTGTGCCAGACAGGGTCTCGATACGGTGTGGCTCCCGAGATTACAGGTATCGGAGTTTAAAAACAAACCTCCTCTGTCTTGGCTCCTCTTTTATAAGCGGACTGTCATACTTCTACACGAACCGACTAGACTTGTCACTAGAACCCTGAAAGGACCGCTAGGTCACCAATTCTGAGACTCAGGGGTGACATGGGTGACGTCCCGAATACAAGTTAGTGACCAGTCCCTTGATTCTAGGGTACACGGATCACCACGCCAGTTTTTGTTTTACTATCCCGTAAATACACTTGTTCCAAGCGGAGAACAGTTTGTTTCGTTAAATTTTTCTCTTTTGTCCATAGAGCATAAACAGTCCGCTCACATGCGAGGAGCCAAGACACAGTAGTGTTGTTTCTACACCTTACTGCCTGTAATTTCAGGAGCCGCACAGTGTCGACAGCCCAGAACCTGTCTGGCACAATATCGAGAATCCGTTTAGTCACAATGTCGAGGCACAATGTCGAGATAAAATAAATATATTATCGTCCTTTTAGGTAGGAGTTCCGCACTCCCGTACAGCTGGGTTTCTGTGCTTCTCTTCTCGCGGGGTCGTGCGTCCTCTCTCTCAGTCTCTCTCTCTTGGGGGCGGCAAACCGAGGAGAAAAAGTACAGAAAAGGAGGGGGACCCAGACGGGACACATTTGACCCGATCGGTCCTCACAACAGACAAGATAGACTCCAGGAGTGAGGCCAGGAGCCTGGAAGGAAACAAGATAAAAGCGCCCGAAAAGAGAAGAAACAGAAAATCGGTGACGGTAAGTCCTGAGGACAAAGGAAAAGATTGATGGACTGTATAACTTGACTCTGTTGCGACTCTGTATAGTGTTTCGTTTACTACGGTCGAGTCTTCTCTTCGACATATTTTCAGTTATGTTGTCGTATTCTTCAAAGGGGAAGTTTTATATTCATTTACGATGATATTGACTGTAATAAAATTTTCTTTACCACTCTGAGAATGAAAAGATTGTCCAAACCCCTTGAACTCTTCCATTCATTTATTTAGGTGTCTTACGATACTCAAGTTCTTTGGTACGGTCTTTTTTTTTTTTTTTTCTTTGGTACGGTCTTCTTAAAAATTTAGTGGTAGGGTATGTGTTTTCGTTTCTACAATTTTTTTTTTTTTTTTTTCCGATTCATTTCTAGATGTGCTTGTGTCACTACGGAGTTCACTGTGTTTTACATTGTCATGGTTACTTTACCCAAATCCTGTCTAGTGGTTTCGGTGACGTTTCATGGGTTTGAATTGTAGTCAAACCAGTCCTTACTGTGAGGTCCTTTATTAATAAAACTTTTTCCTTCATACGTACCGGACACCCTTCATATTACGCTATAGGAAGAATATAGCGTTTCATCTCACTTACTTATATGTGACTCCAAAGTAAAAGACCCAGTAATCTCTCCCATTCCTTACTGTCTTGCAGGACCTACAGGATTTTGGTATCCTAATATCACTTTAGACAGACTCTTTAAAAGACTTGATATACTTATTTGTCGTACTTCCATCCTTAATACTTACTTATTTGACTGATTTTCATAATCTGTAAAATTATAACCTTGTTACTATTGTCCATAAGATTCTTCATTTGGCTATCTGAGGAATTGTATCCGCTGATTCCGTCGTAAAGTTTCCGTACGAGGGAAGGAGTTCCAGTCGTTTCAGTAATGGGGTGGTTCGTGAAGTCCTCCTCAGTGGGTCCCCCAAAACAAATTTTAAGAGTCACAATATGTCACAATGGTCAGGAGACTGTTATTGAAGTCAGAAAATGTGTATTGTTACAAGAGGTGGTGGATTCCTCTAACGATGAAATTAAAAAAAAGGAATAAGGTTTACCGGGTAATCACTTTATTTCCGGATAAGTTATGAACGTTCTTGGGGGTACCGAGGTTCGATTCGATAACGGATTTTAGTTTGAAAATTTTATTCGGACGACGAGAGTCAAGAGGAAATAAAGGAGTGTCCCAACTTCAAGTCAACTCTTTGGACTCAAACCGAAGCCGGAGAGGGCGAATGGTCGCGACTTCAGCGTACAGGAGTGGGACGAACAGACCAGGGTACAAAAGGTAGACGTTCTACCCTCCCAAACTAATTTACCAGAAACTTCAAGAAGGGTTTCTGTGACAGTTCGAGAAGATGCACTAAAATCTACAGGTAAACGTATAAACCAACCATCTGGAACTCCAATAGATGAAAGTCTGTATTCTTCCGTTAAGAAAATCCACACTTCAGAGAAGGACACAAGAGACTTATTGGCTGAAAGAAAAAAATTGTACCTTATAACTCAGTTTCGTGTAAAGTGAGCCAATGTAAAAAGGTAATCTTTATACGAACGGTAATTTTAGTATGTCGTGATTATAATAGTGTTTGGTATGGTGATTTCCTTTCTTTTTTTATTTAAGTACTTCCGTGTCAACCTATACTTGATAAATTAGGTTAGTACTACAAAGACATTTAGACAAATCTACCGAGCGGTAAATAAGCGAGTAAGTAAGTAAGTGAGTCGTAAAGAACTCACACATGGTACACAATCCACGACACGATTTAAAATATAAATATTATCAAAATATAAATCGTGTCGTGAATCTGTGTACCATGTGTAAGTTATTTTAAAAATTTTCGGAAGATTCCGTATCTATAGTGGGTTGAGTAATGTAATACAATTTCAGAGACTCGAAAGAACTGTAGTCTTCTGGGAGTGATATACGATTATAGGAGGTCCCCTCTTTCTTAACCAAATAGGGGAGTCTGAAGAATGGAATGTCTTGGAGTTGATAAGTACGGGTATGGACCTGAAGACAATATGTACAGAGAAAATACGGTACTAGGAAAGTCTTTAACAATTACTAAGACCAAGGTTACTTGTAAAGAAGTTATTTACGTACACCATTCCAATCGTACACAGTTCGTCGTACAACCCACAGTCTGTATGTGTCGCTTGTGGCGTCACCCCATTGGTACGACATCTGACTAGTGACTCGTCTACAACTACTTTTCACACATTCCACTCGTCTATGACTACTTTTCACACATTCCAGTCATTCTACACAGAGATACAAGAACCGGTAAGAGTAGTGATAATGATAAATAAATACACTGACAGGGCACCGAAACTCAAGAACTTTTTGTCATCCTTGAGTATTTATGAAAGAATTACTTTTGCAAGTAAATCTTTCAAGATTTAAAGACAAAGACTAGTGTTCCTATAACGATTGAGGTTTCTTCCACCGACGGTGGTCATTTCTTGTTCACTCGTAAGTAATAGTTTTGTAGAAATCTGTAAAGACACCTGTAGACGGAGTATCCACACCAACGGAGGATCATACGTAGGAGGGGAAGGGGAAAGGATTACCCGGTACTAAATCAAGTTGAGAGGGGGAGAGTTACACCGGGTATCAAGAGTCTCCTTCGGCTAGGATAGGGTCTAGGTTCCGACTCAGATCTGTTACATGAGAAAGGCACCAGTAGAGTTACTGGAACCACAACTACCAAGTCTTCGTTCGTATATGGATTCAGTTGGTCAGTCTGGCTTCCTTTACTAAAAATCAGATACCGGTCTCTTCATCAGGAAAGAAGGTGATATTAATCCCTGTTGACGACGTTACCGTGGGGTGAGGTCATGAGAACGGACCTTTTAGGGTACCTGCCTCCTTGGACCACCCGACGTCAGGTACCCCAACGCTTCTCAGTCTGTCCTGACCCGCTGAAGTGAAAGTGAAGAGTGAAAGTGCGTAACCTCTTCCTTTACCGTTGGGTGAGGTCACAAGAACGGACCTCTCAGGGTCCCAGCCCCCTCGGACCACCCGACGGCAGATACCCCAGTGTGTCTCAGCCTGTGCTGACTCCACTGAATCTTCGTCGTCGTCGACGGTCACCACCGTTAATAGAACATTGGTACCACCCTCGATCGAAATCTTTTTCCCACTGCACCTCTGGTCTCATCTAGACTCTATAATCTTTTTACTTCGGTCTTGACAGGTTGAAGACCGAAGGTCACACTAATATATAGACAAATAATAAATGTTGTAAAATTCACCTCAAAAAGTAACGGATATCAATTTTCATAGAACTATTTTAGGAGACCTTCGATAAACAACTTGAGGTGTAATACCCTTTTCTTTACACGAAAATCTTATGTTCTTACGTAAATTTAAATTTAAGACTGGTCTTCCCGTCTTATAGACGAGGTTCTGGGTCGATCTCTCACTTCTTAGGTACTACTAACGACATTTCAGGTTTGTTGTAAATGATAATTATTAAATATTCCAAAAAAAGGGAGAGAGTTTTAAACTATAAATTATGGGAACTACAAACGCAAATTTCAAAGAAAACACTTAACTTTTCCTGAAGGAGATTCAATTTTCGTTGTATTTCGTTATAAGTAACCTATTAAGTAAGTAAATATCTCCGTTTTTTAATTGTTATTTTTTGAGTTTCTACTTTTTGAAGATATTCTTAGTACCAGTATCTTAGTGTCCACCTTCATTTGGAATGTTCTCACAGATCTACTTACGGAAAGTTTGAAAAGGTGACTTTTGGTGTTCCCTTTACAAATACTCTTACCTATAGCACGGATTTCACCGGACAGTTTTCACACCTTATAGAAGCTATGAAAAATTAGAAATTTTTCGTTTCCCTAAAACATAAGATCCCGTCTTATAATAAGTGTATATCAGAAAGGGTTGGGGAATCACTCTAATTATCGGGTCGTTCTACCCGTGACAGAAACGAGACAGACATCCGACAGGAGTGACTGTGTGGTGACACATAGGGGTACCCGTCTACCATTCAAATGGGTCGGTAATGAGAGTACAGTGTGTAGTCTCTTGACTCGGGTTCTCTCCAATTTATTGAACTGGTTTCCAGAATGCTATAATGATCGTCTCGACTTTTGTCTGAGTTCGAGTGACATTGAAGGTTCCGGTTTACGAAGAAAACTAGAAACATTCTTTTATTCTTGTTTATATTTAATCTTCAAATCGTTTTCCACAGGACCTTAAGTACTCTGACGCCCAGTATACGACTTTACGCGTGGAGTCACTGAAACGTGAACGAGACGAAAAAGAGATCTTCTGAGAAGAGTGAGGGAGGCCCCGACCCACGGAGGGTCGTAGAGATAGAGTCGAGTATGGAACAACAATAACAAATCAACGATTCAGTACAGACTGAGAAAACACTGGGGTACCTGACATCAGGTGGTCCGAGGAGACAGGTACCCTAAAGGGTCCGTTCGTATGACTTCACCTACTGGTAAAGGAAGAGGTCCCCTACAACGGCTGGGTCCCTAGTTTGGGTACAGAAGACGTAACCGTCCACCTAAGAATTGGTGACTCGGTGGACCCTTCGGGGTCGACTCTACAGTGATAAAATGTTTTCTTCGGAAGGGACTGGTGGGATAGATTTCATCAGGAGGGTGGAGGTCGATACGAGATGGTATAGTTAGACTAAACCAAGAAAGTATCTTGTATAGTGTTATACTTTAATGCATACATAAACAAGGGAAAGACCAAGGGAGGGAGAACTTGTATTCGAGGTGTTTCTTGTCTGGAAAAGACATAACAATTGTGGTCTTAACCCTCAGACGTGTATCTTCTACAAACTCTTTATGAAAAATTAACATTTATTCATGCGATACGACAGGATAGAGAAAAAGGTTCGACGGTGAGAGGATGTTGTTGAAAGGAGGAAGCAGAAACCGAAAAGTTCATAATGGGTATAATTCCTGTTGGGTTTAGAATGAAGAAAGTCCTTCGGAGGGAACCTAGGTAAATGGGTTGATCGATCACTCATGTACCTCTTATCCTTTGAACAGAATAAGTACAAATATGTGGGTCTAGGATTGTATCCTCCTGGAAACTAAGATCGGGAAGGGAGGGTAGCGGACGAGTAAACGGAAAGAGTAGAGTCACGTAAAAAAAGACCAAGATCTTCTGGTACAGTTCCAATAGGATGTGTACTGATTGACATAAAATGTAATACGGTTAAGACAAGGACTTTGTGAAGTTACGCTTGAAATTAAGACAGTAAAGTAAACCTAGGGGGGGCGGTTGGGTACACAAGAAAAGGAGGACAGTAGGTCCAAGAGAAAAAATGGAGTTTCATAAGAAAGCAAACCCGAAAGACGTGACAATCACTCGAAACAAAGAAACATCAACTACTCCTACGGATTCAATAAATTTTATCGTACGATAAAGGACATTATTTAATATGAGTCTTCATGAGAGAAGAAGACTAGGAAGTCGAACTACGGAGAAGACGAATCGGACGTGACAATAAGACACCCCGGGTCTGAGTCTTCAAGGGGACGAAAGTAGGAACCTTCCTCCCCTCCAGATCAGTCTAAGTATATAACTGGTTTGTCCAATAAGTCTCTCGAGAATAGGGACAGAGACAGACCATCCCTTCTCCAGATTAGGACCTACATTTCGTTTCCCTCCAAACCACACAACCTAGAGAGGACCGAGGTTCTTAGATCGGATTAAATCGAGGTTACCTGGATGCACCCTATATGAGGGTTAAGAATAGTTTACTACTTAAAGTCTTCTTGACCTTTTCGGTGTTGGTGGTTACACATACGTTACTTTATAAAGGATTCTGCGTTACGTGAGAAGGAGGGCGGGGGAGATGCGACACAAAGTGAGACGACGAAAGATTTACCTAACGGAAGTGTGCCTATGACTTTCGTTGCCCTTGTCTTAAATTCGGAGAAGTGTCCTTTGCTTCATTTTCTTAATTTCGTTCTCTGGTTCTTGACTTGGAATGGTAGACGTTTTTAATTCCTGCCTCCTTCTCTCCCTCTCTCTTCGTCGTCAGGTTCTCGATTTACTGTCGGTACAGTACAGTGTCTCTACTGGACTCCGTCTCCCTTTCGACTTTATGACACTTCTGCACTGGTAGTCGCAGTCGCTAACGTAGTCCCTGTTTCTTACTTATCACGTACTGGCCCTCCAGGATTGCAGGAACCTGACAAGTCTCCCTATTACTTCTCCTAGTGAGACCGTCCATTAATTCGTTACTTATTTTGCTACTTCTTTCCTTTGGTCCCGTACGAACGACTCTTTCTAGCTGTCACTTTATGTCCTCTCTTTATCCCTCATCCACAGATAAAGTTACAACATCCTCTCTACAATTTTAGACACTCGTGATAAATTTAGAGATTCATTTTTATTAACCACACTAACGGGAAAAACGTAACCCCTTCTGATCGAGTCCAAATCTTTTGTATTCTCCTCGGTGCTCATGTGAGAGAAAATTTTATTTCCCAGTGTTCACCCTACTCCCCTTTCTTACGTTAAGGTCTTTAATCCTTAGACTCTTTTCGTCCATTTTGCATATATTCACTTTCGAGGTACTGAAAAACTTGTGTTGTAGGTTATTAAAGAGGGAATTAAGACGATTTATGGTACCTTAAACCCCTGGAGAGAAAAATCTTAAGACATCTTGACAATGTACCGAGGTTATGGTTGATGTCCAATAAGACATCCGAAGAACGGTTTAAGACTTCCGAAGAATATTGATTTATCTTGTGACTTGAACATACTGAACTACCGCTCTGTAATGGTATGAGTGACTCGTGTTTCTAATATTGTCTTCTTTTTCACTTTAAGGAAACTTGTCACAAATTTTACATACGTAAAAGATCCATTCCTTTTCAGTAATTTATGATGGAAAGTAGAGAGTGTGCGACTCTCGTAGTTTCTCGATACGAAAAGTTGGTGGTAGGTCGTTCTGATTCACTGTTGTGTTTCCTAGAACCGGTGGTCGTTTGAACCATTTCCGCAACCTTGGGTTCTTGGTCCTCATGACACGGAGAGTCGATACTAGATGTTGGGGTTTCTGTCGGGGTCCTTCTAGGGTGGGTAGGTCCTTGTCGTTTTCGTGTTTGATCGTCCGTTAGTGAGGTAATCAGATTGGTAGATAATCGGCGAAAATGAAGTACACAGTAAACTCTTTCCATCGTTTAACCTTTGAGTATGTGAGATTCTTGATTAAGGACGGGACCTTTTCTTAGGAGTTAGGTAGTTGACGAATTGATAAAATTGAAGATTTTTCCCTAAGTAAGTTCATTCGGTCTGTCTCTTTCTGGTTATAGTATGCTACGTATTTACACTTTAGAATTTTTTTTTTTTGTTGTTACTTTCATATATGTTTTGTCTTTATCTGGGTGTCTACGTCTTTTGTTTCAACACCAACGGTTTCACGTTTCACCCCCTATTTAATCCTCAAACCCTAATTGTATATGTGTGATGATATAAATTTTATCTATTGGTTGTTTCTCGATGATATATCGTGTCCCTTCATATGAACGATAAAACGTCATTGGTTATTCCCTTTTCTTGGACTTTTTTGTATATATACATATTGACTTAGTGAAACGACATATGGACTTTGATTGTGTTGTAACATTTAGTTTATATATAAAGTTATGATTTTTTTTTTTTGTCATTTTATTTTACTCTACGTGAGTATGTTCATTAAAAACTCCTGAGGATACAAAATCGAGATTCTCACCTCGTTTGTTTAGTGAAGCAATACACTCGTCTTCCTATTTCTAGTATATATGATTCTTTGTTATAGGTTCCATAATCCGAGTTCCCCGATTTTAGTCTCCCTCTCTTTTCTGAGTGTCCAATAGTTACACGAATTCACTGTCATTTGGGTGGATCCCTACTGCAATAAGAATATCCACCGTTGACGGAAAAAATTCTTAGAAAGGATATTGTAGAAAGTCGGAGATTAGATTAAAAAGAGGACCTACGACTCGAACAGTCGACTCGGATTGAAAGGTATCGTTTCATGGAAAGCTACTAGACTGGATTGGAAAAAGAATTCATGTCAGTTGTATTTACCTCCGACTGTGGTAAAAAGGTTCAGAATACAGTTATATTTTCGTACTGGTTCTCACATGGAGAAGGGTCTCCTTGACATCTCCTCAAACCCTAGTAGTTGTACAATTAAGAGGTCTCTTTAGATGTCATATTCTACTCGAGTGAACACGTATTAATTTGATTTTTATTTAAGACAGTATAATATACCTTTACTGACGACTGTAAAAGGGGTGTGTATTGAGATCAGACTCTTATTTTAGTCGGATCGTAAAACAACTACAACTTTAAGTAAATAGGATGATTTACGTATTGTAGTTGATAAATTGAGGAAGAAGATGTGTAAAATTGGTCCCACATGTAGAATCAAAGACGTATAAGTCAGGAAAATTGTCTTTAATTAAGTTTTCAATTATCCGGATGATACCGATCGACGATATTGTCCGAGACTCCTGGAGTATTCCTTTGTATTCCTTCTTCAAGAGACGGAAGTACCTTGAATGTACCTCGAATGTAAAATCACCTACCTATGTGTTTTCGTGGTAGATGCTTCTATCACGTCGTTACGAAAGTAGTGTCACTTTAGAAAGAAAGAATCGAAACCTTTATAGACTTATGACTTCACTCCAGTCAATCGTCGAAAATAACACGTGTCATAATTTGGTGTCGGATCTAGATTTAAAATCGTCTAAACACACTATCAGTCACCCGAAAAAGGGGGGATATCGTGCAACAGGAGGGAACGTATTCGATGGAAATTACCTCCAATAAAAAAGGGTCAGAATTGGAGTGGTTGGGAGGGGGGCGTCGTAATGAGTAAGAGGGTTTCACATGATTTATAAGAGAACGTTTGACGTACGAGTATACTCTCCTGGAACAAAACTTCCCATGAAAGAGCCGAAACTAGAACAGAAAATGTTCTAGAGGTTTCAGAGGAATTACACCGTATTTCACACTGGTGAAGAATAGAAAAGTCCAGTGAAGTATGTTGAGTGAAATCTCAGGTGTTATTGTGCGTACGAGGTACAATGGGGGTTTCGGGAACGAGTACGAAATACACGGTGGACCTTATCCGAAACCGGTGTAAGAAAGACCCCGTTTTGTGAAAAAGTAGGAACTTATGAATCAAGTCTGAGACAGAAGAGGTTCTTTGAAAGAGACTCGGAATATAGACCCGAGGGGTCCTCAGGAAATTCAAGAGACGCGACCGTGTCATGTGTTCTTTCTTGACATAATTGACTTGAACGGTGTGACATAATATTAACAGACCGTCGTCTAGATTTGCCTCTCTACTTCAGGACCAGTACAAACACTTGAATACAGAACGTGTCACGGGAGGTATACGGTCTATGATTTTCTGTATAAACGGGTTATTTGTGAAGTCACTTAAATTTTTGTGCGAAGTCATTTTAAGAAATTGTCCTTTTTATCGTTTACTGTTTTTGAATATTTTAATAGTTCTAGGGTTTGATTTCTTACAAAGAATTGGACCAGGGTTACAAAAGGAAGAAAAAGTTGTGTTCGACAGATAAATAATTCGAGACCCAAAATTGATCTATAATTTGTGTTCATTTGCGAACAAATTTGAACTTTTTAGGATGTCCCTAGCACCTTCAACTATCTCCTTTGTGTCATTCGTTGACTTGTTTATAGACAATACTCTAAATGGGAGACGGGTCCTCTGTGGTCCTTCTTGGAATAATCGTTTCTAGAAGGAAGTGGATACTCCATTACTTTTCCCTTAACGGTTTCGGGAGTTCCGTTCCTTGGCCACTGTAGTTGGAATAGGACTCGTTAGACTTAAATAGACGTTACGGTACAGGAGGTCTTCCCCGGACCTACTCTTTACCCTCAATCGGTGCAAAAGTAAGTACCAAAAAAGGGTGGGACTCGTCGACGGGAAGATTGTTTTTCTACTTGAACGTGAAACCAATGCCTCTAGGGGAAGTGTCCGTCCGAAATAAAAAAAAGAAAAACGGAGAAAGTCAACGATGAAAGAATAAAAACCCGGTCGATGGAAAAGTCATTTTAAGGATTCGGTTTATCCAAAACTTAAAGACAGACAACATGTTAATACATATTATTTCTTACAATATATTAAAAACAAGTCAGCGAGTTAACACAGGCTGAGAAACGTTGGGGTACCTGACGTCGTGTGGTCCGAAGGGACAGGAAGTAGTAGAGGACCTCAAACGACTTTGAGTACAGGTAACTCAACTACTGCGGTAGGTTGGTAGAGTAGGAGACAGCGGGGGAAGAGAAGGACGGGAGTTAGAAAAGGTCGTAGTCTCAGAAAAGGTTATATATTACTTCTTACGAAAACAGGACTAAAGGACCTTCCCTCGAAGGTTTGAGTCTTGATGGGTTCACTGTCCTCATAGAAACAATAAGTATCATCTAAGAGTCCGGTACGGACTTAAATACGATTACTTCGTTGAGATCCACCCGAGGATCAAAGCCCTACCTCCGGTCGTCACGATCTTTCTGGTAGGTACTCTAATGTTCCTACCCTGAATTTCGGGACACTATTTTTTGAACTGGAGACCCCTCCCTTCACCCCGATTCCTAATTTAAGTTAGCATGCCGGTTACTAAGTCGTTCGGTACGGATACCTTATTTTTCGGGTTATATTAGAGACCTGGATTCCAAGACCACTCTAAAGACCATCTACCTGTTTGACTACACAGACCTTCCGTGACAGGACTAGGATTCTTCTCTTGTGAACTTTCGAGGGAGACCTGGGACGAGACATTCAGAGAAGTAAACCGACCAAGACTAAACAAATCAAGTCAGCAAGTCAGGACAGGTTGAGAAACGCTGGGGTATCTGACGTCGTGTGATCCGGAGGGACAGGTAGTGGTGAGGGGGTCGAATGAGTTTGAGTATAGGTAGCTCAGCCACTATGGTAGGTTGGTAGAGTACGAGACAACAGGGGAAGAGGAGAAAGGAAGTTAGAAGGGGTCGTAGTCCCAGAAAAGGTTACTCAGTCGAGAAGTGTAGTCTACCGGTTTCATGACCTCGAAGTCGAAGGCGTAGTCAAGAAGGTCACTTATAAGTCCTAACTAAAGGAAATCCTGACTGACGAAGCTAGAGGAACGTCAGGTCCCCTGAGAGACTAAACATAGGAAATATTGTGTTGACATTGACATTTGTTATCACGAAAGGAGTCAAGACACCCAGTAAAATCACTTAGTAGTTTGGACTTCCCCAATATCCTTGGGGACTTAAATATCAGGCGACTAGTATTCAGTTCCACCGGGTCCCTTTGGGTCTTGAACGTTGACCGTAGACTTCACTTCCGTCGGAACGACCCTTGAGACGGGAACTGGACACCTTAGAGGTCCTCCATCACCACGATACTATGACAAGAGGATACCAGTGATGTGTTCGTGATATAACTAAGTCGTACTTAATTTTTTTTCAGTCCAGCTCTCAGTCCCCTCGGCCCACGTCCTAGTTTGGACAGTAAATTATCGAGACACGAGAACCTGTTCAGTGTATTGACGAGACTCACAGTTAAAAGAGGAAAGTAAGAGGAATCTTACTTTCCCGACCTGAGTCATCACCGAAGACGATAAAGGATAGAGAGTGACAACGGTAATCCGGAGTCAAACCTCCTCTTCTGTTCCTGACGAAAAAGTAGACCTACTAAAAGAGACGTCGGGGGATAATAATCGTTGTCAAGTGTTTATCCAAACTCCGGTAACAATAAACGACCAGTAAGTGTCCGAATAAAGACTTCATTGACATTTTTACTAAAGGGGTGTCAGGTTTTTCCTCCGTTTCATGTTACTATCCAATGTTGTCTTACGAGTCTCTTTCCTTGACGTGTCCAATTCTCTATATTCCTCACTTCTACCACTACTTACTCCACCCCTACTCGATTCGGTGACTCTCTACCATCCTGGTGCCCTGCCTACTGTCCTTTTCCTTATCCCCCTTTGACCTATCGTGGACTACGATGGTATTAAGGTTTTTCACGAACAACCAGTGTCTCTTCTATTACTTCTAGTCCACTATATTCTCTTTCCGAAACTTTACCACTCTTTAACGTCCCCTTGTTATAAACTTTGGTCTACAGCGTATGTCATCCACAATCTGTGTTCTCCAATAATTCGGGAACTTTACACTGATGAGACCTGAATCTACATGACCCTACACACTTTACTTCTGGTCTAAAGTTTCTAAATCATACTTAAAATTTTACCTTACGTATAGTAATTTTAAAAAGTATAACCGATAATTATGTACAATTTTACTATTAACCCCCTATATAATCTGATTTTATTTATTTTAATTATGAAAATTAACAAAATTACACCGATTTCCTTGTAGAAGGTACTGTAGACCCCTGATCGTAACATAAAGATAACCTTCGTGAATGTCTGTACAAATCTACACAGACTCCCCATATACTTCCTAAGATTCACAAATCATAGTTAAGGCTACTTAGACCTCTTTACTTTCTTTCGTGTTGGTAGTAATCTCTTCAGACGATTTCTTCGTTACAGAAGTACCCTTTCGGTTAAAAGTTATAGTCCTTCCTTCATTTCCCAATAAACTTTCTTTCCTACACTATCTTACATTGTATCCACAATGGACCACGGTTCCATTCCTAGTATAACGTTGTATATTTACATAGTGTAGTTGTGGGAAATGTGAAATGGGAATGTGTCACACACGTCCACACGAGTCGGCGAGTTAGTACGGGTTGAGACGCTAGGGTACCTGACATCGGACGGTCCGAGGAGACGGGTACCTTAAGAGGTCCATTCTTATGACCCCACCCAAAGGTAGGGTGAGACGTCCCCTAGAAGGGCTGGGTCCCTAACTAGGACTCAAAGGACGTAACGTCCATCTAAGAAATGTCAGACTCGGTGGTCCCTTCGGGGTCGGAATGTGTCACGACACAGTTAAGATAAAGTCAAATTTTTTTTTTTTTCTCTCTCTCTTTCTTTTCTTTTTATCCATATCAAGTGCCACAGTCCCCGTCTAACCATTTAATTTAGTGTTCTCTCCATTCCTGAAACTGTAAGTAGATGGGGGTCCGACTAAGGTTTCGACTGTCGTAAAGGGAATCAATTCGGGTTGAAGAAAAACCTTTCGTTCCACCTACTTATTCAGTAGGTTGATATTATGTCAGTTAATCGTTTGTAAATAATTCCTAAATTGTGTAGGATCCGAGATCTCTAGATTTTTATTCATTCAAGGACGGGTGTTTAACAAGAGTCAAATCATCCTATTTGTTCTTATATTTTTATCTATTTAAGGTTATACACGACACGAATCAACGAGTCAGTACAGGCTAAGAAA
The DNA here is from genome assembly GCA_006410555.1 of Capra ibex. Classification (NCBI taxonomy): domain Eukaryota; kingdom Metazoa; phylum Chordata; class Mammalia; order Artiodactyla; family Bovidae; genus Capra; species Capra ibex. The sequence goes on along the minus strand of SJYO01018757.1, from coordinate 34,952,082 downwards.
CACTGGGGTACCTGACATCGGGTGGTTCGAGGAGACAGGTACCCATAAGAGGTCCGTTATTATGACCTCCCCCAACGGTAAAGAAGGAGGTCCCCCAAAAGAGTTGGGTCCCTAACTTGGGTCCAGAGGACGTGACGTCCGTCTAAGAAATGGTAGACTCGGTGGTCACTTCAGGTTGAGGTTATGTTTAGCACCGTTTGTCTTATTAACACACATTTGATTCGGGACCCCAGTTTCGACTGTCACTCTATATGTGTCGAATTCCGGACACACGACAAAGGTAACCCAGTACACACCATCCTTCGCAGGTAAGTCGTGTCAAAGTTAAGATCGCTGTTTTCCCAGTACGAAAGAAAATGAATTTTTGTAATTTGGAAAACTAACCCCCTTTTTACAAAAAGGGTATGATGAAAATGTTTATATTTCCTTTTATTGACTATCAAATGTTTCCATGAGTTGACAAAGAGTAAATTTGATATTAATAGGAAGTAAGTTTTTTTAAAATTTTGTGGACGAATATAGGACGTTATAATAAAAATCTTCAGAAAGATATTTTGTTTTTTACGTGTGTTGACGATGGACGAAAGTGATAGCATTCTACGGTCTACCAATGTTTTCTCTTATAAAGAAAGTAAAAGGATTGAAAATTTTTTATTTTATGTCACACAAACCATGTCAATCAAAGATTTTCCACATTACGCTTTGTCGTTTTAGAGGAACCGAATTTGTTTAGTCGGGTACAACTGGAAAGACCAAGAAGAGTAACAGTTTCCATGGTGTCAGTTCCACGTCTATTGAAACTATTGTTGACCACACGTACACAAATAACCCACCCCACTCCCGCCGCGTGTATGTACACACAAACCCCGTTCTTGACTGGTAGAGACCCCGAGATTAGTGACACCAATCTTGTTCAGGTACTACCTCGTTTCCGTTACCCACAAGTCAAGTCAAGTCAAGTCAGCGAGTCAGCGCGGACTGAGAAACGCTAGGGTACTTAGCGCCGTGCGGTCCGGAGGGACAGGTAGTGGTTGAGGGTCTCAAGTGAGTTTGAGTGTAGGTAACTCAACCACTACGGTAGGTCGGTAGAGTAGGAGACAACAGGGGTAAGAGGAGGACGGGGGTTAGGGAGGGTCGTAGTCTCAGAAAAGGTTACTCAGTTGAGAAGCGTACTCCACCGGTTTCATGACCACAATCTTAGACTTATTTGACCTGGGTTTAGAATAGAGATACCGAATGATTTAAATCTTGGAACCCTTACACTTGTTGAAGAGTCTTAAAGTCAAAATAGTGGTTCTATTACCTCGAGTATACGAAGTGTGGGTCTCGTCACACTTTTAATTTACTTATTAGACGATGTGTCCTTCCGCGAGTCACAGTCAAGAGGTTGCGAAGAAAGGATGTTAGAGGCGACGGGGAAGCCTGGACCAGTACCGGTAGACGGAGGTTTTCTTACTGTTTTGACATAGTTAGTCGTCTCATCGATAAGTAGAGGATTTCCATAGTCACGTAGTCACTTTCGCCAGTTGGTGTAGGACACATAATTTTACTTTCTTGTACCAAGATTTTATTTTGACAATAATTAAAGATATTTTTAATTGACGAATTCCTAAAAGATCGTTTTAATTAGGTTCGATTAACTTATCAGGAACTTCTCGTCCTTTTAGTACTCCCGGTAGTGTCTGATAACTAAGTCAAAGATGCTTCAACTTTTCGTTTAATATCTTTCAACACTACTCTTAGAGGGATAGTCGTACTTATTTCCAAGTATTTGAAGTGAGTGACTTAAGGTTGTCAGATTTTAAGTTATCTTCTTGATACAGAATTTTATTGGGATTCTGCCACACAAAATAGTCTTTTTATTGGATGAAATTCAGTAGACATTTTTCTTTATTCTATATTTGAATAAAAAATAACTCGTTTCGAAAAGTGAAAAACTATCGTTTCAGAAAAAAAAAAAAATTAAACTCATTCATATTAAAGGTGTTTTTTCAAGGATCCCTTTTATTATTAGGTAAACCAATTTTATTTAGTGTTACGACTCGTGTCAGAGGTCACTAATCTTGTGAATTACTTACACGTCCTTTACCGTTCTTCTTTTTCGTTCATACGGAATTGTCGTACAATGTTCCGGTATGTAGTTAAGTACATTAAAAAAAAATTCAGTAAATCTCGTCCATCTATAAAAATTTGATTGATATACCCGCTCTTCCGAGTCTCTACCACTCACTAAACGGGTCCCAGTGTGACGGACTCACCTGGTCTTGAGTGTAGTTGACTAAATAAACGAGAGGAAATTTGTGAATCACAACCTTGGGGTACCTTCAATAAGTCAAAGGGTCCGGTGTGTCCTTAGGAGAGTTATTGTAAGAACTGCACACCAATAAACGAGAGATAAATTATCAAGGTTACTGAGTGAGAAAAGTATTCCAGTGACAACGGTAAAGACTTTCGAGAGAGATGGTCACTAGATTTAGCAGAGGGGTCAATAAAAATCGGAAACAGGGACTCGGTGTGTCGTATTTAGATTAGGGGGGAGGTGTTTCCCCCACAGGAGATCTTGAGAGACATATAGTTTTGATTTGTGGTGACCCCTGAAGGGACCACCGAGTCACCATTCTAAGACAAAGACTACGTTCTCCGTGTCCAAGTTAGGGACCAACCGCTTGATTCTAGGGTATACGACTCGTCGGTTTTTTGCTTTTTTTTTTCGATTTGTAAGGAAGGAGGGTAGACCAAAGTGGTACTTCACGACGATACCCACGGTAGTTCCATGTTACAGTCTTTTAGGGGCGAGTAAAGATGGAAGGGTAGAGGACGGTGGAAAGATAAAAGTAAAGGATTATGGGGACTCCACAAAGTTTACCTTAGTACGTATCTGACTGTTTACTTCGTTACATGTTAATTTTCCGTTGGTCATAGTTATTGATACGAGTAGGACTTAATAACTATAAGGACTTTATACACCGCGAGAACGTACTTCTAATAAATATTAAAGAGAGACAGTCGTAGTTGTCAATAGTATAGAGAAGTAGAAAGTGTAAGTTTCTCTCTTAGTAGGTTGGTGTATGTGTTATTCGTAAATAACTTATAGTTGATGTACAGTACAGGATACGGAACTAGACACTGTTCGTGATGGATGTCTTTTTAACCATGATTGGATTTTTTCCGATTATCATAATAATAATAGTATATTGAAAGTGACTCGGTAAATAACACATGATTCGTGTCAAAGTTCACTAAATGTAAATGTACGTAATTGAATGAATTAGGAGTGTTACTGGTCTTCATCCACGATACCACTAGTAGTAAAAAACTATTTCTTTGACTCAGGGTTTCTGTGTCCCCTTAAATGGGTTCTGGAGGTTCGTTCATCACCGACGGTGGTCCCGTACCCCATTCTTAAAGTTTCTTTCATTAAAGAGAAAGAAAAGGGTCAAAAAAAAAAAAGGAAAGAAAGTCAAAAAGACAATAAAGAGTCGACGGATTTTCACTTCAGTGAGTCAGTGTAGGCTGAGACGCCATAGCACCTGACTTCGGATGGTCCGAGGAGACAGGTACCCTAAAGGGTCCGTTCTTATGACCTCACCCAACGGTAAAGGAAGAGGTCCCCTAGAAGGGTTGGGTCCCTGACTTGGGTCCAAAGAACGTAACGTCTGTCTGCGAAATGGTAGACTCGGTGGTCCCTGATTCCTTCTTCACTTTAAGTCAGTACAGGCTGAGAAACACTGGGGTACCTGATAAGATAGGTACCTTAAACGGTCCGATCTTATGACCTCACCCATCGGAAAGGGAAGAGGTCCCCTAGAAGGGTTGGGTCCCTAACTTGGGTCCAGAGGGTGTAATATCCACATAAGAAATGGTTGACCCGGTGTACCTTTCGGGTGTTCCTTTCCTTACCCCGTCTCTTGTCTCTCAATCCCAAAAGTGTCGTTCTCCGGGTCGTACATGTTTCCGCGGTTCCACCCCTCCGACCACCGAAGGTCCTTGTTCATGGTCCGACTCCCTCTCCCTTCCCTCTCTTTATGACGGTTCCTTCTTGAAAGACTACCCTCCCAGAAACTCACTGTACTCCTTGGTGTTATATAAATCGTTGTATTGATTATAAGTGATTAACTAAGGGAGATAAATTCATGACATTCGTGATTTCCGTAGAAATAACAGATACGAAATAACAGATACATTACGATTTTCCATCGTAATGTTTATAAATCTTAAATTATAATAGATATCAGAAGAAAAGACACTTTAACGAAGTCAAGTATTATTTGCGTTTTCCTTTCTTTCCATCGTTCGTAGAGGGACTAATTTAAACATTTTCCCTTCGTCGTAATATTTTACGTAAATGTCTAATAGGGTGAACACTTTAAAGTAAACTATCTATAGTGGTAGAAGAATTAGAAACCTGACACTTTACAAATTTTCCAGAAAACCGAACACACAAAACCCAAAACTTAATTTTTCCTAGAAGTCACCAGGGAATTTTCACATCACATTGATTTTTAGACGCTTTAGTCACCTTCTTAAAGTAAGGCATATGTGTGTGTGTGTGTGTGTGTGTGTGTGTGTGTGTGTGTTAGTATATCGACGTTATAACCAGAAGTTCAAGGGAAACATGGTAGACTTCTTCTCTCGACCTAGGACTGATTACAGGAGCACACGTAATCAACGAGTCAGCACAAGTTGAGAAACACGGAGGTACCTGACATCGGGCGGTCCGAGGAGACAGGTATCCTAAGAGGTCCGTGCTTATGACGTCACCCAACGGTAAAGGAAGAGGTTATAGGAGTATCCGATTAGTAAAAAATTTTCAAGTGAAACTGAGTACAGTCGGCTATGACAATTTTTAGATAGTAGGGATTATAAAGGGACTATGGGACTCTACTAGTTATTAAGGTCGAGGATCCAAAAGTCCTCAATTGCAATGGAATGATGTCTAAGAAGACACGTCTGACGGTCACCGTCCCGGAAGACTACGGAAAGAGATACATCAACTATCTTTCCTGGAACTCTCCGAAAGCATGACACTTTGGTGCGTGTGAGAAATCGTCTCCGCTGAGTAAATGGGAAGGCCGAAAGCTAGACAATCTAGTTCTCCAATCTGTTACGTTAGAGATTCCAGGAGAGACGAGAGTACACGTTACTAACACACTTGACACCGGCTGAACCAAAGGAGGAACTATCTGCACCTCACACTGTCTCTCGAACTGGAGCTCCGATGGTAATTTTTCAGATAGAATCGGTACATTTTCCGATACAGGAAAATCCGTCCACACTGTATATCCGATCTTTAAGTGTGACTAGTTCACTAAGTAAATCAGTGTTCTGAAATGTAAAAATTACCCAGTAAAACAATTTCTCCCCGGTCAGATGGGTAACCTTCGTTACTTCTGTTTCCTCCCCATGTTGAGACTCGGAATCGTACGTCAGACTAAGACTAGATCTCGTGAGACTAGATACAGGACACACACCGCCCACCCTCTCTTTTCCAGAAGGATGAAGGAAGGGAGGTTCTTAAGAGTACCTCGGTAAGATAAATCTAAAGAGTGAGAAACGAGCGGGCAGAGAGAGGGAGATAAATGGTGGAACGGGTTCTTTTAAGATGTATTAGAGAGAAATAATAAATCTCGTTAAGTAAAGAGAGGTACGAGGAGAATATTGGGTCAAAATTTTTTACGTTTGGGTCACCTCTCGGAAAGGAATTTTTATTAGTGTTTCAGAATGTGTCACAGTGCCAAAATTTATCACTGTAAAATGGTAATGTCTATAGAAGTTTATACACGGGATTTACTACCTGTAGTTGAGATTTGTTTTCAATCGGATCCGACATAATATTATAGTACTGAAGGTTTTCCCTGTAGTGTTCACATAATGAGTAATATTAGAATATGTAATTATATTAATAAGGGTTTGAACTCGTACATAGGTTTAGTTGATTTTTCGAACCGTTTTGTATCTAAAGACCCGGAGTAGAGGTCCCAGAACCAAAACCTAGCAAACCTTTAAACGTAAAGTATGAACAAGACACGTAACGATTATGACAGGGAAATTTGTAGGGACGAAATTGTGTTCAAGAGTAGGGGAGGTGGACTCTTCTCGTCTTCACGTAGTCTCACGAAAATCCTTGTATTACCGATCTCGAAAGACGGTTCCCACATCCATCGTTTATGAAAGTGGACAGGGGAAAGTCGGGTGTATCTCACTACTTAGTACGATAAGGGTGTTTAAGATCAGATAAAGGAGATTCTAGATGACTCGCTCCCGACCACACCAGAGTGTAATTAGTAGGACAGGTCTGGGGACAGTAGTGTCATTCCTATACGAGTTCCGAATGTAATATTTACACTTTGACATCTTCTACTGCAAATAAAGGTAGGGGTATCAAAAGGGAATTAGTGCCACTAACAACGACTAATGAGGACTTACGACCACCCTCTCTTATACATTTCTTACTTTTAAAATTTCCTCTACTTTTGTCAACTATACCGTGTACTACGAAGTACACATATCACACATTTGGACTATTATTAAAAACATAAGAAAACTCGTCCACTGTCTACCCACTGAAGTCCGTATCTTTCCTAACTACGAGACTAAACTACCCGCGAGGGTGCTGTAGTAACTGTTCCGAAACACTTGTTCTTAGTGTTAGTTTTAACATCGATGACAAGTCGTAGTTGATGAGTCGTAGAAGAATGGCCACTCTAAAGAGGACTTTAGTCTACAAAGATGTCCTAAGGAATTTAAATGGTTGGATTAGTTATTGGTACATATTATGTCTTTGAGTGTGTTGTGTCACTGTCCGAGACATTCTTTGTAAACACCGACTTTAATTTCTTAGTGGAATTACCAAGTCACATCTTTCGCTTCGAAGAGGATATCATAGAGAAAGGACTGAGGAGACAGTACGTCCTGGAGTGACCAATATATTCTTACCGGTTATTTTGAGAAAAAATTTCACCCAAGTGGGGTCTCATAGTCTAGTGTAGTTCTATATGTTCGGGGAGAGTAGTGTCGTTTTTGTTTTTGTTTTTGTTTTTGGAATTTTGATTTTTAGTCTACGACACGAATAAAGGTTTACCCACGCATGATTCAGTGAAGTCAACACAGACTGAGACGTTGAGGTGTCTGATATCGGACGGTCCGAGGAGACGGGTACCCCAAAGAGGTCCGTTCTTATGACCTTACCCAACGGTACGGGAGGAGGTCCCCTAGAAGGGTCGGGTCCCTAGCTAACCGTCCACCCAAGAAATGATGATCGTGGTGGACCCTTCGAGGAATAAGGGTTCCGATCCCAAATTTCCAAATGTAATTTACACTAAAAAAAAAAAATATACCTCTTCAGAGTACAAAAATGAGAATGGTTGGACAAGAATCTCTGTGATCTTTAAGTCGACCGTACTCTTAATTTATCTAGAAAAAATAATTAAAATTTTATTGTCTACAAAGAAAAATCAGTGTCTATTTAAAAAGTACTCACTATCGAACTTTAGAGACAGACTAAATGACCCTTTTCTCCTCCTCCCCCGATTCCATCGTAGTACTCCACTAAAAAGTACTTTTGTCTTTTGGACCTACCGAGTCGACTACTTGTACCTCTCATCTAATTACAACTAATGAACCGTTGTGTGATTTTCTGACTAAATATCTTACGTACAAAGAGTCCATAATCTTCATAAAATTGTGAAATTTACCGGTAATATATAGGAAGACCCCCTCTCACTTGAAGATTTAGACAGGAATTTATTGTAAAGCAGTCAAGGAGACTGTAACCCAAACAACCTATAGACAAACAAGGAAGAAGAGAACAAGAAGAGATGAAACAAATCGAGTCACTAGACCCCGTACTGAGATGAATTCTTGAGCACTGTACCTTTGAATAAGTTGGTAGTTTAGAATAACCCATCTCTGACAGAATATTTGTCACAGTGTGTCTTCCTACGGGTTCTACCTGTACACTATCATGGACAGAATTTCCACTTATATCAAGTCTCCCCCTCTGTCTGTATACTGATCTACTCAATGACATTTTGATTACTTGTTTAGGGATATGACCTTTCCCATCCATTCCTCTCTAAGTGAAGGATCCCTATACTTCCACTGAAGTTTACCTCCGAAACCGACTCGACTCAAAGGTTCCTACATAATCGTTTACCTTCTTCTCTTTCCCTCTCTTTCCTTTTTGTAAGTATGTCCAAGACAGAAAGGAGGTCAAACGTATTTCCTGTTTAAGGATTGAAGGATTCTGTCTTTCAGTCTTGATATCCTAAAGTGAAATGTAAATGAAAGTGAAGGTAAAAATCGGTCACAATGTCTTACAGAGATTATTTACTGATTTCTACACAACGTCGATTTTCGTATTTGATCTTCGTGTATCGACTGGACTTTCCCTCTCTTCTCATTCTTCTTTTAATTACGACGGGGATGTCAAGTCGTAACAAACAGGAAAAAAAATTTGGCTTAATTAGACTAATTTGATCGAATTTGTAGTTTGTCGTTAACGAATGTAAACCAACTTTTACAAAATATACTCCCAAAACCGAGAAATTCTTGTAATATGATTCTGTATTAAAGTTCATGGGATATAGTATAAAATTTAATAATTAATATTTTTCGACAATCTTTTTTCATACATATAATTTGATCGACATGATCAATGTCCTCTTTTTTCCGAAGTCTGAAAGCCGTTTCTTCTTTCCTTTGGTTTTTCTGATCGTCTTAGTAGGACCCCGTTCTGAGTATTTCGGTAAAAGGAGGTCAAAATGAGACTTGATGATCCGACTCTACAGTTTACTCTCCGGATACATGTTAGTCGAGTCTTTCGCTGCGCTTACGTTTGGATACCGATTCTGTGTTGAATCTCTCGGGCTGTCGATTACCAGTGTCACTTGACTATTTTCAACTTCTGCTCACCCTTTACATAGGAAAAGAAAATTTTGAAAAAGACTTTCTTACAAACAGAACAATTTAAAGGCGATAGAATTACTGTTTAACATATAGAATAAGATTTGTAATCTGTCCTTTCACATAATTGTGATTGGTAGGAGTGAAGCTACTCGGCACCCAGGGCGGTTGGATCACAAAGTACGAAATGAGGCGTTTTTAACCGACATGTTTAGGTTCCGGTACTTTATTTGTCTGCAGTTCTCAAGGAGAAAGGAAATGTAAAAAGAAAGGATGACAAACAGAAAGAGATAAGTTTCAAGTAGTTTTGTAATAGTTTTGGAAAGACTGGGGCGAGTTTTGGTTTAAATTATAGGGATGACGTGATGTATCGAAATCTATGCTTCTTTTCCCTGAAAGTTTTGTCGGTTATCAAGAGTTTTGATTATAAAGGGTCATGAACTACCTTTTTTTAAAACTATATAATTGAAAGTATATGAAAGTTACTCTAACAGAATCTGGGAGTTTTTGTAAAAGGAAAGAAATCAGTTTCATCAAAAGAACTGAGTCTTTATTTTACAGATAGGTTAGAATTAAATAATGAACTAAAATTGTAAATATAGATACTTTTCAGTGTCGAAATTTTTTTGCGGACATTCTTAATTTCTAAAATTTTAATTTTTTTATTTTTTGATTTTTTTTTTTCCTTTTTGTTTTATTTTTGTTTTATAAAAGATCCGTTTTTTTTGTGGAAAAGATTGACACTTTAGTTAAATCAAGATTGGGTATAATTAGTTATTTATTATGTCTTTTCATATTTTATCTTTTCTTGTCTTATCTTTAATTATACGACGTACATCGGTCGCTTTTATGACCGAAGATCTCAAAAGTCAGTACACACACGTGTACATAGATATAGTTAGTACTCCATTGGACCGAGCACCGGGTTTAACTTTTTTGTTACAAGGTTCTGTACGACTACAGATTAACATAATGTAAATACTCCTTCTTGATGACATATCGCGTCCCTTGGTATGAGTCACTAGGCACCACTGGATTTACCTTTCCTTTAGATTTCTCCTTCCCTATATACATATGTATATAGACTAAGTGAAATGTCATCTTTGATTGTGTTATAACATTTCGTTGATATGAGGTATTTTTAAAAATTCATAAATTAAATTATGTATAAAATTATTAAATTATACATTAAATTATGTCTACTCGTATACCGGTAAATAAGATACAGAGTCTTTGTCACTCATCGCACATCGAACCGGTGACTCGAGTAGGACGTTCTACTTTCTTCTACGATGATTTCTTTGACAACTATTATACAACTTTAACTTTTGATTATTGTAACCGAGGATTTTCTTATGCAACGTTTATAGACTCATAGAGACCGAAAGTAAGTTAGTACCTTGGACGTAAATACTTCTTTTTAAATACGTCCGGGGTACTGTCTGGGTCCCTTCCTGTGATACTTGTTTTTTTTTCGGTATCAGTGACGACAGTACCTCGAATATTATTCGTTTATAATTCGTTCATTTGTGTGTTTATTCCATTTTCATATCGAAATTCCTGAAGGGACCATCAAGTCACCAATTTTTTTTTTTTAGACGGACGGTTACGTCCTCTGTACTCAAGCTTAGGACCCACCCCTTCTAGGAGACTTCTTCCTTTACCGTTGGGTGAGTCATAAAAACGGATCCTTTAGGGTACCTGTCTCCTCGGACTACCACATGTCAGGTACCTCAGCGTCTCAGTCTGTGTTGACTCACTGATTTGTTGTTATTGTTTTCGACAATTTACGATACTACACACCTTTTTCCCATTACGTATTCGGAGTGGAAGTATTTATATATTTAATTATATAATATTAACTCATTATAGTTAATAATTATAGTACTATATTTATTGTCATATTATAGAATACGATTAAATTATGATTAAAATGTCTACCGGTTATTCGTGTTCTTTTCTACGAGTTATAGTGATTAATAATTTCTTTACATTTAGTTTAGATGTCATTCCATAGTGGAGTGTGGTCAGTCTTACACATACACGAGTAAGTACAGACTGAGACGTTAGGGTACCTTACATCGGACGGTCCGAGGAGACGGGTACCCTAAAAGGGTCGTTCTTATGACCTTACACAACGGTAAAGGAGGAGATCCTCTAGAAGGGCTGGGTCCCTAGCTTGGACGTAGAGGACGAAAATGTCCACCTAAGAAATGGTAACTCGGTGGACCCTTCGGGGACAAGTCTTACCAATCGTAATTTTATAGATGTTTATTTACGATCTCTCCTACACCTCTTTTCCCTTGGGAGGATGTGACAACTACCCTTACGTTTAACCCCGTCGGTGATACCTTTTGTCATACCCTTAAGGAGTTCTTTGATTTTTATCTCAACGGCATACTAGGTTGTTAGGGTGAGAACCCGTGTATGGGTTTGTTCTGATATTAAGTTTTTCTATGTACGTGGGGATACAAGTATCGTCGCGATGAGTGTTGTCGGTTCTGTACCTTTGGTGGATTTACACGTGACTCTCTACGTACCTATTTTTTCTATACGATGTCTGTATGTCACCTTATGATGAGTTAAGATTTTTTCTTTTTGTTATATTACGGTAAACATCGTTGTATCTACGATGTATCTCTCTAATAGTATATTTCAGTCTCTTTCTGTTTATGGTATACTGTAGTGAGTATACCCCTTAGATTTCATACCGTGTTTACTTGGATAGATGTTTTGTCTTCCAAAGGGGCTACCGAGTCACCCATTTCTTAGACGTCCGTGTGTCTGAGTCTGGATCTCTTGTATAAACGGTTTCCCCTTGTCTCCACCGCTTACCTACTGGACTCTCAGACCCCAATCGTCTACAATCTATAATATTTATCTTACCTATTTGTTGTTTCGGAATGACATATAGTACTCTTTGATAATATAGGTTATAGGACCTTATTTGGTATTACCTTTTTTTTATATTTTTTCTTACGTATATACGCATTTTCACTCAGTGGACCGACATATCGTCTTTAATTGTGTAATATTTAGTTGATATGAAGTTATTTATTAAAATTTTATATTACTAAAAATATAATTGTTATAAATTCACCGTAATTGAAGTAACTCCTTTACCATAAGGTTGACTCTAAAACTCTCACTCGTCATTTGATGTAAGTCGGGACACGTCATTTTCGACCCCCTCCCTCTTCTTGTAAGGTCCGTCTCCTTTGTCGTCCGTGTTTCCAGGACACCGTCCTCTGTCGTCCCACGTAAAGGTCGTTGACTTGTCTACTGCTACACCGAACCGTCTTTGGTGTCACTCCTCATAGATACTGTATTCAACATCCACAGGTGTGTCCTTTAACACCAGTACAATTTCTAAAAGTAGAATTGTTCCCCTATAGTTGAAAGACAAAACTGTACTAATGAGACCGACGCTGTACTTACAACGTACCTATCATCGACACTACTTGTTCTTGCTTATACTCTTTTGGTCAGACCTCTAGACAGATATTATCGTTAGGGATGACATCAGGTATACCTTCTAAAACGACGGAATCGGATCTCACAACTCTGTCCACGAGAGTACCACTTCACTTCGAAAATCTCCTACTTTATTCGTCCACTGCCTCATCTGAACTTTCCCATTCAGTTTCCCTTCACGTCAGTCCTATGGATCCTCCTTAGAGAGCAAATCTCTGGACCCACCCGTCACCACTACACCTTCTCCTAAAATGTGACTCTGTACCTGTACGGGATCTGTGTTTCCCTCTACAAACCTACGCTCCAGACCAGAAGTCTCTTTTCCGTGTCCGACTCCCAAAACTGAAACCTTAGTTGTCGTATCACGTCCATTGACTGATATCTATCCCTGTGTCTGCTCTACTAAATCTTTTTTTTCGTACTTCACTCTTCTCTACTCTCCCTTTCCCTTCCTGTCTCTCCCTTTCTCTTCTCCTTTCTTCGTTACGCCGACTTGGAACTCCTACTCGTCGGCCCGTCTCGTCTGTCTTTCACCCTTCCTTTTGGTACGCCGTTTCAGTTTCCTTCCTCGTCAAGTTTCTCCCTCACCGACAGCCCACCTTTCGACAACTCTCTCAGTTATTCTACTCCTGACTTTCTCAGGAAATCTAGAGTCTGTGGCTCCCGTAGTCTCTAGAGTCACGAGTTCTTTCGTGACTAAAAGAGAAAATATTTACATCTCTCAAAGTTTCGAACTCTAATACTTACTTTTAGTGTATGTCATAATAAATAGTTACCGGATAATTATCCTGGGTTATTTACGTACTTGTTGCTAGAGGAAAATATTGTCTTCATATTCATTGTAGGGGTCTTAGCCAAGTAAAAAAAGACACTAATTAGTGTAGAAGAACGGGAAGTGATACCACTTGATCCTGAATTTTTGTTATCCTTACCGTCTATTTGTAAACGAAAGAGTAAAATTATCTTTCGTATTATAAAGTAGAGCCACCTCAAGTTTAAAGAGACTGAGTTATATCAGTTGTAGAAAGTACTGGTGTTAAGTTAGACTAAACTGTAGAGGAATTTCGGTAAGAAAGAGACGACGACCTACTCACTAAAGTATTTGACGTATGTACTAGGTCCGGGATCTTCTTTCTTTCCTTGTACTAAGACTACCCATTTGTAGACGGTAAAAATCAAGTCAAATAACACGTGGGAACGCTTCACTAAGGTCAAATACTCGTCTCAACGTACTCCTGAAAATATTTATAAGACATATCGAGGTGAGACGGTGTGTATCTTTAAATTTAAGGTTTCGACCAACTCGTATCGACGTTGGGTTTAGTCTTCTCCATTCTAATATGACCCCCTACGAGCGTTTCGTATCTTTCACATGGTGTAGAGGTTTCTTTAGTAGGTCGGCCGTTGTTTACCTTTTGCCGTAAAAAACTCTTACAGAAAATTAGATTTTTTTTTAGGTTGTATTAGTACATAAGTAACTAAACAAAACAGTTATAAATAGTTCACAGATGGTACACAACTTGTGATTTGGTGTCGCACTTGTTTATCTATACAAGGTACACTCGGTTCCGAGACTCCCTTTCTTGATCAGTCCCCAACCTTGCACCACTACCACAGTGACGTACGGTACAATATGTGAGTCCTGAATGTTGGCGTGACCCGGGACTCCTTCGAGGTATTTCTACTAGAGTAAGCTTGGAGTTTCAGTGAGAGACTTAACGCATTATTACAGGAATAAGGGTACAAATCTATTCTTTTCATTGTCTCTCCATCACACTCGGACTAACAGACCCCCGTATTTAGTATTCCGAGTGTTGTCAATCGGACTCTAGTTCTTTTGTTTAAGACGAGTCATCTTGTTCTCTCCTTCGTCCCAAAACCTTCACGGTAGTGATTTCGTGTCAGTACTAAAACAGTGATGGAATTACGAGCGTCCATATTCACCAAAGAATCCTTCTGAGGAAAGAGGGGCTCCTACTGTCTAATTTTTCCGTCATGATATAATCCCTCTTTCATTCTTCCTTTATCCTTCCGTTCTTTTTCTTATTTGTTTTCACTTATTGTGACCCACTAGGACATGGTTGATGATATACTGTCTGGTTTTTCTCTCTCAGAGTGTACGTTTGTGTGTGTAGGTGTGTGTTATGTGTGTGTATATGTATGTGTGTTTATGTGTACATGTATGTGTATATTTGTATGTGTGTTTGTATGTACATATGTGTCTTTGTATGTGTGTTTATGTGTAAACATTTTTGTATGTGTATTTATAAGTTTGTATATGTATCTATGTATGTATGTGTGTATATATATGTTCGTGTGCGGTGAAGGGTGGATCCTTCACTCCTAGGAGATCATTTTGAAATGTGAATTTTAGACCAGAGAACGAGTCATCTAAGAAGGGTACGGGTTAGACAATTTTTTATAACAGTTTTGGGTAGAGCAGACGTCGACAGTGTTGTGGAGAGCGAGTCTTAGGAGACGACTGAACTACGTACCCCAAGTGTAAAGAGAATGCCCTAAAAGTGTAGATAAGGAGTGTACCCGAAACGGAAATAGTGGAGAGGATGAAGTAAGTGGTACTAGAGGTGAAGACGGACCAGGTAGATTTAGGGGGGTCAGAGTAGAGAAGGTAGAGGATTAAGAAAGGAGAACTGTAGAGATGAGTGAAGGAAGACGGTTCTTGGTTAGGAGTCGAGAATAGACGGTGAGAGTGGTTCCTTTTTACCGACGCCAGAAGTCGACATAAACCCTTTTGTTTAAGTAAGGTTGGATTACCATGTCTCTTCGTTCGAAGTTTGAGAAAGTCTATGTGTTAAGACACCAGTCACTTTAAGGAGGGTCTTAGATTGATAAACCCTGATCTCATGATTCCCTTCCCACCTACTGATCCCGTATGTTCCCCTGACCTTGGGGTAAGAACGGAGTTGGGGTCGTCGAGAGGTCTACCGAAACCCCATGTCTCTAGTAGTTGGTCACGGTTTTCGTGTTAGATTAATAACCTTCGTAAAGTGTTCAGTTTAGTTTGTAAGTCTTGTGGATTTCACGAACTTCTCGTGAATCTTCGGACGAAAGTATTTCGTTAGTGTAGTTGGTAAGTAACACCTTTGTTTATAATTTTACGGATGGTACACGGTCCGTAACTAAAATCGTGAACCCGAGGTATGTACTTTTGTTTCTAGGGGACGGGAACTCCTCAATGTCAGATTGGTCCCCTCTGTATGTAAATCCTTGTGTATTAATTACACGTTTAATATAATAACTACTCTGTCACTATTCACTATACTCCCCACCCCCTTCCCGTGTGGTCCCTCTTTTCCTCTAACCCTCAAGGTCTGTCGTCCCGTTCTCTCTGTCCGTATAACGTCAATATTTCTCCCGGAGGAACTATTTCACGGTACGTTCGTTACGGGGACTCCTCCCTCCCCTCAATCGACCCATCTGTAGACTCCCTCTCTCACCGTTATTGACCGTAAATAACCATGGAAAATGACTTGGTGAACGTTATACGGTCCGTTAACGATTTAACCAAATGTGACGTGTGAGTATAATATATATTCTGATAGTCTCCGACCATCGTAATAATAAACGTACCTATGACACTAAACCTCTTCGTCTTAATGGACCTCCTGAACAATTTTTGTGTCTAACGACTTGGACTAGTGGTCTCAAAGGTTGACTTGTTTTGACCCCAAGTCGGACTCTTAAACGGGAAGATTGTTAGAGAGTAATTACGACAACCAAGGACGTCGCATGAAGTTTTTGGTGACTAAATTTCCTTACTCCATTAGAGACGTTCTGGACAAAGGTTTAGGGATACACACACACACACACACAATCAGTGAGTCCGTACAGGCTGAGAAACACTGGGATACCTAACATCGGGTGGTCCGAGGAGACAGGTAATAAGAGGTCCGTCATTATGATTTCATTCAACGGTAAGGGAAGAGGTCACCTACAAGGGTTAGGTCCCTAGTTTGGGTTCAGAGGACGTGACGTCCGTCTAAGAAATGGTAGACTCGATGGTCCCTTCGGGTATCATATATAAGATATAAATATTCATGTCAAAAAAAAAAATTTTTTCCTGGTTAACCATTATTTTATTTTTTTTTGAGACATTCTCGTTCTTATTATAGACTAAGTAACGTTATAAGAGTCGTGTGTCTTATAGACCGTGTATAGTTGATGAATTATTTGTTGAAAACTCACTTAGTTACGATAATACATACGATGTAAAACATTGAAAAAATGTCATTAAAATCCAAATGTCATCAAAACTTCTGTCCTATTTCTTAAGGGTATATGGGAAGTTCATCGAAGAGGATTACTATTGTAGAATTGTAAAGAGTTTTGATTCTTTAATTGTGACTATCTCATGATTATTGATTGGAAGGTAAAGTCTAAAATTGTCAAAAAGGAGATTACAAGAAAAGGTGAGGTCCTATTGTACACCGTAGATCAGTAATACAAACCAGACACTGTCAAAAAATCAGAAAGGAATAAAAAGTACTGGAACTGTGAAAGCTTTGTTTAATCAGTTTGTGTAACATCTTACAGGGAATTAGACTCTTAGAAGAAAAAGGGGGGTACTTATCTGACCCCAATACCTAAACCTCCTTTTTGTGCTGTCTTCATTTTACGAGAAGGGTAAAGTAGGATGGTCACTATGTCCTATAGTCATAGTTGTCCTGAAGGGTAACCGTTACAACTTGAACTAGTGAACCAATTCCACGACAGGCCGACCAAAGCGGTGACTTTTCAAGGATGAAAAAGAAAGGTATTAAAATCTTCCATTCAGTAATTCAGGTGTAAGTTTACTGTCTCTTGACTCGAGGTAGAGAACCTCCCTCCGTATACTTCCACAAACACCTGTATACATTTTTGGTGGTGTCATTGATTGTTCATGAACCCCACCAACTCTATCAAACTCTGATACATGTATAGGAGAAAGAGGAAATTAAAAGAGGGATTGATTAGTATAAAAAGAACGGAGCCAGGATCCTAATCGGTAGAGAGGAAACGAATTTGTTACCATAAGTCTTTGATTGACCAGTATCCGTACGAACAACGATGACCCTACAGTGTCGAAGATCGTTGAGAGTCACTTACTCGATACGCTATACAAGTGTATATGATTGGTACACAGGTGTGTACTGATAAATAAAGACGTAGATATACGTATATATAATTTCACTTGCACTCAGGGGTGACTGTAGAGGTCGGGAGTAGATAGTGGTGTCCCAACAAGATCGGAAGGAGACAACGACGAGAGAAGAGAGAGACTGTCACTCTTTGGACCATAGTACTCTACTTAACGTTGCACGGGGGTTTAAGGATACAACTCAAGGATTGGGGGTCGTAGAGTCTAACATTATTGGTGCAAACCTCTATCCTAGAAATTTCTCCATCGTTTTGATCTTGTTTCTGCAATCCCACCCGGGACTAGGTTATGTTGGACACAGGAAGATTCTTCTCTTTTAAATTTATGTCTATACGTGTCTTCCTTCTGTTACACTTCTGCGTCTCTCTTCTGTCAGTAGACGTTCGGTCACCCACTCTGGACTATGTATAGGAAAGGAGTACCGGGGACCTTCCTTTACTGAGGCGGTTGTCGAAGTAGAGTCAGAAGATCATTAATGTTAATTTAGTAGTTACAACTACATGATGATCCATCTCAGGTATGATAATTCTAAAGGAATCAAAATTGGACTACAGGGAAAAGACAAGGTCTTGAGATAGGTCAAATTGTGTGACGTGACTCAGTAGTAAAGACGAACTCGGTAGGAACCGACACTGTCAAAGGAACTACAAGAAATAAAAACTACTGGAACTGTCAAAATTCCTGAGGACCAGTCTAAACAACACCTTAAAGGGATTTAACCCTAGACAGACCACAAAAGAAGAGTACTAATCTGACCCCAAACCCTAAACCTCTCCCGAGTCCATTATTTCTTAGACGGACTCTATTTCCTCTGGATCCAAACCAGGGACCCAACCTTTCTAGGGGACCTCTTCCCTTACTGTGGCATGAGGTCATAAGACCGGACCTCTTAGGGGTACCTGTCTGCTCGAACCACCCGATATTAGGTACCCCAACGTTTCTCAGTCTATGTTGACTCCCTGATTGTGAAACCTTAAACCTCTTCCTTCTAGTCTCCTATATTTTACAGTAAAGTGGTGTAATATAGTTTCCACGTATGTTAATTGGACTGATTGGTGATAACTATAAATGAAACTAGTGTACCGACTCCATTACAAGAGTATTAGGAGGTGACATGTCAATGGGAAAACGTACGACGGGAGAAGGTATTACACAAGAAGCCTTCTTCAGGGAAAATCGTCCGATGTAAGTGCTCATCTCACGAAGTAAAGCAGAGGGACTCCCACCTTATAGAAACATTTAATGAAGCTTAAAGAGACATTCCTCGTAAATAGAGAACGAGAGGTAAATAAATAAGTGAGTAAATAAATATAATCACATGTGAGTACTTATAAATAAAGTATGAAACCTAATATTAGGTTGTGAAATAAGACAACGAGATTAGTATGGTCGAAACCCGTGATCCTCGAGAAAGTCAACCAAGGGTACAAGGAGACTTTATCAGGTAGTGACACTCAAACAATCAAATTGTCAAGGAATGAAAGTCCGTGATATTCTACTAGGTTCCAGTCTACCCCTTTTTTACCTTTGTCACTGTGAAATAAAAGAACCCGAGGTTTTAGTGGTACCTACCACTGACGACGGTACTTTAATTTTCTGTAAACGAGGAACCTTCTTTTCGATACTGTTTGGATCTGTCTTATAATTTTTCGTCTCTGTAGTGAAACGTCTGTTTCCAGGTATCTCAGTTTCGATACCAAAAAGGTCATCAATTCACTTTCAACTTGGTATTTTTTCCGACTCGTGGCTTCTTAACTACGAAAGTTTGGTACCACGACTTCTTCTGAAAACTCTCAAGGTAATTGACTTTCCTCTAGTTTGGTCAGTTAGGATTTCCTTCAGTTAAGACTTATAAGTAACCTTCCTGATTACGACTTCGACTTCGAGGTTATGAAACCGGTAGACTACGTTTCTCTACTGAGTGACCTTTTCTGGGACTGGGAGTCTTTCTAACTTCCGTCCCCCTCTTCCCCTGCTGTCTCCTACTCTACCAACCTACCGTAGTGGCTAAGTTACCTGTGCTTAAACTCGTTTGAGATCCCTCAATCACTTTCTGTCCCTTCGGACCTCACGACGTCAGGTACCACAGTGTTGCTCAACCTGTATTGACTCGTTGATTTGTTGTTGTTCTTCCAGTAATACATATAAAAGACTTTATCAGGATCTTAGTCAATAAAGAGGTAACTGAGACCTATAGAAAGTAATCTTTTACCATAATTCTTGGTTCTAGACCCCGAAGGGACTATAGAGTTACCAATTTTTTTTTTTTTTTTTTAGACGGACGGCTACGTCCTCTGTACCTAAGTTAGGGACTAAATCCTTCTAGAGTGTATGGAACCTCGTTGATTCGGGTACGTGGTGTTGATGACTCGGGACACGAGATCTCAGGTCCTCACCGTTGATGACTTCGGGTCCACGGAATCTGGGGTGCGAGACATTACTCTCTTCAGTGACGTTATTCTTCGGGTATCTGGCGTTGACCTGTCCTTGGGGACGAATGGTGTTGGTCTCTTTACGGGTGTGCCATTGTTTTTGGGTCGTGCCGGTTTTTTATTTATTTATTTATTGTAAAAAATTTTTCCTTTGGTTCTAAACCCACGATCCACACATGACGTAAAACTAGATTTTTAAGTAGTACTCATTAAAAGGGTACATTTATGTGTGAAATTTACTAGAAAAAGACTTTCCGTAGTATAAGGTGAAATACCTATTTAGTATTACATAATAGTAGATTAGTAGGTATAAACGTGATAAAGATATGTAAAACTATGACATTTGTTTTAACCCTATTTGGAAGACCATAGTTTTAGTCGTATGAGTCCTGATTAATAAAGAAATCCTATTTAAGGATCTTAATCTTTAATACCCAAACTCCGAAAACTCCGTATAACACTTCCTCCGAAGGTCTCAGACTAGACGTCTGTTACTGACGAGTAACCAGGTATGAGAGGTTGTGGTCCATAATTGTAGACAGTAATAAAAAACAGTGAAAGATAAATTACCTGTCTTGAAAGAAACATCAATATTTACTAAGGATAGGTCCTACTCGTTACAAAATTTGTAAACGGTAAACTTAAAGGAAAATTTGAAAAAAAAGACAAGTTCATGAAACGGGTGAAAAGACAACCTAACTAAAAATTTAACAATACATTGTCACGAACATATAATTTCTTTAATTGAGAAATGGACAATATATATATATACATATATAAATTGATAGAAAATGGTCGAACAGTAGACAGAAGATTAAACCGAATACCGGTTTAAAGAAAATTTGTTATTTAAAAGTACAAGACATAAGATATTAAATTCGTTTAAATATCTAAAAACTCCCCGGATTCGATGTAAATGTAAACACATTAAAACAAAACATTTTACGTAAAATGTAATGTTAAAACGAGTACCTGATTTTTACACAAACGAAAGTGTAGAAACGTAATATACTCGGTTACACTTTTTCTCGACTACTACATAATAACTAAGACTGTATCAGTACTTTCGTTTATAATACGAAGATAATTTTGAATATAAAATACTGTTCAAACAGTCCAAATTAAATACTGAGTACGTGTAAAGACCGAGTCATCGGTGTTTAATAGAGAAGAACTTAGAAATACTATATCATGTGAAAAACGGTCCCGTAAAAAGTTTATGGAACTATGTCAGATTTTTGTTGTTGTTTTTGTCCTTTTGTATGTGGTTTTTAACTATACAATTTTTCATGGTAAAATTTCTATTAAAAGTTATCTATATATATACATATATGTACATATCATGGATTAAGGTAGAGGAGAAGTAAAGAGTACTATCAAAGTATAAAAATATTTATATAAAAAGAGTAAAATTCTTTTACTATATTGTATCTATAAGAGATACAGTATGTCTTATATTTTAATGAAGAGATTAAAAGACCTATTTCCTTTATACGTGTGTGTGTGTGTTTACCTAGACTACTTGGTAGAAGAAGTATCATCGTAATCACTTTAAAGTTTACTCTTCTCTGTTTTACATACAGGGATCCCTAATCGATGTTACCATCCCACTCCTCCTTGACCGATTTTGACAGGACTAGTGCACGCACGGTACACCCTTCTAGACACCATACAAGTCCTTTACTTCCTTTCCGTCCGTCCTAGTCCGGTGTGTCCGGTCGACCAGAACAGTTCCTAACCGTAGGAATTGGAATCTCGTTTGCCTTCGTGCACATTCACTGAGCAAGTTTAAATAACAAAACGTTCTAGGAGACTTACTGTATCTCGTGCCTAACTTCCCGTCATCTTTAGGGACTTCGGGTCCCAACTCCGGGAAGTCACCAGGTCCGTTATATACTACCACCGCACTGAACGTCACCGATCCCCGACCCCACCCTTCCTCCTATTTATACTTCTCTGCCTCGACCTTGACCCGTCTCAACCTTATGTGTTAATGGGTCGTGAATCACTGACTGGTCTTTGCCTTACTTCCTCGACCCACCTACCATCTCGGAGTAGTCTGTCTTTTATCGTTCTGTCCTTCATACCATTCTTCTAGTCATAACACTGAAAATCGAAATGTCAGAGAGACTCTATGGGCTCTTCTACACAACAGTGATCTCTAGTCTTTGTTCCAGACTTGACTCTGCCATGTTACTCGTCCTACTTGTACATCTGGTAGTGTCTTATGTTCTGACACCTGTCTTGACGAATCCTTCTCATGTTTGGTCCCTATTCCCGTAATAAAACTGGGAGTCCTTTTACAGACTTCTATACAAACCAACAGTACTTACCCCCATGGATCACTTCTCTCCAGACGACGACGACGACGATTCAGCGAAGTCAGCACTGGCTGAGACACGTTGGGATCCTACGACGATCTGTAGGACGTTGCTTGCGTGTTCCGTCCGGAAGCGTTGTTACTCACGGTTTAGTTTTAGAGTCACCACAGGTCCGACTCTTTGGAACTGTATTTCACACTACTGTCCTCCCGAAATCCTTGAGGGGGACTTCTGGTACTACCCAGTCCTTATCTCTGACTCTTCCGTCGACGTCTTGGTCTTCCTTGAGGTCCCCACAGGCCACGGGACTTGTGGTGGTACGGTTATGACTTTTTGTTTGATAATATATATCACCACGTCTCAGAATAAGTATGTCTCTTATAAAAAATATTAGAGGGGATTTGATAAAAGTTTGGAAACGATATTAAGTTGTTCGGTGTTGTGTCCGTGTGCGTCTCTTTCTCTACCTTAAAACGGAGTGAAGAGTAATTAGGGTCGGAATCAGTTGAAGGATGTGAAAAGATAAAGAGTCCTATTAGTGATAAAGTCCCCACCTCCCCACTTCCTCCGTCCCTTAAACCCATCCTCTTTCTTTCCTACTTATGGAAATATACCCCTTTTTTTCCTTCGGACCAGGATGTCTATACTTCGTAAGGTTCACTGACGAATTCTCAGACAATGAACCTTAAGACATACGCGGAAGGGTGTTACAATACTCTTCATCAATTCAACCTCCTTTTTGGTGTTTTCGGACAAAACGGACACTATAGAAAACTATGACGACTGTCAGGTTCAACATCTTCTGGACTCGAACCCCCCAAATCCTCCAAACCCTTTTTACAGTCGACTGAAGGGGAAAGGGCCCTTATGGAAATTAGGGTCATAAAAAGTCGAGTAAACAAGTAGTCTCTAAAGAATTTGTGAACACATCCTGGACAGATCACAGGTGCGGGGAGTGACTTAATATTCGAAGTACTCTCAGGTGGGGTGTGGGTGAGATCGGTGACGATTCACGATTCTTTGATGGTAATGACGGACCGTAGGATTCCTATTATTAACTAATACCTCACTCACTACTTTTTACTGTAAATGGGATTACATAAAGTTTTCCTACTGAAAATTCGTCTTAATGACATGTTTGAAAAATCTTTTATCGGACTGTAGTACTTCTTACTACAAAGTTCCGTCTTTCCAGTGGGTATTCATCCGGTCAGGACGGACTCTTGGATGGGAACCCCAGTCGGAGTAAGTTTACCATATATATAAATATCAGTATCAAAAGAAGAAGGGCGAACCTATAATTTTGTACATAAAAACGGTATCGGTACTATTATCACTACGTTCGTATCCTCCTTTGTCAGATAAAAATTATTATTTTCCTTTAGAAGTCCTCACCACTGAAAAACTTTACATACCTTTGGATGATTGTCCTAATTACATAATAGCATTTGTTAAAATACGTTTCTTTGAAGGTGTGACCTGAAGTTTCCCCTTGCCTTAACTCTACCCTTTTCACCCAGTCCACCCCTCCTGAAAAGACTACTCCTTTTCCATCAGTCTCCCCTCGCAAAACGTCACTTGAGTTCGTATTCCGGAAACGTTACTCGAAAAGAATATCGATTTACTACGGTAAATCTGGTTTCGTACTATAATCTCTTACTTTCGTCGAACAGACGTCTTTTATCCGTCCTTCTTGACCCGTGGGGTCGAGAAACGGTAGTCCTTGACCCTTCCAAACAGTAGTTCTACAGTCAATTTCCTTAAACCCCCCTTAAAAAATCAATGAGTCAGTACAGACTGAGAAACGTACAGACTGGGGTACCTGATATCGGGTGTTCCGAGGAGACAGGTACCCTAAAGGGTCCGTTCTTATGACCTTACCCAACGGTAAGGAAAGAGGTCCCCTAGAAGGGTTGGATCCCTAGTTTGGGTGTAGAGGACGTGATCGTCCGTCTAAGAAATAGCGACTCGATGGTCCTTTCGAGTCGATTTCCTCTGTTGTCTAAATTTTTTTTTTTACGTTAATGTGTGAAATTACTCGGTCATTGACACATACTCAGACCCTGAAACCTTATAAATTTCCTGATTATGTTTTCAGGTATACTTTTGTTTTTACTCTTTTGTCATTTTGAGACTAATTTGTCATTTATTCCAAATCAGTTACCATGTGTTAAATAAGACCTCAAACGTAAAATAATTCACAACGAAACTTAAATTATGGTAAACCAAATATTGAACATTTATCATTAATCATACATATGACATATAAAATTATTAATGAGTGTGTGTATGTGTCCGTGTTCGTATTGTATTTCTTCACGAGGTAGGGTGAGGTGTTAGGTGTAGATCTCTGTAGAGAACACCAACTAGAACCCTCGGTATTCGTGATTACAGGGGTTGATCTTTATCTTGTTATTAATTTTTATTATTACTATTTCTCAATTGTCAATAACCCATGTGTGATATATAATGTTTGCAATATAGATGAAGTAGAGAAGGAGTGTTGTTTGGGTACTATCTCTGTCTATACTAGTGACCTGACTGAAATGTCTACTTCTTGTTCTATCATTCATCAATTCATTGAATGGTTCTAACATTCGAAGTCTCGATGTTAAATTTTATGTGTAAGAAGAATTTTAAGATTTTCCTTATTTTTGGTATGTTGTCCTTAAGTGTCTTGAAACCCCCTCGTGTGATTGGAAGGGTGAGGGGGAAGACTCAGAGATAAAGGTAAAGTGAGAGTTATGAGGAACAAGAATGGAAGACACAGATGTATGAAAAGATCTTATTGAAGTAGTAAAGGGACCGAAAACAAAATGGAACCTAAGCTCCCAAGGGTTGACATCTAGGTTGGGTCTGTCGGGAGGACATGTCTGTGTCGGTTCGTCTAATAGAGGTGCATCTATAGTAAGACGATTGAGTTCGATTTGTGTTGTTAGTGACTTGAGTCAAGGAGGTCGAGTGGGGGTTCAGAGGGAAAGAATTATACGACGAAGAACGGAGTCCGGTACTGGATAGGAGGAGAGTCACGGATTCTGACCTTGGACCCTCATTGGGACCTAAGGGGAGAAGACGGAGTATGGGATACATATGTATGCACAATCATTGAGTCAACACAGGTTGAGAAACACTGGGTCACCTGACATCGGGTGGTCCGAGGAGTCAGGTACCCTAAGAGGTCCGTTCTTCTGACCTCACCCAACGGGACGGGAGGAGGTCCCCTAGAAGGGCTGGGTCCCTAGTTTGGGTGTAGAAAACACAGAAGACGTAATCGTTCGTCTAAGAAATGGTGATCATGGTGGACCCTTTGGGAGAAAATGAGTAGCTAGATTAGACATTCACGGGTCTTTCGTCTCCTGTACACGAGGTATTACACTAGTCATACACATAGTCGAGGGATCCCGACGGTATTGTCTTACGGTGTCTAACCCACCGTATTTGTTGTCTTTCCATGAAAGAGTGTCAAGACCTTCAAGTTCTAGTTCGACCGCCGACACAAACAGACACACAAAAAAGACTGGAGAAAGAAACCGAACCTCGACCCACGGAAGAGGGACACAGGAGTGCACGAGAAAGGAGATACTGTACGAAGGATCTACAGAGACACACAGGTTTATTGGAGTAGAATATTCTTGTGGTCAGTTTGGCCCCATCCTGGGTGACCGTCCCGGAGTAAAATTGAATTAGTGAAGAAACTTCCCGGATAGAGATTTACGTTACTATATCACTCCATGTCTCCGAATCACGAAGTCGTATACTTACTCCACCCCTATGTTAAGTCGGGGATCGTAACAAGGTATTAGTTGAGTGTCGGTCATAACAAAGAGGATATCAGGATTGGTGATAGGGGTGAGGGTGTGATAACACTTCGTTTACGGGTCTGTGGTATAGGAAAGTACTCATTTATAAGAAAGTTGCAGAAACCTACTTCTATTGTATAAAAAGAGAGACCCTGTTTACTTTATTCAGGATAAACCGAGGGTCTATTAAGGAATTGGAGAAGAGTCCAAAACTCTTCGTTACTAGAAAATTAGTTTCTAAAAGAGGAAAACTTTTTAAAAAGGGAAATATTATTAGTAAATGTTTTTTTGAAACAATTTAGAAGTGATGTAATCTAACCAATAACAAGTAAGTGAGTCAGCACGGGTTGAGACGTTGTGGTACCTGACGTCGTGCGGTACCAAGGGACAGGAAGTGGTAGAGGGCCTCAAACGAGTTTGAGTACAGGTAATCCAGTCACTACGATGGGTTGGTAGAGTAGGAGACAACGGGGGAGAGGAGGACGGAAATTAGAAAGGGTCGTAGTCCCAGAAAAGGTAACTCAGGTGACAAACGTAGCCCACCGGTTACATAACCTTGAAGTTGAATTCGTAGTCAGGAAGGTCACTTATAAGTCCCAACTAAAGGAAATCGTAACTGACCAGATATAGGATTTCTACCTTCTCCTCCTGAGATGTTTACCAAAACCAAGTCCAAATTAAGATGAAGGACGAATCCGATGACTTTTTACTTGACACACACATACATAAACACACACAGAAATTTCATACTACGGAATTTATTTCGATTGTCTAAAAATTCCATGGAAAACTCTTAGGTTCCTTCGAGAGGTACGTAGTAGTCACTCTAGGTTCTTCGGTCCGATAAAAGAGAAGAGCAATACCGACGAGAAATCTCGTAGAGGTGAGAGGATTGTCGACAGTACCGTTGTAAGAGGAGATAGTCCTACTCTTTCGTCTCTCCGAGTAGGAGAATTACGTACTTACTTGGCCCCTTCTGAAGACTTATTGTCTAGAGGGGGCTCAAACCTACTGTGGGAACGTTTTGTGTCGAAGACGGTCCGGCAGACGAGAGTTTCACTGTGGAAGAGGTATGACCGTGTAGGTATTGTACTACTATTTTATTTCCCATCTACTTTCTCTACCTGAATTGGGAAGCAAACATTGAGCTGTACAAAACAAGAACTTATCGTTCAACATTTTACTGTTACTTATTGTACTCGTGACTTTTTTATGTACCTTCTGTGTCCTAAAAGTGTTGACTTTCTGTTATAACAGGAACGTTTACAAACACCCCTCATCTCCCTTATTTTCTTAACGATATAAGGTTTACATTTGATATATATATATGTTATGGTTTTCAAGATGAGTCGTCTTTGAGAACTTTGACCTCGTTTACCGGAACCCTTCTCAAGACGTTTACTTTTCACATTCATATGATTTTCACTAAAAAAATTTATTTTACATCGAAATCTTGTCAAAATCTGAATGTCTTTTTAACACGTCTATCATATCACTCAAGGATATTGGAGTCACAAAGACTATGATAATTGTTGGGGGTGTACCTAAACGATATTGACTACTGCTAACAACGACAAGTGACCGATTCAGTGTAGGTCGAGAAACGCTGGGGTACATGACGTCGTCCGTTCCGAAGAGACAGGAAGTGATGGAGGACCTCAAACAAGTTTAAGTATAGGTAACTCAGTCACTACGGTGGGTTGGTAGGGTAAGTGACAGTGGGGGAAGAGGAGGACGGGAGTCAGAAAGTTATAACTATGTAATGATCATTGACTACAAGTTCGACCAAAATCTTTTCCGTCTCCTTGGTCTCTAGTTTAACGGTTGTAGGCGACCTAGTAACTTTTTCGTTCTCTCAAGGTCTCTTTGTAGATAAAGACGACATAACTGATACGGTTTCGGAAACTGACACATCTAGTGTTATTTGACACCTTTTAAGACTTTCTCTACTCTTATGGTCTGGTGGACTGAACGGAGAAATCTTTGGACATACGTCCAGTCCTTCGTTGTCAATCTTGACCTGTTCCTCGTTGTCTGACCAAGGTTTATCCTTTTCCTCATACAATTTCGACATATAACAGTGGGACGATTAAATTGAATATACGTCTCATGTAGTACTCTTTCCGACCCGACCTTCTTCGTGTTCGACCTTAGTTCTGACGGTCCTCTTTATAGTTATTAGAGTCTATACGTCTACTATAGTGGGAATACCGTCTTTCACTTCTCCTTGATTTTTCGGAGAACTACTTTCACTTTCTCCTCTCACTTTGTCAACCGAGTTTCGAGTTGTAAGTCTTCTGATTCTAGTACTGTAGGTCAGGGTAGCGAAGTACCGTTTATTTACCCCTTTGTCACCTTTGTCACAGTCTGAAATAAAAACCCCCGAGGTTTTAGTCACGTCTACCACTGACGTCGGTCATTGATTTAAGGGATAAAATAGATTTAAAGGAAACAAAAATTTATCATAGGAAAAGATAAAGTCCTAAGGTACGTTCTATTGTGTAAAGCAAATCAACAGTACAAAGGAATCCAAGGAGAACCGAGCTTGTTAAAGAATTCTGAAAAGACCAAATAAATAAAAAATTTTTATGTATAAATAAATAAATAAAAACCGACGTAGCCCAGAATCGACGTCATCCGTTCTAGAAAGGCAATATCGCACATTCGAAGAAGGATCAACACCTTTCACCCGAGTCAACAGGACCTCGTACACCCTAGAATAAGGGACTAGTCCCTAACTTGAACGCAAGGGACGTAGCCTTCTACCTAAGAATTGGTGACCTGGGGTCCGTTCGGGGCTAAAGAGAACAAAACTTCTCATGAGTGAAAGCATACGACAGAAAGTCAAGTCTAAACAGACTACTAATCTGATCCAAACACCCCACACCCCTACTTTAGGTGTCTTCATTTTACGGTGAAAGTAATGTAAGATATTTCTCATATATAAATTATCGTTGTGCTGAATAAGGACTACGATAATTAGAACTAGTGGACCGACTTCATATAAACATTATATTGGTGATATTTCAATGGAAAAGTAGGAAAGGTATAATATGAAAAATCTTGTTTCAGTGAAGTGTGTCGGGAGTGAATTCCTCACCTCTCAATACGGGGTGGAAGAGTTCCCGTTTCATTGTTGTAGTTATAAACCTTAACACGTCTACTCTGTCAGAGAAGAGAGGGTAAATGAATAAAAAATGTATCGATACGGTGACAAACGAATACGTAGTTGGATGACTTTCTACAGAAACGACAAAACAACAAAGAAAAGATTATATATGTGAATTCTGAAACTTAAAAAGAAATTTATGACGAAAACAACGTAGGATATTTAAAACTGTTCAACATAAAGGTGAAAGTCAAACAACTTTTATAAAAATTTAAATACATCACTTAATAAGTTAGGTCCACAATAAATACTCGTAACAAATTAGAGGTTTATACAACCCTAAAAGTTTATAGATAATGACTAAGGATCAAATTAAGAGTAATATGTGAAGTATTCCAAAGATGTAAAGATTACGCAATTTTACACGAAATACCGAGTCTTACACTAGGTAAAACCACTTACGAGGTACGTTCGAACTCTTCTTATACCTAAGACAAGAACAACCTACCTCATGAGGTGTTAATCTAATTCAACTGACACTCACGATGAGCTCAGTTGATATCGGAATGATTAAAAACGGAGAAACTAGATAGTTGATAATTTTCTCCCAACGACTTCAGATGTCGATGTTATCACTTAATAGATAATATAAAGAGAAACGTCAGGGTAGTCAAAAACAGAGTACATAAACTACGAGACAATAATCCACGTGTCTACAAATTCTAACAAAACAGAGGGACCTCTTAATTGTGAAAATAGTAAGAACTTACAGAAAGAAATCGGGTATATTAAGAGAACCATGACTTCAGAAGAGACAGACTTTAATTCTATCATTAAGAAAGAAAACTAATCTCAATGTGTCATATAGAAAGAGGTAGGAAAATGAAATTGAACTCCGAAAGATAATTTTTACCCAAGGAACATCCGTTGTCTCTCATCGTAAATAAAAAATTTTAGATGAGACCGAAGACACCACCGAGTCAACCATTTCTTAGCCAGTCGTTACGTCCTCTGGGATCAAGCTAGGGACCCAGTCCTTCTCGGGGACCTCTTCCTTTACCGTTGGGTGAGGTCATAAGGACGGACCTCTCAGGGTACCTGTCTCTTCGGACCCCCCGATGTCAGGTGTCATAACGTTCTCAGTCTGTGCTAAATCGTCGATTTGGCGGTGGTGACTATTAGGTTGACCAACGATCTATTTAAATTTGGTGAGTATAAATAAAAAATATACCGACCTAGTTATAGATGATACAAATATTAACAAAAGATGCACAAAAGGAAAAAAAGGGGAATAAAGACGGAAGATAATAAAATTAACTCGTAGAATATACTATAAAATAGAAGAGTGACTCATATAGTTAATACGAAGAATTTTAGAAAAATCACCAACGGATCTTGAACGTTATACGTAAAGTCCGATTAGGTTTGGTGGAAGTTCGTTGTAACACGGTGAAGTACACATCACTAATATGAAATATTGTCTCATGTCAATGGGAGTCACAGGTGTTCCCTATTCAAGGTCCTGGAGATACGTTTTAGGTACGAGTTCAGGGAGTATATTTTACCACATCAAGTCAACCGGGAGGTACAGAAACCCACGACGTAGGTGTCTATGACTCTCGGTCGGTATAACGGTAAATTAGACAAGATAGAGAATCCTATAACACCAGTAAGTAAAGTAAATAGGCGTACGACATTAGTAGTTTATGTAGTAATGGTCATACGTAAATTTGTTTATTAAAAGAAAATCTTGTTGATCTTTTGTTTTTATAAAATAAAAATGGAAGTAAATGAAGAGGAGACTGTATAAAAGGATTTCGTTTAGGTTCAAAGATTTGAAAGAAAAGAAAAGAAGACTTCTTGAATAAAAGTACTTCTCGACCCGTAGACCATTATTTAAAGGAGTCAAAACAACGGACTCTTTCTGAAATAAATGGGAGATGAAAACTTCCAGTTAAAGAGACCTATATCTTAAATTTTGACTGAAAAAAAAGAAAGTTATGAAAATTTATAAAGTGAGGTGACCGTACCAAAGACTATTCTTCATGAGACATTAAGAATAAGAAGATTATCCATTCCAAGGGGGACTGAGTTGAGTGGGGATACTAAAGAAAGTTCCAAAAGAGAAACAAAGTCAAAGGATGTCAAACTTATAGTATATGGATTCATATATTTGAAAACCAAAACAAAAGTCAAAGAATATCAAAAAACCGGTGTTACTTGCCGTTCGCCCTAGAATCAAAGGATGGTCCCTAACTGGCGTACGGGGGACGATGCCTTCACGTCTCAGAAGTGGTGACTTGATGGTCCCTTCAGGGTATCTAAAAACCATAAATATAACGAACTACTAACAACCCGAGAAAAACTCCAATCCACAGACAGAAATTAAAATCTTTCAATATAACGGTAACAAGGTGAAAAAAAGGAGGAACACTTTAAGGTTAATGTGTTTTCAAAGTGAAAGTCTTTAACAGTAACTTACAAGACAAAACAAAACAAAGCAAAAAGTAATAGAAAAGGGAAACGGAAAGTCAAACTCTTCGAAGAAGACTAAATAGAGGTTTGAGTGACTCTGAAAGGGTCCGGTACAGGTCAGATGACTACTCGGGTAGTGTCCATAACGACTAAAGACACTGACGTAAAGACTAAAGACCGTAAAGGAGAACTAAGAAAGAATGTAAAAGTAAACAATTGTGTGTAAAGCGTGAACAGGACATACAATGGATGGAAAAGACGATCTCAGGAATTGCATGCTTAGTACCAATAAAATTTAAAGAACAGAGTAGTAAGGTTTGGGACGTAGTACGGACTCCGAGCAAGACTACGAAACGAACGAAAGAGACCTGACACAAAAGGGAACGGAAAATCGCATAAAACTTATAAGACAACTTTCGGTCCGTAGTATATACCTTATTGTCCTTGATTCCATTTGTCTTGAAGTCCCACTCCATAATATACTTCGACCGGTCCTCAACCCGAAACAAATAACAAACAACATCTATATCCACGGCCTTCGAAGTTTAAAGAGGACATAGGAACAAACAGAAAGGACAATAGAAACCCGAAAGGATTCTTCGTGCGGAACCCATGTCAGACGTAGGGTGTCGAGAAAGTCGACAGTAGACAACAATAATGTCCCCTTGGGACACCGACGTCATCATATCTTACCTTTCCCCTTCGTCAGATCTTAGAATACTAAGGTAGAGTCAGTAGACCATCCGAACACAACGACACGACACTGGAAATACTCACAAAGAATCTAAAAAGGAAGGACGGAATCCACTATCTCTTTTCGACCCCTCCCGGACTCAGTCTTTTACAGGAGAGGGATCCACCATATTCTGACGATTTCAGTGAAGGGGATCTCCCATCTGGAAATAATATCTCTTACAAGACTCTCATAAAGTGTCACCAATGAAAAGAGGAGGAGAACGGTCTTTTTCGTTTCATAGAAAGAACTGAGAAGTGGTACTCTGGGACTAATCCCAAAATCTCCGTTTTAGGTTCACACTCTAGGGGAGATTTTGACAACACGGGTCCTCAAAGAGTCACATTTCGACTTGATGTAAATCGAGGATATTAAGTCGTTTTGATGATAAATTCGTTAAGGAGGTGAAGGGACCACCGAATCTGCCATTTCGCAGACAGATGTTACACCCTCCGGACCCAAGCTCGGGACCCAGCCCTTCTAGGGGACCTCTTCCTTTACCGTTGGGTGAGGTCATGATAACGAACCTTTTAGGGTGCCTGTCTCCTCGGACCACCCGACGTCGGGTACCCCAGCGTGTCTCAGCCTTGCTGACTCGCTGAAGTGAAAGGTCAACTACCGAGGGTGGCGAAGTCGACGTCCGATGGTTTCGAATCGACACTGACAGCTACATGAACGACGAGGGTTAAAACGCCACCATAAACGGAACGTTGACGACTACCCCGATTCCTTTTTTAGTAACTGAAAGTCAAACAAGTACAAAACAAATAACATTCCTATCTTCGTTTCTGAAGGTTCGAGGAATACAACAGAAAAGTATAAATATAAAATTTAAAATAAAAATATCTCTTGTCTTCCATAGACTCTTGAGTTTTGTTCGAATCATATCATGGTCTCTGAAACTTTCTATTTTTAAGTAAGTAAGTTACTGTGAATAATTCGTAAATAATACTACGATCCGGTACACGACCTGTCGTCCCTATCTCACTACTTCTACTGTCGATACCAGGGACTGAAGTGTTTTGAATATAAGATCATTCTTTCTGTCTTTTTCCTATATGTGTACTTTTGACATTGGAGTCGGAAATTCTTCGATTAGTGTGACTGTTTTGTTTTTCATTATCCGTATGTCTAATATACAACCTCCTGTGACATTATTCCATCAAGTCGTTTCTTTTCCTTGACACACTCAACTTCGTAAGACCCCGAACTCGTCTTCTATCTTTTATGCATCGTAATTCCAAGACTTCTTCACAGTGAAACTATTTCCTGTGTCGATATTCTTTCTGAACCTCGTCATTACTCTTATAGTACAAGGTGACGTCGATTGTGTTATATTGTGTTATTGCACAAGGTGATGTCGAACCGACACCTTATCATCCTTTCTTGTCGTCTTTTTGACCGACTGTGGTCTGAGTCTTTACACAACAAGTTGTTCTTGGTACTCTTAGAACATAATTTTGTAATCTGTCACTCACCTTGTCCCTTTTTTTTTACGACAGATCGTAAGTATATCTGTGGCTCCAAGACGGTGACTTGTCAGTGTCTGGGAACCCGTTGTAGTGAACCGAGACTCATGTAGAAGTAGGAATCAAAAGTTTTTTTACAACTGAGTGACTCACGAGAAGGGTAAATTTATGGGACTCCAAGAGACACCCTTACAGAAGGTGTAGTTAGGTTTATCCCTCCTCAGGTCAGAGACCTATTCAGGTAGTTACGTCCTTCGAGTGATGAGAAACACCGTCGGTTGAGTTGTCTTGTTCGTAACCTGTCAATGTAGCTAGTTTACGAAAACGAGTATTATTCCACTTTAGACGGAAAGGTATTAGGTGAGACAAATTTCAAATTTTGAGACCTCGTCAACACAGGTTTTCTTGAAAAACGTTATTATTTTATAAGATATAGACGAGTTAAGTCATCGGTGACCCGTGAACCTTACACCGGTGATACTACCCTCTTGACTTAAAATAGAATAAAATGAACTTTATCGGTGTACACCGGTCGTCGATATCATAACCTAATGGATGGAATTTCGTAAGGTCTTATTCGAATATAGAAGGTGAACTGTCAAGGTGTTTATACATATTATCAAATAATAACCGAACAAAGGACTCAAAAGTAAGAGATTAGTGGGACTCCACGAGATTGGTAACAAGTGTACCGTATAGAACATCGGAGGTAAGAGAGAAGAAAAAAATTTAACCTCATATTAACGAAATGTTACGACACGATCAAAGACGACTCATGGTAGGGTACAAGAATGACTGTGTAAGATTAAGTGAGTGTGAGTCGATTCCAGATGTCTACCAAAGGTTTTTGGTACTTTGTGGTGGACTCAAATGTATATTTAGAGAATACATATGTTCACGTAAAAACTATCCTACCAAAGGATCGACGGAAGTCTAAGAATTTCTTTAGGGACTGGGGGAGTTGTCCCCGACCCCATCCTCTCCTTCTATTTATTCTTTTACCCTGTGTTACTACGATAATTTCCATCGAGTTTGTATAGTGTTCTGAGAACTCTCGAACTCTCCTTTGGTTTGGAGTCCTGGGGAGATCTCGGGTCAGGATGAAGATAAATTTATGGTGGATCTTCCAAAGTGTGTTTTCAACGAAGTTAAAGAAAGATTTTGTGTCGGGTAGAAAGAAGAAGATATTTGTACCATTGTACATTAAAAATATTTAGATACACAGTACATTTTGATACAATAAAAGTCCTCTTGATGTCAATTTTCATGAAAAAATTCTTTTCGTAAGAAATTGTGAGGGGAGGGGGACGGTGTGTGTGTGTGTGTGTTTTTTTTTTGTGTCTGTGGTAGATCGAGCAAGTCTTAGAACCTTATGAAAATTTTAAAGACTGACTACTCTGTTGAAAAATTTTTTCCTTTTGTGTGAAATTTTTGGAAGAAGGTCAGACAATTTCTGTAGACATTAAGGGAACTAAGTCTAGGACGACGGAGGTATATCTTCCAACATAAAACTTTTCTAAAGACTTAAGACTTACTTAAGTGGAATGATTTAGTTTCCTGGATATCAGACAGTTTCATTAGACTGGAGGTAACCAGATTTAGTTTTGTAGTGTCGATACGGTCACAAATAGGATAAAAACTTCTTGAGGTCCTTTCGATAAGACAATGGAATTTATCGTTAAGGTAAGGTTACGGTAAGTATTTTCTACTTTACATTATATTGTGATTTTATTGAAACATCCATCTATAACGAAGAATGGTTTTCATACATAGTTCATTTTCATGTAGTAGATAAACTTGTCGACATCAAAGAGAAATGATCGTAGGTTTAAATTAGGACCGAAATTTTAATATATTCCTCTGGGAAACCGTATAACTTATAATTTTCAGGTCAAAGGGATCTAAGGCCCGAAACCCCCTTATGAAAGAAAGAGGGAAGAGAAGTAAAGAAATAGAGAGAAAAATTTTACAATTTATTCGTTAACGTTACTAATATTATATTTTTAAGATTTACTTGTTCACTTTTTCTTTTAGGGTAGGACTGTAATAGATATTCCAATGATGAACAAAATAATCTAAAAAAAGGTAAAAGGGTCGAAAATAAGTTATTAGATTAGAACAGTTTATTTAACTTTATGTTAGAATGGTGTATATATTCCATGTAAATACCACTCTGGAGTAAGGACTAAGTAAGTTATTTATTGACTCGTAGATGATTCACGGTGGTCAAGATCCTTGTAATATACAAATGCAGATGTACCTTCCAACATTGTCGACTGATCTTATGTCTCGTTCTTTATACAGTTAAATAGAGGAACTTTAATCTAGAACGGCGTGTTTGAAATCTTGCAAATAAAAACAGAAAGATCAAGATTTCTTTCTTTAATGGTACTGTATACGCGTTTTCAGGGGGATCTAGTAGAACTCCCCGTCTTGGACCTCAGTCAGACTGGTGACCTCAGACCTCAACCGCGAATTCTTGAGACGACACTGACAGAAACTTGGGAGGTGAGTCTACAGACAAATTGATCGTTTCTGGTTTGTGTCT
This sequence comes from Capra ibex, assembly GCA_006410555.1. Lineage (NCBI taxonomy): Eukaryota > Metazoa > Chordata > Mammalia > Artiodactyla > Bovidae > Capra > Capra ibex. The sequence goes on along the minus strand of SJYO01018757.1, from coordinate 34,915,659 downwards.
CGGGAGAGTGGGGGATGTTGTGACGGAGGGACCTGGTGTCCGGGTACTGAGGGGTCAGTATAGTGATTTTACAAGTGATCGGGTAGTGAGACATGGTGAGAACTGGAGAGAAATAAGAGTTGGGTTTTCGATCTTTCTATGACAATAAGAAAAAAAAAAAAATTAAAGAGGTCATTTCTACCAAAGTGAGCTTTAGTCACCTCTTAACATTAATCCCCAAACGTTGGTACTTCTCAGTGTACGTTCAGAGGTGTGTCGTTCTTTTCCTCTCGTGAAAAAACAAACAAATGCCCCATAAAAATAAAATATTAAAAATGACCTCATATCAAAGAAATGTCACAATACAATGATTATCAAAGACGAACGGACTGATGGACGATTCAGTGAAATCAGTACAGGCTAAAAAACGCTGGGATACCTGACATCGGGAGGTCCGAGAAGACAGGTACCCTTAAGAGGTCCGTTCTTATGACCTCACCCGACGACACGGGAGGAGGTCCCTTAGAAGGGGTGGGTCCCTACCTTGGACACAGAGATACAGAGGTCGAACCCGTCCGTCTAAGAAATGGTGATCGCGGTGGACTCACTTTCGTAAGTCAGTACCGGTTGAGAAGCACTGAGGTACCTGTTATCGGGTGGTCTGAAGAGACAAGTACCTTAAGAAGTCCGTTCTTATACCTTCATCCAACGGTAAAGGAAGAGGTTCGTGGTGGACCCTTCGGTGATTAACAAAGATGACATGTCGTTCCACTTCGTCGATACGCATATGTACATAGGGGAGACAAAAACCTACGGGAAGGGTAAATCCATTGGTATCTCTTACCTCATCTCAAGGGAGGTCTTTCTATGTAAATTTTGAATCCAGTCCAATGAGAGGTTGTACGGAGTTTATGAAGTGTGAGTTTTTTTCTTTTTTTTTCGATTTTAGGACTGAGGCTGGGTGTTTCAACGGATTAAGGGAGTCTAGAAATGAGTTTACAGTGGAAAAGATGATACACTGGGTAAATTTAGAGTTAGGGAAGAGGATTGTGTGGACATAAACATAGAGGAAAAGAGGACACAATAAAAAGGAATTTTGAATGTTCATAGATTACATGTGACCTAAAATGCATTAAATAACTTAAACAACTGAATAAATAGATCTGGAAGGGGTAGATTTTACATTCGAAGTACTTCCGTCCCTAAACTTATATATCTCGGGAATGATCGTAAGTCATTTTTTAATCAAAAATTTAAATGACTTGTCCAAGTATGTGTCCTACCTCACTTTTCCGTTCATTTTTACTGGTATTAAAGTTGTAACAGATTTAAGTGTGGGAGTAAATTCGACCGTAATAAGAGACCTTAAAAAAAATTATCTTTATGTCGAAAAGAATATTTTGTTAGTTTTATGAGTATTTTTTTAGTTTTACTTCTGAATCGTCCCACAGACCGTGTACCATTCGTGAGTTGTTTACAAACGAGAATAATTAAAAATAATGTGTGAACAGAATCCTATTTAAGAACCTTCATGTTAACGATCAGTATTTCTTTCCGTATATATAATTCGTGGATTATTTTGAATTAGTAGCCCCCGAGAGTAAACGATATCGGAGAAGGTTCTGTACTCTTCCCAGTAGTTTTATATACGTGTACCGGTATACAAATGTATTTTAAACATTTATATTCTATGAACTTGACGTAGACAATACTGACGACAACGAAAGTTGAAAGGGTGAAAGGGAAAGTGGTTCAGCGGGGAATATGACTCACCGATAGAGCATCGGTGACCGTAAAAGTCTTAGGTTATTCCCGTTTGACTCAACCGTTAATATAAAGTCAAAACAAATGACCACAAATGTACACCTGAAACTCCAGTGGAGGTTTCTGACAATCACTGTCGATAAGGTTTGTTCTTTATCGCTCCTTATACGGATGACGAGTAGTAAGGTTGAGTAGGAGATCCCGGTTTCCAGTGTATAGTACTACTCTTACGAAGATCAGTTCGGATCTTCATATTCCTATTGTTCTCTTCCTTGTTCTAAACTTTCAATATCGCGGTCCTCGATTAGACATCTTTTAATAAAGTTAGTAGTCCGTAGATTTTAGTTTCGTTTTATAAGCTAAGGTAAAAGTCACGGATCCGATTTATCTTCGTTAAAAGACAACTCTTATATGAGTTATTACCACATAGTTAGTATTCATGTTTTTTGGGTATCGTCATAATGTTTGTCGTGCGTACACACGTACACTTGCAAGTGTAAGATACGTAGGATTGATAATTATTGTTCTGTAAAAGTACATGGTAAGATCTTCTGAATTAATAGAAAGGATACGGAACCATCTTTTATGTTTTGGTAACAGTAGACTTTTCTGTTAGTTTCTCATTTGTTGTATTATCTCTTTATTTAATAATATCTTCTTACAGTCCTTCGAGTAATGATTTTTACAATTATTTGTATTGTGTATTTAAGGTAGGTTCCCACTTTATGTCTCTGGTCAATCCTTCGATAAAGTCACCAGATCCTCTCTGTTCTACCTCCAAATCTAGTCCCGTGATCGTCCTCTCCTCCGTTCTTCAACGTTTATGGAAAACCCAAAATTATCAGTTGTCAGTATATACCACTACTTAAGACTCCGTCAGGTTCGTTTCGACAGTATTCGATTCAGATTCTTAGTCTGACTCAGTTCAAACGGTGAATCACTACTTAAAACACTACAAAACCATAAGTGGTTGAAATGTTTTTAATCAACACTAAAGAAAAAGCAATTTTGATTTACAAATGAAAGTATGGGTTACGACATAAGAATTGAAGTCTTAGGAAAAAAATTCCTGAGGAAGAGGGGAAAAGGGGTACATGTTCGGAGTCCGAGATGTTTCGGAGATAGACGGGGGCCAGTGTCTCATACATGTAACATTTAAAACTATGTCCGACTAGTTAAAGGGTGACCTTTCTAATATGGTTAACTGTGGGGTCCAAAGGAATTTTAACACAATTACAGTCGATAATAGTAAGAAAGATTTACACCGGTTAGACTCTCTACTTATAAATGCTAGAAACCAATACTCCCTACGACTTGAATAAATAAAGATAATTATATACGTATAAGGAGTAAACATTTAGAAAGGAATGTCCAACGGAATCCCAGATCGGGAAACGGTAAAAAGACAATCTTTTGAACAGAAACAGTGAACTGACCGTGTGTTTGTTAGTAATTCACAATTGATGACAATGAGACATACATAAATGTGGCAAATAGAGCGTATATAACTCAACCGGTTTTTCAAGTAAATCTGAAAGACATTGTAGTATACCCTTTTGGACTTTCTTGAACAACCGGTTAGGTTATGTATAGTAAATTTGTGAAATGAAGATTTACGGAACAAAGAGGTTGATCTATTATGTAATAATTATTCATCCTCTTCAAGAATTACCCTTCTGAATATTAATGTCATATAATGTTTAATATAAAAGATAAAGTATAGGGATTGGATCGTGGGTGGTTTTATCAAATTTACTCGTTATAAATTTGTGTTAGATTTGAGGAATATGGTGGTAGTGGTGAAGAAAATGTCAAATTTGTCGATTTAGGTAAGTTTTAGTTGTCCTCAGTTTATGTTTACGGAGTGACTTAGACAGTATGTAGACCGGTTCTTTTTTCTCTTACAAAGTAAAAGATCGAAAATTTGCTTGTAGACTTCTAAACACAGAAGTAATAAAGGTGGATGTGAACGAAAAGAACTTGAGAGGACATGGTGGAGGTATAAGAATCAAAAAGAGAAAACAGGTCAGGAATCTAAAAATTTTGAGTGTATGTATGTAAGTTCAAATACTTGGAACCCTCGATCATTTTTTAAACTTTTTGTTTAAGATACATGACTTGACTTATATTTACCATCGATTAAGACTGGGGTGACTTATATTTAACATCGATTAAAATTGTGTGAATATACTAACTTTCATGGTTAACTGTGACGAAAGAAAAAGTCTTTGTCTTCGTCCAACGATTAATGTTCCACATAGTTATCCGTCGAGGGTCTCTTTCTAAGGAGTTAAAACCACGTTAATACTTTTTTTGTTTTATATCTGTAATCTTAAGAATTCAGACGGTACAAGTTCTGACCCAGTTTAAAAGTAGTTCTATATAGTCGTTCGGATGTTTTAGATTTTAAAAGTCCCATTTTAATAAGATTCTCAAGACTTACAGGGAATTCAAGAGATTGTATAGAAATGTTAAAAAAATTTACATTTTATCCCTGAAGAGACCGTCAGGTCACCAATTCTGAGGTGTGAAGGTTACGTCTCGTGCTCCCAAGTTAGGTACCAGACCCTTGATTCTAGGGTGTACGACGCACCACACCGGTTTTTTATTTTTTTTTAATTTATTTATTTTATATTTTCCTTATGTCGTCTTTTCTTGTGTTCACCAATTCATATATCGAACTACTTAAAAGTGTTTTACTTAGGAAGTCGAGTAGTTAAGGGTCCAATACTTCGTCTCGTGATGACCTTCGATTCTTCGGGGATGACTCGAGTGATGTTCAGTGATATAGAGGGGTTTCAAGTGGAGATAAGACTGGAAATTGTGGTCTCTAATGAAAACGGATACAAACTTGTGTCACCCTTAATAGGTTATTTGTGTAAAAACATAGACCAAAGAAAAAAGAGTATTAATACAACGACGCACATTGTTATTATCGGGTTTGTAAGTTACAAAATTTTATTCAGTAATTACTTACGGAAGGAGTCAGTAATATCAATCAAGGTCTCAACCCCGAGAAGAAAATGTTTTCTCAAGGTAAAATCTGAATTAAGGTTTAGGTCTTTAATAGAGTCGTCCTCAATTATTTGTCTAAGTTAGGTTCCTCGCCCACCACAATCCTCCTAAAAAACTAGTCCATCTCATGTATGAGTGTGTATGTTCTTTCCTAGAAGAAAAATAAGGTGACTTTTTTCATTATTATTTCATGCCCGAAGGGACCACCGAGTCTCCCATTTCGCAGACGGACTTTACGTCCTCTGGACCCAAACTAGGGACCCAGTCCTTCTAGGGGACCTCTTCCTTTACCGTTGGGTAAGGTCATAAGATCGGACCTCTTAGGGTACCTGTCTCTTCGGACCATCTGATGTCAGGTACCCTAGTGTTTCTCAACCTGTGCTGACTCACTGAAGTGAAGTGAAGTATGAGATTTTATAAAATTTCAAACTGAATTTTCGTGAAGATGTCTTTATTTGATAAAATTAACGTCTAGTTTAGTTACGTCCATATAGTTTTAATACATGAAAACTAAACGGATAAGATCTGACATATTAGACTTTGACTAGGGAGAGAAGGGGTATTCGGAGACAGAAACCCGTTAGTACAGTTGTCGAGGTTTGACCAGAATTAAAAGGATTCCTCCGTTACGATGGCATATTCTATGACACAAGAACACGTGTGAAGTCGTAAAGGAAGTAGACAGAGTCTCGTCGACAAAAGATAAAAAGGGGAGTTTGAAATTTCTGATGATCTAATTTCGGTTTTTCTCTTCAGAGACGGAGTTTTCGTTTCTATTTTTCGTTTGTTTTTGTTGATTTCTTTTTTGTTTTTACGAACATTTTTTACGACGTAAAGGTGGTCGAACAAGTAAAAAGAGAACACGTTACTGTAAAAGTAAAAGAGAATGAACTAGACTGAAGATTGGTTCAAGTAAGAATTTAATGTCCGTCGATTCGGAAACTTTTAAAATAGACGTGGAAAGTCCTAGGTGCCCCTGTTTACCGTTTCACCACCTGGTACTGTGTCGGTGTCGGGCTCGACGTCTCCGGTCGGCCCGAGTCACGGAACCCGTCGTGCGGAGGCGGGAGACACGATCCAGTCCTCGAAATTTGGTAGACCCACCAGCGGGCCCCTATATACTAAACGATTTGGACGACCCTAGGGTACACACTGAGAAGGGTTCTTGATTTCTCTTTTATGTGACGAGAGGGATTTGTCGTTATTTAGAGTTTATAAAACTAAGGGTACTGGGGCGGACTCCTAAGTGTGTTGTAGGGGGTTTGGTATTTCGGAGAGAAGATAATTTTTATTTTTCTCGTTTTGTTTTATTACTGAACAGTAGAACGTCCATGGTAGTGGTGACCCGTTAAGACCTTAATAAAAACGAAACACACACACACACACTTAAGTATGTAAATCCCTTCCACCTTTCTATGAGTTACTCACCTGAGTCCTCATATTGTATCAAATGTACCGTTGTCGGGTGTGATCGGTTGTCATTTCCAGTCGATCTCGAGATGTCGAAGACAGAAGAGCTCGAGTAGGTTTGTAGAGCGTCACGGAGGTTTCCAAAGTTTAGAGTCAGAATTCTCCATGACGATAGTCGACTTGACATAGAGGGGTCTCCTATACCAGGACATGGATACTCACACTTACACTAGAATAAATGTTACACTGGACGTTTACACTGGATAAACCTTTATCCCACAAACGTTTACATTAGTTTAATTCCACTTCAGTAATCCCATTCGGGACTACCGAGTAAACCATTTCTTAGCGGATGTTCCGTCCTCTGGGTCGAAGTTAAGGACCCAACCCTTCTAGGGGACCTCTTCCATGTCCGATGGGTCAGGTCATAAGAACCCGAGGGGAACACCGAGTCAACCATTTCTTAGGCGGACGTTACGTCCTCTGGACCCAAACTAGGGACCCATCCCTTCTAAGGGACCTCTTCCCTTTCCGATAGGTGAGGTCATAAGACCGGATCTCTTAAGGTACCTGACATGTCAGGTGCCCCAGCGTTTCTCAGCGTTTCTCAACCTGTACTGACTCGTTGAAAGTGAAGTGAAGTGAATTGGGTCATACTGTTCACAGGAATATTCTCCTTTTTTCGGGACACTTTTATCTCTGTGTCCTCTCTAGAGGTGCCCTATGTCTCCGTCCGTCGTCATTCGGGTCTTTCTGTTCCTAGCTTCGGGTTGTACCCTTCAATCCTGTTCCGTTTTTTCCTACGGTGGGTCGTAGAGTCTCCCTGTTGCCGGGAGAACCGAGAACTAAAACCTGAAAGTCAGGTGGAACTTGAGACTCCAATTTAAGTGCAACAAATTCGTGGATCGAATATCATGTGACAACACCGTCGAGTTGCCCGTCCGACTCACTATCAGTGGTAGATCATAGTAGGTGATCTAAACGAGTTAAGAGTCAAGAGAGACTACTCTACCTTATGATTTTTATCAAGTAGACAGACGAAATCTTTTTAATAGAACATGAACATAAACTTGCCCTCACTACTCGTAAGATATTTAAGTGGTGTGAAGTTAGTATTGATTGCATGTGCCCCATCAATGATCCGTCCAGGAGAAGAGTCTTAAGTATGCGTAGTGGAGGAGATACTTTGTTTTTATAACAAGAGGAATAATATATTTACTCCCTTGGGTCTGGTCTTCCTCAAGTGAACGGGTCCCGGTGTATTACTCTCTCGTCCTCTTGGTGCCAGACTCTTCGCACCGTCAGGTGAGGTCGTGTGAAGGACGGCCGTCCGTTATCGCAGAGACCGTGACTACTTCAAGACTGACAAGTCGAATAGGTCCGGTGACAAAGACGAACCATGGAAAGTAGAAGGAGGTAAGAAGGACGGTACGAGAGGTAATGGGACAAAACCCGAAACCGGTTTAGGGGTTGCTCCGTTACATTTTCTGGGTATGTGTCGTCTCGAGTTAAGAAGGAGTTTACACGACACAGGATGACAAAAGATCCCGTCTCTCCAATTCATAAAACTACATTTTCCGGAAGATAAGGTTAACTTAATATCATTTGTTTCGAGGATAAATACAGTTGGTTCGTGAATGTGTCTCTTCCACTGTTACAGTCGTGCAGAAGGAAAGTGTACGAATTACAAATATTATGAATTAGTCTTCAACCGGAACTGATCTCACCGAAAGGGTTTCTAGGTGTTCGGCGTTCACCAAGACAGGAGAGAGATTTAGGGGAATTGTCAATCCTGAAGAATACTACAAATAGTCTTTGGTGGGAGGTAATGTTAACAAACATAAGTACACAATGAAAGAAAAAACGTATTTAAGGAACTACGGTTTCGGTGTAAAATCCAGACAGAAAGGGTGTCGTTGGAAGAACCACAAAACGTATTTCGTCCGGGAGTTTTATGTAAACAACTCACTTATAGACCTATATATATATATTACCGGTATCAACATCCGATCACTAAACTGATATTATTATACGACTTAAGATCTGTATCTAACTAATAAGTCAAGTGACTTTTACTGTATTTCCTTAAAGGGGAGTTCTTAGTCAATGATAGATAATGTTTTGGACACTGAATCTAAATTCCAATTTTTCGTCTTTTCTTTTTACATCGAAACTACGTTCCAGGATTCTATTAGGTAGAAACCAATCTCCATTCTTCTATTTCTGAGATAAATTTTCCTATTTGCTTGTTTGTTTGTTTTTTTTTGATATTAAAAAGTTTCTATTTCCTTCGTGTATGAAGTTAACCATTTCTATAAGATTGTCGTATAAACGTCTTTCCTGAGACAAGACGGTGTGCTTCAGGAAAGGTAAACGGATCTACCACTCTACCGGATGAGTTTTTCTGCTATTGAAGGTTTATTCCTTCATTTCCCGGGTCTAAAGTCCAAAGGATTGAGAGTCAGAATCTTAAGCGTACAGACCCGATGTGACACAATAAGACCCCCATCCGTGAGGAAAATGGAAACCCTTTTGACCTAAGATCAATGTCGAGGTGATATATTATTATTTTCTCGATGGTAAGTAACTTTTAAATGTTTCATGTGAAAATACGATATAATAAATTGATCCTGTTATTAGGACACTGATAACTCCTTTATCCAGTTTCTACAATGAAATATCCACCGTTTCCAAGTAAATTCTCTACCGTCAAGATCCAGAGTTTAGGTGAAGGAAGATAGAGGTTTGAGATATAAGAAAAAGTCGAAGATGCACCATCGTTGTCCATTGACGGATGGACTGTCGGGAAGAGGTGGAGAAAGACTGAAACACACACTACCACTGTAGGGTTGATTTTCAAAAACCGGAGATTCTACTGTTGGTTACTAAGGGGGGAAATCACGAACAGACCTAGGAAGGCAACTCACACCCGACCTGGATGACTATGAAATTCATTCATCTTATCTCGTTTTCACTACAGTGAAGGTTTTAATCCATTTCTTTCCGGACCCCGAAGGTAATCCCCGGTGGGAGAGAGGAGGGAATAAGAGAGACTCACTTCGGTTGACGGTACAACACTGGACTGGACGCCTTTCCTGGAGTATCGTCCGTTGTCTCGTTGGGACTCGTTGTCGACCCCTTTTTGGCCCTGGTCGTCTAGTGTTGAGTAATCCCTGACTTAGGACGGTTGGTAGGTCCACTGAGTCATCCTCTCTTAGGAGGACGGTTACGTTCTCTGTGTCCAAACGAAGGACCCTCTAGGGGACCTCTTCCTTTCCCGTTGGGGTGTAGCCGTAAGAACCGACTTTTTAGGGTACCTGTCTCCTAGGACCACCGATGTCAGGTACCCCAGAGTCTCTCAACCTGTGTTGATTGATTTGTTGTTTGCTGTCATTGTTGGTGCACGCACTCGAGTCTCCATCGAAGAGGGGGTCAGCTCAGAAGTGCTTTACTTCGGTGTCGGGGTTTCCTACCGAAATTCTCTTATTCTGTTCTAGGACTGGGTGTCTTTGTTATTGTGTACAGACACTAAAGCCGAAAATTTTGTCCTATTAAAAGACACGTTACTGCCTATTGATTGTGGTAAAGAAACTTCGACCATGTATATCGTATCCGATATACTGGATACTGTACATCCTCTTCAGGTTCCTTACTCTGATGTCCATTTCGATGATAAAAGGACTATTTTTCCCTACTTGAGTCGTCAGTACTCAAAAACTGTGAACTGAAACAGGGAATCTTTAACCTCGGTAGTAGAACATTAGTACTCATGTTTTGGATGCACGATTCTTTCCATCTCTTCCTTCTCTCCCTTCTAGGTCCGGGGAATTCCGTAGTACCCCGGCAGTATGGTTGTGACCTTACGAAAGGAGAACTGTAAAACACCGTTTTCTTTTTCTTTGTAAGAAACTCACGACAAGAAATCTCACCTTACGTTAAGATTGATTAAATTAGTAAAAGTCGAAACCGACCTACAAGTTAAGAGAGATATTTTAACCTCCAATTACTGTCGGAGGGAAAGATGGGTCTGTCCACACAACTTCACGAAACAAGGTTTTTTTGTATTTTATTTTTGTTTCGCAATAACGATAAAAAAACTTTTTTTAGATTTTATAATAATTGTAAATTACAGTTCTGGTGCTTATTTTAATGACTGTTATTTGTCTATGCAAATTAATTAATTGAAAATCGTCATAAAAATCAAATGATAACAAAAACTTTTATTTAAACATCCATTAATAAAATCATTAACCTAGTATTTTTAAATAAATTGCATTGAGTTGTTATTTTGGTTATATTTCACAATTTCGGGAGGGTATACACTATATGTTAAAACTACTTCACCAAAGATGCAAAGGTTCTGTCAAGTGTTCTTTTAGTCTTTATATTCGGGTTATTTATCGGTTAATTTAAACTATGAATTATGTAGTGGTCGGTCATAGTAGTTACATTGACTATCGTATAACGCGTGTTTTACTACTTTGTCATAACGGGACCCGATGACGATAGGTCTCATATGAATTCCTACGATGGACCCTTCATAGGACCACAGAAACAAAAACGTGTTACCCCACAGATAAAGGTTTAGTCTGAGGTTTGTCCTTCGTAAAGAAGGGTGGTTCCCTCTAAATTTTGGGTGGAAGATAGAAGCGTCGTATGTCTTCTGTAGCTAATGTCGTTTCTTTTGTGTCTACCCCTACAAGTCCGATCTCAATGTCGTAATGTACTGGTGTCGGTCGTTAAACGTCTTGTTTGAGTACTCTTCGTTTCGGTGTGAATCTTTAAGTGTCTATTTAGTTCTGACGTGAATTCCTGACATAAAGTTCCGGTATTCGTTTCTCCTTCTTTTGTGTCAATATTACTCGGATGTCGTTTTTCGTCTGAAGAGTCGTCTACGTTTTCGTATCCTTTTTAAATCAAACCTGAGTTTAATAAAGATAGAGGGGTGAGAATAGTCCCGAGGAATGGATGACGATGACGATGACGACGATTCAGTGAAGTCAGTACAGACGGAGATACACTGGGGTCTCTACCGTCGGGTGGTCCGAGGCACAGGGACCCTAAGAGGTCCCTTCTGGTGACCTTACCCGATCCTGGTTACATTTTTTGGTAATACATCGTATATTTTACATAGTGTGAATTCTTGTACGTCTGTCGATATTTTGTCAGTATTATACATCACTCAAGTTGACAAGAGTTATTTAGGAGTTTAACACAAGTATTTCGTAGTCTTAATTTTACTACGATTGTCATGGATTGTAAATAACTCACGAATGACACACGGTTCAAAACAAGATTCACGAAATGTACCTGGTTAAGTAAATTAGGAGTGTAGAGATACTCAATTTACAAAATCATAGTAGGGGTTAAATACCTACTTCTTTGATTCAGTGAAAAGGTATTTGATCCTCCATGATAACAAAAAGGTTATCAGTACATACTTAAACTCTTGACCTGAAATTTCTTCCGAATTCATGACTTCCTAACTATGAAAACTTGGTGTACACCACGACCTCTTCTGAGAAGTCTCAGGGAACCTATCGTTCCTCTAGGTTGTTCAGTTAGGATTTCCTTTAATTGCGACTTATAAGTAACCTTCCTGATTACGACTTTCACTTCGAGGTTATGAAACCGGTAGACTATCCTTCTTGACTGAGCGACCTTTTCTGGGACTACGACCCTTTCTGACTACTACCACCCTCCTCTTCCTCCACTGTCTCTTATTCTACCGACCTATCGTAGTGGTCATGTTACCTGTACTCATACTCGTTTGAGCCTCTCTACCACTTCCTGTCCCTTCGGACCGTACGAGGTTAGGTGTCCCAGTGTTTCTCAGTCTGTGTTGAATCGTTGACTTGTTGTTGTTGTTCCTCCACTTTCTCGACACATTTATTAGAGTGAGATTTAACGTGATTTTTTTATGTAAGTTTAAAATAATAGATAACTGAGTCAAGTCAAGTCAGTGAGTCAGCACAGACTGAGAAACGCTGGGGTACTTAGCGTCGTACGGTCCGGAGGGACAGGTAGTGGTTGAGGGCCTCAAGTGAGTCTGAGTGCAGGTAGCTCAGTCACTACGGTAGGTCGGTAGAGTAGGAGAAAGCAGGGGAAAAGGAGGACGGGGGTTAGGGAGGGTCGTAGTCCCTCCCTAAAGGTTACTCAGTTGAGAAGGGTACCCCACCGGTTTCATGACCTCAAAGTCGAAATCGTAGTAAGGAAGGTTTCTTTAGGGTCCCGACTAACTGATCTAGTCTGAATTAGACCGATGATCTCAGTTCTCTGACAAGAGATGACACCCATTTGATTCATTCGTTGGGTAGAACATCATTATACTGATTATTCTGAATTCAAACCCATACGATTGGTACATAAGACCAATAGATTACGACCCTTTATTTTATAGAGTTTGGTGGGGTTTGAATCACCGAATTTTGATGTTGTTGGTAAAATAAAAACAAGTACTTAGGTGTCAGAACCGTCGTTCACGGAGCCAACGTGTATAGTTATAGTTGGTCCCCATCGACTTTCCGACTACCCCATCCTCCGACGTACGAGCTTAGTAGACTTTTCGGTGAGTGAGTCAGTCATCTAGTGACAGTAGTCTCTTGTGGAATTGAACCCGTCAGTTGGTTGTATGGATATGCAAAGGAATGAAGTCCTACCGACTTAAGGTTCTCATTCGTACGGTTTTCTTCTTTCACCTTCGGGTACCGTACAAATACTGAATCGAAGTCTTCAGTGTACCATAGTGAAGGTTGATGAACAGTTCCGTTAGTATTTAAGTCGAGTTCAAGTCTCGCTCTTCTGTGTCTGGGATGGTGAGCTACCTTTCCCACGGTTTCAGTATGACATTCTGGTCGACCACCGTCCTGTATATAACACCGTCGGTAGAAACCTTTTATAGTAGACAGTGTTGTTCCGTTAATGTCGAAAGGTTTTCGATTTGTCTGGATGTGTTATTTACTTAATTTATTCACTACAGTTGTTGTAGAATTAATTTATGGAGTGTTCAATAAAAATTTTATTTTAAAAGTGGCGAATTTAAAGGATGATATTTCGAGGTTCTGTAAAGGTAAATTTTGAAATCCCATACACTAGGTTAAAGTTGGAAGACCCTTGGATTAGACTCCAATTTAGTGAGAAGATTACCATTTTTCCTTTGTCCTGACCATAGTACTTTCTAATCTTAAAAAGATAGTGTAATTTGACCTGCTTACATATGACGGTGAGTCCAAAGTTTCTATTTTGCAGTAAAAGTTCATTGTGGATGATGGAGACTTTGTAAAGTAGGACGGGATTTTTTGTGGTATTTAGTTTTAGAGTCTAGTGAAATGGTTTTACCGTACGGTAAATTTCTAGGAAGTGACTCCTGTGTCTTTTGTTGAGGTTGTGATTAAGGACGCGGAGACGAGTTGCTAGTCGTCGTCAATGACTAAAGTAAGACTAATGTTCACGAGTCGGTAAAAGCACAGATTTTAAGTCCCAGTAGAAAAATTTACGCGACGAATGAAAAAGAGGAGTAGTAGCGAAACGGGAACTCTGTATGACAAGAGGTCGGACTCTACGGGAAGGGGGCAGACTGGAGTTAGAATATACAATGAATTGAGCTAACCTTTAGAACTAAAGACGTGAGGAAGACTTAGGTGTAGGTCTCAATGTGAATACAATTGTTTTAAGCCTAGACTTTTGCTATACCTCTGTATTCCTTTAAGGTTCTTCGAGTCTCTGTACGATATTTATGTCTCTCTGTATGTTCTCGAAAGGGATAAATCCCAGATGGTCCGTTTATTTCCCAAGTCGTTCCCATAAACTCGAAAGACCGAATTGTCTTATTTCGAATGGTCCCAGTCTTCTTCCACTTTATTTGACCTTATCTCGACTTGAGGACCGACAAAAGATGTTTTCTCACTCCTTATTCTTGGGTCTTCCATCGTAGAGTTCCACTCGTCCATCCTCTCCTCTCTGTATCCTGAATAACAGAGGAGAACGGTCTTATATTCAAGACACTTCTGTTCCCCTCAACAACCAAACAAGTGTCACTATGGAGGTCGTGGACTTTGTTGAGTTAGTCATAAACAACTTGCTTACTTACCATAACTATCTACCATCATTAAGACCTCTAAGTAAAGTGAATCTCTACCCTTAGGTTCAAAAAGGAGAGCTACCGACTGAAACGGGAAATCTGGAGACGGGTGAATAGTCGGATGAGTAAGAGGGGCGAGTGTCCAGAGTTGGTAACATCTACGATTGGAAGAGGACAGACCTCTTCTCTCGACCTCACGTCCCGACACAGAGGAGTAATGACTATAGACGGTTGTATCTTTTAGATAGGTCCACTTGAGTTATACAGCAGGAACACCAGGTCGATGTTCTTAGGGGTGGGGAAGACCTTTCCCCGAGATGGACCTCGTGTAATTCGACTGGAAGGTAAATGTGCCAACTCTCCGGTGTCTCATCTGGGTTGCGAATCATGAGTGCGAGAACTGCCGGGGTGGTTTTTACTCGTTCCTTCTCCAAAAGAGAAGTAAATTTCAGAAGAAAAATCTTCTGACGGGGAAAAGAGACGGTCAAAACTACGGTGGAGACGAAAGTCTTAACGCATATTCCGGTGTTCTACCCGAAAAAGAGAAGAAAATACGAGAGTCATTTAGGTGGGACTAAAGGTTCGGCTGGAGTCGGTGATTCAACGCTGGATACCGGTTCAGTAAATTGGGGGTCCCGGAGACAAAGAAGTAAATATTTTCGTCTCTAGCCTTTGTCTATTTGAATTCAGAGGTTCAGTGTTTAAGAAATTTAGTTATTCATTAATTCTTTCCTCAGGTGTGGTATTAGAAAGACGATCACATCTTATCACCGCGATTAATTGAGAAAGAACATTAGATTACCACGGTGAATCAAGAGACGGGTTATATATTGGTTACAAATGATCCGTGTGTGGTCTACGTGTCACACCCCGATGGAGAGACTACAAGGTCTTGAACATACAAACTTACTGTTGATGAACTGAAAACTAGGTACAAACCCCCCGAAGGGACCACTGAGTCTACCATTTCTTAGACGGACGTTACGTCCTCTGGACCCAAGCTGGGGACCCAATCGCTTCTAGGGACCTCTTCTTTTACCGTTGGGTGAGGCCCTAAGAACGGACCTCTTAAGGTACCTGTCTCCTCCGATCATCGACTATCGGGGAACCCACCGTTTCTCATCCTATGTTGACTGATTATGAAAGTGAAAGTGAAAATGAAACCCTTGAAATCCAAGGACAGGGTTTAAGACTATATCACATACCAAACAAGTAACTAGGTCAATAAACTCTCTGTCAATCAATTCTTCGATTCACGAATAACCAATTGAGAGTTATTTCCTGACTAAACTTTTAAAATATTCCCTTCTCGACTGAAAGACTCTAAAAGAATTAAAATACTTGAGCTTATTACCTACCCGTTCCATAGACCACTGGTGTTGGAAGTAAGTTTTTATAAAGTTCTTTGATTTTCGGTAATAATGATAGTGGACGACTTGTGAATGCTACTTGGTCACGAAATATCAGATGGAAATTTTGTCAGAAGATTTTTTCCATATTGGTCAGGGTATTTTGTCTGTCGTTTTCTCTCTTCTCCGACCTCTTCTGACAGTACACTTAGTGTTTAAGGCCTGAGAGTTCGGTAGTAAAGGTTCCCAGTGTCGTTAAAAGTTGGTCACAAGATTGTAAAGATTTAAAGACACAATTACACTATGACAACGTACATTTGAACGGTGTCAAAGTGTTAATTTTATGTTTGAATAAGTAACCACAATCAATGAGTAAGTACAGACCTGAGAAGCACTGAGGACCTAACATCGGGTGGTCCGAGGAGACAGGTGTCTTAAAGGGTCCGTTCTCATGACCTCACCCATCGGTGCGGGAAGAGGTTCCCTAGAAGGACTGGGTCCCTAGCTTGGATCCAGAGGTCGTGACGTCCGTCTAAGAGATTGTAGACTCAGTGGTCCCTCTCGAAGAAGAGACAACAATGAGAACTCACTGTTTAACGCCGTGTCATCCTCTTAAAAAATGGTTTACTTTCGCCAGTCCAAAAAACGGACAACTTTTCATAGTCTGGACTCTAGACAGTGTGACTTCTAGTGACGCAGGAACCCTTTCTCGGTACTTTTTAGAGAAGGTTCGTTAATTTCCCACAGACTAGGCAAACGGTAGTCCCAAGTCTTATTCTAGGTAGACAAACACGGGATTATGTTTACCGGACTATCGTTTTAATAGGAGTGAAGGAGTCTACTTATGTAGATTTATCCAATAATTAGTAGTAATATGTCTTTTGGAAATAGAGTGTGAGTCTCTGAAAAAATAAAAAATTCAAATAATGTCAGTCTAATTTTATATCGTAACGATTTCAATTCGAAATTTAACCAAAACCTTACTGTTATTTGAGACAGTGATATGTTCCTTCTTTTTATTACCTTCCATAATCAAACAATCACCCTTTACCTTAGGGACCGAGGTTGTACTAGACCGACTGTCGTGGTTTTGGAAAAATTACCTTAAAATCAATGTTGACCTCTTTATTTATGTTAGTCGAGATAACTAACACCGTTACACCCTCCGCCCCTTCTTTTCCTATTTACTACAATTTCCTTAACGATTAAGGTTCCCTTTTACTATTTTGACGTTCATGTGTCTACAAACCATTCTAAAGTATTTTAATTCATTTAATTTCACAATGACGATCAAGATTTTAGTAATATAATACGGATGAGGACTGATCATTTCCGTACTAGGTATCGTTCTAACTCCCTTTATGGCGGAGGCTAAGACTTTTCAATCTTTGGATCCCTCTACCCTCGACGAAAACTTCAAGACTCCTCTGCACCAATGTTCGCATTTTCATTACATATTTTATGAGTATACGAATCCAAGGTCGAGATCCGGTCCACACTTTTGTATCTCATTGTCTTCGGATAGTTGTACTTCTTCGAGTAATTGGTGACCTTTCCTCTTAGCCTTTCTTTTCCTGCGATTGTCGACATCGCGTGGTTCTTGACGCGATCCACGAAACGTCGGTACTCGGGCACATTGGGAATGGTGTGGGACATCTCAATAAGAGTACAGTGTGATAAAAGGGTCGTAGGAAGGGTAAAGTGCATCCCGAGTGGTTTTCGAGTCTTTATCTTTACACGTTATCTTTTACAAATCAGTACCAATCTCTACACCGAAGTTAAGGTTTAATTTCTCTTATTACCTCCTTTGTTTATAAAGAAGGTATATGAACCTACTACCTTTTCGTTCTTCGACATATAGTGTAGTTCCCGGTTTCACTTTTTACTTTAATAATCAGTTTATGAAATAAAGGACTTTTAATAATAAAGACCTCTCTCATGTCTTTTTTTTCTTTCAGTCGAACCCGTGTCGACTGACAAAGTTATTTCCCGTTGTATCAGTGTTTAAGTATAACACTCTGGTTTACTAAATAATTATCGGTACAACTTTATGTCGGTCAATCTATAAGTTACCACTATATTTACGACACGGTCTTGTTAAAGAAGATGGATTTTACTATGAATTACTATTATTCATATGAAATTAGTTATAATTGATGTAGTCACTTTTGTGACCTTAAACAGTTTGACTAGAAAAAAAAAAATTGAGAGATCCCACATAAGTCGGTCCCGGGTACAGTTAGACCTAAGGTCAAATGGTCGTGATTACCCTCTAGGACCGGAGTTAAAGTCGTCAAAGTACTTTCTCTTTTACGAAAGTGTCTTGTCGTGTATAAGTCTAGGGTAGGTTTTATACGAAATTTACCTGTCTTTGAAGTACCATCATCACTCTACGAAAATCGGTATAAGTTTAAGGGTTCTTATAACACCCGTACAAAAGAATTATCACGACTGTCGTGAGTCGACTTAGAACTTAGGGTAGGAGTGATTCCCGACACCAGACGATTACGTCTATAGGTCCTGGTTGCCGTCTCTACCTTCCGTCCCAAGTACAAGTCGTTTTGGACATTTAGAGAGGATTTTGACTTAGACCAGTCACACGACGTGTTAAGAATCTCTTCGTTGTTAAGATAACTAAAGTTCTATTAAGTCATTGGCTTTAACTTGTTCGTTCTACGAAAATCTTTGACGTAGGGAGTGACTTTCAAATTTTGGACGGGCGATCTTATGATTAAAATTACCTAAAAAATTTCTTTTTTTTTAGAAACAAAAACAAACTGAAAAATTACGTTAAAGTTAAAGTCACACAAACCTATATACAGTTAAGTCCCTCTTTCACTCTAGTTTGTCCGTCAACCGAGAAAGTCTCTGTAATGGTTGTTCAGGGTTAATTTGTCGAACCATTCGGATAAGTTACTTACAAATTCTATTCTGTACATGATATTTACTTGATCTGGATTATGTGCGGATATCTTGTGAGGTGGGTCGTTGTCAACTTATGTATGAGAAGAGTTCACGTGTTTCTGATAAGAGGTCCTACCTGGTATCCTATCCGGTATTTTGTTTGGATGTTTGTATAAATTTTCTTGACTTTAATACGTTTCCTACGAAAGACCGGTGTTAGTGTACTTTGATTTTTAGCTATTCTTTCTTTAGACCTCTTAAGTTTTGATACACCCTTTAGTTTTTGGTGAAGGTTTATTGGTTACCTAGTGTCTTCTTTAGTGTTTCCTTTAATCTTTTATGAAACTTTATTTTAATTTAACTTTTATGTTGTATGGTTTTGAATCCTCTACGTTGTCTTCGTATTATCTCTATAATGCACTGTGTCGTTAAAGTGAGGATCTGTATATGTTTCTTTTATAAACACATGTTCACGAACATCAACTTCCTAGTCCCTATCTTTCACTGATAATTACTGACACCCAAAAGAAACCCCCGTTACTTTACGAGTTTTTAACTGAGGTCATTACCAACATGTTGAGACTTATATGATGTTCTCTAACTTAACATATGAAATTTACTCACTTAACCCATACATCTCATCTGGAGTAATTCAGACAATTTTTACACTTAATTACCAGATTTTGAGTGTTAATTTTTTCTTTCTCTCTATAGACTGTCTCCAAAATCTCCGGTCGGTGGTGGAGTCGGTTTCGTCCCCCTGACTCTGGGAGACCAACGGAGCTCCAATGGATTACCGGAACCTCAGAGATCTTTCTTGGATGACTTAGTGGGGAAGGTGTGGTGGTAATGGAGTGAGGTGGTTGTCGAGTGAACCATGAACTCGCTTGTCGTCTCGGGTTTGGTTTGAGTGACTATGGGGACGGGTCCTGGTGTCCTTTTTTTTTTAACCGTACTCCATTTCCTTGACCAACGACTATCTCTAACCGGGTAGGACCTTCTGTGTCGTCTCACTTTAATCTCGAAATGGATTTTGGTATAGGGTGACAAAGGTAAAAGGAGACTCATAAAACCTTAACATACCTGTAGAGAGTGGAGTGAGGGAAATTTACTTTAAGGTGGATGACTTTCTTCAAGAATGTGGAGCAAATGGAGAGTGTAGAGTAAGGTTTGGACTCTTTTTGGAAGTAAGGGTGGTTCAGGACGATTTCGAAAAAGTGAATTTTCCTTCTTCCTTCTTGGTCGTGACTACAGTATAGAGTACTTAACACCAATTGTCAAGTGGTGTGTCGAAGGTTGACTTCTGGAACCGTTAGGACCTTGTCTCTCTGATTGTCTCTCTTTGTTCATGAGGAATTTAGAACTGACAAGAGGTCATTACCTCAAGACGGAAATGAGTTCTTCCCAAAGTAACAAAACATAACAAAACGAAATTTACTTTGGAAACTTTTTTTTTATAGATTTCATGTTCTCACCGTGACGGTTTCTTAAATTACGTTTTGGGAGGAGACCTCATAAAAATGTTGTTCAGTACGTCATGTATCTCGTATTGACAAATAACGAGTGTGATTCTAAGTTCTACAGTAGAGACAATTTGTTCTTACCCGTCTTATTCTTTTCACCCATCATTTTCTTTTTCGTGTCGTCTTCTTTAAATTAAGTGTGGTCTCTGTTGTATTTTGTCTGAAATGTGTTGTCCTTTACCTTCCTTCTTGTCTGAACTCTTTCATGAGTTTTCCTTTTTTCTGTGACTTTTCCTACTCAGACGTCCATTGGTAAGACTCCCAGACTAGTCTTTTGGACGGATACTTATTGTCTATAAGAATTTCCTTAATTCCTTAATTTGTCTCTTCCCTTTTCCTTGTATGGGACATAAAACTGAACTAAAAAGAGAACCTCCTTTTATTAAGACTTTCCAATTCCGTAAAAGGTTTCCGGGGTATATATTAGACACGTCGACCCTATATTTAGGTCTACATATACTAGGGATTTACATAGACAAAACAATTAGTGTCGTAGGTTTTCTACGATTTTCTTTTAAAAGTTTTGGACCCTTTCCTCAACGTTAACGATACACGAGTCTTTCAGTAAAAATTCTTAGATCTTCAGTATAGGTAGTAAATATTTTGACGTTATGAAGATTTTCGTTCTGTCTCAAACCTCAGAGAAGACGTTATTATTTACTTCTTTCGTCACCCCATTAGAGATGTTACCACGATAGGTCTTATCATGAAATTTAATTCCCTTTCGTTTTTTGTTTGTAAAAATACATCAACGAGTCACCGTGATCATTGAAAAGTTCACAAGTTGTCGGTATATACCGATGACCGATAATATGACCTGTAGTGTCTATGTATGGTAAAGGTAGTGACGTCTTTCAGTATAGCCTGTCCGATCTAGTGTCTCAAAATTCATTTTCAAGAATTGGTTCATTAACATATTCCTTCAACCTTAAAGACAAAGCTCCCATCTCTTCCATAAAAAATCAGGATATGTTTAGAGTCTTTTATATGATGGGACATGGGAAGACTCTTTTTACGGACGTATACGTCGGGACGTCTGCTCGGAGTAAATGTTAAGGTCTGGTGTTTAGGGTGTACCTGAACTTAACACCCTAAGTTAAGTTAACCGACTTAAAGGTGATGGATAGGGACTCTTGAAGTAAAGTATGTAATAAGAAAGAAAAAAAGAGGGGTTATAGTAAAAAAATTAACTTCCTTCTAATGTTACAACACAACCAAAGACGGTATGTCATTGTGTTCAGTAGGTATTAATACATATATAGTAGAGGAAGAACTCGGAGGGAGGGGAGGGAGGTAGGGTCGGGAGATCCAGTCGTGTCTAACGGTACGACCCGAAGGACACAATATGTCGTTGAAGAGTGGTCGATAGATAAAATGTGTACCATCGTGAAGTGTGTAAGAAAAAATTTCAATTAATTAAATAAAATTAACCTCCTATTAATGAAGTGTTATAACACCACCAAAAACGGTATGTAGCTGTACTTAGTGTAAGAAGAAAGTTTGAACTGAAGTAGGAGAAGGGACAGGTAGAGAGTGAAAAGTTAGGGTGTCGAGGAAGAATTGGTTTCTGGAAGTGGAGTAAGGAGTTTCTCGTTTATTTCGTCGACTTGTACTTGGGCGGACACAGTCCAAGTACACGTAAACATTTAGTTCTCCTCGGGGTCGAAGATTGTTTCTGGTCGGGGAAACTGACGTGGAGTCAAAGAACGTGGAAAGTCTCTGACGTGAACCCGGTAAGAAGGAGAGAGGAGTCTTCGTTAGTCAGAAGGAGAGGTGCTCCAGTACGGGTGGTCGTATTTTTGTACGTGTTTTGAAAAATAATTGTCTACCGACCTGGGATTCTTGGAGGTCGATATTAGGGTAAAAAGAGACGAGGGGAGTAAGGTCAGAGTCAAGTTTCCTGTAGAGGAGTTCCACGGAGAGTGACTGGTGGGAAAGGTTTCGACGGGTGTGGATGTAGGTGTCAAAGATAGTGTAACCCTACAAAAGAAGTATTGTGTATGTAGTCATCCTTTTTGACAAGATTCTGCCGTCTGGAACAGACGGAACAAGTATGGCGAGTAGACGTTACCTCGTTTTTTATTATTTCATTACCATTAATGACACGGTACCAGACTCATACTCAGTAAAATAAGTTAAAAGTGTCGGAACTCCTTGTAGGATAATTACAGAGTAAAATGTCGAGTCTTCTGATTCTGGGTCCTTCCACCACATTCAACGGGTTCCCGTGTGTTGATCAATTCTGGATTTCGGTCTCAGTTTGGATTCGTCCGATAGGGATACCGGGAACGAGAGTTGGTTATATGAAGTGACCGAGGAGGAATCCTGTCTATGAGATTTATGTGAAAAAAACAGACAAGTAACTTACTTATAAAATCAGTTCAGTAGTTCTTTGTTTTGTTTTGAGAGAAAGTTCTTATTCGCCTAATTCCTTCACTTATTTCCAATGTTCCTATTACTACTGAACTGGTGGTTATTTCTTTTCCCATTATGTCTCGATAGATATATTATTTACGTATATACCCCCGTTTTTCCCTTCCGATTTTCTTTTTTGACGTTTTTTCCTAAGTATCATTTTTGTCGTTTCTATTTTTATAACTCTCTAGTTCTATATTAATATTTACTACCGAGGTAGATGAGTGTTATAAATTAACACAAACGTAACTCTCTACAGAATTATTATTCTCCAAACTAGTGTCCATGATATGGCCTGTGAGCGAGGGGATTTACAAACAGGACATGAAAGGACGTGGGTATTGAAAAGAGTACGGTAAAATTAAAGTTTCGGGGTTGAAAAGAAGGAGGGAGGGTAATGTAAAAAGTCTGAGTTTCTCAAGAGAGGAAAAACTATAGTTTTAGAAACGATGTATGTTGTGTGTCACGTCTTTCGATGTACTGTCGTGTATATAAATGTACATAATAAGATGGAAAAGGGTTCAAATCACAAGGAAGTTTGATCGGACCCTGGAAACCCCTTCCGTTGAGACAGAACATGAAGAGAAAGAGGGGGGTCTCTTTCTCTTTATGGTGTCTTAAAATATTTATTTAATCCACTTGTCCTCTTCCGTTCCTCTTATGATATACATAAGTTAATAGGTTATGAGTCACCGTCAAAGTATGTTTTTTCTTATGGTACAAAGATGCCTTTTGTTTTACATACCCTTAATCGTAATAAAAGGGATTTAGAAATAAAGAAACGATCAGGTCAATTATCCTTAATCTATAACCGGTGATGATTATACTAGTGAAACTAGTGAAAGGTAATAATACATAGACGATTATACAGATTAGTGAAAATAACTGAAGGTTGTGGAGGAATTTTGACAATAGGGAAACCTCTCGGAAATTAGTTGATGCTTGTTTTTAGACTTGACGTAAAAGGGCACTTGATGGTACTCTCGAGACGTTTGTGTCTCTAGTCAGACGGAGACATAGACGTCGTCAAGATCATTTCCGATAAAATTTTCAGTCGTACAAGTATTCCTGTTAAGTTGTAGTCTGTTAGTTAAGTTTTTGTTGACTTTCTTGAACACTATTAAGAAGTGATATAAGGTCGAATATTTAAAATCCATAAGACGGAATCTGAGACTTAAAATGGGTCCGAACATTGTATCCCAAAGTTCTAAATCGTTTATTTTTATTGTGTTTTTGTTCTACAGTTTAAATTAAACTTAAAATATATTTGTTGTTTTTTAAAATCATGTTAATACTACGAACCCCATATGAATATGAAAAATTTATAAGGTCTCCGATATAAATACAATTTTGTAATAAACAAAAAATAGACTTTAACGTTAAATTGACCGACAAAACATAAAATAACCCGTTGAGATGGGATGTCTTATTTTTCAGTCTGAAAGACATAAAGACCTTGGTAGAAGTGAATCGTGACTACAGTATACGTAGAGATATCTCTACGAAAGGCCGATTAGGTTAGAGAGACGGAGAACGAATAGGAACAAGACAAGGATGACCTCTATAAAGTTTACTCAAGACTAATGGCGAAGTCTAAAACGACATCGAGTCGAGAAACGAAATTTTCCCGGTTCAGTGGTGGTCATAAAGGGTTGTACTTAATATGACTTCCGACTACTCGATAGCTTTAAGAGAAGGCGTCCGAGGTGCTCACTCTCTCTCTTCTTTTTTATTAGTGTTATGTAGACTTCAGTACCTCCTCTCTCTCCTTCGTCTACACTCCGTTATTCATAAAAGACATTCTGACCCCAACCTCTTGAGCTTAGTCAGGTAAGTTAGTCACAACTGGTCTCCAGTGCCCGAGTGTCTGGGTCTATCCGAAACAAACTGGGTGTTTCAAACTAGGAACCCTAAAAAAAAAAAATTCTTAATAGTTAATGAGTGAGTTTGAATTATTACTCTTATAATGGGGTTTTGAGCGAGACACCAAAAAAGAACTTTTTCTTCCGGATCGTCAAGACCAGAACATAAGGATTTACTATTGGTCTCTGGTCTCGGTTCTCCGGTGGGTCTTAGGGGTTTCTAAGGTGAGTGATAATGAGGTGGACGTAGGAGGACATGTATGTTTGACGACACCCCACACACTGGGAAAGTTTGGTTGGGAAGTGAAAAGTGTTCGTGTACGTTGGTTGGTAAGACCTAGGATAAAGGTAGATGTCTCTAAGGTACTCGATTGATCTATAGAGTGTGGATCATCCAGGAGACAGGGATGTCAGTAAACGTACTGTAGGATCGACCTATTTCTCATACAAACGGGTCCCTGAAGGGACCACCAGGTAACCAATTCTGAGGTACGAAGGTGACGTTCCCCGTTCCCAAACTAGGGACCAGTCCCTTGATTTTAGGGTATACGGCATACTACCCTAAATTTCTCTCTCTCTCTCTTTCTCTCTCTCTCTTATACAAACGGGTCTACATTTTGTTTCGACTAATGTTTGGTTCTATCTCTCGAGACGTGTTCTCTGCCCCCTTTTATGGGACCTTTTTTATACATCGTTCAATATTTAGTTGTCTCTTTACACTCAAAATCTTAGATCTTTGGGATTCAGGAAGTATAATTTACTTGTCATAGTCTAAGTTTAAGTTAACTTGATATACATCATGAAAGTCAATAGTAATCTCGTTACTAGTTACGTTGGTCAGGAGGAATAAGTTTAGTTAACATCGTGTTGACAAAAAAAAAAAGAACGAGTTTTACCACAAACGTTTGACATGTTAGACAGTTGTGAACTTCTGTTGGACTTCGTTTCGTAAATAGTCGTTCAGAAGTACAACTTTAAGTGACTGGGTTTATAATGTTTCTTCTATTTGATTTTTGACGGTATCTGATGTGGTCATCTTATTAACCATTTGTGACGTGTGGTCATTGTCTTGTCTGACCTTTTCTCTTCGGACCATCTCACATAATAAAGTGTAAATAAACCGTTTGGAGGATTCGAACGTTGGAGTGTTCCTGAGACAGTGGGTTCTACGAGTTGTCCTCTACTATGACTGTAAAAAGTCTTCAGTTAAGGATATGGTTTTATTTAATTTTGAGAGATTGTCCGAAGGGACCATCGAGTCAACCATTTCTTAGGTGGACGTTACGTCCTCTGGGACCAAATCGGGGACCTACCCCTTTTAGGGAGCCTCTTCGCTGTCCGATATGTGAGGTCATGAGACCGAACCTCTTAAGATACCTGACATATCAGGTACCCCAGCGTTTCTCAGCCTGTACTGACTCGCTGAAAATGAGTGAGTGAGTTAACCAAATTGTTGTGTTTATCAAAAGAAAATAAGTCAAGTCAAGTCAAGTCAAGTCAGTGAGTCAGCACAGGCTGAGAAACGCTGGGGTACTTAGCGTCGTGCGGTCCGGAGGGACAGGTAGTGGTTGAGCGCCTCAAGTGAGTCTGAGTGTAGGTAGCTCAGCCACTACGGTAGGTCGGTAGAGTAGAAGACAGTAGGGGAAGAGGAGGACGGGGGTTAGGGAGGGTCGTAGTCTCAGAACAGAAAATAATCGTATCGGAATATACTTATTAATCCAAGTACTAAGTCCTACATCATACACATCAAAATAGAGTAAAAATCTATCAGTGTGTTAGGAAAAATTCTATTGGGTCTGTTTGGAAAAGAGACCCGTTGTCTAAAAGAAGAAAGGAAAAAATTTTAATCAAAGAAAACGGAAACGAAAGAAAGGAAAAAGGAATTGTAAATTGAGGTAGAGATTTCGTTTTTCAGGAAACAGGGATAGTCCCAATATAGTTAATGTCAACCGAAAAGTGAGAGTCCTTTCTTGCGAACCCCTTCTCTCTCAGTCAGGACTGAGTGCGGAGGTGGGACGGGTAGTCGTGGAACCAAAGAGGTGTGGTGAACGAGAGACGAGAGGGACCGACTCGTGACCGTCTACCATTCGGAGAGACACATGACGCAGGATCCTCCTGCACGGTCAACAGACCTTCCAGACCTTTCCGTCGTGGACGGAAGAAGGGGGAGATTCCTTTACCCGATGTTAGGATATGTACGTTGTACTTTCGTTTTATATTCACCTTTTGGTGGAAAGACCTGAAGGCCGACGTAGTAAGATTAGAGACGGAGGTGGAAGTACTGTAGAAGAGCGGTACACTGACGGGAGGAGAGAGACAGTATTTCTGTCAGTGCTACCGTTTATCTCAAGTGGACCTATTAGGTCCCATTAGAGGGGTAGAGTTTTAGGAATTAGTGTAGGTGTTTGAGAGACAACTTTGTCTCATCGTAAATGTTTAGTGTTTTTCATCCTGAACTACAGAACCCCACCGGTAATAAGTTGGATGATGTTCTACTCGTGTCACGATGTACCTTTGCCAGAATTAACCCACTCTTCGTGATCGGTCGATGTACGACAGAAAGTTAATGTATCACATGACCTCTATGATGTAAGAATGATTTGTTCGGGTCCAACATTTTCAGTGGGAAATCGTGAATCGTTGAGTTTCTCAGTTCTAAGAATTAGACCTTTTAGTGGACTTACCGTTTCACTCAACTTGATTTAATTCTTTAACAAGTCACCCGTCTTGATATGGAGAGTCTTGAACTATTCCTGGGACAAGTCTTCCATGAAGTACTTCTCCTGTTTCCAGATGACAATGTTTTGATTATACGGACCGATTTGTCTCTTATATTATACAACTTTACACTAGGTGGGTCCTACGAGACCAAACCTACCTTTACTTTCTTGTCCCCTCTTTTGTTTTATATGAAAGACCCTGTGGTGTACTTTTGGGTGTTGAATTTACACCTCGTAACGCACTCTAGTTTTGGATGATATTTATTAAGAATTCAAATTTCCCTTTCTTATTTTTATAATGTCTTGACCCTTCCTTTAAGTCACAACTCTTTTGTTACTTCTATCTCATATTTATTAAACTAGTTCAAAATAGATTCTATCCGGTGTCAGGATACCTGTTTGTAAACTTTACACTCATTGGCCTTTCTCTCTACTTAAATTATAGAATAGTGTCCTAAGTTTCGTTACCCCCTTTTAATAGAAGTTCACTTGGGTACCTTCGTAAAAATTTCCAACATTCGATCTGAACGACGTAATTGAAGTTTTCTTCTGTTTATTTTATAGTTGAATAAAAGTAGTGACCCCCGTCCTTTATGCTTTCAATTCTTCAAAATGAAGGAATACTTATAGACTGGATCCGTCAGAAAAGCATTCATCCTACCCCCTTTATAAGAATTGCCGAACGAAGAGAGAAGGGACAACCGTGGAGTCTCTTTATGAGTCTATAAAGTCTATGGTTCAAAAGTAGGGAAGAAGATGTAGATTAGACTTAAAAGTCCAATGTCAGACCACTATTGTAGTCTATCTTCCAGAAGTATTTATATTACAACTTTTGTGTTCGTGATACTCGACTTTTCAGGACTTTATGTTTCTGTCAGTCCCTTAATAGCCTTTAAGTGTTGTTACTATTATAATGAACTGAAATGACTCACGAATAATAATCGGTCCCGAAGAGACCACCGAGTCTACAGTTGCTTAGACGGACGTTACGTCCTCTGGACCCAAACTAGGGACCCAACCTTTCTAGGGGACCTCTTCCTTTAACGTTGGGTGAGGTCATAAGAACGGACCTCTTAAGGTACCTGTCTCCTCGGACCCGCCGATATCAGGTACCCCAGTGTTTCTTAGTCTGTGCTGACTCGCTGATTGTGATGATAATAGGTCCGTGACACGATTGAACCTACTAAAGAAAGAAGTGTTTTTAGAATGGTCCCTTCATGGTACACGTACCTTTGAAACGTCGGTTGTTCGTATATTTCAGTACTAGGGTTCTGATCTTTATCGTCTCACTTCTAAGCTTACGACTCAGATTGAGGTCTACCTTAAGGGAGAAAGACGACGACAGACTACCGTGTTAAGAGAAAGACTTACGAGTGACTCGTGGACGGTGACGGGCTCTGTTGTGGGTCTACTTCTATGAGGAGGCTGGAGGGACCCTAATCCATGAATTCTCATTTGGGTCAATTCCTTTGGCGGTGTGTTTTACTAATACGTCGAACGGGTACCGGTGTGTCAATCATTTGCACAACTAGATAGTGTCCATCTAACTGTAAAGTTGTGTCCTTCCCTTTAAGATTTCCATCGCAGGAACGGTTCACGTGGTCGTTATTTCTGAATCACTAAAAACAGTGTAAAGGAATTTGAAAGAGTCTGGTTCATGTCTTTTCCTTGGGTGTGTCGATTAGACGGACCACTCCTTACTGATGAAATTTCGAGGTAGAGGGGAGTGAAGATCGGAGTGTAGGTGTCTGGTCAAGGTACCGAAAGGTTTCCACTCCTAATTCATCGCCACAGTGAAAATTATGTAAAACTTCCCCTTTTGCCACGGGCCAAAAGATTGCTCACAACACGATTCGTATTTATTTGTACTCTTTTTTTTATCTTTTTCCGTGGATATTTGTCAGTCTTTTTTACGTTCGTGGTTTCCGTTCAGTTTTTAGTGAAAGGGTGGTGACGGACACAAGTCAGTACATCCGTGGTTGAAAAATTTTTTCGATGTGACGGTCGGAAGTAGACTCCTCAGAAAGTCCATATAACTTCTCCGACGACCGACCGTGTTTGGACTTCTATCTCCCTCCTTCTCTCCTTTATTAAACCAGGTGTCGTCTCGATTCGTTGTTCATTTGGTTTTCCCCGCACACACACACACACATACACACACACACACAACAAAAAGGTAAAAGGTACTCTTTGAAGTACTTCTGTTAGATAACGGAACCAAACATCTAGGTTTAAGTTCGTTCCCCTTACGAAGGAGGTCAAGGATCCTTAGGTCTCGATCCTACTCCCTACTCGTTGGTCACGAGTGGAAATGTCGAAGGAAAATTACAGGTATTACCCTCCCTCTCGTACCAACACTATCCGACCTCCTACCCCCCCGGCCCGTCTCCGTTTTTCGTGGAGTTTAATGATTGATCCATCGTTAGTACTAAAAGAAGAATAGAGAGAGAGAGAGAGAGAGTGTGTGTGTGTGTGTGTGTGTGCTTCCTGTTTTCCTGTGAGACATGGTCACAAGTTATGTTAATGTTCGTACGGAGACAAATAAAAAACACCCAAAAAATTTTAATTAAAAATAACCTGATATAAACGAAATATGACGTCACAATCAAGGATGATATGTCGTTTCATTTAGTCGATATGAATATGTGTATAGGGGAGAAAAAACCTAAAGGAAGGGTAAATCTAGTGGTTTCTCGTGACTCATAAGAGACCCGATGTGTCCTTCAAGAGTAATCGACAGATAACACATGTATCATGGTTGTCACCTATGTGCGGTTAGGATTAGAGTAGGGTGGCGAGGAATGAGGGCACCATAGGTATGCAAACAAGAGACGTAGACACAGAGATGACGAAACGTTTATTTTGGTACGGAGGAAAGTAATGTAAGGTGAGATAACGGAAAAGGAGTGTTTGACTTTCAGATACCGCTGGGACAACCCAGTCAGAGGGCCGTGGTAAAAAGGTTGTCGCAAACAAGTGAAATACAGAGACCCAGTGTACGACCTCTGAGGACGTCACAGAGTTTGAAAAAGTAGTACCACTATAAAAATGTCGCTATACACTAGTCACTAAAGCCTACAATGGGGACATTAATAAACCCCCGTGGTATTTAGTGCGGGTGTATTCTACCGTTTGTTGTCTATTTGCGTACACACGACCGACGAGGTGGCACTCGGTGAGGGGGAAGAGAGGGGGAGAGGAGTCCGGAGGGACAAGGGACTCTGTGTTGTTAGGACTTCCTTCCGGTAAATTGTTGGGACGTTGTAGGAGACTTATAAGTTCACTTGCCTCCTCAGTGTATAGAAAGTGAAATTTAGTTTTCGATCTGTGTCAATTCGAGTCACTCCTTTCGTACAGTTTACGACTGTACCCGACTCTTTTAGTCGGAGAACACGATCGAATACTTACGTCTCCTTTTCGAGAACTTCTTCCTTTACTTTTCACGATAAGGTCCCTTGTGTATTTACTATTCTTTCGTTTTGTCGGAGTCACGACTAATCTCTTTCAAAATCACTAGACCTGTCTTCTAGTTTAGTCGGTGGTTGTAAGGGAATTCGGTTTAGCATAAGTTCTCGTTTTGGGATTCAGAGAAGTCAAGATGATTCCGATTCTCTTTACTCCTTCGACTACTTCTTTTTAGACTTCGACCGTCTCCGACTAAGGAGTCCAAATTCTCCCCCTTTTTTCGACAGAGGTATTGTAGTTTCATGTTCCACAACTACATATTCAGCTTTTGTTCTATGTTTTTAGACGTCCTCCAAAAAGTCTTCTACACTCAATTCATTGTTTCCACCGATGTAATTTGTTGTTTAAAAGGTACATCTGTTTTGTCGGAATATAACCTTCTTCTGCGGTAGATCCTGAAAATATCGATTTCTTCTCTTCAGTTACGAACCGAAGTTTCGAAGTGTCCTGTCCGATTGAGAGAACAATCCCCGATTGCGTCGACCACTGCAATTGAACTTCAGTTACGAGTAAATGGTAACTCTTTTTAGGATCCCAGGAATTCTTAATACGATTTAGGTGAGACGGACACGAGATATTTACTTTGTTGTTTCGGACCTACTGCCGGGTAGACAAATGTTTTACTAAATTACTTATAAAATTCGGATGATAACTCTGGATGAAGAGTCTTTCTTGTTTAAAGAAGATTTTATCTTGACGTGTAACTGTTTCGTGGACCAGTGGGTTCTCGAGACTACCCTTACATGTTACTCTAATTACAACAAAAGTCGAGACAATTGTTTTTCGTAGATAAGACGTCGGGTACCTAGTTCCTCATTGAAGTTAAGAGTTCAGAATTCTTTACGTAAGGTGTTCCGATATACCGACGGTGTCTGTCACTAAGAAGACCACCTAGACCCGTTTAAGGTAACTTTTGGAAGACCTTTCCTAAGTGGTCAGATCCACGGTACTTCTTGTAAACACTAAGTATCCTTCTCCATTTTTATAGTCGTATTTGTAAATTGAAGCCCACTTCAACTAAGGTCGGGAGTACCAACTGAGACTCCCCAAGTTCTGAAGTCACCTCCTTTGTCGACGTGTATACCTCCTTTGTCTCTTGATCTTAATCTTCACCTCAGACTTCTACCCTAATGTTACGACGTTAGAGTACGATTTTGTATACTCCTCAACGGTCACCGAAGAACCCTACCTTAGATGAGGACCACTTCTACGATACTTCTAACGATTTTACTGTTGTTTTCTAAATCCCATTATGTATTTGAATCGATTATTCCGTCTCCGCCCCGAACTCTCCTAACTGAGCTTAAAAGTTTCAAGATGATACCCATTTCACGTTAGTTTGTCGTAACGCACGATGTCTCTTTAGTAAACACTTTTTTGTTCAGTTAGTTGTGTCGTTTATAGTAACAACAGAAGAAGTTCTTTGACGGTGTCGGTGGGTTTAAAAGTCGTTGGTGGTGGGAGTAGTCAGCCGTCAGTAGTTGTACCCCCGTTTTTCTATTACGGTAGAGGGTTCCGAGTCTACTACCAACTTTAAAAAATCGTTATTTCATGAAAATTTGATTCCACATATGTAACAATAAAATCTGTATTACGATAACGTGTGAATTGTCTCATGTCATATCATATTGAAAATATACGTGACTCTTTGGTTTTTTTAAGTGCACTGATCGAGATGACGTTATAGGTAAAATGACACCCCCAGACCTTGACTTATGTGTCGTCAAGGTTCCTTACGGACATAGGAGGGTTTTCGTCTTGTTGTTCTAAATATACCCTCTTCTTTTCTTTAGATAAGTCGTAAATAAGCCTTTTCATTATAGGTTTTAAACACACCGGTCATTCTTTGTTGGATAGAAGGAGAAAGTATTGAAAATTATTAGGTGATGTAAAGAATATACGTTCACACCCACGAGTCAGTCAGTATAGGTTGAGAAAAACTAGGGTGTCTTACTAGGGTCGGTTCAAGGAGACAGGTACCTTAAGAGGTCCGTTCTTATGACCTCACTCATCGGTAAGGGATGAGCTCCCTTAGAGGGGTTGGGTCCTTAGCTTGGGTGCAGAGAACGTAACCGACCACCTAAAAAATCGTGAGTCGGTCGGCCCTCGGGAAGAATAAACTCATCTTTTCGTTATGTTTCTCCATGGGAAGAGAGGGGGGTTTTTCTCACTCCGTTTTAAATTTTTTTGCTGTTCACTTCTATTATAACAACGGGTCTGAATCCGTACACTAATAAAAGTAATTATACGTTATCAATTTTCGAATAATCTGTCTACACAAGTGAGTATGGGGAACAACGAGGACAATGATAGTAATCAGAGTAGAAAGGAAAAACTACGGAAGGGGTGGTTGTAGGGACCGTGGTGTCCTTTTAATTCCAGTGTCACATTATCTTCAAAACGGTGCATTTAGTTTCTATCCTAAAAGAACGTGTTAATTACGGAAAATTGAGATATGATATTCGAGTACCCCTACATTGACAGCAGTTGTTAGTAATTCAAAATGTTTGTCGATACAGGGTCGGGATGCTACACCTAATTGTAGAGTCTTTATTGTGACGGAGATATTCCTCTTCCATTTGTTCTTTTTCAGTTTAGTACCATATAAGTCGGTACCTTTTACTTTATCCTCGGGTGTCTCAAAGACGTCTTTTTTGTTGAGTACTTATTTTGTAGACGTAACATATGTCGAAGTCTTTCTTAGTTAATATAATTTCCGAAGGCACTGCATCCTATTATACTGTTTACTGTCTTATAGTAGTTTAAGAAGGTGTAAGTAACTTTTCTATGACGGTCAGATTTACGACTGTTGTAGGTGACGGAGAAGTGTACACCATCTTTTTCCCCTCCTACTCCGTGTGACAGAGCAATTACAAGTGCAATTCCGAGTCTTATATCGAAGTGTGCATCTTTTGACATATTTTCATTTTCTTGTAGACGTCTTTATCGGTTTAGAGACTCCCCCGCCTTTACACCTCAAATCTATTCGTTCAGGGTTTACATAAGTGGCATAACGTATATTTCTGAATGTAATTTCGGAAAGTTTTTATTCCGATCCTTAAGTAAATTGTCTTCCGGTGAGTTATGATAAATGTAGGACGAATGAAAGTTTTTACTTAAACTAAATTACATGTTATTTTCTACCCGAAGGGACCACCGAGTCTAACACTTCTTAATCGGACGGTTACGTCCTGTGTTCTCTACACCCAAGCTAGGGACCTAGGGGACCTCCTCCTGTACCGTTGGGTCACGAGAACGGACCTCTTAGGGTACGCGTCTCCTCGGACCACCTGAAGTCAGGTATCCTGACGTCCCCTCAACCTGTGTTGATTTCACTGAATCGTGGGTGCGTGTTATTTTCTGTGTAGGTTAGGTTCGTCTATTTTGTCGTTAAATCGTGTCACCGATCCTCGGGTCTGAGACCTCCATCTCTACTACCCTGGACTCGAGGTCGTGACGTTGAATGATCGAGACACTGGAATTTGTTCGATGAAGTGTAGGGATTCGGAGTTAAAAGAAGGGACATTTTGTTTTTCTTATGGTAGTCTAAAGTGTCCCGATACAAACTTTGTTGTGTGTATTGTATGTATTTCACGATCGCGGTTCGATCCTAAGTTTATCATTCATTAATTCTTTGATGTCTACAACATAAAACGTGAATTAATATTATTTTCGAAGATCTTCTGAGAGACTTGACGGTCCAACAGGAATAATTGATTTTTTCTTTTTTTAGATATAAAAAGTGACTGTTTATACACTTACGGTATATCGATATTTTCGATTACTTTGACTGTGGAAGGACAGAGGTTCTTTTCTTAGTAAGGTGGAACTGTGTCTCCACCGGATCTTCTTTTGAACGTTTGTCCTATATTTTACACCAAATTCTTAAGTAAAACGTAATTCTAAAGTAGACACAAACTTGCCAGATTCGTCAACTCTGTGATCTCAAAATATGTATTTTGTCGTCACTAAAACCAGACTTTATAAAATTCTCGTCCTTGATGGATCGTCGACCGATGAAATTAGTTTTAAAGATAAAAATTTTTTGACGTAGGAGAACACAGGGATCTGACTGAATCGATCTTTGACAAACGGAACTCTTCGTTCTTTTTTTCATTAAATAAACCAACGTTGAGATTAATGACTTCTGAACTGGTTCCCCTAACAAATCGAAAGAAAAACTCTCATTAATCGGGGACCTAAGTGGACGGAACAATTTTTGTACCTGTTTCTACGAATAGAAAGTGAATTGAACCTGTCCTCCCGTCCATGTGTCGAGAAGATTTTCGATACACCCTACATAAACCACGACAATTTTAAGTCACATCGATCTTTCGTGATGAAAACTAAATATAATGACTCCTAACCTTAAGTTGTGTGTTTCTCGCATAAGAATGGGTGGTAGTAAGAGTCTTACCAAAATATACTGTGTCTGAGAAATCTGTGTATTTGTCGAACACTAAGTACGAGTTAATATCAACCGGGGTTTTACCAAGACGGACACTTAATTGACTGGTGTCTACCTAACGAGTTACGACAGTTACAGGAAGTGCCGAAGAGTTGTATACTGACTTTACCTACTGTTAGACAACTAGGAGTCAGTTCTGTCTGTGTCCTGAGTTGCTTCCGAAGACTCTACCGACATGTAGGACTTACACCTGGGTCTCTTGTCCTAGACCTTAACCCCTATTGGCTTACGGTGGGAAAATTTTTTCAAAGAAGATTTGAAACTTAGGTAAGATTTCTTTAAGATCAACTCCCTGGTTATCGTTCTAGATGGTGAACCTTTTCTTAAAGTTTTCAAGAGGACTATGGGAGTCCGTGATCGATGAAGAGAAAGCTGAAAGTTTATTGGAGGGGTAACTCGAAAAAGATTGTCCTCTCCGCATTCATTTCGTTCCTTCGTACAACTTGGTTGTGAAGTTTGACCAAAGGTTAACAGACCACAGTTGGATCTGTTTCGAAGGTACCCGTACGGCGTCGTGATAGAGGTTTGGAGGGAAAAGGTATTGTTTTATGTCTGTTCGTATGTGTATGTGTGATTTTGAGCACCTAATACACTTCGATTCTCATGTCCATTATATTTTCTTTTTTTTGTCCTGAGTTATGCCACTGGCACCTAATGTACTTACTTGCTCTTGTGTCGTTTAATTTGAATTAAAATGTAAGGATCCAATTTTTTAACTGACGTGCTCATATCCTAAACTGGATTATCGGTAGTCACAATTCTTTTTTATATTGTTACTATCTTCACAAAGTCAACGGAATTTCGATCTATACTCAGTTGTCATAATGTCGGAGGGGGTTTTCAATTTCGTTAGACTTTAATGTAAAATTTGTTCTTCACGGATTTCGCTCTTTTACGTTGTTAGGGAAAGATAATACTTTCGATATTGGTGTGATCCTTAACTGTTAAAGTCAATACCCACGGTATAAACTCTTTCGGTAACTGTTCGACCTTATATGGACGCCTTCCACGATTGTTACAATTCCACAAAGTTTTGGTCTGTCCTCATTCCTGACTTCCTTACTTCTATGATCGGTCTGGTTTGTGGCAACCTTCTTGTCCGATCGCCACCACACAAGTAGAGTAATCTTGAGTGGATAGTCATTCTCGACAAGTAGAGTAATCTTGAGTGGATAGTCATTCTCGACTCACGTCTTTACGCTTACACCCGAGGTATGGTGGTGAGGATTCGGAGAACAGGACCGGTGTCGACTTATGGCAATACAGAACCCGAGTGGATGAAGATCCCCTTGTAGTTTTGGTTTAGTTGGTTTCACGGAATATAAGAGGTGAAAGGGATTCGACGGAGGATTTGAATCCGGAAACATGAGTTTATTGCCCTGAAGGCACCACCGAGTTTGTTATTCCTTAGACGGACGGTACTCCTTCTGGGGTCAAACTAGAAAGAGACCCTTCTAGGGGGTCTCTTCTCGTACCGTTGGGTAAGGTCATAAGAACGGACCTCTTAGGGTACCTCTCCTCGGACCGTCCGATATCAGGTACCCCAGCGTTTTTCAACCTGAACTGACTCGCCGATTGTGAAAGTGAAATTGAGTGAGTCTATGGTGAAGTCGATGGACGATGAGGGGACTTTGAAGCTCCGATTCTATTAGAAAAAAGAGTAATATCAGGTCAAATCTGATTCGAATCGACCTGGAACAATTACCAGTGGTCCGCCGACGTAAGTCGACTGTCTGACCGACTCCTGACCTGAGCCGATTCTACTGGACCCGAAGAGAGGAAGGTAGAAAGAGGGAAGAGGGGTACCTCCCATTTCCCAAGAGAGAGGTGAACCGGAAAGGTCCATCAGAGGGGTCGTTCTTTCGGTCTAAAGAAATTACCATAGAATCCCGAAAGTGTTCTCATTTTCGAATCAGGGTCTTGACCGTGACGGAGTGATTCCGGTGTAAAGGAACCAATTTCGTTCAGTGTCTGAGCCTAGTTTTAGTTCCCTTCTCAGGTCACCGACTCAGTTTCGAAGGTTACGTCCTCTGTGTCCAAACTAAGGACCAGCCCCTTGATTCTAGGGTACACGGTGTACCGTACCGGTTTGTTGTCATTGTTGTTGTTCTGAGAAATTTTTCTTTAAATTCTCTTCCTCTTATACATTCCTGTCCTGTGCCCCTCCGTCCCAAGTGACCTCGGTGATTACTGCGTCTGGTGGTGCCGATAGTAGAGGGGCGGCTGAAGTCGTCCGTAAGAGACGGGACGGTTACTGGTGTGTTGGGGGTGGGAGGATACGGGAGTTGACACCGGAGCCCTGAAGTCTTTGATCGATTGGGGGGTATAGGAGTCGGAGAAACGTCTTGTCAGTAAAAGTAAAGGAACGAAAGTGGAGGAATAGACTTAGCTTTGGACTTGACTTTGATACAGGATGAAACCCTACTCTTGAATTGTACTGTGCTAGATAGATTTAGGACTTGTCGGTAAATACATACTCACCGTCATAGGAGTAAAACGTCTCTCCTTCGACTCTGAGTCTCTGCCAGTCCGTTTCCCCTTCCTCCTCTTGGTCCTCGGTCTTCCTCGGCACTCTCATAAGAATAGTGTTGACGTGACGGACCGGGCCGATACGATCAGAGAAGGGCACAGGGAAGGGGTTCTGGGGCCATAAACGTCCGTACGTTAAGGGTCGTACAGGGATATATGATCCTGGTTTTCTATTCGGAGGGTCTTTCTTTACACGTAGTTTAGGTAACGTCCTGAGACTGCCTTACTACTTCTTTACACAGAGTATTGTTAGTAAAACCTTTTGTTAAAAGGAAACTTTATGCGACTTATTTACATTGTCAAAACATTTATCTTTGATTAAATACAGATTCTCTTTGTAAAAGTGGAAACACTCTTTTGGATAATAAAAAGTTAGATGTAAAGTATCTTCCCTTTTGTCCATCGATTTCGTAATCAGTCCATTGTAATATTTAATGATGTAGTACATTAAACCCCATTGTAAACGACCCGTTTCTTTTATGGTCCACGCCGTGTCTTATTTATAACGAAAAAGACTAAAAGTTTCTGTCTCATCTGAAGTGTGAAGGTTTGTGTTTTCGTATATATTTTTCTCCGTAAAAACAACGTCTTCCTACAGTTTTTAATAAGAACCAAAACTCAGTCTCGTTACCCTAATGTTTACGAAAAATAATAGAAGTTTATCGCATAGATAGAAAAGATATAAAAATTTCTACTTTTATATAATACACACATTATTTTGTAGTTTTTGTTATACTAATCCCCTACATCAGGTTAGTCGTACGAGTCAACACAGGTTGAGAAACGTTGAGATATCTGACATCTACCGGTCCGAGAAGACAGGTACGTTGAAGGGACCGTTCTTTTGACCTTACCTAACAGTGAAGGAAGAGGTCCTTTAGAAGGACTGGGTCCCTACCTTGGGTGTAGAGAACGTAGAGGTTGAAACGTCCGTCTAAGAAATAGTGGTCCGGTAACTCCTTCGGAATATATAAGATTATTCAAGAGTCTTTAAATGACTGGTTTAAGAATTAATAAGGTAGATAGATAGATGACGAGTCAATAAACCGGAGTTGAAGGATCTTTTGACTCTTAGTTCTTCTTTCGTTTTTTCGGTGACCTGTCGGGTTTCTGTACATACACTGTTTAGGTCAGAAGTGTGTGTAAGGACCCGGACGACTCAGGTAGACTAATAAAATGTTTTTTAATAGTATTTGAATTTATAGACTATTACTTTAGAGAATATCTTAACCCCTTAATTAATTCCTCCCTATCTGTCATCTACACACACGGGTCGTAGGTAAGGTAGACCGTAGGTTACACATGGTAGGGGAGATAGATCAACTTAAACTCAGGAAGGAGGTCCCTATAGGAGACTATTGGTACCATCATAGTCTTAAAGGGTAAAGGGAAGGTGCACCAACATGGTATAGGTTTGGTTCTTCGTGCAATCTTAAGGAACCCCTGACCAAATGTTCAAACAAGATAGTCGTGTTTCGAACCCTAAAGATGATGATTAAGACTCGTTTCTACGAGAAGAAAAGACTACCGGTTGACACGTTGTGCTTACTGGTCTGCATTTTGGACTTTTATTACGTTAATAAAACGTGGTACTGCGTCCGGTAACGTTTCTATTTAGTGTGTGGGCCTCCGTCCTTTTATTTCGGTCTAGAGACTAGTTTGGTGTGGTCTGTGGTTGAGTCGGAGGCGTTAAAAAGCCAAAGTCCTCGGTTATTCTCAGGAGATAACAAATTAATTCAATCAAACAAAACTAAAACACAATCAGTAGGGTCAGAACCAAGCGGGACCCCTCGGTCTCAAATGTCGAAAACAGAGACATATTGATATGTCTGAAGGGAAAGGGAAGGCTTTCATAAGACCAAACTTATTGGTCAATGCTCGACACACGACAGTGAGTCAGTACAGGTTGAGACTCTGGGATATCTGACGTCGGGTGCTCCGAGGAGACAGGTACCCTAAAAGGACCGTTCTTATGACCTCGTCCAACAGTAAAGGAGAAGGTTCTCTAGAAGGGGTAGGTCCCTAGCTTGGACGCAGAGGGCGTAGAGGACGTGACGTTGTCTAAGAAATGACGACTCGGCGGCTCCTTCGGGGTATTGGTGAATATGTCTACGGGTTTAGTATTAACTATACTCCACTCCCCTCTCATAGGTCGTAAATCCTCTCCTGTCTTGTGAGTGTCACTGTGGATTTTTGTTATTTTTGTTTCTTACGTGTCTTTTATCCCTGTAGTGTTAAATCGTCGTCAAACTCGGTAAGTATCTCTCCGTTTATTCGGGGGTACAATAGCTACCAGGATCTCCGAATAGTGTTATTTCATCGTAAAAGGGATTTCCAAGATTTCTAAAGGAAGTTCTTGATATCGTTAGAGTGCGTTTCCCCAGGAGACCAACCAAGTGAGATAAACTCTTTTCGAGGTAAGAAATTGAGAGGAACCTCTCAATTTTATATGTACTTGTACCATGTCCAAGGTTTATTAGGAATTTTTTTTTCTTTAATTAAATAATTAAAACAAATGGGTCATGTATAGGTTAAATAAACTAGTGTCTCGTAACGAAAAGTTTCTGTGGATAATTATACGTTAAGACGACTGTGGTAAAACCCTTTTCCACGTCAGTCATTAATTACTGAGACTTAGTAGGTTTTCTTTCAACAGTTTAATGTGAATCAAACAAAGAAATCAGATTTTACAAATTTTTCATAAATTGTAAGATCTTTCTAAAGGAATGTTCTACCAATTGTAAAAATTCTCATTTATTTTGGAGTGGAGAAGACCACTGAGTAATTCTCACCACTTATTGTCTTAGAGATGATACATTGACTTGTTCGTGGAAGATTCCACAATACTGAAAAACTTCCGATGTCCAGGATGAATGATGCACCCTCTCTTTTTTCCTTGTTTTTGTACGTGAGTGTGTGTTGCCATTAATATAAATTCATCTCAAGAGACTAGTTTTTTACACATGTACTATAAGAGGACGTGACAAGTCTACACATAATAGGGTCTCCAGTTTAGTTGGCATTACTGAAATGTTCCCTGAACTCTTTAACGTTGGAAGCGATCTATTTAAGAATCGTGTGAATCCCCCGAGAAAGTACGACTTTATATTTGTACACGAGTCCTCTTTACACGGTCCCGTATAAAGTGACAGGAGTTCTCTGTAAGAGAACTGAGACTCATCTTATTTTGTTTTTCGAAGTCTCTACGGGATTTTAGTTAGAACGAGTGTCGTCTGTCTGACCGTAGAAGTGATGTCGAGACCAGACCGCTTATGAATCTTAAGTCGGTCCGGCGTCTCGAAACCTCTTAACGAGACTTTTCTGAAGACTGTCCTTAAGGTGTAACCCATAGACTTTAACTCTCTCACTCCTCCCTCCCTCTTACGTACCGAACTGATCTTGCAGTTTATGGGTTTCGGAACGTCTCTTCCTTTGTTTATTAGGAACTACCTCCGGCACCCGTTTGTTAAACCGAAGTCCCGGCGTTGGTACAACACTACCGTTCTCTCGCTAAAGGGAAGCTAAAGATCTCCTCCTCCTTATGTACTAAGTGCCAAGTCCTCCTCAGAACCGTCGACTGTCGTCTTGTCAACCGTATTTTAGTCTTTTACGACGACCCGGAGTCTTCGTTGTAGTAGTGGTGTGCTCTACGTTTTTGTTACACCGTAATCGTGTCTCGTACTTCGTCTTTACTGGACTACCAATTAATGCTGCGCAAGACCGATGTTCGTTAGGGTCGGGACCGACCGGGATGGTGGTCGTGGTGTCAACGACACTAGACGAAGACACCTGGAGAGGTCTCCGACTTCATTCCTAAATTCCCGTGTTATTGTAGAGTTGAGGTCTTGGTGCATTGATACCCAATGATCCTTCAGTCTCCAGGAAGCAGGGTAACATCGTGTCATGAAAGCTAACGGATATATAAAGAAATTCTACGTGTACTTGGGTAGGGAACTTTCCCTTTGTCGTGAAACGAAGTATCGAACACAAACACATTTACAGTCTTTAATCCAACTTTACCAAGGAAGGAGATTTCTTCTGTCTTCTTTAAACCTTGTGAACGTTTTGTGAACTTCTCGTGACTCTGTTTTTGTCGCCTACTGGACTTTAAGTGAATGTGTGAGTGTGTCTGTGTGTCTGACTTGATGTTATCTTTCCTACCGACTGTCCGTTGACTGTCTGTTTGACTGTCTCTGTGTCTACGTGTCTGTCCGTTTGTCTTTCTTGATAACGACCGTCCATCCACCTATTTGTCTGGCCGTCCATTGGTTTGTGTTCCGCTCTTCGGTGACTTGTTTCCTCGTGAGACTTTATCAGTGATTCTCGGACTGGGAAATATGAATGTAGTCCCCCCAAAAGTATTCGTGAATTACCTTCGAAGTGTGACAGGAGAACCCGTCTTATCCATAATAGAGTAAGATTTTCAAGTCTTCCTCTAGGTTTCTATGATTCACTGAACGAGTGTGTGAGTCGTCATCTGTCTTTACCGACCGAACTCTGAACGTAGACCAATGAGGACTAGACGATAGGAGAAGTGGAATAAAATTGGTCTCTCTCTTAAAAAACCCCCTTTTTTTTCCTTAATTACAGATTTGAAGGTGACTTTTCTTGTTCAATGGTTGACTACTTCTCCAATAGGCCTGATGAGTCAACCTTTGTTGATTTGTTTTACTTTATTACTGTGACGGAACATAGACGTCTCCGCGAAAATACGCAGTATAAAATTTCACGAAAACATATGGAGTGCAGGAAACGGAAATGTTATAGGGGTATTTTATACGTCGTCTCCACATTAAAAGGGGTAAAAACTCTGCTTCTTTGGGTCTACGAGTCTATAATTTAGTGAACGAGTCCCAGTGTACTTTCCAATCCTTTCCTTCATCTTACTGAACCTGGATCTAGTCTGCCGTCGACCAGTTAAGGTATTCTGTAACAAATCCTTGATTCGTATAATCACAACCAAAAAAGACAAAAGGTGAGAACAGAAGTCAAGGGTTAACTTAGGAATGATATACGTGTCAAGACACGATTTACGAGACTCTTTTCGTTTATTTTGTTCCTTAGACGAAAGATCCTTAAATGTTAAATTCTCTCACAACTGTCAATAAACGTGGGGTTTATGGTCATTCTTACACAAGGTAGTCTCTATACTTGTTTAAGTCGTCTTCCCTTTCTAATAAGTGTTTACCTTTTTGGTCCCTCTCCGAGTACTTATCTGCATTACACAGGGTCAATCAGTCCTTGTTAGGATCAAATATGAACAGGAAAATCGACGGAAAAGGTGGAAGTTTTCGGGAGTAAACATACTGTTTAATGTACTAGCCGGAAAAGTACTTCCACCACCGTAAATCCGATCTGGAATTTCCTACCCAATATAAAATTACCTACGTCTAAACCTTCTCTTATAATAATCTCCTCCTATTGTTCTTTCAGTTTCTGTCCCCGTCCTTTGCTTTTGTATCAGTTGAATCCTGTTACCTATTAGATCTGTGAACTTTGTCATTCAGTCGTCTTGCACTCCTAAATTCGAACCGATTCGTTCCACGTATAAGACACAACAGGACAGGTCGGAACTAGAATCCTTTCGAGACACAGGAACACAGAGTCTCCACCTGTGAGAGTCATTCCTAAGACAGGGATGGGGTCCCCATCTTCTGGTGGTTATGGTAAAAGGGAGGAGAAGGTCCGGGTGTGGTGATTTCTCCGGAAGAGTCAGAGGACGGGACCGAAGTCAGACGATACTCGTGGGTCACTTCGGACACCTCCTCTCGGAAGTTCACCTACGTATAGGAGTGTGATAAGGTGTAGACCGGAAATCGTTAATTACTTGTTAAAACCGACTTAAGTCGACTGGACAAGGTACCGTCACGACGGAAGGAGGGAGAACCTAAGACGTTGTCTTTTCGGTTCCGGAAGTAAGTCAGAGAGAACCCCACGTCCCCTCTCTCGACGACGGGAGCACTTAAAGTCTAACAACGGGACGTTGGAGTCGGAAGACTACCCAAGTTCTTTTCAACAGTAAAGCCTATAATGAAGAACCCAGTCCACACATGTATGGTCCACCTTCGGTCTTCACACTTTGAGGAAAAATTTGGTACTGGGTCCTTTGAGATCCTCCAGGTGTCACCCCGGAGTCCCGTCGACTCCTTTTCCCACCTCACATGTACCCGGAGACTTGGGAGATAAGGACAGAGTCAGTCAGTCAACGGGAAAAGTTTTGATTAAAATATGTGACTCGAAGACGTCTTTCTCTATACGCTGACTTTGTCTTTCGGTGACTAGATCTCGTACTGAAGTCGACGTGGTCCGTCCGACAGGAGGGGTACTAAGGGGGTCGATGAACAAGGGGGTCGGGTTTTGGAAAGATTCGTATCTTTTCGAACGTGTGGTGTAAGTCTTTGTTCTCAAATTTTACGTTTACGTAGTTTTCTTTCAACTGAATGTGAGTGTAATTTACCACGACTATTCTCCCAAAAAAAAAGGGATTCCTGTCCAAAATTATTCCTCATGTGTGCGCACGAGTCATCTCGGGTTGAGAAACACTGGGCTACCTACCATCCGG
The DNA here is from genome assembly GCA_006410555.1 of Capra ibex. Classification (NCBI taxonomy): domain Eukaryota; kingdom Metazoa; phylum Chordata; class Mammalia; order Artiodactyla; family Bovidae; genus Capra; species Capra ibex. The sequence continues at coordinate 34,871,614 of SJYO01018757.1, read as the reverse complement.
TGGTCTGAGGAGACAGACACCCTAAAGGGTCCGTTCTTATGACCTCACCCAACGGTAAAGGGAGAAGTCCCCTAGAAGGGTTGGGTCCTTAGCTTGGTTGCAGTGAACGTAGAGTACGTAACGGTCCACCTAAGAAATGGTGACTCGGTGGACCCTCCGGGGAATTATTTCTCTTGTCTCGTGTGTTAACCACTTGGACTTTTCCCCATTTTTCCCCAGGACTTGACCCCTGTCTCTTTGGTAAAGTTTTTACTCCGAAGTCCGTGTTGTCCGGTTGACGGATGATTTTTAAGACGGATATGGACAATGTGTCTTAGTGTGAACATATATTAGATGTTCTCTTCGCGTGACAGACTCTTAGACCACTCGTCGATGTGTCACGTTCGGTGGTTCCACCCGTGGAGTCCTCGGGGTCACACTACTGTTCTACATTTATGTCTGTGAAGGAAGAGTGGTCCAACAGGACCCTCGGTCGGTGACCGTGAGTCGCCGAGGAGACCGGGACTGTTGCGTCTCGACGTCACGACCTCTTAAAACTTTATGCTGCCTTCCTTTCCTTTATACAATTGCTGTATGTGGTACTATTTACCAGTAACGTTTCGGTGAGGTTTATTCTCGTCCTCTTTTCCATTCACGAAGAGGTCTTTCAGGGAAGTCAAAGGTTCACAGGGTACTTAGTATTCCTTTTAGAAGTGTCGACCTCTCCATTGCAGATCTTTTTTACGATTATCATGACTTACGGCGACGATAGCAAAGTTCTCTCCCACTGCTCCGGTCGTTGTCGTAATTACTAAATAGTTCAGTCCAGAGACCATCTATACAATTTTTCCTCCTATTTACGTCTTATTTAAGAGGATATTAGGAGTCTACATTAATGGTTTGATCTCTGTCCACCAAACACTATTTTACACACGCGTACTTTCTAATTACATCTCTGAACTTTGCACTCTTTTACAGTAATAAAAGACGTCTTTAAACCTCGAGAGTTAGCTACGGACTTTTCCATTCATAATGTCCTTTGTTTACAGTTGGTGGTATGAGAGCTAGAGTTAAGTATGAGTCACTAGAAGTAACGATAAATGAATACATGGAATTAGAGTGGAATGTTAATTTTATACTTGGGGAGACCGCCAACCAAGAAAAAAACCATTGAAGAAAGACGTGTTCATTTGTTTTCCGAGAAATTTGTCTTCATGGACTTCCTTCTTACTTATTTAGATCTTCTATCAAGAGTTGGGATTATGTCTCGGATGGTGCTGTAATCACATGAAAGACGTTTCAGTGCACCTCTTTCAGACCTAGATTATTAATTAGAACCAAATAAGGTGTTGCCCGACTACTTTAAAACCAAAAGGTTACAAAGACAGGAAAATTTGGATATTCAATTCAGTCAGTGAGAGAGCACAGGCTGAGAGACACTGGGGTACCTGACATCGGGTGGTCCGAGAAGACAGGTACCCCTAAGAGGTCCGTTCTTATGACCTCACCCCACGGTAAGATAAGAGGTCCCCTAGAAGCGTTGGGTCCCTAGTTTGAGTCCGGAGGGTGTGACACCCCGTGTAAGAAATTATAGACTCGGTGGTCCCTTCGGAATACCCATTGTAAATTACGGATTGTTACAAATTTATAGTGTCTGTGATTTTCTTAGTAGTTGAATTTGATAGTCTTTTATAATTGGATCCTCGTCTTCGAAAAGTTTTCGTGAAAATTTAGTTCTGATTTAGGTGTAATCACCTAATTTGAATTACACGAAAAAAGAAAGGAAAATAGTTGATTTCTTATGACATACACACGAGTCAACGAGTCAACACAGACTGAGAAACGCTTGGAAACCTGATATGGTAGGGTCAAAGGAGACAGGTACCCTAAAAAGTCTGTTCTTATGACTTCACCCAACGGTAAAGGAAGAGGTCCCTAGAAGGGCTGGGTTCCTAGTTTGGGTGCAGAGGACCCAGAGGACGTGATATCCACCTAAGAAATGGGTGACTGGGTAGTCCTCCGATTGTTTCATATTACCTGTATGTTATTTGACGTAGATCAATTTTGCATATTAAACTATTCAAAAATGAAGACACATGTAGGTTCCTTAGTAGTGGTGGTAGTACTATTATTTACAGTGGGGATATTTAAAGGAGTGTTGAAAGGACAGTTAGGGGAGATGGGTGACTTAGGGTAAAGGGACAACGATTTGTTTTTTGTTAGACGGAAAGATGAAGAGTGCAACTTATATTTACTCTTGTGTATATACGTGATACAAAACTCTTGGCTCCATTAAGAAATCTCTAAGTAAGTACAACATCGTACATAAATATCAAGTAAAGAACAATAACGACTCATCACAAGCGACATACGTATGTCAAATAGGTACATGACAACTAGCTATAAACACAACAAACCCCAAAAAAAATGATAATGTTTATTTCGACTATACTTATAAGTTCATAAGTTTATATATGTACGAAAATAAAGAGAACGTGTTTGTGGATTTTCACCTTACTGATCTACTAAACCATCCATTTTAAAATGGAAAATTCTTTAACGGTTTAACAAAGAGTGTCACAAACATGGCAGAATGTTCGGGTAGTCGTACGTCATCTCAGGGTCACAGAGGTGAAGAGACGGTTGTGGATATACCAATCAGAAAAGTAAAAAGTGGATAATCTACACGTACCCATAGAGTTACACCGAAATTAAACGTAAAAAGATTACTGATTAATACGACTCGTACAAAAATACACGGTTTGACGGTAGGTATATAGAAAAAACGGACTCACAAACTTAGGAAATGGGTAAAAATTTTTGAGCAAACAAATGAATCACTCAAAACTTTCAAGATGTCTAAGACATATGTTTTAGTCTATATAATACGGAATATTTATGAAGGAGAATCAGACACCGAACAGAAAGTAAATGGTTGTCACAGAAAACTTCTCGTTTAAAAGAAAAATAAGATTCCTTCAGGTTAAATAAACAGAAATCTAATACGAAAACCACTACATAGATCCTTTACAAATGGATTGGGTTTCAGTGTTTCCTAAAGAAGATACAAAAGACTTCAAAAGATAAAGCCGGATACTGTGTGAAACACAATTAAAAAATACTATAGTCTACATCCCTGAAGGAATCACCAGGTCAAAAATTCTTAAGTACGAACGAGACGTCCCTTGTACCCAAACTTGGGACCAGTCCCTTGATTCTAGGGTCCACGGAACTTCACGTCGGTCCCTCCTCTTTTTTCTACATTACTTCGTGTTTAAAATTTATACCTATAGATTAAAAAAAATCGCGGTAAACAACTTCTGTCAGGAAGGAGGTGCCTCAACGGAAACATAGAAGTAGGTTTTCTTAACAGGTACATGTGCACCTAGATAAAGACCTAAAGGTAAGACAAGGTGAGTAAGTAGACAGAACTATGGTTATGGTGTAACGGAACTAATGACATCGAAATATTATTTACGACTTTAGTCAATGGATCAGTATATTGTAAAAAAAGTAATAAGATTAACAAAAACCGATGTGATACAGGAAACGTACAGGTATCCTTAAAATCTTAGTCAAACAGTTAAAGGTGTTTGTGTGTGTGTTTTTACAGACGACCTTAAAACTAACTCTAATGTGACCCAGATACATAGTCAAACCCCTCTTCTTTAGATTCCGTCACCTTAGGTCTTGAAGGGGAGGGTAGGGAAGGGTAGTTAGAGGACGGTCGTCACCTGATCCCCGGTCTTTCGCTCAGACTCTAGTTTGGTCTCCCATTCCACGGAGACCGGTCATACAGGGCTACCTCTGGGCTCCAGTCTAGGGAGAAAGTGGAAAAGAGAGGCAAAAGAAACGAGAGGCAGGAAATTAAAAGGGAGAAAGGAAGAAGAAATAAATGAGAGTACTCCTATAATATCTGTTCGAGGGACTGAAAGAAAAGGTGACAACTGGAGTCGTGGAAAGTCGATACCAACCTTTGGTTTCGAAGTGTCGGTAAAGAGTTGAGGGTCTAAGGACTTCGTTCGTTTTTCGGGAAACCTCTTCTAGGCGTAAACCTCTTGTGACTTAGGAGGGACTTGTTCATCAATGCTGAGTAGTTTGCATTATTACAAAAGGAGGGTAGAGAGTAGTATAACGGAAAGAATTGAAAGGTGGTAAGATCTCTTACTATTTTGTTTCCCCGTATTGGCACTATCGGGTTTTCTGATTCTATATACACTTCTAAAGGATTCCTCCTTTTACAGAGTTTTCTGCAGACTGACCCCGATGTGACGCTACTCGTTCCCCGTCTCACCTTTCTTATCTCGACGTCGATGTCACTCGACCCCCTCTTTGTCGTTTTTGGTGACCCTTTCTTTCCCCTCTCACAAATTTGGTCTCGTTACCTCCTCATTCCTCCCGGTAAGACCGTCTCCGTCGTATAGACTTTATTTTGGCTGGTCAAGTGACAAGGGGTACCGGAAACGGTAAGTGTCTGGATAAACAGTCAGTCCCCGAGGGAGATATTATTTTGGCGGTAAACTTTGTGAGAATGGTAGAATACACACGGAGTTCGTGGGTCAGACTTAATATTTAACATCTCTCCTTTTCATAATACTGGGAGTAGTGAAGTGAGTACTTTAGAAAACCTAGAGGTCATACAGGATCCTTGAGTGTTTTGTAGTCTTTATGTTTACCGGTGAGAAGGTAGAAATTAAAATGAATTAAGGACCATGTTACTCTCCTTCTTTTACTAACTGTGCGTGCGTAAAAATTGGTTTCCCAGTAGTGTTATTACAAGCAGTATTCGTAAGGAACAGTCACCAAGGGGGTGGTTGTCATAAGTTTGTAAACAAAGTTAAATTTCTTTAATATCGTAAAACGAGTGACGATACAAAAAGAATTTAAATCAGGTTCTCTAAGGAGGTTTTCTACACCAACTCTTGGATATGGTCAAAGACTTACTCAGGTAGAGATAAACTGATACTCTTTCGTATTTTGGGAAAGATACTCTTGTTCGTCTCTCTTGTCAGTATTTCGGACACTTTTTGTAAAACGTTGAGTTTTTTGTCTTCTGATGGTGTTCTTCGATTCTTGCATTTCTTAAGATTTAAGGTATAAGTAAATTAAATATTAATAAACAAAGAAGACCCGTTCGAATGTTAGATAGGAAGATAAAGGTATCTTTATACTCGATCTTCTTTACTTACACGTAATGTTTCGATCAAGATCGTGAAAAGATGCAAGTAATGGAAATCTCAGGTACCTGAACTTAAAGATTTCGCCTTGACTTTGTTTTTTCGCTTTCACAATCGACGAATTAACACAGGTTGAGAAACGTTGAGGTACCTGACGTCGAACTGTCCACGGAGACAGGTACCTTAAGAGGTCCGTTCTTATGACCTGATCCATCGGTAAGGGAAGACGTCCCCTTAGAAGGACTGGGTCCCTACCTTGGGACCAGAGGACATAGCGTTCGTCTAAGAAATGACAGACTCGGTGATCCCTGACTTCACTTCACTTCAACTAGCCAACACAGGCTGAGAAACGCTAGGGAACCTGACAACGGGTGGTCCGAGGAGGCAGGTACCCAAAAGGTCCGTTCTTATGACCTCACCCAACGGTAACGGAAGAGGTGATCCCTGATCGAGTCCAAATGAAGAGGGATTCGATACTGGTTGGATCTATCGTATAAGTTTTCGTCTCTGTAATGAAACGGTTGTTTCCAGGAAGATCAGTTCCGATACCAAAAAGGACACCAGTACAAACCTACACTCTCAACCTGACACTTCTTTCGACTCGTGATTTCTTAACTACCAAAACTTGACACCACAACCTCTTCTGAGAACTCTCAGGGAACCTGACGTTCCTCTAGGTCGGTCAGGTAAGATTTCCTCTAATCGGGGCCCACAAGAAACCTTCCTTACTACGATTTCGACTTTGAGGTTATGAAACCGGTGGAGTACGCTTCTCAACTGAGTAACCTTCTCTGAGACTACGACCCTCCCTAACCCCCGTCCTCCTCTTCCCCTGCTGTCTCCTANAGGGAACCTGACGTTCCTCTAGGTCGGTCAGGTAAGATTTCCTCTAGTCGGGGCCCACAAGAAACCTTCCTTACTACGATTTCGACTTTGAGGTTATGAAACCGGTGGAGTACGCTTCTCAACTGAGTAACCTTCTCTGAGACTACGACCCTCCCTAACCCCCGTCCTCCTCTTCCCCTGCTGTCTCCTACTCTACCGACCTACCGTAGTGCCTGAGCTACCTGCACTCAGACTCACTTGAGGCCGTCTACCACTACCTGTCCCTCCGGACCGCACGACGCTAAGCACCCCAGCGTTTCTCATCCCGTGCTGACTCGCTGACTTGACTTGACTTAACTCCCTAAATTGAACGTTAAAGATATGGACGGTGGTCCACCATAGAACCCAATACTGTCGTTCCCAGTCAAAGGACTGGGAATAGGGTCCACACCTATTTACTTTCTTGTGTATTGAGTCCGTTAATACGTGTAAGATAATTTTATTTATTTAATAACTTTACTATTCGTATGTAATAATTGATCGAAGATTAATAACACATGTCGTCACGAAAGAGTCGTGAGATTAGACTTAAGAGTTTTATGAGAATTGATGGGTCACGACAAGAAAAGGAAAAAGAAAAAAAAAAAAAGGTCAACCTTCTCACTTTCACGTGTCAGTGGTAAGAAGTCGTCGTACTTAGAGACCAGACGAAAGGGTTGATCCTCCAAATGAAGGATGGACCCGACGAAGTGAGAACGGATTGAGGGATTTGTGAGAGGGATCACGTTAAAGTAAAAGTAACTTATGACCTCTAATAAATAACTTTCGGAAGCTACGTAAGACTGTTGATACGAGAAACAAGTTTTTTGTCACAGAAAAATTTTCAAAGACGAATTTTATGACTTTTCATAGTTCTTGTTTCATTTTTGGTGGAGATTGGAGTGGTGGGTTCATATTGTGGAAATTTTCGATGATGTCAAAGGGGTCTCAAGTGTACAAGGTGTAAAGGTAGGGACAATACAAACTAAAAAAAAGTTCAAACAAAGGGTAAACTGAAAAAACACTGATAAAGATTCACACGGTGACAGACGACTGAGGAGGTGTTTCCAAAAGATTTACCTCAATTATTGACGTTTAGGGAGTATCCCGACAATACTTCTAATTTACTCAATTTTGTGTAGACGGGAATCTTTTTACGGTTCGGGGACCATACACGAGTCATTTGTAATCGAGGACAGTGATAAAGAAACTGCGACCGAGGATGTAGAAAGTCGAGATACATTAGGAAGGAAGTGGATTGCCGGACAAATCGAACGACATTAAAGTATGCTGGTTGTAGGGGAGTTCACAACGATTTTCGTCCTTTCGTACATACGACTCTAACAGAGTGTCAGTGAGATAGTGTCTCCTTTGTTAAGGAGACTTCGGCATCTCTTTTACCACTAGGAAAAGAAAACTTATTGTCTTAGAAAATTATCTTAGGTAAAAATAAAGGTAAAAATAAAAAGACTATTTTATTAGAGGAGTATCTTTGACTCGACGAAAGACCGTTTTAAAGAACGTCTAAAGGTCATCAGTACATGTCTACACTCTCGACCTGGCATTTCTTCCTACTCACGATTTCTTAACTACGAAAACTTGATACCACAACCTCTGAGAACTCAGGGAACCTGAGGTTCCTCTAGGTGGGTCAGTTAGGATTTCCTTTAGTCGGGACTTATAAGGGACCTTCCTGACTACGACTTCAACTTCAAGGTTATGAAACCGGTGGACTACGTTTCTTGACTGAGTGACCTTTTCTGGGACTACGACCCTTTCTAACTACCGTCCTCCTTTTCCCCTACTGTCTCCTACTCTGTCAACCTACGGTTGTGACTAAGTTACCTGTACTCAGACTCGTTCGAGGCCCTCAACCACTACCTGTCCCTTCGGACCGTACGACGTCAGGTACCCCAGTGTTCCATAGTCTGTGTTGACTCGCTGACTTGACTTGACTTGAGTAGGTTTAAAAAGAATCTCTGTATAGGAATAGATCTGACTCCTCTTTTACTAGGTCTCGTCTTTTCCTTCTTCTTCTGACAAAATAGTCTATTCCTATAGGTCATCGGGCCCCCTTGTCATTTCCTCGGTCTTACATGTAGAGACCCGGAGGTCACACCTAGGATAAGAAACCTTTTACGGGGTAAAAGATTTTGGAGACGGACTACACCGTCCCCAAAGGGGTCACCGAGTCGTCAATTTTTTTTTTTTTTCTTAGGTGGACGTTACGTTCTTGGTACCCTCTGCGGCCAAACTGGGGACCGAACCCTTCTAGGGGACCTCTTCCCTTACCGTTGGGTGAGGTCATAAGAACGACCGTTTTAGGGTATCTGTCTCCTCGTACCACCCAATGTCAAGTATCCCAGCATTTCTCAGTCCGTGCTGACCCGTACGTGCGGGTCCAAAACGACAGACTACACCGTCGATGCGGTGTTGGACAGTGGGACGGACCAGGAACCGAACACCGTCAACGGACAAATCCTTCGATTTCAGTTTTCACATAGAGTCCACCGACGACTTTAGGTTTGCGATGACAGGTAGTCAGGTAGGTAGTTAGGTGAATAAAGTATTTATGAATGACTTATAGATTATATACGGTTCAAGACAGGATTGACGATGTCTATGTTACCATGTGGGTCGGTCTGTGATAAGAATTCACCTCGAGTGTCAGATTGTCCCCTCTATTTATGATTCATTTATTAGTACTTTTACTGACATGTTAAGATTAGTGTCGTACGATACTGTCGTGTCTAGAGTCTGCTGGGGATTCCTTTATTCCTACCTCGGTGCCGGACTTCCTACTAATTCTTAATTGATCCTTTCTCCCGTTCTTCTACAGGTCCCCCATCTTAATCAAGGTTCGGTCTCGGTCTCCACGGGTACTCCAGTCACACCGACGTCGTACCTTCCGTATCACCTGGGTTCCGTCCTCTCCAGGTACGAGACCTACAGACGGAACTAGGATTTTATGTCATTTTAGGGACCTCCGTTGATTCGTTTCCCTAGTGGGCTGTCTGGAGGGAGAAGTTTCCTGGGATGTCAGGTCACTCATCTTCCTCAGCCTTCTTCCCATTACACCCCTCAGTGTGTCTCCGTTGAAGGCAGAGGTCTACGACGCAAGTGTCCGAGCGGTCGGTCGGACGTGGGACGGGAGTGGCGGTCTGCGACGTGGGGAGTCAGTGAACGGATAAAAGACCTAGGTCACTCTCCTTTTGCGAGACCCCATAGGAAGTTAGGTCTACGTAGTTCCTTTACGATTGTGTTTTAGGGAGTGACAGACGGTGCCCCTGATATAGGAAGGAGCACCGACGAAGGAGAACACTTACGTCTAAAAGGGCAAAATATGGGAAGATCAGTAAGACGATCCTTAAACCCCCTCTTGACCTCAGAGACGAATGTGGTTCGTGGTTTGGGTCTCTAAAGTTTGCAACGGAAGATTTTTGACTTGTAAAGTTAATTTCTTGGTATAGACTTGTCTTCATGAAAATTTATCTATAAAAATCATCAGAAAAGTGGTCGTATAAAACCTAGTTTACCTGTGAGCATTAATACAGTCGTTAAAAGTTATAAGTATATTCAACTTTCACAACACTTTTCTGACGACCTTTTCCTTTGTAGTGGGTCTGGGGATAATAGACACGAATGTATCTTATATCGATCGAACCACCTGTCCGTAAATACTTATTAAAGATTCTCTAGAGTAGTAAGTCATCAAAGATGGAGAGGTTATAGAAATTGAGTTTTCTAATTTACGACACTGAAGGAGAGGGAAAAAGAGGTATAGTAAAAAATTATTAAATTCTTCATATTATTATAAAGGGTTTTCGTTTTTAGTCCTCATGGGAATAACAAGTGATGTAAGGATCATTTACATGAAAAATGTAAAATATATTGATTATGAAATGTTCTGTTAAAAAATTTATTAATCAGTTATGGTAAACACCCCTTATAACCGATATCTTGAAAGGGTCAAAAACACTAACAATGAATAACGTCGTGGGTTCTATCTGTTAGAGACCCTTCAAATATTACTCTAAGTAACCATAAGAGTAAAATATTTGTACTTTAGAACCGGAATTTATAATTTATCTAAATGTATTTTGCATTGGTTCCAGTTTATTACTTGGAGGCTGTTTAAGTCTTCATTTCAACTATATAAAAATAATGTTTCGGTTTTAAGACCGTTGGTGTATTGTGACAAAATTGAAAAGGTAGATAAAAGTTTTATTTTCAAGGTGGTTTCGTCATGACTGCAGACAGTCATTACCACTGATTTTGAGCTGATAAATATGACGTCCGTTAAAGATCGTTGGTACAAAGATAAAAACATAAAAAGGTATGGAAAACAGAAAAATTTCACAAATACAAGAAGTTTACACTTAACCAATGCAGAAGTAAATGCATAAAGGTCATTGTTATTATATGGTTTTTTTTTTTTTTTGTGGAAAAGGTCTTAGAATGATATTTGGAAAGAATCTTGTAGTTTTCTAATAACGATATCGTTTGATTTTCAATAGTTAGTGTTATACGTGTCCCTGCATTTGGGATTCCATTCTATAATTATATTTATGTAGGGGGTGGGTCGCGTCTAACTTTTTGTGATGGAGAAACACCGTGGTATTACGTCCGTTACTCCTTGTACGTCTTTTCTTGTGCTTATTGGTAAATTGTAAAAACTTTTTATAAGTTTACCGTTTTCAAAGGTTAAACCTCGACATGAAATTTCAGAATAAAAGAGAAAAATTAAGTATTTTTGGACAAGTCGATAAAGGGTTCAGAGGGGTTCCTTCTTTATAATTTTACTTCGTCAGTCTGGAGGTCAAAGTGGTTTAGAAAATGTCATCTATGTCATTTTTTAAGTTTAATGAAATGAAGATTGATACTTTTGTACTAGTCACGGTCCTTCTCAAATGAATGTCTAAAATTTGGGGATGGGTAGTAAAGGTAAAGTACACAAAATGGTCTTTGTGAGAGGAATCCGGTTTACGTATTTCCGTTCATCTTAGTCTACACTAGGACTTACCGATGGGTAAGGTCATAAGAACGCATCTCTTAAGGTACCTGTCTCCTCGGATCGTCCGATGTCGGGTCCCCAGTATTTCTCAACCTGTGCTGATTCTTTGATTGTGAAAATGTAGGGGGAATAAATCCTACAGTCGAGTTCTGACAACCTCGAAACTGTCTCTTCTTTATTTCTGGTATTGTGTGAGGATCCTGAATCCTCGGATTAGTAATTTTTTAGTAAACAGTAAACAAAAGTTCGTCACCGGGACAATCGAGACAAAAGAACTCAGGACTCAACCTCCGTCGTCATCTCTAATATCGAATCAACAAAACCTGTGTAGATTTACCCGAGCTATTTCCTGTCTTTACCATACCTGGATTGTCTTCGTCTTCTATAATTCTTCTCCACCGTTCTTATGTGTCTTCTTGACATGTTTTTTCTAGAGGTGCTGGGTCTATTAGTACTACCACACTAGTGAGTAGATCTCCGTCTGTAGGACCTGACACTTTCGTTCACTTTCGTAGTGTTGTTTGTTTCGATCACCTCCACTATCTTGAGGTCAACTCGATAAAGTTTAAGACTTTCTACTACGACACTTTCGCGACGTGAGTTATCCGGTCGTGTAAACCTTTTGAGTCGTCACCGGTGTCCTGACCTTTTCCAGTCAAAAGTAAGGTTAGGGTTTCTTTCCGTTACGGTTTGTTACGAGTTTGATGACGTGTTAACGTGAGTAGAGTGTGTGATCATTTCATTACGAGTTTTAAGAGGTTCGGTCCGAAGTCGTTATGCACTTGGCACTTGAAGGTCTACAAGTTCGACCAAAATCTTTTCCGTCTCCTTGGTCTCTAGTTTAACGGTTGTAGGCGACCTAGCACCTTTTTCGTTCTCTCAAGGTCTTTTTATAGATAAAGACGAAATAACTGATACGGTTTCGGAAACTGACACACCTAGTGTTATTTGACACCTTTTNGTGGACTGGACGGAGCACTCTTTAGACATACGTCCAGTCCTTCGTTGTCAATCTTGACCTGTACCTTGTTGTCTGACCAAGGTCTATCCTTTTCCTCATGCAGTTCCGCCATATAACAGTGGAACGAATAAATTGAAGATACGTCTCATGTAGTGCTCTTTGCGACCTGACCTTCTTTGTGTTCGACCTTAGTTCTAACGACCCTCTTTATAGTTATTGGAGTCTATACGTCTACTGTGGTGGGAATACCGTCTTTCACTTCTCCTTGAGTTTTTGGAGAACTACTTTCACTTTCACCTCTCACTTTTTCAACCGAATTTCGAGTTGTAAGTCTTTTGCTTCTAGTACCGTAGACCAGGGTAGTGAAGTACCCTTTATCTACCCCTTTGTCACCTTTGTCACAGTCTGAAATAAAAAACCCCCGAGGTTTTAGTAACATCTACCACTGACGTCGGTACTTTAATTTTCTGCGAACGAAGAACCTTCTTTTCAATACTGGTTGGATCTATCGTATAAGTTTTCGTCTCTGTAATGAAACGGCTGATTCCGGGCAGATCAGTTCCGATACCAAAAAGGACACCAGTACATACCTACACTCTCAATCTGACACTTCTTCCGACTTGCGGCTTCCTAACTACGAAAACTTGACACCATAACCTCTTCTGAGAACTCTCAGGGAACCTGACGTTCCTCTAGGTTAGTTAGGCAAGACTTCCTCTAGTTGGGACCCTAAAGAAACCTTCCTTACTACGATTTCGACTTTGAGGTCATGAAACCGGTGGAGTGCACTTCTCAACTGAGTGACCTTTTTCTGAGACTACGACCCTTCCCTGACCCCCGTCCTCCTCTTCCCCTGCTGTCTCCTACTCTACCGACTCCTCGCTAACGCCCGTCCTCCTCTTCCCCTACTGTCTCCTACTCTACCGACCTACCGTAGTGACTGAGCTACCTGCACTCAGACTCACTTGAGGTCCTCTACCACTACCTATGCCTCCGGACCGCACGACGCTAAGTACCCCAACGTTTCTCAACCTGTGTTGACTCGCTGACTTGACTTGACTTAGCTTAGTGAGACCTCTTCCTTTACCGTTGGGTGAGGTCGTAAGAACGAACTTCTTAGGGTACCTGCCTCCTCGGACACCCGATGTCAGGTGCTCCAGCGTTTCTCAGCCTGTGCTGATTCGCTGAAGTGAAAGTGAAAGTTAGTGAGTCGGACACATTTCTTTTGTTCGTCCATACACGAGTTACTTATAGATACTTCCTTACTTACTGGGATCTCCTTCTTACAGTGTTTTAAGGACGAACGAGAGGGTTGTCTTCGAGGGCCTGTCAGACCCGGGGATCTTCTCCCAACGGGTAAGGAATGATAGNATGAAACGGCTGATTCCAGACAGATCAGTTCCGATACCAAAAAGGACACCAGTACATACCTACACTCTCAATCTGACACTTCTTCCGACTTGTGGCTTCCTAACTACGAAAACTTCACACCATAACCTCTTCTGAGAACTCTCAGGGAACCTGACGTTCCTCTAGGTTGGTTAGGTAAGACTTCCTCTAGTTGGGACCCTAAAGAAACCTTCCTTACTACGATTTCGACTTTGAGGTCATGAAACCGGTGGAGTGCACTTCTCAACTGAGTGACCTTTTTCTGAGACTACGACCCTTCCCTGACCCCCGTCCTCCTCTTCCCCTGCTGTCTCCTACTCTACCGACCCTCGCTAACGCCCGTCCTCCTCTTCCCCTACTGTCTCCTACTCTACCGACCTACCGTAGTGACTGAGCTACCTGCACTCAGACTCACTTGAGGCCCTCTACCACTACCTATGCCTCCGGACCGCACGACGCTAAGTACCCCAGCGTTTCTCAACCTGTGCTGACTCGCTGACTTGACTTGACTTGGTTTAGTGAGACCTCTTCCTTTACCGTTGGGTGAGGTCGTAAGAACGAACCTCTTAGGGTACCTGCCTCCTCGGACACCCGATGTCAGGTGCCCCAGCGTTTCTCAGCCTGTGCTGATTCGCTGAAGTGAAAGTGAAAGTTAGTGAGTCGGACACATCTCTTTTGTTCGTCCATACACGAGTTACTTATAGATACTTCCTTACTTACTGGGATCTCCTTCTTACAGTGTTTTAAGGACGAACGAGAGGGTTGTCTTCGAGGGCCTGTCAGACCCGGGGATCTTCTCCCAACGGGTAAGGAATGATAGACGAAAGCTGTCTCTGCTCTTCCGATGGTCGTCGGAAACCTACCACTTTAGGTTGAAAGGAACTGTAACAAACTCGAAGTAAGAGTCGTAAATCATGACGACTGGTGACTCCTTGTAAGGGTTCCGTTTGAGGAGAGTCGAAGATACTATTGAAGACACTACGATTTGATGTGTCTTAAGAGAAACACAGAAGACGGAGTTGAAGACAAAGGAAGGGACTGAAACGTAAAGGAGTGGATTTCTGGTACTGTGGATTCCCACATAGGATCGGCAGAGTGACCTATGGTGGAAGGAGTTCAGTAGAGGTAAGAGTTTTGAAGTCACTACTGAAATGGACTCTACTAGGGGGTTTAGAGATAAAGAACAGGAATAATGACAGAACCGGAGTTTAGAGGAAAGGTTCCGGAAGGAGTTCGAGAGATGGTGGACTTATGAATGAGAAGGGAACTTGAGTAGTACAAAGGTAAGAACGGTTTGGTTGGGTAGGAGGACCGGATAGGGACAAGTACAGGTGTCTGTGGGTTCGAATTTTGGGGACCTAGTAGAGACTAAGGAAGGAAAGGAAATAGATGGTTGGAGGTCCGTTGACGGAGTGGGATCTGTGAAACAGAGATACACAGAATAGAGAGAAAAGTGGAACAGTTCTTTTAGTTGGGACTTATAAGTAATCTTACTGTGAACTACGACTTTGACTTCGAGGTTATAAAATCGGTGGATTACCCTTCTCGGTTGAGTAATCTTTTCTGGGACTACGACCCTTTCTAACTTGCGTCCTCCTCTTCCCCTATTGTCTTCTTCTCTACCAACCTACCGAGTTACCTGTACTCAAACTCGTTCGAGGTCCTCTACCACTTCCTGTCCCTTCGGACCGTACGACGTCAGGTACCCCAGCGTTTCTCAGCCTGTACTGACTTGTCGTTGTTGTTAGACAATATGTACTGAAGTCAGAATTAAACAAAGATAAATGACGAAAACAAACCCCGAAAGTAAAAAATTGACGAAAGGTGATCCTAAAATTCAGTTGGACTGATGACTTACAAGGGGTTTATGTGAGGGGAAACGGAACCCGGTGCACATAAGAGACGACACATACGGAACGGTAGTTGAGGCACCCTACAATAGGACAGGTAACACCCATATAAAGTTTGTCTTGTCAGAGTACTTCGGAAATGGACTAGAGACGTTGGTTGTGACCATATAAAGGGAAACTTTAGGTAAAGAAAAACAACAACAAAAAGGGTGTAGAGAGAAGACTGTAGTGTACGACGAGTGTTCTGTCGTGTAAGGAGTACGGTAGGGGATGGTCGGACGTCCGAAAAACTTCCGTCCTTAGCATAAAATAAATAGAGATAAAAGAGACGTCTTCGAAACGTTTCTGAGTCTAAAGTCATAAACATATACAAATATATACACACAAATAATAAAGGAGTAGAACAAGGTTTTTTTCTAAACATCAGTGAGTTATTTATAACCAACTTTATTGATTGTTTTGGATAACGAAATTGTGAGCCAAGTCAAGTCAAGTCATCGAGTCATTGGGAGAGGTTAAGGAAGTAGAATGGATGTTATTCAGTAAGAAGTCACGACACTTTATAAATAAGTCAGATTATAAAGTTTAGTCTAATTAGATATTCGTTAAAATCGAGGGTTAGAAAGGGGGCGATGAAGAGGAAAGACTTGATAGATATATCCTCAAGAGTTGGAGTCGTGAGAACTGTAAAACCTGGTCTATTAAGAACAACGTCTCTCCCTGTGACAGGACACGTGACATCCTATAAGTCGCCGTAGAGGTCGCAGGTAGGTGTATCTACGTCACTATTAGTGTGTCTTGGGACCTGTAACGGTTTACATGGAACCTCCTACGTTCCCCATCACTGTCCTCCCTCAACGGACACCAACTCTTAGTAGAGTTGGTCGTGATACTATGTCTATTTATTACTTTCCATGTTTATGTTCGATGAACATACTAAAATTTATAGGGACTTCGATGTAATTTTTTATCTCTGTTTGATTTAATCGAAATCAAAATATAAAATAAATTGGGTTTTATAAGTTTTATAATAAAGTTGTGTATTAGTTGTAAAAATTAATACTTCCTTCATAAACTACAAGAAAAAAGAATGATCAGGAGTTTTAGATCATACATAATGATCAGTGTAAAACAAATGAATTGTCCTCAAACGGTAATCGTCGGTGGTTCAACCTGTCGAGTCTGGATCTGTTAAAAGAGATCCGACTCTTGAGTAAAAAATTTCTTATTTAAAAAAAAAAGAAAGGAACGGAGGATAAATGAGTATCGATATTAGTTTATATCGTTCAAAGTCCTAGTCTTTTAAAATTTCCTCTACCCACCATTCCCTAGACCCTATCCTTTTGTCTGCGTCTTCTTCTATTCCTTCTAGTTCTCTACAGACACTCTGTTACAGTGGGGAGGTGAGCGAGACACGTAGACTGGTCGTCCAGTATGTCTGTACAGTCAAAAATAGACGCAAGGTGTTGGTGTTAGGGGTCGGGTCCTTATTGTGGAGATAATCATTGTCGAGATAATAATAGATTGTAGAGACACGGGATTTCTTCCACGAGAGCGTCATAAATACTTTAAGACCAGAAATTATGACTGGAGAGAGTTCAAGGGGACCCTAGTACACAATGTCTCCATCCTCTTTGAAGGAGGTTTAGGGGAGTAGTAATTGGGAAAGTAAGATGGTTACTTCGTTGATCTCAGATCTTTACTGGTCTTTACCCGATTCTGGAGTCTCGAGTAATACCCGGTAGATTCGGTCGTAGGTCCAGGTCTCGGTCCCAAAGTTCGAGAGAACGGGTTGGGGAAGGAAAGACACGACACAAGTTACTTGTTGAGATGAGTGTAAGACCTGGGACCCAAAGAAGTGCGGTTGTTGTCTTTGTTACTATAGGGGAAACGAAACACTCTTAATGGAGTTTGTTTAATTATGTGAACTTTTATAGTTCGAGTCACCACAGCGTAAAGATTTACGAGCGACTCAGACTTTTCCATCGTGAATTATCTCGGTCTTCCATTCTTCGTCGAACCTCTAAACATAGTTAGGTAAGAAAGGGGGAGTCCTCATAATATAGATTAGATAGGTCCGACTACTTATATATTAAAAAAAAAATTTATTTTCGAAATTCCCTCTCTAATATTTTGGAGAAAGTTGTCATGTAAGGTCATTACCTATTGAGAACATTACGTTTTCAAAAGGATCTCCAGATATAAAAAGTCAGTTACAAAGTCTTTGATGTTGTTGTTTTTTCTCAAATTAATAATCGAAGTTAGGTGGACCCGTTTATGTTAGACGGTTTCCTGCACCCAGTTAGGATCTCCTTCCTAAGGAATGAGGGAGTGACCCAATCCTAGTGTCTGACGGAGAACGTGAGTCTAAATGGTACCTTCTTTCTAATTGAAGATAAAGGATTTATAAGGTGAAGTGACCAAACCGATCATCCTTCCGATTCTATAATATTTTGGTTAAAATGGTTTAAAAGAGAGAGAATTATTTTCGTGTTGGAGTTAGTGAACACCTTATAACTGGGACGGTAACGAACGTTCACTCTTTGTCGTACTAAGGAAGTTTATACATTTTTCGGACTAAGTTAATAAAGATCGGAGGGGGTTGGGGGACGGTGAGGGGTGGGCGACGTTGAAGGGTCCACGGACGGTTCCGTCTTCTACTCCCAAGTCAAGGACCTACCGCTTCTAGGGGACCTCTCCCTTCACCATTGGGTGAGGTCATAAGAACGGACCCTTTAGGGTGTCTGTCTTCTCGGACCACCTGGTGTCAGGTACCCCAACGTTTCTCGACTTGTACTGAATTACTGATTTGGTCGTGGTGGTCGGAAAGGAGTCTTGAAAATCTATAATTGAAAGACCCAAGACATTTTACCAACCCGTGAAATAATTGTGGAACATGGTTATAAGACAACAGAAAACCAGATTACATTTAAATAAGTGTCAAAAAGAGACCTATTTTCCTTTCTAGTGAAAAAAGAAGGTACGTCAAGGTGTTCGAGGCCAAGGTTCGTCTGAGAAAATAGAGACCTGTAGAGAAACTTAATCTATGAAGGACGGATTCGAAGGGGAGTCGTCCCACAAGTGGCTCGTCAAACCTTAAGTCCGGGAGCTCAATCCCTTGTTTCAGACTTCGACGGACAAGAAGTCCTGTGTTATCGTGTCGGTCGACAAACGAATCTGTAAACAGACTCAGCATAAAATAGCCCGATAATTATCAAAATTACAACATTAATCTACACGTTTACATGGGACTCCATTCAGACCTACCCTTGTAGCATGTTTAGTCCTGACTGTTACTACTTGTGTCGACGTACCAACGGTCACCACTCCGTAGATTTATTCACAAGCACCACATAAACGACCTTTTGTACTAGGACACCTCACCTCTCCAATCGTTCCCCTGCACTCCGACGGCTCCCCTGTAGTTTTTTAAATAGTCCTTTTGTCCTCTCGCCTTTATTACTCTAAGACGAACTTCTGACCTTTAAGAGAAGGCATTGATCGGATATAGAGTGAGGAGAGACTACACAATATATATGGCTAAAAAATTGAACACACACAACACGGAGGGACGGGCATCTTGCATTCAAGATTCTCTGGTCCCTGCTCGATATAAGAGTGATCTTGTGACGGGTCAAAGAGGTACATGAACCGAATTTTTTTTAAAAAAAAAAAAAAACGAATTCTCTATTTACCTATTTTTATTTGTGTACACCTGTGTCACCCGTTTCCCCTCCCACCCTACTTAGCCCTCTAATCCAAACTGTATTTATGTAATGGTACACAGTTTGTCTCTCAATCACCCTTGAACGTATTGTGTCCCTCGAGTCGAGTCACGAGACACTACTGGATCTCCCCACCCTACCTCCCTCCCCTCCCTCTGAGTTCTCCCTCTCCCATATACATTTGTATGTCGACTCAGTGAATCAACGTGTCGTCTTTGATTGTGTTTTCACATTTCGTTAATAAGATGTTATTCAATTTTTTATCTATACCTAATATTATGTAACACTTCTCTCAACCATATTCATGTTGAAAAGAAATAGATTTTAAAAGTATTTTTAGTAAGGCATAACTGTTGACCTACTACAGTCCAAGTTAGGGTAGAAAAGTGGTAACCTTGACCTTCGAATCCGACTAATTTACTGAACAGGTTTCAGATTAATTGATCGGACCTGTGTCTGTTTTTTCAATCTTCGGTCGAAAACGTTAAGTAATATAACAAAACGAAGGCAGTCTCAGTGGTAGCACTCTTATCTAACCCAGGGGAGGATGAATGGACTTCAAGATGAGTCCCTCATGTCAGTATTATTGTCTCCGATTTCTACCAACGTGAAAACATGGAAGTGTCGTGAGAGTAGACACCGTAGCATTAATTTCAAGAAAGTATTTAGACACGGTACGATTCAGCGAAGTCAGTACAGGTTGAGACACGTTAGGATACCTGCCATCGGCCGGTCCGAGGAAGCAGGTACCCTAAGAGGTCCGTTCCTATGACCTTACTTAACGGTAAGGGAAGAGGTCCCCTAGAAGAGTTGGGTCCTTAGTTTGGAAGCAGAGAATACAGATTGGACGTAACCTTCCGCCCAAGAAATGGTTATCGTGGTGGACCCTTCGGGGAAAAGTATTTAGTGACCGGAGATTTTAGAAGGGAAGAACATTGAGGTTTAATTTGCAAGGTTAGGTTACGAAGATTCTGGGAAAGATGTATCGTGAAGTTTAGGGCTTCGAAATTGACGAGAGGTGTTCCAAAGGTTCAACAGAGGACTGGTGAAGGACGGGGATAAGAGGAAGATTTAAAGTGTTTTTATACTAAGGTTTCTGTATTTGTGTGATTTATTTGTAATATAGATAAAGGTCTCCGTACTTTTAGGGTGTCGTAAATATCGTTCATACATTTGGTCCTACCAAACCCACGATACTCGTGTTTTAACTCATGACATGGTTACAAGATACTTACTCTTATTTTATAAGATTGTGACTACGATATTTGTTGTATTACATTAGAAGGAAACCTTAAATCTTCGATTAAGAGCATCACGGACTTCCCGTAATAAAACTTGTGACTAAGAGGGATATGTGACGTCGTCTTTCTTTTATACTAATAAATTCGAGAACCTAAGACTTATTTACCTTGAAGTATCGTGACACTGTTTCTCCTTAATACCACAAGAAGTATATTTCGTTTTCGTCTGTATTTCTTTTACTCGGTGTAAAGTTCGTTTTTATCAATTTATAAATAGTAAAGGAATGTACATTTTCTGATTTTTAGATCCACGATTTGATAACTTCATATTAACGTAAATCGTACCCACTACTGGTCTTTACAAATGAGTTGGAAAATAAGAGTTCGTTTCCAATTTCAATACTTAAAATAAAGTAAAATATTAAGTCAGATAGGTACCCTGTAATTCATCTGAGATCGTTCAAACTAGACTAACGATTTAATCTAGTTGATGTTGAGATGTGTCTGAAAAGAAATTCGTTGAAAAGTTGTCTGTCTCCAAATCATACTGACTTCGATGAACTTCGATATGTGGATTTGATTTATTTGACTTTAACTGTTTTCGATAAATAGTTGAAGTTTATAAGTTCAACTACTGTTTGTTTGAGTAGTTATGTAAAACGTAACCGGAAGACTGTAGACAATTCGCGATAGACTGGTGGGTTATGATTGGGTCGATTACTACCTCTTTGGTTACTGTAAAGTTCTCGAAAGATATAACAATAATAAATGTTTTCTTCCTGAAGACTCCTCTGAGTGACGTCTTCCGATTGTTGTCTCTTTCTCTTCTTTAACTCCACTCAGTGACTCTCTTTGTCTTTCTCCCTACTCTCTCTTGCGACTTCCAAAAGGTCGGGTAAGACCACTAGGTCCGAGGTAAGGGTGGTAGTATAAAGTGCTCTGTAGAGACTTAGGAGAATTATTTAAGAGAGAGTGTAAAGTTAAATTAAGGTCACCCACAGAGACCGAACCTTATTTGTGGAGATTGATAATTTTCTCATATATGAGATAGGAATCTCAAAGTGTTACATGTAATTATATTTTCGTAGTCTGTTGAAGGTGTCATAACGACTTTGATTCCCGTGGTCAACTCGAAAAACCTAGATGATTGTTGGGAACATGAGGTTCCGACTTAAACGGACAATGAGGTCCACAGAGAACTGAAGGACGAAAACGTAAGGTCAGGGGACATTACTTTTCCTGTAGAAAAAAACCCACAATCAAGATTTTCCAGAACATCCAGAAGTATCTTGGTAAGTTGAAGTCGAAGAAGTCGTAATGACCAACCCCGTATCCGAACCTAATTGACTTACTAAAGGAACCTTTACTTGTTCTCTAGTAAGACAACAAAAACTCTAACGTAGGTTTATGACGTAAAACCTGAGAAAGTAACTGGTACTCCCGATGAGGTAAAGAAGATTCCCTAAGGACGGATGTCATCATCTATATTACCAGTAGACTCAATTTAAGCGGTTAAGGTCAGGTAAAATCTAGCGACTAAGATTTTACAGCTGTAAGTGACAACGGTAGAGGACAAACTGTTGTAGGTTAAACGGAACTGAGTACCTGGATTGTAAGGTCCAAGGATACGTTATAAAGAGAAATATCGTAGCCTGGAACGAAGATAGTGGTCAGTGTAGGTATTGACCCATAACGAAAACGAAACCGAGGTAGGGAAGTAAGAAAGACCTCAATAAAGAGGTGACTAGAGGTCATCGTATAACCCGTGGATAGTTGGACCCCTCAAGGAGAAAGTCATAGGATAATAAAACGGAAAAGTATGACAAGTACCCCAAGAGTTCCGTTCTTATGACTTCACCAAACAGTAAGGGAAGAGGTCACCTGGTGTAAGACAGTCTGGAGAGGTGGTACTGGGTGGGTAGGACCCACCGGGGTGTGCCGTACCGAATCAAAGTAACTCAATTTGTTCCGACACCAGACACACTAGTCTAACCGATCAAAAGACTCTAATATCAAAGTCACACAGACGGAAGACTACGGGAGAACGTTGTGGATGGCAGAGTGAACCCAAAGAGAATGGAACCTGCACCTCATAGAGAAGTGCCGATGAGGTCCTTTCGCGTCGACTACCACACTAGTGAGTGGATCTCGGTCTGTAGGACCTTACATTTCAGTTCACCCAGAATCTTTGGTAGTGATACTTGTTTCGATCACCTCCACTACCTTAAGGTCACCTCGATAAAGTTTAGGACTTTCTACTACGACACTTTCACGATGTGAGTTATCCGGTCATGTAAACCTTTTGAGTCGTCACCGGTGTCCTGACCTTTTCCAGTCAAAAGTAAGGTTAGGGTTTCTTTCCGTTACGGTTTGTTACGAGATTGATAGTGTGTTAACGTGAGTAGAGTGTGCGATCATTTCCTTACAAGTTTTAAGAGGTTCGGTCCGAAGTCGTTATGCACTTGGTACTTGAAGGTCTACAAGTTCGACCAAAATCTTTTCCGTCTCCTTGGTCTCTAGTTTAACGGTTGTTGACGACCTAGTACCTTTTTCGTTCTCTCAAGGTCTTTTTATAGATAAAGACGAAATAACTGATACAGTTTCGGAAACTGACACACCTAGTGGTATTTGACACCTTTTAAGACTTTCTCTACCCTTATGGTCTGATGGACTGGACGGAGAACTCTTTAGACATACGTCCAGTCCTTCGTTGTCAATCTTGATCTGTACCTTGTTGTCTGACCAAGGTTTATCCTTTTCCTCATGTAGTTCCGACATATAACAGTGGGACGAATAAATTGAAGATACGTCTCATGTAGTGCTCTTTGTGCCCCTACCTTCTTCGTGTTCGATCTTAGTTCTATCGACCCTCTTTATAGTTATTGGAGTCTATACGTCTACTGTGGTGGGAATACCGTCTTTCACTTCTCCTTGATTTTACGGAGAACTACTTTCACTTTCTCCTCTCACTTTTTTCAACCGAATTTCGAGTTGTAAGTCTTTTGCTTCTAGTACCGTAGACCAGGGTAGTGAAGTACCTTTTATCTACCCCTTTGTCACCTTTGTGACAGTCTGAAATGAAACCCCCCGAGGTTTTAGTGACGTCTACCACTAACGTCGGTACTTTAATTTTCTGTGAATGAGGAACCTTCCTTTCAATACTGGTTGGATCTATCGTATAACTTTTCGTCTCTATAATGAAACGACTGATTCCAGGTAGATCAGTTCCGATACCAAAAAGGTCACCAGTACATACCTACACTCTCAACCTGACACTTCTTCCGACTCACGACTTCTTAACTACCAAAACTTGACACCACAACCTCTTCTGAGAACTCTAAGGGAACCTGACGTTCCTCTAGGTTGGTCAGGCAAGATATCCTCTAGTCAGGACGCACAAGAAACCTTCCTGACTACGATTTCAACTTTGAGGTTTTGAAACCGGTGGAGTACGCTTCTCGACTGAGTAACCTTTTCTCAGTAGGGACTACGACCCTCCCTAACTCCCGTTCTCCTCTTCCCCTACTGTCTCCTACTCTACCGACGTACCGTAGTGGCTGAACTACCTGTACCCAGACTCACTTGAGGTCCTCAACCACTACCTGTTCCTCCGGACCGTACGACGTCAAGTACACCAGCGTTTCTCAGCCTGTACTGACTTGCTGACTTGACTTGACTTGTTGGGACCTCGATGACGAGGTGTTCGGATAAAGTTTTTTTTTTACTACCTATTCAATCATATTTATATATGTTACACAAAAGAGTTTCTGGTACCATAAAGTGTAAATTGAAGTTTTATACCACTACTTTCCCTTCCAACCTCCTTCTTTGAGGTTTTTATAGGTGGTATGTTCGTTGACGGGTAAGGAAGAATCGTTTCCGACTAAGATATGTTTAGTTCTACCGTAAAAGGGAGAGTCTTAATCTAACGATGTTTATTTGTAAAATAGAATATACAACTGAATATAACTGATTCTTATATTAGTTAGTCACGAAGTTACATTATATTGATATATGAGTGATGTTTAAGTATGAGGTTGTCTAGGAGTCCGGAACAATACGAGGTGTCGGTATACTAGTTTGAGTAAGAGTTTAGAGATATGTGTCTATTGTTATTTTTTCGGTGTTCGGTTTCTGTGTATATATGTGAGAATCGTGAATAAGGGTTTTGTGAAAAATTTACTTTTCGTCTCCAGAACTTTTGAATTTCAATATTTGTTAGAATGACTTTTAGTCCTCAATCTGTTCTAAATATGAACTTAGTCCACCTTAAATGTAAAAATTGACACGCCGTCAAGGGGTTTCGTGTCGGTCATCTATGTGGTAAGCTTAAGTTAATGACGAATTTATGGTCCGAATAAAGTCTGTAAACTCTTGGTACAAATCTATTTTCCTTTGTCCGAGAGCCAGAAAATATGTTCGGTGTAAGATGGTCTGTCCCTGTATTTTTTTTATTTAAGATTTATCACTGAGAAGGTAATACTCATATATTTTACTTTTATTTAAACAAAGTCTGTCCAATTTTCCGTCAGTCCGATCGACGTGTCCGTTTCCTTAAACTCAAGATTGTAACCTTTACTTAAGTCGTGTCGACCCGAGAGATTGAGATAAATTTGATGTCGGTTGTACCCACGATCAGTTTTCAGTTAATTCCGACTGTCGAGGTGAAGGTTTTTTCGTGATGTTGTGATCGAGACCTGGTTATCCTCCTTAAGTTTTCTCAGAGTGTTATTATTAATAAAAAAGTATTTCTATAGATATAAGTCTTGAGATGCTCACACTTTGTAATACCTCTTTAGAGATGTTTATTTACTTCCGATTTATACTTTTTTTTTTAGAATGGTTAAAAAGTCTCCTAGGAAGATCTCACATGATGTATGAAAGTCCCGAAGAATTGATTCACGAGTTTTGGACTAACCTTGAGGACCGTTGAATAATACTTACTGTTGATGATATACCACAGTTTACAGAAACTACACTTTCCTTCAAAATTGTATACGTATTGTAGACCAACACCATACGAAATCCAAATATAAACGAAAGTAATTCGAAAAGAGAAGATGGGTCAAATCAGTTGTAATTTTTTTGTTTTTTTGTTTTTTGATTCTAGTACAGTAGGTCAGGGTAGTGAAGTACCGTTTATCTTCCCCTTTGTTATTGTCTAAAATGAAAGTACCTGAGGTTTTAGTGACGTCTACCACTGACGTCGGTATTTTAATTTTCTACGAATGAGGAACCTTATTTTCGATACTGTTTGGATCTGTTGTAAAATTTTTCGTCTCTGTAGTGAAACAACTGTTTCCAGACAGATCAGTTTCGATACCAAAAAGGTCATCAGCATATACCTACACTTTCGACCTGTTATTTCTTCCGTCTCGTGACTTCTTAACTACGAAAGCTTAACACCACGACCTTTTCTGAGAACTCGCAGGGAACCTGTCGTTCCTCTAGTTTGATCAGTTAGGATTTCCTTTAGTTGGGACTTATAAGTAACCTTCCTGACTACGACTTCGACTTCGAGGTTATGAGACCGGTGGACTACGCTTCTCAGTTGAGTAAACTTTTGTGGGACTACGATACTTTCTAACTTCCGTTTTCCTCTTCCCCCTCCGTCTTCATCTCTGCCAATCTGTCGTGGTGGCTGAGTCACCTGTACTTAAATTCGTTTGAGGTCCTCTATCACTTCCTGTCCCTTCAGACCGGACGGCGTCAGGTAACCCAATGTTTCTCAGCCTGTGTTAAAACGTTGACTTGTTGTCAAATTAGTTGGTCGACAAAAAAGAATGAGGAGAAGTCGTGAGACGGGTGTCCTCCCAAAGAGGAGGGAGGAAGGAAAGATTGACTGTCGGAGAATGTGACGGGAGTCGAATCTTTGGTCACAAAGACCATTCTCGTTTGTCTAACTGAGTACCAATGTCGGGTACTACAAATACCGTAGACACCCGGAAAAAATGTATGAGAGACCAATAATCGGTTCAAGGTCTATTAACGTCGAGTGTATCTCCGGTAGGGTGTGACGTAAGAAGAGGTCGTTTCACATAATACACTCGTAGTTATCACGTACCGGTCTGGGGTGAGATCGTTCGACTTTGTCAGAAACTGAGGTGCATTCATCTCTTTCCGAAGGGACCACCGAGTCACCATTTCTTAGATGAACGTTGTGTCCTCTGTACCGAACACAGGGACCCGTCCTTCTAGGGGACCTCCTCCCGTACCGCTGGGTGAGGTCCTAAGAACGGGCCTCTTAGGGGTACCTGTCTCCTCGGACCACCGGATGAGGTAGCCCACCGTCTCAGTCTGTGTGGACTTCGTTTACTCGCACGTGCGTTGATCTATTTCTGAGACGGAGTTGGAGTTTGTGTTTTGTGTGGTAAATATTTGATACGAAGAATCGGACAGTCAAGTGAAAGTTCCCTTAGAAAGACTCGGGACAGGATCCTAGACAGGGTACTTCTATATTTAGAGATAAAACTAGTTTTAGAGTCCTTTACTTATTTGACAAACGAGAGTCTCTCTCACAAAACCTTGAGTCAAATCTACAGGGAAAGTATCCTGGGGTCTTCAACAATAGGTAGACAGGAAAAGTCCAAATTTCTCTCTCTATTCTTTGTACTTAAGGTGTGAGGTGGAACCACCCTTACATTCAACCACGTCAGTAACACCTCTTGTCATACCTCCAAGGAATTTTTATGACTTTTATCTCGACGGCATACTGGGACGTTAGGGTAAGAACCAGTATATAGACCTCTTTATGTACCAGACTTTCCTATGTACGTGGCGTCGCAAGTAACGTCGTGACAAATGTTATCAATTCTGTCTCTTCGTTGGATTACAGGTAATTGTCTACTTACCTATTTCTTCTACACCAATATAAAACTTAGTTTTTTTTTTTCTATGTTTACTTAAATAAATGTTTTGTCTTTGTCTGAGTGTCTGAATACTAGTGGTCACCCCTTCCCGCTCCGTCTCCCTACCAAGCCCTCAAACCCTAACTATCCAGGTGTGACGGAATAAATTTTATCTATTGGTTGTTCTTGGATGACAATCTTGTCCCTTGAGACAAGTTATAATACATTGTTGGATTTACCCTTCTCTTGAACTTTTTCTTATCTATGTCTATGTACATATGTATATTGACTTAGTGAAACGACCTATGGACTTTGAATGTGTTGTGACAATTATTTGAGATGAGGTTTTATTTTATTTTTCAAGTTTTTTATATTTGTTGCAATTTGAAAATTTTTCTTTGTACTCAGGGTCAGGTTGGTGAATGATAGATACACGAGGACCTATCCATTGAATAGATGAAGTAGGGATTCCATAGGAGGTGACACCTTACCTCTACGGGTTACTACCTCAATTATTCTCTGAACTTTATTATGAGTCTTTCTTGATCGTAAGTTTTATACAAGTCACTTCCAACCAATGATACTACCAATTAAAATACACAGTTGAACCGAACCGGTACCACGGGTCTATAAACCAGTTTGTAAGACTTACAAAGGTACTACTATCAAAAACCGACTTTTTTTTGTAACTTTAACCACTTAAAATTCATTTCGTGGAAGGGGACGTATTACATACACCCACAGTAAGTGTGTCAACTTCCGGAATTGTCTTGTTTCTGACTCGAAGGGGTCGTTCTCCCTTAAGACGGTCGTCTGAGGGAGACCTGAGTTTGACGTCGAGAAGTGACTTGGAGGTCGAATGATCGGAATTGGTGGTCTAAGACCTGAACGTTTTAGAGGTTTTAGCATACTGTGTTAAGGCATTATTTATAGTCATAGAGAAAGAGAGAGAAGGGGTGGTCAGGGGTTGTAGGGGGAGAAGACAGTAGTAGATATATACGCACATAACCAGCGAGTCAGTACAGACTCAGAAACGCTGGGGTACCTGACATCGGGTGGTCCAAGAAGACAGGTACCTTAAGAGATCCGTTCTTATAAACTTACCCAACGGAAAGGGAAGAGGTCCTAGTATGTATATACCTCTTGGGATTATACTAATGATAGTATTAATAAATGTCAGTAGTAGTGATAATGTGATAAGTTGGTTTATGAGACCAATAGGATATTAAAGTTGATGTTTCCTCTATCCTTCCTTCTTTGCGAAATAATGGAACTTGAAGAAGTTTAGTTTTTTCCCGACCTATTAGGAGTCGTTTTGGTCTATAGGTTCATTTACAGAGTTTCTGTAAGAGGATCGTAGGTTCATACTAAACCATAGTTTTACAGTCACACCTGGGTAAGGATTCTTAACGTCTATTTAGCATTGTTGAAAGTATACGGACAGAGTAAAAATATTCTTTAAAATTCCTTCTTTTCACTGTCGTTTCATTCTGGACGTTAATCATTTAATTAGTAAAGTATACAAAATAACAACTTAAATACAATGTGACATTCGAGGAAGTCTCGTATAGGTTACGGACGTAGAAAGATCTTTTCACTGTCACTACAATTGTTGTACTAATAGGTAAATAATGACTAAAGTATCCGTATACGAAGGCACTAGACCCGAAACGAGTATTTTGATAGTATTCTACTTTGGGGAAAAAGATACTTTCCATTATTTTATTTAGTCGAAGCACAGAAACGTCATGTCTTAACAAGTGTTAGAGAAAGGTATAAAAAAAGAAATCGTTTCCCAGTTTCCTATACCTCTTACGTTACCGTTGGGTGAGGTCATGAGAACGGACCTTTTAGGGTCCCTGCCTCCTCGGACCATCCGACGTCAGGTACCCCAGTACGTCTCAACCTGTGCTGACTTCGTTGAATCGTCGTCGTCGTTTCCTATAGAGGTTTGTGATGTTAAAACAGGCTAAAGTTAAGTGTCCTATATTTATGAAAATAAAGAGACGGTCCGTAGACGAAAGAAAGGAACGAGCAAAGAGTACCAAACGCACAGGATTTAAAGGTCAGAGGATGGACCATAAACCGAAATTTACAGAAACAAAGAAGTTAATAGTCTTTGTATTGAGATGCTCTTCCGGTCCAACATTCGTGAACCCTCCGGTCCCGACTCTTATTAAGTCACCATTCTTGTTAATACCCCCCTGTAGTCCAACCTTGTCACTTCAGACTGTCCGTCCCCCACATAGTACTGACCCTAAGCACTCGTAGACTCACTTCAGGTTCGTTGCCCTCGAACCTGTCTCGTTTCCTGTTTCCCAATCTGAAAATTTATACTCACTTTTCCTTTCTCAGTCACAAGTCTCCTTACCGGACCTGTCCTTGTCTTGTCTAGTAAGTCCGTTCAACGTTCCTTTGGCCGTCTCTTCTCGGAGAGTTCCCTGTTTACCTGAACAGGTGTACTGTCGTGTTAAACCTTACTGTTTCCTAGGGTCCCGTCCCGGTAGACGGGCGACAGAACCGAAATTTACCGGAGTGATCACACCCCTCTCTTTCCGATCGTCCACGCGACAAGTGACTGTCTCCGGTTCCGACCGAGACGTCCACGCCCCTGACGGCGGCTCTCCCACCAGGAGACCCTCGGAAACGCGCAGATGACGGTAGCGATGTTGGTTGCGTCGTATCTAAGAAGAAAACCAAAGGTCAGAAAATTCCTGATGCCTAATTTATAAGTAAAAATGATGTGTCTTAATAGAGGACCTCGGACGACTACCCTCCCTACCGATTTGTGATCTTTTTTTTAGGATTTTAGACGATCCCCTTACAATCTTCTAGACTTTTAGGAGGGTGAAAGTGATTTTGATATTCCCAGGCCAGAGGTTTATAGAAGAAAGAAGAGTTTCCTGTTCTCTCTCAAAACTGATTCAAGAATCAGTTCTCGTTTTATTAGGCGGCGAGAATTCTCTCTATGTCACCTTTCACACCTCCGTATTTCAATCTCCCCAAAAAAAAAAAAAGCGAACAAATGAGTTTCTAGTTTTTTCTTCCACATAGGGTGTCGTTTTCCTACTTCTTCCACTGTACACCGGAGGTTCGGTGGGACTAAAAGAAAATACGTGGGTGGTGGTAGTCTCACAGTGGAAGAATGAGGGATGGAGAAGAGGGTTGTTGGTGCCTCTCTTAGTGCCACGTGGCAGAAATGAGTCTTGACACATTCCGGTTTGTTTTTGGGGTATTAGACCTTTTCTCAAATATTTAAGTGATTATCTAATGACATTTCAACCTGTATAATAAATCAGTACGGACGCTATAAACGTATACGTCTTCTGTGTTTTGAGCTTCAAATTTTTTTCCCCCTCTTAGATTATACCTTAAAGTTTGACTTATCTAAAAAATTTTTCGGTAAACCTTCCTTAAGTTTCCGTAAAGAGTCGGTGACTTAACTTCGTTGAATAAATCTCGGGTGTTTATTCTGACTGGGACATTCGTTGGAAAATATTATCTCGCTACTTAAAATTAGAATTCTCTAAAAGGGTAATTAAGACTTATAAGTTGAGATTTTCTTGATCTTTTTGTGTGATTGCGAATCTGTTTTCGAATTACTACGAAAGTCAAAGAGGGGTCTCGATAAAGGTAGTCAAACAAGGACCTCCCTGCCCCCAGGATGACCTCCTCCTCTTTGTTCATTCCCGTAAAGAAGTTGGTCAATATATAGAAACGTCTTCCTTCGGTACGGTGTAAGAGGATTCACTAAATTGGATTTCTTGAAAAGAGGATTTAAAGTGTACATTTAACGAGGGTAAACTCTCTTGTTCCTAAACATCTATGATTTCTTCATTTAGTTTTTAATTCGCCGAACCTAAATGGGGAATAACTAGACCATAATAATTTGGAGAGTTGATAAAAGAACGAGTGTAAGTGAAAGACGTCTTTTAATTTCACTACTGACAAAAAAAAAGAAGTATATCGAAAATGATTCACTGACATGTAAAGGGAAGTTTTAGAAACTTTATTTTTCGAGGACACTTTTGAATCATGTTGACAATATTAGTATTAATGACATTTTAAGGGCAACTAAGGGTCCTACACAATACATAGTGTTAACGAGAAATAGAGTAAGAAGACACAAGTTCGACTGTGGTCGATGAAGATTAAGAGGAGATCACTGACAGTGTTACAAAGACAAACTCTTAAATTTGTCTAAGATTAAGTCTCAGTACATGATATGATAAGATGTAAGAAATTTTTGGGAGTTTCTTAAGATGTTGTGTTAGGTACGGGATTTCTGTAATAAAATTTTACGAAAAACGTACATGATTAGGTCTTTCTCTCAGACTTGACCGGTTGTAGTATTAAAAATGACTCGGGAAGAATACGTGCCTCTCAAAATGTATACAATCGAGTAAATTAGGAGTGTTGTTGGTCTACCAATAATTGGTATTGGTCTCCTGCCATAACATTAATAGAGGTGAAGTTAGTGATCGTTTGACTCAGTGTCTCCGTACTCTCTGAACGGACCCTAGTGTGTCGTTATTTACCGTCCCGGTCTTACACTACCTTCGTCCGGTATTTCTTAGGTGGACGTTACGTCCTCTGGACCCAAACTAGGGACCCAACCCTTCCAGGGGACCTCTTCCCTTGTCGATGGATGAGGTCATAAGACCGGACCTCTTAAGGTACCTGACATGTCAGGTACCCCACCGTTTCTCAACCTGTGCTGACTCGCTGAAAGTGAAAGTGAAAAGTGCGGTAGAGATCCCAGACACGACAGTTGGGATGGAATCGAGATAGGTCTCCTTTTTAGTTTGTCGTATCTCCTCTACCCCGGACTGAGTGAAACGACATGTCGTCTTTAATTGTGTTGTTACGTTTAGTGGATACGAGGTTATTTTTCGTTAAAAAGTTTAAAATTTTTCATTAATCGTGGACTTTTTATTTTTTAATATTTCGATACATTCATTTATTTTATACAACAAATCCTTTTTTAGTTCTGGACAGATGTGACCCCTTGTACTTGGGAATATAATCTAAAGAAAAAAGGAAATTAATCGTTCGTTTTGACACAACTAGGACACAGTCCCTCTATCTCTCCCTATTCCTTTCCCTCGTCCCTCTCTCTCTCTCTGTCTCCAGGATGTATTTAAAAACGACTCAAAACTCCTTCGTCTTTTTAGGTCTAGTGTGAGACGAATCTTGTGTTTATTCAATTGTCCTTCCCGACACAATGAACCCTTTTACAAGAAAGACGACACAATGAGAAGGTAGGGGTGTCGGACGGACAATGTCCTACTTCGGAAGGACATTCCCGGTAGTACTTCCGGTACAGGACTACAAAATCAAGGGACTCCAATTTTCCTCAGGGGACGGGTGTCGCACCCCCAGACCCTCTGGTCTGAGATGTAACTCTCCTCTGTCGACGTCTTCGGTCACACTCTGAGGTGTCTTAAGGGTCCGGTAATTCCTTAATCGGAGTGCAATGTTGAGTGCCAACATCGAGGTAATTCATTTTCTGTCTCTCCTTTTACCGGTACGACCGACACCCGGTCAGGTCTGGTGAGACAAACCTCCGTCGCGAGTGTGTACTGTGAAGTGTGGCCGACTCTCGAAACGGGTCCTAGTGGTTGTGGTCTGTCTACGACCGTTGCCGCGGTCCCGGTTCCTCTCCCTACGGACCTATGGGACCAGTTCGGACTTCGCACCTGAGGAATCTTTCCCTTGCACTCGGACTTTGTGTGTGTTGATTGAAGGGGTTAAAACCCTATGTGTAAAACTACAGAGTTCGTGTGAGGTGGCCACTCCGACAGAAATGAGTCGAGAGACCCTTCCTCTTGTAAGACGTCTCTTCGCTACCTCCGTCTCCCCGTCGCCGATGGACTAGTAGACTACTTAGACCCTTCTTGGACTCGAGAGAAGTGCCTGGAGACGAAGGACTTAAGTCGAAGGCTCAGGTTCGGTCGTTCAGAAGTGGAGGACGGGACGACCTTCCCCGTCCTTGTACACGTCCTACCACGACTCTCGCAACCGATATATCTGTCTCCTTGAGGTAGGAACCGCGAGGGGAGGTACTACCTTAGAGTACACTTTCTCGTTCACCGGTTCAGTGTCCCCAAGACCAGATGGGTTCTGAGAACCCTGACGAAGTCGAGCGATCGGGACCGTACGACTTCAGGTACCCCATCGTTTCTCGGCCTGTGTTGAATCACTGGTTTATTGTTGTCGTTGGACCGAAAAACGAGATACTGATTGAGATTGTGTTGACTTAAAGTCCGATCAAAATTATTAAGACTCGGGACTCAAAATTTAAAATACTTCGTAAATGTATCCAGTATTATTTAAGACTATGTTGGTTTTATGTCTTACAGGACTGGAAAGAGTTGTAAAATTCGACAGTAACTATTATGACTAAGTGTTAAAATTCAATTTAAATTTTATAGAAATAAAAATTAAGTTTGGGTCAAAAGTTCGTGTTTTATATTTTTGTTACGGATTTGAATCCCTGAAATTTTGTAAAGTTTTGTGTTTACTTAATGTACTTTATTTAGACATTCATACCTTGTATTAATTTCAAATGAATCTTAGTGTCATCACCCTAGGAAGTGATATCCTTTATTACGGACTCACCTTTAAATTTAAGGGAGTAGAATGAAATTTTCTCCTTTTTCTTTTTTGTGTGGTAATAGGAGTTATCGGTAAAAGTCTTAAAATTAATATAATGACGTGAGAGATACCGTACGTTTTATTTTTCTGATTTCTTAATGTTCGGACAATTTAAACGTAAATGGATTAGTTTAACTGTAACACAACCTGAAAAACTAGACAAGTTACATTCAAAAATGGATAAGTTATGTGTTAATGATAAATGATGTCTTCATAAAATTACTTTCATCGTAGAATGTCCGAAAATTGGTATAGTCATTTTGGTTTCTACAAAATCCTCGAGTTATTTTAGTGTTTAAGACTATCAAAATAAATCCAGATAATTTAAGTATTGTATCGAACCTGTATTTAAGGACAAAAGGATAAATTTCTGTCATAACGTTTGTATATTATTTATTACCGTTAATTCAAATGCATATAAAAAGATTGAATTTTTCGTTATATAAAAATAACATCTTTTAGATCTTGTGTCACTTTTTATATTTCTTTTTTTAGGTGTTAGGTTAACGTTCTATTGACAATTATAAAATTACGTGAAAGAAAATTCGAAAAAAGATAAATTAAAAATGTGTTAACTGCAGTTTTCCACATGTTAAATTATAGAATGAAAAATACGGATTGTAAATTTTCAGTCGTAAAGGGTACAATACCTTTAGAAGAAAAATTTTTAGTAAACCGTTTTTCTAAAACAAGTGACGACACGGGAGTCGTGGTTTCGTGACCGACCGATAAATAGTCTATTTAGTTAGTAGTTTACTAAATAGGATGGTAAATATTGATGTACTGAAATCGACACGTATGAGTCCAACGAGACTTAAAAAGTGATAATACCCATTACGGTACATAGAAAAACGTATTTCCAAAAGTCCTAAATAAATGAACCATAGTTTAAGGTCTTCAACTTAATGACCCAGTTTAGAATATATTTGTTAAAATTCAGAAGACTATGGATAATAGTTTAACGAAAGAGGTTTCCACATGGAAACCTCATAGATAAAGTCGTGAGACAAACTTTCCCGAAAGGACGAGATTATCCATTTTTCAATAGAGCACCATCAAGATGACAGAAATGGTCATAACTGATAAAGAGGTTTATACATAATTTGTAAACATAAAGGACAAGAGACTCGACGGGATCGGCATAAATTGTTAAATGAGTCAGTAAGACGTAAAGAACGTGGTCATCGACAGAAGACGAAGGACCACAAAGGAGAAGACAGAAGAAAACCTGTTTCGACCAAGACAATTAGGAAAAGAGATTTGAAGTTTTGTAGACAGTACAAGTGTGTGTCTGTATGTGTGTGGGATAAACTGTTTTAATTTTATTAAAATTAATTTTTCATTTTTATAACAACGAATATTGTGTTATATATGTATAACATCTTTTTTATATCTTTTATATTTGTCTTTCAGTGTCTATTCGTGACAAGTGTAAAATCATATAGGAAGGTTTAAAACGAGACACGATGTGGTGAAAATTTTCTTGTATACGTTAACACAAAAATGAATTGAGATAAAGTGTTTGTTGAATGGTATGGTAGTTTACGGGAAGTACCACAAAAATTACGATTGTCTTATGATACCATCCATAATCCATAAACTTGAGTACGGACATTATCAGGTAACATCCAATTCTCGTACCTGATGTTCCCGTATCTCCGTACTCAAGTTTGGAACGGAGGTTTTGGGGTTAATACTCTGAGTCAAAAAAACGGGAAACAAAAATTCGGGAAACAAGTAACCATTTACTCCTATTGATAAAAGATACCTGGCAATAGATTTAATTTATTTTATTATGCTAAATATTTCGTTGAATTGTCATACCATTATTATCCATAAATTATTAATGAATAGTTTAATTGTCCCGAAGGGACCTCCGAGTCTCCCATTTCGCAGATGGCCGTTACGTCCTCTGGACCCAAGCTAGGGACCCACCCCTTCTAGGGGACCGTTTCGTTTACCGTTGGGTGAGGTCATGAGAACGGACCTGTTGGGGTACCTGTCTCTTCGGACCACTCGATGTCAGGTACCTCAACGTTTCTCGACTTGTGTTGACTCGTTGAAGTGAAAGTGAAAAGAAAATGAAAAGTGATAGTTTAATTACTTCCTAGTTAATTTTGGAAGAAGACAAAATTAAAGGTAAAGAAACGATCAAAACATATAAACCTAAACATGCACACACACACGTACACACTTGTAGACGTACCCACTAAACAGGACACGGTTGAGAAGTGTAGAAAAAGTATAAAGATGACATCACAAAAAGAAGAATACCAAAATTTAAGTAAACGAGTAAATAAGTGAGTGAGTAAGAAGGTTGTTACTGAATAATTTTAGATGATACATGAATAAAATAGTTCTTATCATTTCAAAACAGAAAATACAACGTTTTACAAGAAAGATCACGTGTCAAACGGAAAATTAAAACAAATACCATCCGAAACTACATATCTTTATAATTTAAAAATACGTGAATTAAGATAAAGAATAAAAAACATTGTACGAATCTTTAAGGAAGAGATGGGTTTCCCTTAGGAAATAATAAACCTAACTTTTTGAGACAAAAAATTTTTTCAGACTCCAGACTTTACTTTTTATATATACATTATTAACCAGACTATATCTTGGTGGAAATATTTTATAAACAAAATGGGATATTAAACAAAAAGTTTTCGTCCGGATAAATAAGTATAAACACAAAGACCGTACCTCGTGTCGTATAATGCTGTGCACTATCCAGCAGTTGTTTACGACTCGAACGAGTTAATCTATTTGATCTCGTTAGTCCTTGGTTTACAGTCTTAACTTTCTAAAATTAATGTCACTGGGATGTCATGATGTTTCTTTTGTAGTTCTTTCAAGTTTTAGTTTGTGTCTACGAGAAGACAATGACTCTTCAATTATGGACGAGAATTGTCAAAAAGTTCGGGGTTTATAGTGACGATCAGATCCCCCATCGTACAGAGATTCACACGTGACTTGATATAATGGGAGATTGTCGCTCAGGACACTCGTTTATTTAAACCGTTGGTGAAGTGTAACGATATGGGGAGGAGGAGTCGAGTGGGTGTATGGTGTCTGTGTTACTTGAAGACGTGTTTTTTGGAGTCTCTTTGAGACGTCCATGAGTAAGAGTTTCCTCTGTCTCTCCTTCGACTCAACTCAAACAGGTCCCATGTGTCTGTCTTTTCTCCCTTGGTTCCTTTATTACCCAGGATCAGTCATAGGACCTTAAGTCCTCCTAGGACCTGTTTCGTGTATGACCGACGACGACGACGACGACGATTCAGCGAAGTCAACACAGGCTGAGACACGCTGGGGTCTCTACCGTCGGGTGGTCCGAGACGGTAGGGACCCTAAGAGGTCCGTTCTTGTGACCTCACCCAACAGTAAAGGAAGAGGTTACGTACCTTGACTTTTCACTTTCGTGTATGACCCCTACGTCTTTTTCTGGTTACTGACCTTCTCTGGGTCCGTTCTCTGTGACTTCCTACAACAGTCCTGTGTCCGTCGCATTACCTTACTCTTTTTTCCATTGTACAATTTCAAAAAATTTTACAGTTTTTTTCTTTCATTTGTACCTTCGTGGGACCTTTTAGTACGTCGTCCTGGGTTTTTGTCCTTCGTCCCTACGTCACTCTCGGCCTTCTACGTTGTCTTCCTATACCGTCAGAACAGTTAGGGTTGGTTCTCGACCCGACGTGTTGTACGTCGCCCTAGGGATACCTACGGTTAGTAAACGAAGGTTCTGTCGGACTAATAAGTTGTGAGTAATGATCCTCGTCCTGTTACGTGAGACGTCTCCCTAAAAAAAAAAAAAGGGAACTACTAGACAGGTTATACCGTCTTCCTCAATATATACTTTCGAACCAACATCGGTCATGGTACAAGGACTAAATAAAGTCACCACCCATAGTAGGCGAACCTGATCATGGGACCGTCGTCAAAGGAACTTGGACAACACTACCCTGTCTCTCATGGTTCATCTTCCTCGGTAGTCACCCATGAAACTGTTGTTTAGTTCAAGATGGTCCGTCCCAAGGGGACACTCTGAGTCTTGGTCCGATCTGTTACTTGTCACACCCCAGTTTTTCCATGTGGATCCGCAGTCACCTTGTCGTTCGGTCCGTCGAGGAAACCGACATTTATTACGTTCCAGGGACACCGTCTTCTTCAGACCCGACCGTTTTCGTTAGGGAGTCAAGGGTCCACTCCAGCCGGTGTTGGAACGGTCTCTCACTGAGACGACAAAGACGAAACAAAAAGACATTGGTATATTGGCCTCGTAACTTTGTTTCAGATTTAGTAGTGTGGAAACGTCCAAGAGATGTGACTTCCTATTCTCAAATAAGCCTTGTAAATCAAATAATAGAACCAAATTATATAGAACTTTCGGAACTTGACTTGTTTCGATAAGAAGTTTACTTCAGTGACTGTCCTTCTCTTGACCTTTAACACTAAGTTCTCGAACTACAGTTTGGTTTGGTGTATAGTCGTTATTTTATTTGTCTCCGTACACCAAAATTTTAGTCAAGAAAGTAGGTCTATACATATAAGATGTTGTTCAACGTCCAGGAATTCAGACTACGTTTAATCAGATCTACTCGAAGATCCAATATAAGTATTAATGAAAAAGTTTATAAAATTGGTTAACAACGACAATGGTTTATAAATAAAATCTCTTTAAACACTTATTGGGGGCAGGAGGAGAACTCTATGTCCCTAGAGGTTTATAGGACCTTGGGTGAAACTTTTTGTTAGGAGTCCATTTACTTAGTAGGTGTTAATGTTCTTTTAGACTTGAACAGAACATACACTAGAATATTAATCATGTGATCTAATCATGTAATCTAAAATGACTGTGTATGAAAATTTGTATTCTCTGCGTCAGACTAGGGACCCAGTCCTTTAGGGGAGCTCCTCCGTGCCGTTGGGTGAGGTCATAAGATCGGACCTCTTAGGGTACCCATCTCCTCGGACCACTCGATGTCAAATATCCCAGTGTGTCTCAGTCTGTACTGACTTCACTGAATTGTACTTGTGTTAAAATGTGGATAAGAATTTTAGATGATGTTGGGACGTCTCATCTATAACAATACCAGAAAAATGTTTCCTTCTTTGACTTTACAGTTTATTAAACAGATTCTGGTTTCTTGGTCAATTACGTCCTCAGTCATAAGTTTAAGTTAAGATTGAGATTTTCGGTTTTAGAGATTAATAGGACGTCATATTAGTAAAGGATTTAACAAAAGGGTGATATCTTTGATTTTAAAACTAGTGACTTATGACAAGGAGTAGGTGACGTATATGGGGTTGAGATTGACTGTACTATTCCTTGAGCACTCCCCGGAAACTAAGTAAACCCACAGAGGGAACTCAATTTACCCGAGGGTAGCTCCGAGTCGACCATTTCTTAGGCGGACGTTACGTCCTCTGGACCCAATCTAGGGACCCAACCCTTCTAGGGGACCTCTTCCCTTTCCGATGGGTGAGGTCATAAGACCGGGCCTCTTAAAGTACTTGACATATCAGGTACCCCAACGTTTCGCAGTCTGTATCGACTCACTGAAAGTGAACTCAATTTATCAGACGTCCTCCATATCGTTAAATCTAATCAGGTAGTTGTTCACTGAGGACTTACGGACTCTGAAAAGTACGGTCCGTAATGTTTTTTTTGATTATTATTCCTTCCTTTTCTTAACTAGTAATGAGACTATAAAATTACGACCTCGTACTCCTCCCTTTAGTTCGTTTATGGAACCCTTAAATCTTTCTCTATTTCATTCTAGAACTCTCCTATTTCTTAGTGACTATGTGTTCGTTTACTGTCAAAGGCATCCTTTTAATAAACGATTTTTCCAGGAAACACCCCTCCTTGTTGACGTAATTTAGCCAAAG
Organism: Capra ibex; assembly: GCA_006410555.1. Lineage (NCBI taxonomy): Eukaryota > Metazoa > Chordata > Mammalia > Artiodactyla > Bovidae > Capra > Capra ibex. The sequence continues at coordinate 34,832,011 of SJYO01018757.1, read as the reverse complement.
GAATGACATCCATACTAAATACCAGTACTACTTTAACCTCTAATAGAGGGTACGTTAGTTAGTATGGATTTCTTTTTTACAACATAATGATTATCAATTGTCACGTACATGGATACCTTTGTCGAATCTTAATATATCCCTGAAGGGACCGTCAGGTCACCAATTCTAAGGTATGAAGGTGACGTCCCCCGTGCCATTTTGGGGCGTACGACACGTCACGTTGGTCTTTTTTTTTAACTATGATATGTTATTGTGACATAAAAGGATTTATATATATATATATTTAAGGGATTATCCAAACGATATATTGATACGTCGGGAAACCAAAGTCATTATTTGTTCCCTTAACTAATTCATGATGAAGGACATAAAGTGTAATTCTTTTTTTTTTGTTTACTGTATTATTTAATAAGTTAATTTCCGACAAAAAATAAAATGAGGTAATCTCATGTTACTTAACCGAATCTTTTTTATCCCGTTTTTGTGAGTAGAAATGACCGTACAATTATGTGTGAACCATTTTGGTTGACCTGAGTAGGTCCCCACCTTCCTTCAATAAACTTTCTATGACAGAAGTCAAGAGAAAATTCTTAGTTCTTACTTTTTTTTTTTTTCATATTTATTCCTTTATACATTTGATGAGTCTGAACAAAAAATCTTTGTAGAACAGGAGCCACATTGAAGAAGTTTACGGTGTATATTGTTTTTGTTTTAAAAAAAAAATGAATCTCGTTAACGTACTATGTTAGGTTACGATTCAGGATTGTGGTCCACCATTTTTTGTGAGATGGGAACTGAACTTGTACCCAAAACGGAGATCTCTCTCCTCCTGTTTATCTGCATAAGGAAAGGACGGTACTGAAGAGTGTTACGGTTGACTGAATGAGTAAGCAAAATGCTCACAATTTACAGGTGTGTCGCGGAACGTGGTACCATCCCCCCTACCCGTGTTTATTCTGGTACCGTCTCGACGACTGTGTTGTTAGTAGAAAATCTTGTAGTCCTTTTTCTAAAAGTGACCTTTTGCAATGAGACAGTGAAAAGACGAAATGTTGTGGTTGACATGGTGGTTGTCTCCATATAAGATCGTCTTTTTATAAATGTCGAAATTCTGTAACTTCTCGTGAAATGTTCTCGGTCAAATGTCTGACGGTCATTACCTTCCCTTTGAGAGAGAGGAGTGGACGGTAGGAGGAAGAAGAAGTTGGGGTTTCCCCTCCGACCCTGACTATACCGACAACAACATCAGCGGTTCAGTGTAGGATGAAAAAACACTAGGACACCTGAATCGGACGGGCCGAGGAGCCAGGTGCCCTGAAGGGTACGTTCTTATGACCTCACCTGACAGTAAAGGAAGAGGTCCCCTAGAAGGGCTGGGTAGAGGAGATACCTAAAAAATGATGACTCGGTGGTCCTTTATGGAATACCATGACTTTAAAAAGGACCAAGAGAAGGGGATCTTAGTTTTACGTATTTCGAGTCTGTGTTTGGACGTTCGTTTTACATTTATCCTTGTATTGATGAGGTAGTAGACTTTTGGTAAGGAGAACGAAAGAGTCATAGTGACGGAACCGTAGAGATAAGTAAGTTGTCTATAAATGATTCGTGGATGACCCTCGGTTCATGAGAAGACACACGACCCCCACCACGTCATTTTTTTTGAGACGGGAGTTTTCTGTGTACATAGGGTAAGAAGTAACTTCGTGATAAATGTTATCGATCTTGTACCTTCGTTGGATCTACAGGTAGCTGTTTACCTATTTCTTCAGCACCATGTATATGTGTTACCTTATAATGAGTAATTATAATATTTTTCCTTATGTAAACTCAGTCAAGACTACTCCACCTACTTGGATCTTGGATAATATGTCTCACTTCACTCAGTCTTTCCCTTTCTATTTATAGCACAGGATTGTGTGTGTAACCTCTTCCGTCACCGTGGGGTGAGGTCATGAGAACGGACCTTTTAGGGTACCTACCTCCTCGGACCATCCGAGGTCAGGTACCCCAGCGATTCTCAGCCCGTGATGACTCGCTGAAGTGAAAGTGAAAAGTGAAAGTACGTAACCTCTTCCTTTACCGTGGGGTGAGGTCATGAGCAGACCTTTTAGGGTACCTGCCTCCTCGGACCATCCGAGGTCAGGTACCCCAGCGATTCTCAGCCCGTGCTGACTCGCTGAAGTGAAACTGAAAAGTGAAAGTACGTAACCTCTTCCTTTACCGTTGGGTGAGGTCACAAGAACGGACCTCTTAGGGTCCCTGTCTCCTAGGATCACCCGACGGCAGATACCCCAGCGTGTCTCAACCTGTACTGATTTCTCTGAATCGTCGTCGTCGTTGCGTGTATATACCTTGGATCTTTTTACCAAACTTCTTAAATAAATGTCCCGTCGTTACCTCTTTGTCTGTATCTCTTATCTGAATACCTGTACCCCTTTCCCCTCCTCTCCAACTCTACATACCTCTCTCATTGTACCTCTGAATGTAATAGTATACATTTTATCTATCGGTTACCCTTAAACGAGTTTTGTCCCCGAGACATAGTTGGATCTCCCAACCCTACCCCTCCCTCTATCCTCCCTCCAAGTTTTCCCTCCCCTATATACATATGTATACCGACTAAGTACGACTCCAAACCGTCTTTTGTTGTTTTAAGACATTTCGTTAATACGAAGTCATTTTTATTTAATATATCAATTAATTGATTATTTTTTTTTTTTTTGGGACGGGAGTTTACACGACCAGAGTCCTACCGAAATGTTGTCAGAATTCTTAATCACTACACTCAATCCAGATAAGTATAAATGGTTTAAGTTTAATTTTCCCTTATAAAAATTTGTATTCTCATGTGTGCATGTGTAAGGTAATCGGTGGTCTTACTTCTGCGAGTAGTGTACAGTACCTTGGAGACTTTTGATGACTCGCGAGTGTTCTCGTACTCCCACGTTCTCCGTCGATTAGAGATTCGTAACGATACCTTTATTGTCGGAGAGACTTTCGTAGGATCCCTGGGGAGTCTCCGGTGGCCTGGAGTGAAACTCTACACGGTCAGATCCCATACCGGTACGCCGTCTGTAGTGTTAACTTTCTCTCCTATGTCCCGACTTTTGCTTCTTTGTGCTCCCTGTTAAATACACTTATGACTTTAGTGTTCTTCGTACGATCTTCATCCCGACCTTGTTCATTATCATTCGGTCCTCAATGATACCAGTTTCTGGTGTCTCTCACTGACGTTGTTCCTCCTCGGTGTCAAAACACACCAGAGTGCCGTACTATGAGTTTTAAGTCCTAAAAATCTTTCCTCCCTCCTTACCTGACCTTCTTCGTTTCCTCCTGTTTCTCCTGGAAGACGAGGAGGAGGTGTTGACACACCCTCTTTTGTCGGTGGTTGACTCTCCCGTGGTTCCTTCGAGACTGACACAGTAGAAGACAAGTTTTTCTCGTCAAAAGTCTGTGGATTTCTACTTTAAGTATCCTTGTGACGGACTTGGTGACTCAGTAGAAGACAAGGACGGACAATACCTGACTTACAGACACTGAGGAGGGGTACGGGTTGGCACGGTTAAGTACACAACTTTGGGGAATGGGTATCGCACTGACATCGACCTCTGTCCTGTGGGTTCCTTCAGTGATTGCCATTTGCTCTAGTATTCTCACCCCGGGACTAGGTTGTCCCAATCACAGGAATTTCCTTCTTTGTCATCTCTTGAGAGAGGTGGGGTTGGGGGACTGGTATAAGAGTGAACTTTCGCTTTCACTTTCACTTCAGCACAGGCTGAGAAACGCTGGGGTACCTGACTTCGGATGGTCCGAAGAGATAGGTACCCTAAAAGGTCCGTTCTCATGACCTCACCCATTGGTAAAGGAAGAGGTCCCCTAGAAGGACTGGGTCCCTAGCTTGGGCCCAGAGAGCGTAACCTCCGTCCATGAAATTGGAGACTCGGTGGTGAACTTCCCTTCCGGTATACGCGTGTGTGTTCACTCCTGCGTCGGTGACCTCCGTGATCTTCTCTCGAGAGTGGCCTTTGACTGGTTCGACTGTGGCACTATTCCTGAACAACGGAGGTCTTGCTTCCTTTACGCAAAGACACAAAATTCGGAGGGCCGGACACCACAAAACAATACCGTTGAGTTTGTCTGATTATGTGACGGGAGGAAGGAAAAAACAACTGTCATACTCGTTGTCTCTGACTCTCCCATTCCTAAAACTCATTTACGTCAAGTGACTTCCGTCTCGGGTCTAGTGTGAACTATTAAAATGTGCTGACGACCACTTTTTTGATCCTGACGAAAAACCACCGTCCCATTTCTGTCTGTCTCTCTATCTGTCCCTGTCTCTATATAGAGTCGTGAGTTTAAGTGATTCTTCAGTCTACTCCACGAAAGAATGAAGAATCTTCTGCGCCGTGATGTCCACAGACTAAGGTTGGACCGTTTAAAAGTAAGAGAGTTTATTTTAATACTCGCCCCCCGCCCCACCCTCCCCTCGCCCATCACTTTATTAACCTCTTCCGTTACCGTTGGGTGAGGTCATGAGAACGGACCTTTTAGGGTGCCTACCTCCTTGGACCATCCGACATCAGGTACCCCAGCGATTCTCAACCTGTGCTGACTCGCTACTGAAGGGAAAGTGAAAAGTGAAAGTACGTAACCTCTTCCTTTACCGTTGGGTGAAGTCACAAGAACGGACCTCTTAGGGTCCCTGCCCCCTCGGACCGCCCGAAGACAGATACCGCAGCGTGTCTCAGCCTGTGCTGAGTTCACTGAATCGTCGTCACTTTCTCAATGGTTCTCTGGTTTAAATATAAGGGAACAAATTCCAAGAGTAAATTACTTTTATACGGGTCGTGTCTTTTAATGTATAAATTTTTCCTTGCGGACTTAAGTAGGTTTTCAGATTAAAATTTACGGTGACAGAAAATTACTTGTTTCGACTGGGAACTCTTCTCCCGTTCCATCTGTAGGAATACTACTAGTTTCAAGTCCTGTAGACACGTGTGTAGACAGAAAAAGTTACCTTGGAGACTTATGACCCTTGTTCTCTTTGGGATCGGTTCTCTTCCCATAGTTCCTCTTGATAAGTGTTCAATGTAAGTCCTATGTGTTTGTTTAATTATAGATAGTGTAATAATAGACTCACAAATGGATGTAATTAAAGATAAGAAAACGACAATAAAAAGTACACTATTCCACTTTCGATATAAATGGTTGTAAAAGAGTTTACTACGTGACATGGATTTTTTTCTATATTTAAGATTATCAAATACGACAGTTTCATGTTTTAAAAGTATAACAGACGATACAAATTGTTGACACTTTACTTGTGAAATGGTCATATTGTATACATAAATAATTAAGATTGTGATTAAGTATATTTTCAGAACTGACATGGATCACTAGAAAAGATTTCTAAAAATAAGTTTTATGTTTCATTTAGAAATTTTATGTAGTTATAAATTGTCTTTTACGTGTGACATTAAAGTGCCGGTCGGTACTCTTCTTTATACAGTCAAAAGTGAAAGTGTACAAATGACTACTTTATGTTTCCCGTCTAAAGATTATTTTGATAATCCACTCTTTTCAAACACATGTTCCATCCGACTCTCTTCCATACCAAAATGGTCACCAGTACATACCTACACTCTGAACCTGACACTTCTTTCGGCTCGTGGCTTCTTAACTACGAAAACTTGACACCACAACCTCTTCTGAGAACTCTCAGGGAACCTGACGTTCCTCTAGGTCGGTCAGGTAAGACTTCCTCTAGTCGGGACCCTAAAGAAACCTCCCTTACTACGACTTCGACTTTGAGGTCATGAAACCGGTGGAGTGCCTTCTCAACTGAGTAACCTTTTCTGAGACTACAACCCTCCCTAACCCGCGTCCTCCTCTTCCCCTGCTGTCTCCTACTCTACCGACCTACCGTAGTGGCTGAGCTACCTACACTGAGACTCACTTGAGGTCCTCAACCACTACCTGTCTCTCCGGACCGTACGACGCTAAGTACCCCAGCGTTTCTCTACTTGTGCTGACTCGCTGACTTGACTTGACTGACTGATTACACGAGAATTACCTTTTCAGTCCACAAAAGGTAGAAGTCATCCTTTCTCTAGAACTTCCGTTTCACTTTCGTCGATGTCTTTTATTTAATGTAAAGTAAACAATCAAGTCAAGTCAGTGAGTCAGTACAGGCTGAGAAACGTTGGGGTACTTGGTGTCGTGTGGTCCGGAGGGACAGGTAGTGGTTGAGGGCCTTAAGTGGGTTTGGGTACAGGTAACTCAACCATTACGGTAGGTTGGTAGAATAGGAGACAGCAGGGGAAGAGGAGGACGGGAGTTAGAAAGGGTCGTAGTTCCAGAAAAGTTTACTCAGTCGAGAAACGTAGTCCACCGGTTTCATAACCTCAACGTCGAAGTTGTAGTCAGGAAGGTGACTTGTGGGTCCTGACCAGAGAAAATCTTACCTGACCAACCTACAGGAACGTCAGGTTCCCTGAGAGTTCTCAAAAGAGGTTGTGGTGTCACGTTTGAGTAGTTAAGAAACCGTGAGTGGAAAGAAATATAAGGGTTGCGAGTGTAGGTATCTACTGATGACCTTTTTAGTATCATTCAGGTAAAAGTGTACATGTATGTAGGTGGAAAGTCTTAAGACGAAGGGTTGGGGTCGATGTATTTGTATAAGATTTGGTCGTGATAAGTTTCATTTGGTCATGATTTGGTCATGACAGATGTGTCCGTGACATGTGTCACGGTCAGTCCTTTGACGAATAATGGGAAGGTGCCAATCTACTTATCATTTTTACCCCCATCCACGAATCTTTGAGGACGTCGTTAAACCGTAACGAGGTTGTAGATTCAGACACTACTTACCCGAGTAGAATAACTTGTCCTACGGTACACCTGTCTGAGTCCATCTCAAAGTATACTACGTTAGTGAGATCAAGGTGTATCTGACCCCCTTTAGGTCGGGAAGTGGTGCTCGTCAGTCTCCATGATTACAGTCAAGTCAAGTGAAGTCAGTGAGTCAGTACAAGTTGAGACGTTGGTGTACTTGACGTCGTGCGGTCCGGAGGGACAGGTAGTGGTTGAGGACCTCAGATGGGTTTGAGTACAGGTAACTCAGCCACTACGGTAGGTTGGTAGACTAGGAGACAGCAGGGGAAGAGGAGGACGGGAGTTAGAAAGGGTCGTAGTCTTAGAAAAGTTTACTCAGTCGAGAAGTGTAGTCCACCGGTTTCATAACCTCAAAGTCGAAGTCATAGTCAGGAAGGTGACTTGTGAGTCCTGACTAGAGGAAATCCTACCTGACCAACCTAGAGGAACGTCAGGTTCCCTGAGAGTTCTCGGAAGAGGTTGTGGTGTCAAGTTTTCGTAGTTAAGAAGTCACGAGTCGAAAGAAATATCAGGTTGAGAGTGTAGATATGTACTGATGACCTTTTTGGTATCGGAACTGATCTGTCTGGAAACAACCGTTTCACTGCAGAGATGAAAGATTATACGACAGATCCAACCAGTATTGAAAGGAAGGTTCCTCATTCGCAGAAAATTAAAGTACCGACGTTAGTGGTAGACGTCACTAAAACCTCGGGTTTTTTTACTTCAGACTGTGACAAAGGTGACAAAGGGGTAGATAAAGGGTACTTCACTACCCTGGTCTACGGTACTAGAATCAAAAGACTTTCAACTCGAAATGCGGTTGAAAAAGTGAGAGGAGAAAGTGAAAGTAGTTCTCCGAGAAATCAAGAAGTGAAAGACGGTATTCCCACCACAGTAGACGTATAGACTCCAATAACTATAAAGAGGACCGTTAGAACTAAGGTCGAACACAAAGAAGGTCGGGTCGCAAAGAGGACTACATGAGACGTATTTTCAATTTATTCGTCCCACTGTTATATGTCGGAACTACATGAGGAAAAGGATAAACCTTGGTCAGACAACAAGGTACAGGTGAAGATTGACAACNTGTCTAAAGAGTGCTCCGTCCAGTCCACCAGACCATAAGGGTAGAGAAAGTCTTAAAAGGTGTCAAATAACACTCGGTGTGTCAGTTTCTGAAACCGTATCAGTTATTTCGTCTTTATCTACAAAAAGACCTTGAGAGAACGAAAAAGTTACTAGGTCGCCTACAACCGTTAAACTAGAAACCAAGGAGACGGAAAAGATTTTGGTCGAACTTGTAGACCTTCAAGTGCCAAGTGTATAACGACTTCGGACCGAACTCGTAATGAAAGGATCTCGTACTCTACTCACGTGACATCTAGTCGGATTATGATGGTGGTCGACGTGACGGTTATGACCCCGAACGTAAATCCTGATGTTGCCGCGTTTTCTCTGGTTACTCTTACCTCCTGAAGTATTCTTTTACTACACGAGTACGGGTTCTTTCTGGTCTACTGTAGTCTGATAATTCTGGTTACAAGGTACCCTCAAATTGGTCTCTTATTCACTACTATGATGAAAGGTATCGTCGTTCATGGTGTGAGTATGTGGTCTTCCTTAAAACAAGGTCCGTTTATTATAGTTTACCGTACTTTATATACCAGTAAAGTTTCTAACTAAAAAAGTCATCAAAACAAATATAAAGTAAACATTTTAGACAAACCCAAAACACCAACGTACTCTCAATATTCGTAGTCCTCAAATGTACATCAGAATGTAATTATGTATAAATTCATTGCATTGTCTTTATTTCAGACGTCGCCTCCAGACGTTGTTAAAAGGGAAGGAATTTTTCTAAGGTGCGTGTTAAAGTTAAACTCTTCATTACCCCAGAACCCGCAACGTAATTCCAGTCTTCGGACCTACCCTCTTGTCGTCTTTAACTTATCCCTCACCACCGTTCCACGTCAGTCGTAGACATGATTTGTAAAGGTTCGGGTCACCCCTTTCTCCGACGAACCTTCTTTATACGTCGGACATTCGTACATAACATTAAATCAATGTAGTAAACTCAATAAAACAATATTTACCCTCGGATTCCCTCCTTGAAGTATTGTGCCAACTTGAAGTAAAACCCTCTGATTCTTAATTCTCTTTATAGTTATTGGAGTCTATACGTCTACTGTGGTAGGAATACCGTCTTTCACTTCTCCTTGATTTTTCGGAGAACTACTTTCACTTTCTGCTCTCATTTTTACAACCGAATTTCGAGTTGTAAGTCTTTTGATTCTAGTACCGTAGACCAGGGTAGTGAAGTACCCTTTATCTACCCCTTTGTCACCTTTATCACAGTCTGAAAATAAAACGTCCCGAGGTCTTAGTGACGTCTACCACTGACGTCGGTGCTTTAATTTTCTACGAATGAGGAACCTTCCTTTCAATACTGGTTGGATCTCTTGTATAACTTTTCGTCTCTATAATGAAACGGTTGTTTCCAGACAGATCAGTTCCGATATTAAAAAGGTCACCAGTACATACCTACACTCTCAACCTGACACTTCTTTCGACTCGCGACTTCTTAACTACCAAAACTTGACACCACAACCTCTTCTGAGAACTCTCAGGGACCCTGACGTTCCTCTAGGTTGGTCAGGTAGGATTTCCTCTAGTCAGGACCCACAAGTCACCTTCCTGACTATGACTTCGACTTTGAGGTTATGAAACCGGTGGAGTACACATCTCAACTGAGTAACCTTTTCTAGGACTGCGACCCTCCCTGACCCCCGTCCTCCTCTTCCCCTGTTGTCTACCGACCTACCGTAGTGGTCGAGCTACCTGTACTCAAACTTACTTGAGGTCCTCAACCACTACCTGTCCCTCCGGACCACACGACACTAAGTGTCCCGACGTTTCTCAGCCTGTGTTGACTCACTGACTTGACTTGACTTCTTAATTCTAAAGAAATTACTTTCAAAGGCCAAATACTTTGTCTTGAATCCGTTTCTTGCGGAGGTAGGTCTTTACCGGTTAACTATCTACACTAATTCTTTCAGTCAGAAAGTTGTTGAAGAAGGGAAACATTATATTGGTACATCGTTATTACCGAGACTGGGGTATTGTTAAAATCCTCCAGTCATACGGTTCTTACCAGTGATGAAAGTCTATTCCTTTGCCTCCAAGTCTCCGCGCCAGACACGGGTCGGGTCTATTTATTCTTGTACCGGTTCTCTCCTGAAATTAGGTGAAAGGATTAAAAGTCAGGTCATAATCTTCATAAAAATTTGAACTAAGTGTCTCTTAAAACAATAAAAATCTTTTATTATTAAAAAATTTTGGAGTAGGTTAAGACATTCTATTATTGATGGTGAAAAGAGAAAAAAGCCAATTTTTTTATTAAAATTTAAGGTCTAGTCATAATCCTTTATTCACCCGTCTTATTATTAATAAAAAGGAAATCCTAATATGTCATATACTTAAAATGTACTAATCTTCTTTTTGATCACGTATAATTTGATAGTAGTGCTGGGTCGGACCGTGGGTTAGTGAAACCACCAGGAGATAAAAATGCAATAAGATGGTCTAATCTAAATGTAAAAGGGGGAGGAAAATGTATCTGACATTTCCTCCCTCATTTCTTTCCGTTGTACAACACCTTCCTTATGGTCCGAAACATAGTTCTACGACCCAGAGTTCGGTGTTGACACTTAGATTAGTGATGGAGGGTGGTCTCTGGATACTGGAGATGTACAGGGACGCAAGTGGACGAGTGGTTCAGGAGGAAGACTCTTAGAGACGCACCGGACCTTGTTTGTCCCGTCATCGGAGGATGGACTAAGGGTGGAGAGGTCAGGGAGGAAAAAGATTAGAAAGGAGAAACGATGGATCTACTGGAAAGATTCTACGTTTAGACTAGGAAAGTGAAGAGACAACCTCTCGGAAGTTAATTGAAAAATAGGGACCTACCTATGTTAGACTTGAGACGGTGGACCGTATGTATCTGGAAGGCTTAGACCGGTAGAGACCAGAGTAGAAGAGGTTGAGTCAAAGGGGTGGAACAGTACTTTATGTATAAGAATAAGACGTCAGGTATACGTACGAGTACAAGATATGAAGTCGGGGAATTCTTTGGTCATCACCCCTCTCCCATCCTACTAAACCCTCTTACCGTAACTTTGTTCATGTTATAGTATATACTTTACTTAGAGGTCAGGTCCAAACTACGTCCTATGTCCTATGAACCCCGACCACGTGACCCTACTTGGTCTCCCTACCATGCCCCTCCCTCCTCCCTCCCCCCGAGTCCTACCCCTTGTGCACATGTGGTACCGCCTAAGTACAACTACATACCGTTTTGGTTATGTTATAACATTTCATTAATCGGAGGTTAATTTTATTTATTTAAATTTAAATTTTTTTTTTCTTTGGTCATCACCAAGAATCTTATAAAACAGAGTATTACGGAACCTTGTGTGATACGGGGGACGGACTTTATAGACAGGAGTGTAGGGGAGGATTGGACTTGAGAAGGGGAAGGAAGTTCAGGAAATGGTAGAGTAGACACGGTGTCGGAAACTCTCGTAAGGTTCTTCGAAGTGAGAAGGGTGGACGTGAGTCGTGTAGGTTGGGGAGAAGAGACGAGGGGACCGTAATTAGACATGTCTTCCTCTATCCGATAGTATAGGTACTGAGATATTGATATGAATTATTAGGGGAACTGTTACCCTTGTTACTAAGAAGAGTAGGAGTCGTGGGTAGTACATTCAGTCTACAGTTATTTACAAAAGATTTACATACTATACACCGGAACCCGTGTAGACGGGGATATGGTCTCAAAGAAGAAAAAGTACTCTCCCAGTCTGATCTTATATAGTTTCTGGAACCGGAGAATTTCGAGACCAAAATCGTGTCAAAAAGTGTTTTGTGACCCGAGAGAAATATTTACCAAATACTTCAAAAATCTCTTATTTTTGTATAGTAAAGTTTAGTAGTCCTGTGGAACTCTACAGTTCAAATGTCTAGATATGGTTCTATAGTATTTTTTTTATTATGACCTACGGTAATGACTCGGAACTTAATATATGTTCCTTGACTGTCTTTAAGTGGATGAGAACAATTAAAGTAAATGAGGAGGGTACTACATCTACAATGGACAGAAGTAAAATTTGTTCTCTTGTGTTCCTTGAAACTCTTCAATTTTCTAGTGTCTCGATCCTCCGTGACTTTATCGAAATTTGAATGACGACAAACTGAAGTTTATAGAACAAGGGGTGGTGAAGCGACCCACTCCGCTTCCCTAGATAGATCCTGTGATCGGAACAGAGGTATAAGATGAGTTATTGACTAAACCACGAATTGCAAATTAGTGACAACTCTCCGTTATTCTTTAAGTTAGTCCTTGTAAAATTAGTCGTTTCCATGAATTTCTTGCAATTGAAAGGGTACTTTGACTGTTTTGTGGGAAACCGTTGATTGGACAGATTTGTTCATCTACAGTACTTACGCCTTAAAACATGGTTATCGAAAAATATAAATGTAAATCCTGTGGAAAGTTAAATTCTTCTTTATTTGAAAGAATTTTCTATTTTGTACTTCAAATTTGAGTCCAAAATGAGAACACAAACTTGTCGTATGAGACAATCTGCACAATGAAACATAATGATGAGAAGAACATAAAACATAATGATTTGATGATGACATTAAATTGACTTTTATTCGACTAGTTAAGGATTTACGGAATTTAGTAGTCGGTAGTGTGTCGTAAATTATGTTGGTAAAATTTTGGGTACTATAAGTTAAGAGTTATAGGAAACGGTTCAACTGAACTATGAAAAAAGAAGTACTTTTTGGTTTGTCCGACGCTGTCTTGTTTCGTAATAGACTTCAGGGAAACCGGTGAACCGGAAGACTATGTATGGTCTGATTCTCAAATCTACCTACCGAAATTAATTTATTTTACGACCGTTTGATCGTTTACGTGTCACCAATAATTGTTATATCATAATTCTCAAAGGATCAAGTAGTCAATCCTCTTCATGGATTAAGGACAAGTAAGAACGGAAGTACCGTTTGTGAGACTTTTTTTTCTTTTGATACATTGTAAAGTTCAGGACACCCCCTTTCGGTAAGTAAATATACTCAAGTTCAAATTAGTTTATTAAGGTAAATCTTTATACAACCGTACGGTTAAGAATGTCAATGTCAATCGTTTGGATAGATCGTTTCAGTCAAACAGTTTTCAGGTTTTATATGAAACCTTGGAAAAGGTGTCATATATATTGATATTTTGAGAAGAACATTTAAGAATTACTTTATAAACCACCGTCAAATAATTTTAAGTCAGGTTTTTTGGGTATTCTGTAATATTACAATTATATTACGATTGTTGACATAGAATCCTTTACATTGTTAAAGAAAAAGTTTAATAGAAGAAAAATCTTTGACTACAGTCTTCAGAACCGAAACAGTGAAATCCGTTTAAAAAGTAAGAGACCCGTAATTAAACAGGGTGGAGGTCTCCTTCAATATTATGGATGGAATGACCGTATATATTCCTGACATGGTTTATTACGAGTACTTTACAGTTTGTGTGTACGAGTTCCATACCGTCTGAGAGACATGTAAAACTAAAGAAGAGAAAACGGGTACGGTGAGGGACTAGTTTTTAGTTTAAAGTTTAACCTGAAAAAATAATTCGTCCAATACACCCCATCCATCAGGTAGTCAGGAAGGTTACTTGTGGGTCCTGACTAGAGGAAATCCTACTTGTCCAACCTGGAGGAACGTCCGGTTCCCTGTGAGTTCTCAGAAGAGGTTGTGGTGTCAAGTTTTCGTAGTTAAGAAGTCGTGAGTCGAAAGATCTAGTGGTCTAGAGGAACACTATACCTTTCACTTTGTTTGGTTTCTACATTGTTTCCGTGTGATGGATTCGGGTTTTCGGGGGACACGAAAGTGCGCCTATAAAATATTTTTGATTAAGAAATACAGGTTTTACTAGGTTTGTGAGAGTAGACTGTTCTGTCTTCGTTTCGGGGTCTGTGTTAGTAAGGATGTTTACAAGTTTCTCTTCAAGAGTCCAAGTGAACATCTGGAAGTTTTAAATTCTCTTCGTGCCTTTCCGTTCCCCCTTTCCTCGATATGTTTACGTACGTAAAAGGAGACCTCTTACAATGTGTGTGTGTGTGTACGTGCGTGTGTACGTGTGTGTGTGAATGATTGGTTTAGGTGTGTTTAGTCTTCCCTTCGATGTTCCACTTTCTTTTCCGAAGTAATTAATGACTCCGTGGATAAGGAAATGTAACTCTAAAAGGAAGTAAGAATAATGTCTGCTAGTCGATTATTCATCTAATTTTGTTTCTTATTTAATGAATTAAACTAACCTTCCTTATAAGTTATCTTGTCCAAAGTCTTAGTAAAGAGGAGAGGATTTTGTCAATGGGTTTCACATAATCCGTCAAAGGATTTCTTAACCCAAATAGTCGAGTCCGCTTTTTAGCCCCCCTCCTGTCTCTTTACACAGAACTTAAAATTATCATGCACCCACTTAAAAATGGTATGTACCCACTTAGAATTGTACAGTAAAACCTTCACTGACGTAAATGACGTTGTTGGGTATACAATGTCAAAGAGACGAGTCGTGACGTACGTCGTCGTTATCAAGTGAGTCATAGTAAAACTGTCTCCGTAAGTTCTACTTGGGTTCAATACTTACCACACATCCCTACCGAACTTTAATTTCTCTAACCGGTTTGGAGAGAAACATACACTGTTATGGTTCTCCGTCAAAGGGATTTAGAGACTTAACTCTAATCGTAAAAAAAAGTTCTTATTGCAATTTTTTATGTACAAGTTCATACACCAGGAATTTCTTCGGTCGTCGGACATAATTAAACGTAATTCAAAGTCTTTCTCTAAATCGATTTATTTTAGATGTCCTTTTTTACAATACGATCTCATCAGAGGTATTACCTAAAATCTTACAAATTTACATTTAACCTCAACCCCCGCCCCCTTTACTCCTTTCTTTTTACCAAGATACTCGTGTTGATTGGATTCTTAAATTTCTAAGATCTTTAGCTGAAAAATCAGTTACAATAAGAGTTTGTTTTAAAATTTACATAAACAAAGGAGGTACGAGTAATAAAAGGTTTCGTTGGACTGTCAAATTATAAAGACAAATATAAACTGTTCTTGGATTGAGTTGTGACAAACTTAGTGAATTTTTCTTTTTTCGATTTATGTTAGACTAAAGTTTAAGTTTATATTTTGACGAGTAATAAAATGTTATTTTAAGAAAGTTTTCCTATACTAGTAGAGTTCGTTGCAGGAGACTATAAACGTAATCTTTAGTACATCCGTCGAGTCGAGTAAGTTTATGTGTGTGTGAGTACGTGTGTGTGTGTTGACTTTGTGTTTGTAGTCCACTCTCTAAAATTTTCTTTGTTTTGTGTGTATAAACATGTAAAGGTTACTTCGTCCTGGAGTTTTTCTTTACGGTGTTGGTTTGTTTTTGTTATCATTAATCTTTTCGTAGTGTATTATATACGTTCTTCATTCTTTGTAAAGTTCACTTTTTTCTGTGGTTCATTGTTTACCAGGGACAAAAAGGGATGACCTCTTCTATTCCGTCTTATAGGTCAAACTGAAGGTAACAATACAAGACCTCCTTTAAGTCAGAATAGAGGTGGTTCGTCTGTTCCCACTAGTAGAAAGTTTCAAATAAAGATTTTCTGTATGTCCATGTAAAACAGTGTTAGGTTTTTAGATGGGTAAAGTCGTAAGACTATTTGGAACGACCGTCGTGACGGTCTATGTAAATTGTGGTTCACGGGACTGTAAATCAAGTATCGGGTCCGTGAGGTACGGACTGTCTTCCGAAGGTAATCACGAAAATCGACCAATATTTAACAACCATGATGACAAACGTGGAAAATTCTATGATAGGTGCTTCCCCTTTTCGTCTCCACAAAGATTTCGTCCCCACAGAAAAACTCACCTACTTGTCATTCAAGCCAGTGGTCTTACATACGACCTTTTACTTACGTAGAGATTAGAGCTTTTTCCTTCACCAATTTTTCCCTACTTAAGGGACTCAGTAATTTATCCTATATTTGGTTTCTGTCCAACACGGTGGATCTCTTTTTGACTTTTCGCATGTAAGCAAGAAGTCATCATCCGTAATAAAGGTTTCGAACTTTGAAAACCGTACTGGTTAATGGTTTGGTGGGAGGTATAGGTGAGTAGTGAGTCGATCGAAGTCGAGGTGACTGGTGAGACGGAAGAGGTGAGTGGTCTGGCGTTGAGGGTGGACGAGAGGGGCGGGTGGGTGGGTTCGTCAAAGTAAATTGGAGTCGTGACTGCCGACGTGTCGGGAACGCCTGGGCCGTAGGACTTTGGGAAAGTTAGGATTTCGTAAAAGGAGCTTCGTGTCGTCCGGTCCCACTCTCCTCGGCACCTTATTTCGGACACCTGGTACGGTCGGTAGGAGGGCGAGCTACGATTGTGTCGGCGCCGCGTGTGGGGAGATCGGGGGCCCCCGATCTCCTTTAAGACCACGTGAGTCATGTAGTGTAGGTCCAATGGCTCGACTTGAGGGGTCGGCTGGAGGCGTGTTAGGTTTGTGACTTTACTGGAGTTGTCTTGGCTCGGAACTTCCACCAGTTTCCGGAAGTTGAAAGGAGGCGGCGTTCGGTGAATTTCGTTGCACGGGTCATGTGAACAGTCCGACTTCGTGTTTTCCAGAGGTCCGGTGGACCGTGCCTCTCGGCGAAAAATGCTTCTTTTATCTGTCGTTAATGCTTTTCGGGCGTCAGGACGCCATATTTGAACTGTCGCCCCTAACGCGACCCCGTATTGAGAGTAGAGGCTCCATAGTGACGGTCGGGGCCTGGGAATCAGAACCCCCCGTCGAAAGGGGGAGAGCGGGAAGGGGACGCCTCCGTACGCCGTCGCGGGTGAAATGCGGGGGTTCGAGAAGAAGGAGAGGAACGACTTAAGGGGTCGTTGAAACCCGAACCGTCATGGTAGTTTCGGGTCGGTGTCCGGCCCTGTGGCGGTTCCGCCAGCGCCGTCGCTCCTCCTTTCAAACTCTTCAGTGAAGTTCGTGGCGTCCTGGCGGGGGGAGGGACGAGTCGTGGGTCGAGTGTCTGCCGGCGGGCCCCGAGGTGCACGCTCGCCCGGGTCCTCTGCGAGAGGCCCAGGGGTGTTCAGGAGAGGTCTTTCTTTTAGAACCGTGTTGGCTTTTCAAGGGACAACGTCGTGGAGAAAGAAGGGAGAAGGGGGATGGGGGAGGTGAGGTGTGGGAGGGGGGAGGGGTATTTTTTAGATATCTCAAGCGTTCGGCGGCGGGCCTGAGCGGGCGCCGGGTGCTCCCGCGCCGCGGGGAGGGGGCAGGAGGCGCCTGTCCTCCCTCCCTCGGGCCCCTCTCCCTCCGTGGCCCCGCCGGGGGCCGGGTCTGGGGGAGGGGCCGGGAGGACCGTGCTAGCGGGGCGAGTGGAGAGAGGACGAGAAGGCGGACGTTCGTCTACCCCTATAAGAAGAAGGTGGGGCCGTACCACAGACGAGGGCCGCGAACGAGAAGCCGAGCGAGGAGGAGCGGGCGAGCGAGAGACAGAGGGGCCGGCCGGCTCAGTGGGGCGCGGAGGGGCGAGCGGGAGGGGCCGACCGGCGCCGCGAGAGCCCTGACAAGTCGTCCCGACCCCGCGGCTCCGCCGAGGGCCCGCGTAGCTCCGCCGCGGCGCGCGGGGCGCGAGCGGCGTTTGAGCGGCCGCCGAGGCCCACCGCCCCCGGCCCGGCCCGCCCGGCCCGGCCCGTCTGCCCCGACGTCGGCGCCACCGGCGCCACACCGGCCCTCCGGCCCGGCCCGGCCCCCGCCCCCGCGCACGTCCGGCTCTCGCCCCTGACGTCTCTGGGGCCCTCCACCCGCGCCCGCCGCCCTCACCCGAGCGCGACAGCGGAGACAGGGGAGGAGGAGGAGGAAGAAGGGGAAGGAACAGAGAGGCGGCGGTCGTCCACCCTAAGCCTCGGCGGCGGCGGCAGCGGCGGCGGCGACGTGTTTCGAGGCGCCCGCCGTCCTGACTCCGACGTCCAAGGGGGCCGCGGACCGCCGCCTCGGAGGGGGCTCTGCGCGCGCTCCGCTCGCCCGTGCCTCCCCCGCGCGCGCGAGTGTGGGAGGCGCGGGGCCCGCCGGCCGGACGTTCCATGGCTCGGCCGCGGGTCGGCGCCGACGGCTCGGGTGCGGCGAGGAGGAGGGTTTTGGGTTTGGCCGCCGAGGTGGCCGAGCTCGCTGCTGGAGCGACTTCATCCCCCGTCACAGAGAGGGAGATCAGGGAGGAGGGCGGCGAGAGGGGGGCGGGCACGACAGCGGGGGAGGGGGTTCAACTCTGAAAAGTCGATGTCTAAGCGATTGAAACGGGAGTTGATTCCCTTTAACGTTGAAAGCCTACCAGTCGCGGCCCGGGCCTTATGTAAAAGTCGAACCCACCCTTCCCATACTTATCTCTTGGAGAAAACAAAATTTACTTCGGCCCTCTAAATTAGCGTCAGAGATTCATAGTCTTCCTAAAATACTTGTCCAAAATACTAATCAAAGAAGGGGAACAGTATCCGAGTATCTTATAGGAACGTTCTTACTTAATCCCCCCTCCCCTGTCGAAAAGCTATCTCGGACCTTCTAAGACGGGTCTGAACCCCCGCGACCGAACACTAAAGTTTTCCTATCACGATCCTCCCCGAAGACTGTCAGAAAGACTACGGTGAACCGTTAACAGACAGGACGTCCCAATCCGGTAGGTAGACGGGGCTCCGACCCCAAGACCGATCTATTGTGGATTCAGAAGTGGAGGACTCACAGACTACCCTTGACTTCTTAAGCCCCAGGGACTCCGTTATTGATGACCAAACATCAACAGTCTCTGGTTGGTAACGTGACGACTCTGAGAAAGACGGCTCGTCAAATAAAACCGGAGACTTCTTTGACGTCAAACAGGAGGGTTTAACTCCTGCAACCGAGAGTTGTCTGAAGAGAGAGAGAGAGAGAGGAGCCTCTGTATTATTATGTCGGTCTCCTTCCATTATTGGTGTTTTCTGTCTTTCTATCTTAGAAAAAAGGGGACGGTGACGTATTCGTCAGAATAGTTCGACCCTACAAATGAGGACGACGACGGGGAACCGACCCACCGACAGACAGTAATGTCTTGACGGTTCGACGGTTTCTGTTCACCGACAGTGAGGATTTGTTTCCTCTCCGGGTCCGGGTCCGTGGAGTTACTCATTACCTTAACTTCCCGATTTCTTCTGGTCTCAGTTTGGTAGGGACCCCAATAGTCATCTTTAGGACAGACTCGACGAGTTTAGAAGGAAGGTCTGAGAAACTCTTCATTTTAGGCCTTTTAGTTATACTTACAACGTGGACAGTGGGAATTTGGTGGCTGAGAGGTAGGACTTTAATTGTTTTAAGGAACCCATCAAAGGAGAACAGGATGAGAACAAAGTTCTACCTTAGAGTCGTCAGAATACACTTATTGTCGTAAACAGTACCTAAAAGGGTTTCTCTGATACCACTTCCTTTACCGTTGGGTGAGGTGATACGAACGGACTTTTTAGGGCACCTGTCTCCTCGGACCACCCACTATCAGGTGTCCCAGTGTTTCTCAGCCTGTACCGAATCGTTGATTTGTTGTTTTCCCTTTCGGGATTGGTCGTGACGTTCAGACATGTGTCCGTTTCTGAATCCAAAACTGCTGTATCTTTACTGATGTCGCAACCGTACGAACGAAAAACAAAATTAACGTACAATATATCGTAAAATATACATACACCAACGAGATTGTTCGTATTAAGGTCTTCTGTATGAGTTATTCCATCCCTGATTTGGTATGAGAATATAACGTTAGTCACCACGCCGAAAGGGCGGTTTTACTCACTATCTAATGTCAACGATCTCTCAAGGTCGAGTGTTGACAATTTTATTATCATAAAATTTACTCCATCTGTTTTAAGGATGATACACAATCTGAGACTCGATTTTCGATCTCTATGTTCTCCCTTAACTATAAATCATTACCTTCTAGTTTAAATATGTAAAAGGACACAAAATCCCTAGTCTATAATGAAGTGTCTATTATGTTGACTCTGACCGTTTCTTCGAGAAATTCTTACCTAAGCATAGAAGGGGTTGGAGTTTCATGATTAACAGAGTCGAATATAAGTTGTTATAGGTCACGGAACCTAGTAGAAACATACATGTAGATTCAGTAGTCAACCCGACATTTGAGACGTCCCCCTTCATCCCGAAAAGAGAAACGTAGAGGTCTCGGTCACTACCATTACAGAGTCAGTTACTACCATCTACTACGACCGTAAATTGGAGTGAACCCGATGGAAGTCGCACAATAGATTCCTTTTATCCGGAACTGTGATACTTTAGTGAACCATTAAAGTTTGGTTTTTTCTTTTTTTGTGATTTAGTAAATTCTGAACTCCGACTATATAAACCAAGGTAACGGGTTTCGGTGTAGTATAAGTTTCGTAATATAAATTTTTGGATGAGGTTCCTTCAATGTCACAATAACCCTGGAAATACCTTTTCTATAGATGGTTGGTCATCCTATATTCTATATTAAAAAGAGGAAAAGATTTAAACTTTTAGTCTGAAGTTGATGTTGAAACCCAACCGGTATTTCAAATAAACCTAAAAAGACATGCTATGACACCCTTTTGTACTTGCTTGGAAAACCGGTTAGGTCATGTTGACGTAACGGATAAAGGTCTGTAGTCGAGTAAATTTAATTCTTAAAAACGAGGAAAAGACTTGTATTAAAGAAGGTTCAATAGATATGTGAAAGTTATCGAAACGTCAGACGCAAATGTCTTTAGTTTCCACTTAAATTTAATTAACAAAATGGAACTGACCATGTGTCAACTTGAGTGTCAGGTATTCTGTGTAGGGATTTGTACCGGAGTCAACTAGGTAACAAAAGGACAACCGTTAAAAGTTTCATTTCACTTCTCTACACAAGAGGGTGACGATCACGCAGGGAGTGGACCATCTTTTCTTTGTGTTGGACATTCGGTTTCCGAAATGAAGCTGACGAATTAGTGGTAAGGTTCGAATACACCTACGTGAGTCAAGTAATTTCTTTAAACCTTTACGCACACTGCCTCTCTCACGTGTCGACGGGAAGACAGAGGGAACATGAGACTGTTAACTCGAAGGTCCGAGGACGAGTCTCCCGGAAAGTGTGATTGTCTCACAATACTGAAGAACCCTGACTTAAAGTACTCAAACTCCTCAGGGGGTCCTCTACATTTTGGGGTCGACAATAAAACCTAACCGAGGTCCCGGATTTTTGTCGGTTATATAAAAAAATTAGCACGTAACTGAAAATGCTTGTGTTTGCGACGTACGATTTGTCGGTGGACTTGCAAAGCTATGACGATGGTCTCACGTCGCTAAGAAAAGATAACGTACGTCACTTAAACTTTTGAGAAAATTGTGGACGATACGCGACGATCACCCATGACTCCTAAGAAATTCTACAACAATTGAGTGAAAATCGACGTTTTGGGAGAAACTTGTAAATTTTACTTTCTCCTTCGAAGGAACCGATCAAATAGAAGGATCCCTTTCTTTGTCCCGTCTTTCGTGTGTCTTACTTAGGTTTACCCAAAATGAGACTTTAGAAGTTAATCCTCTTGCAATGCCCCTTTCCCCTTTACCCGTTCTTCGTCGTCGAGATTGTACTCATTAAATTCATTCCGTTTACACTTTCGGTTTAGTTTCAAGTAAGTGCTTTTTGAAATCTCACATAAAAATTTACTGTCATACCGGAAGGGAACATCGAGTCAGACATTTCTTAGACGGACGTCACGCCCTCTGGGCCCAAGTTAGGCACCCAACCCTTCTAGTGGACCTCTTCCTTTACCGTTGGGTGAGGTCATAGGAACGGACCTTTTAGAGTACCTGTGTCCTCGGACCACCCTACGTCAGGTACCCCAGCGTTTTTCAACCGGCGTTGACTCGCTGATTGTGTGAATACCCCGAGTCGCCAGCCTTGATAAACAGCAATTAGAATACACGGTGGAACTGATCTGATGACCTACGGGTCTATAAACCAGTTTGTAATAAAGTCCATACCGACACTCACACAAAACCTACTCCAATTACAAATTTAGGTACCTGACTCATTTCGTCTACCGGGAGTAGATTAGTCGACTTCCGGACTTATCTGTTTTTCCGACTGGTAGGGGTCTCATTCTCTCTTAAGGGAGGGTGGACTGTAAGAAACTTCATCCTGTAGTCTAAAAAGGACAGGAACCTGAGTCTGACTTTGAAGTGGAGATAGACTTAGAGTTCGGAGGGTCAGAAACCTGTCCTTAAGGTAGTGACCAAGAAGACCAGAAGTCCGGAAACCTGAGTCTGACCTTGATATCGTAGTCGAGACGACCCAGTGGTTGAACGACTACCGTGCAGAACCCTGAACAGTGGAAGGGATTCATGTATTCGGTGTAGGAATCTGATTTAGAGAAATATTTGTGTGTGTATATCTCTATATGGGTGTCTCTGTGTGTATGTACATGTGTCTGCGTCTTTGTGTGTGTGCATGGGTGTATGTATGTGTGTGTCTGTGTGTGTATGGGGGATGCTAAGACAAAGAGACCTCTTTGGATTATGTCTCTAGATCCAAGTTGAGAACGGAGATGGTGTATTATCGAGATATTGAGTCCCGTTAAATAAATTGGAGACACAAGGACGTACAAACTTTACATTATGGATATACCGTTGCACTACCACTCCTAATTTACTCGACCATGCATCTGTGAATCGTGTCATGAATTTTACATCAATTAACATCAACCTTTTTATCCTAATGTAACCAATGTTTTCTTCACTACCTTTCGTTTGAGAACTCTAAACACCCGATCCGAAGTTTTTCGTGTTCTTGAGAGATTTTACCAGACATTTAAAAACATACATACAAATACTCAGGTAGGAGGGTGTGGAGGAACGGTGTGTCCGCGTATGTGTGAACCCCTATGTTATTGTAGATATCAAGGATAGTTCAAGAGTGTCCTTACAGATTAGGTTTTTCTCTTATTTCCAGGGACTTTTCTTACCCTTCTGAGGTCTTATCTTAATTGAAAACCAAAACGATTTCTTTTCGTGACTAAATTTTCTCTAAGAAGAAGGATTTAATCGAAATCCTAATACTGTGAGTTTGAGGGTAGAAGAGAAAGGGAAACGTAAGTTTGAAAAGTGTTTCAGTAGGTATGACGACTGTGGGTTCAAACGTCAAGACTAAGTGAGGATTTGATTAAGGTTAAAGAGAGACTTTTTCCGTACTAGTAGTAAAGTCCGGGCATCCCGCTTTTGGTCTCCTTGTAAACTGAGGCAGGGTTTAGGATCAACCAATTGTTCAAGAAAGTTTAGATGGAAACTTTAATAAGAACCTAGAGAGAGGAAGGAAAGGTATTTGTAACGGGACTAAGAACGGTAATAATAGCGAGTTGACCTGTTAGGGGTATCAGAAAAACCGCAAATGAAGAAGTCGGAGAGAAACGAGGTTTATTATGACGATGGTTGAAACGCCAAAGGGAAACTCATTTTACTGGATAAAAGAAGGACGGCAGAGTTCAGAAGGTTGTCAGGAAGTATAGATAAAGTCGAACAGAAGTCGGTGTTGACGAGGGGTGTATACGAACGGGAAGGAAGGAAAGAAAGAGGAAAGGAAAGAAGGGAGGGAGGGGAGGAAGGAAAGAACTTGACGGGGGTCATCGGGAGAGAAGAAACGTAGTGAAGGTAAGTGATTTATATAGTAGACGAAGGTTTGAAAATATAGAAACGAGTAATCTTGATTTCGTGCAACGCAAAGACTCTGATTCTCTTCAACGGAATGTTGATCATACACGACACCTGTATTAAACTTGGGTCCCCATAACCCGGGATCTCAAATAATAGAAAGGTGGGTGGCACATTGATACGTAGAAGTAAAGTTGAGTTTCGTTATAACAAATATAGAAAGTTCCAGGTAAGTATAAGATGAAGAAGAAACCTAGAACTAAAGAGACTCAAGGGTTGGGGGAACATGATAGTATAAAAAGACCATTATCACAAATAAACGTTCAATACAACATATTCAGATTAGATAGAATAACATGAGGATTCAAAAATATCCCTTCATATACAATCCGTTCACCTAAGACCTCATTTCATCAGGTCCAAGTTTAGGTAGACACACCAAGAACCATTAATGAAAGAAGAGGGACGGAAACAAAGGAATAGATATTTTATTTCTATTATTATTTTGGTTAGAGTATAATAACAACCTACCTAATTTACTCAATCACGTACAGTTCGTAAATCTGGACATGAACCGTATTCCTTCTTAGATTATTTAAAGGTAACAATAATAGTAATATCCCACTCTTTACACCAAATAAGAAGAACCGTAATGACGTTCGTAGTTTATAACGTGGAGCATTGCACGTGGGTTACCTACAAACGACTTTCCTACTTATAATTTTTATCGAAAGTAAAGGATTTATTTAGAGGTTACTAGTACTTCTGGACCTGGTATTTACACGGTCATTACCTTTAAAATGAATAAAGTTATTCCGAACTGTTATAAAGATCTTTTTTGGAAAATTCAGTCTTACCTCTCATTACTTAAAAATAATAAAAATGATAATAATACTTTTTTCGGTTGTATACATTAGCTTACCTCCTGATCTGTATTTATTCGTAAAGTAGTTCTTTTAATTTATCTAAACAGGATGGAAGTACTGTTTTTAGAAGATTATTATTTAAGTCCAAATCGGGGGACTCTTAGATTTTTTAATCTCGTCACTCCACTAATTCCTTTGACGTCTCCCTTTTAATTCCATCGATCGACTTTTTTTTTTTTTTTTCCATCGATCGATGTAGATCATATTAAACCCATTCACTATTGATTCTAGAGGGAATCAATTTTAAGTACCTGAATCCTTTCCTCACTCTCAACCTGGTATTTCTTTAGACTTGCGGTTTCTTAACTACGAAAACTTGACACCACAACCTCTTTTGAGAACTCTCAGGGAACCTGACGTACCTCTAGGTTGGTCAGGTATGATTTCCTTTAGTAAGGACTTATAAGTAACCTTTCTGACTACGACTTTGACTTCGAGGTTATGAAACCGGTGGACTACACTTCTTGACTGAGTAACCTTTTCTGGAACTACGACCCTTTCTCACTTCCGTCCTCCTCTTCCCCTACTACCTCCTACTCTACCAACCTACCGTAGTGGCTGTGCTACCTGTATTCAAACTCGATCGAGGTCCTCGACTACTACCTGTCCCTTCGGACCACACGAAGTCAGGTACCCCAGTGTTTCTCAACCTGTACTGACTTGTTGACTTGACTTGACTCCTTTCCTCATTTATGGTTTTGCTCTTTCTTTAACAAATAGTACGACCGTCCACTATCTATTTTTATTTTCTTTACACTCCTTTCACATCCAACTAGTTCTCCGTTCGAAATTGAACATGTATGAGACCACTTATCTCTTATCGTCACCAATCGTTTGTCACACACGGACGTATCAGATCATCAATCACATGTCTGACTATGTCAGTAGAATCTTTCATTAAACTGTTACATATCCTTCACGTTTGACGTATAGTAAAACGGAACAATCCGTTTGAATCTTGAGACAGAATTCCTTTAGTAGTTTCTACACCTGTTTCCAAATGTGAGTTTCTACAAATAGTATAAAATTAAATACTACCGTTTTTTTAGTTTCTCCAGGACTTACACGTTATTATTCCTTAACAAATGTATTAATATAACTTACGACATATCGAGAATTTATAGTAATTAAAAAAATTTTTTCTAGTAATTAAACTTTCCATCGTTATTCAAGATTACTATATTTCAAGTCGTTTTTTCTTCCAACGTATATGGTATAAAATATCTAAGATTCTTCGTACACACACGAGTCAACGAGTAAGTGCAGATTGAGAAACGTTGGAGCACCCGACATCGGACTCTCCGAGGAGACAGGTACCTTAGAAGGACCGTTCTTATGACCTCACCCAACGGTGAAGTATAAGGTCCCTTAGAAGGATTGGGTCCCTAATTTGGGTACAGAGAACACAGAGGACGTAACCGTCCGTCTCAGAAATAGTAACTCGGGTGTCCCTTCGGGAAATTCTACGTCTTAAAAAAACATAAAAATGTATAGATCCTAGTAACACAAAGAATTTCAAAGTAACGAACATGTACATATAATTTTGAATGTAGACCCCTATGGTTGAATTTCCGTACAAGATCTTTGTTATCTTGTCAAAGGTTTTTTACGACGTAGTGGTTATCGGATCGTCTTTGTCTTCTATTGACATATTTTTTTATGTTTATAATTTTTCAGACTTAGTGTCCCACTTAGTACTCAACTACAAACTTATAATTTTTCAAAATCTTATGGATCGGTTAGTTAAAGTGAATAAAAGTAAGTGCATTCGAGTTTTATAAACTTTCTTTGGATACAGATCTCCTAAAAAAGTTGTTTATATTTTATTATTAGGATTTAGTAATTCGTAACGTAGTGTAATAGTCGTTAAAGAGAACAAGGAATTATCATGTATTTTATCTACAGGAATATTATCCACACTGGATGATTTAATTACTTTTTATTATGAATGTATATCATATTTAGGTCACAAAAATCTCCTCTGTTCGACACAGTTTTATACAAGAGAGACCTATAACCGTAATTAGATACTCAAAATAAGAGAAAAATATGTAAAAAAAAAGATTTCCCGTTATAATATAAAATTTATCCCTTTATAATCATTTATGATAAAATTTTTTGTTACTACTTTCGTTTAACAACCTCTGTTTTAACAAAAAGGTCAATGAGACCTTAACCTTATAGATAGTCGTTAAGACATCATTGATTCGGTTTTTTGACTTAAACTCTTCAAACCCAAAGTAAAAGAGAAGACGGTCGGATCGGTAAATGTTTGTCAAACTCAAAAGATCTTAAAAGGATAAGAGTACACATTCTTTATGTGTTATTACGAGTGAGTGGTTGAAGTTTCATTGTCCCTCACTTGTAGGTCTTACTTTGTTTATCTAATATAGTATTAATGTCACTTAGGATCGTTTCTTGTGCTCGTTCCGTAAAACACTTCCGTTTAGATCGAGAGGAAATTGAGTAGCGATTCGTCGTCGGCAGAGAGGTGATCGACACCCCAGGTCTGGTCGGTTAGATGACTTTAGGGGTCCTTGTGGTTGGAGTCTAGTCAAAGACAGACTACATGGTTTTCTGTAATTTTTTTTTTTTTACGGGGAGTCCCTAGACATTCGAATAAATAAAAATGTTGGACTTTTAAAATCAGAGTCACAATTTACGTTTCACGGACTGTGTATACATAATACGTACATACTCGTAAACAAATATAAGAGAAACTGAAAATTTTTAGACAAGTTACTCGGAAAAATAAAGTATGAATAATATATGCCACAAAGTAATTCTAGGTACCTATCTCAGCGAGGATCAAATATAAATGTAATAAATTCGGAACGTTCACTATAAACGATGACCAATACATTTACCTTTTATTGAAGGCTCTAAATACTGCACTAAAAGAAAGAACACGAACCACTGACCCAACGGAGGACTAAAAATAAATACGGGCCTTACTTTTAGTCGGGAAGGAAAACGGGTGGGTGTTTCATCGGATTGGAAATTCTTTGTTGCACTGACCTTTACTTCCGGCCCCATCTGCATTGACGTGAATCGAGTCTTACTGTTATCGAAGGAGGATCTCTGGTACCGACGGCAGATACCCCAGTGTGTCTCAGCCTGTGTTGACTTCACTGCGTCGTCGTCGTCGTCGTCGTCTTTGGTACTCCGTCAAGTCGAAGGTTCTTCTTTATGGTCGGACGAAAGACCTTGACTTCCTCGTTCTTCAGGGTCTCGAACTGGATCTTCGATGGGTTCGGGACATGAACGTCAGTCGGGATCCCCTGAAGTCTTTCCCGGAAATGAGACCTTTACGAATGTCTACTAATTTACCGTCTGTTTCCTTCGCAAAATCTAAGACTTCCTCGTCATCCGATCCACTCGTGGTTTTTCACCCTGACAGGTGTCGGTGGAACTTCAGATTACTCTTCATCGTTTAACGTTTAGTCAGACACCTTGACAACACACACTCTCTTCATAGAGGAGGAACACGAAGAACACTTTTCTCTTTTCATATTTCTTCTATTGCTACAAAGTTTTGTCGAGGAGAGTCAAGTGACAATAATTTACTTGTAATAATGTACTATTAAGTTTGCTTCGGTCTTTGTTGTTTCGTCTTTTGATTTGGTTTTGGTCTTACTTTTGTCTTGATGGGGATGCACTTTGCGGTACTACCGTAGGCGAGTCCTGGTGTCGACTAGAAGTGTCGGGGTTTCGTTTCACTTAAAATAGTTCGGTCGTCGTGGTGACTTGAACATTAAGGTGTTTCATCTCAGCTGTACGACGATCACTTTGAAGATGTTCTGATAGTAAAACAAGTAATCAAGATAGAATTTGAGTAGAGTGTGAAAGTCATTGATCACAAAATAAGAAGGATCAGTATAAGTCTCGTCGGACTTTCTTTAAGACGAGACTCCGACGGGGATTGAAAACTTTAAGACTAGAAAGAGTCGTAGGTGAAAAGGTAGTGATAAGAAAAATAGGGACCTCTGAAGGTATAACAGTGAAGTTTTGTGTCTGGAGGAGTGGCGGAGAGATGGTAGAGGTCTGATGTGGACAGAGTTAACACTCGAGACGAAAGATTGAGTGTTAACTGTTTAGACTACTTGTTTAGGTACGATTACACGATTGCACGATTGCATGATAGTCAGTGATGACACGTTTACTTTCGTAGGACCAAAGGATAGGAAAAAGGGAAGATCCTTAAAAAGGACCCCGGAAAATTTCTTACGGAATAAAGTCATTGTACCCCTGTCTGGACCTCTTATAGTATGCTTCCCTTCAGTCAGTCTCTTTCTGTTTATAATATACTATAGTAAATATACACCTTAGGTTCGTTTTACTATGTTTACTTGAATAAATGTTGTCTCTTTGTCTGAGTGTCTATATCTTTTGTTTCAATACCAATGGTTTCTCTTTCTCCCTTCCCTATTTAACCTCATGCTTTAATTATCTACGTGTGATGATATATATTTTATATTTTTGTTGTTCCTAAATGACCAATCGTGTCCCTTGACATAAGTCATATATTATTATTTGACAACATCACATTTTCTTATTTTTTTTCATATTTATATATGTATATATTAGTTTAGTAAAAAGACATATCGACTTTGATTGTGTTATAACAATTAGTTGATATGAAGTTATTTTTTTCTAACGGAGTAGAGTTTCTCCATCACAATCGTCACCCTTAAAATCCACTCTATACTCTGAATACCCCCTTTTTGGTCTTTCGGGAAACCAATAAGAAGTTGAGTGTTGTGTCTCCTTACCACAGTGTTCCCAACATCGACTACGTAAACTGATAATATAATACCTACTAAGACGTTGTCAAGACAAACCTCGACACCTCGACAGCTAAGTCGTACTCCAATTTAGGATCTTTTGGTACATTTCACTGAACGTAAAAGTACAGATATTGTTTCCAATTTTGTAAACTTGAGAGATAAATTAACCATATATAAATTTGAAAAGAGTGTTACCATTTTCTTTCCGAAATCCGTAATTCGACGACGACACATCTAGGATTTACAGACTTTTTAAGTAATTTTATCGTGAAATTAAAACTGTCTCAACTTGATGACCCTTTTAATTAACTAACAAAGAGTGTTCTAAACCTCTTCAGTAATTCCAAAAATACCAAATACCTTTTAACTCTTAACTTGGTGTGACTTTAGTTATACAATAGACTACATGTCTCTTTTACTGTGAAATCTACTTTCTTTCGTATTCGTTGAGGAACCTCGAAAAAGAAGAAAAGAGGACTAAGCGGTTCGCATAAATGTATTTCGAAGATATAAATGAACATAAGTTTCAGGAATCAGTCAGTAAAGTAACACAACGTGTAACACTTCGGTCTTATTACTTCAGACTCTTTACTTAGTGACGTAAAAGATTAGATAAGAAACGACCGATAAAGGTTTTTTTATAATTCCCGTATTATATATTTTGTGGTCTTTATAAGTATATCCAGAGACATGAAACATTACTTAAAATTGTTCTTTAAAAATTAACCCGAATGTACTATCCCCGTTACCTTTTATGAAGTTTATAAGACATAACACAAATATACATAAAACCTCTTTTTATAGTACCAAACATCTTTATTACTCGTTACTTAACCTATGACCGACTACGATGTCCATTCTCGAATCCTCGAGTACGACATTCTAATTTGATCTGAATCTCTGTTTTTTCCTGACCATTCCCCTTATAGTGGTACATTAAACAGAAATCAAATAAAGTAGAAACTTTATCCAAGAGAGACTATATGTATGGTTATTAGGACCTCCATCCTCCCCCTTTCAGTCGGAATGAAACAAAAACGTTTATGACTTGTGCAACTCCTAAAATTCTTATCCATGAAGATGTAAATAGATGAAGATGGTAGAGACAAGGTCTTTCTTTTACTATGAAAGGACAAACTTATAAGTCACTACGAAGATTTGAGGAATTCGGAGTCTGACTGGGAAAGGAAGGACTTTAGTGAAGGTTAAGTGACACGAAGAAGTATCAGGATAGGTGTCACCTGGCACCGTCGTACACTATACCTTCCCTTGAGCATTCTCACACAAATCACTATTTTATGAACGATCGTAGGCGGAATAGAGTCTTCGTGAATCGCTTATTTCATCGGGATATCCATCATATAACCAATACAACCAGTATAACCAATACAACCTATGAACTTGTGGTTCCACCGACAGATCATTCTGAAATGGGATCTGGTTCGTAAAACTCTATTAGTTCATTAACGTATTGTACACAAGAGTAATGTAATCGTAAACTATGAAATCTGTACAAGTCATAAGGGACCTCTTCCCTTTCCGATGGGCGAGGTCATAAGACCGGACCTCTTAAGGTTACCTGAACACATCAGGTACCTCAGTGTTTCTCAACCTGTACTGACTCTCTGAAAGTGAAGTGAAGTGAAGTAGAAGTCATCAGTGAATAAATATCAAAGTATGAAATGGGTTAACTCAACTGGTAACAAAAGTGATAACCCTTTAGTTATTAGGGATCCCTTATATGGTACTTATCTTTTGAGAAGTTTATGGGAAATAATTTGACATAAGATTTGAAGAAAGAAACCGTCAAAATAATTATTTCAGACACCTTTGAGTAATTAAGTAATTCTTTATTCACGGGTAGGTTTACTTTGGTCCCACGGACAAGTAGAGTACCAACAGGCAGACCACATATCGGGAGATTGGACCAGAAATGTGACAGACGAACACTCACTGATTAGGGACGGAAGAGGTCTCGGCTAGATAGGAGAATAAACAGGGGTACTATTCGTAGAGACTTGTACAAACTTGTTGAACGAGTCTCCTTCCGAAAGACAGCATCATCTTCCGATCGTTAAAAATAACAAAGTTACCAACGAGTACTCTTATATTAAATAATTTGAAATAGATGATTTGGTTCTCATTCTTAAAGAGTAAGTACAAATATGATGACAATATCTAAACACTTCTGTAGTTTTTCCTTTTTTTAGAAAAGTTTTCTGAGTAATATCGTATATAAGAGATTTTCCCCTTTTGACAATTGGTTTCGTATCTAACCCCAGTTCTCGAAACACAATAATACCAAAAGGGTGGACTAGACAAGTCACTAGGGTTAGTAAATTGTATTCCTGGTTGGTTACGAGAAAAGACTCGTCATTAAAAAAAAAAGACGGAGACTCAAATTAGGATGTCTGAGACTCTGGTGACACCACAAAAAGAAAGAAGAGAATGACTCTAACGTGAAGGGTGAGGATCTTTCTCTTTGAAAACCCAGTTCCACCGTACTAGAGACACTTCAAGTGTAATTTTGTATGGACTCCATACATTTTATAATTGAATTATTGTAACACTGTATTAGTCTCTAACTATAAAACGTAAAACTGGTTGATCGTTCGTCGAACCGTTCATCTTTAACGGACCTCTAATACCTCTGTCTTCTTTGGTCTGTCCCTCTACCGGAAACCTTCCATCTGAAGGACACTTTTCCACCTCTCCCAGGGACCTGTGGTCCGTCCCTCTGTGACGGGTTGATCCTCTGCGCCTCTGTCGACTACGACTTCCCGGTGAGGTCTCTGATTCGGGTAGGCAGTGTTAAGACTCTGATGACAAAGGTTCGTCGAGAAATTTCTTTTGTAGGTCAGACGTCGTTTTTCCCGTTTTATATAAGTGATGTTGTAATGTTGAAAGGACTCTTCACAAAAAGGGGGTCGGGATCTCCAAAACAAAACAAAACAAAAACGTCGAAACCTCAACTAAAGTTAAGACTATCGTTATAGTCATCTGACGGACTGAAGATTAGCCTATTTTTAGTAGCCATAAACGGTCTTGGGTGTAGTCCCCCTTTTAGTAGTTGGACGAGAGGGAACCAGGTGAGACTTCCGTGACTACTCATTCTTCAGAAGTATGAGAGTCCGAGGAAGTTTCACGTCTGTCACCGTTTCTACCTTTTGTGTCATTGGGAGTACCCACCCGTCTATTTGAATTCCTTAGTTCCTGTTGGTTCTCGATGGAGTGTGGTCGGGGTAAGCTTTAAGAAAGGATATTGTTCAGTAGAAAAAAAAAATTAACCTTTTTGAATTTCTACTTTTTATCTTTAAATTCTTGTCGCTCAAGTGTAATTTACACATTTATACCATCTTTCTCATTGTGTCATCAGTTGTCCTATCTTAGGTTGTCTTGACGTCACCTTAGGGTCAAGGTAGTGTACGATAGATACGTTTGAACTCGTTAGAATAGCTCTGACAAAAAGACGACATTTTGCCCCGATCATTATCATGAATATGAAACCCCTTATATTATTCATGGGATATTCAATCGACAGTGATTAAAAAATTAATCTACTATAAGATGATCTTAAATGAAGGCATTAAATTTCCAAAATTTGTGACGTCAATATCTCTCTCGATGGTACCTTGTCAAATTGTTTATTCAATATTAGTTCCTTGGTATACAGATGTCCCATAAGTCACGACCCTGTCAACGAAATACTTATGTTTTCTTTGGACTAAGGATAAAAAAAAGGAAATATACTATATGGAGAAACAATCTCTCTATTCCGATTGAACACTTAAAGACATGATAAATAAATTTTCGAGTCAAAACCATGTCTACTAATACTTTAATGTACATTTTGTTAGTACGTTGTATCAGGAATCAGAAGGTTTCGGAGTTTTGTTAATATACATCCCTAGTTGATTACATTGATTACTTTAGTTCCGTCTTCAACGACACTTTATCATCGGATAAGTCAAAACGTAAAGAATTAAAATTAAAGAAGTAACATATTCGACTATCACTTTCACTTTCAGCGAGTCAACACAGGTCGAGAAACGTCGGGGTCCCTGATATATTAGGTACCTTAAGAGGTCCGGTCTTATGACCTCACCTATCTTAAAGGGAAGGGGTCCCCTAGAAGGGTTGGGTCCCTGACTTGGGTCCAGAGGGCGTAACGTCCGTCTACGAAATGGTCGACTCGGTGTTCCCTTTGGGTGTTCGAATATCTCGTGGCAAATTTGAAACGTCACCCGGTATACGTCTGGACAGGATGACCCCGTCACCTAAGTCTGATTTTCCCCATCTGGGAAAGGTACAAAACACATAGTCGATTCAGGAAGAATGACCTGTCTCTGGATTGATCGTATCTATCTGTTCAACCCTCTTCCACTACGAGAATCGGACAACCCCAAAGATACACGTCGGCTTGGTTTCGTCAGTCCATCCGGCGTCTTTGTATCAAGGAAACGTGGAGAAGGAATATGTAGGGAGTCTGAGTTGTGACGATGTACTACTGTACGTCATAGATAAATTTTCACTAATACTGGTGGAGTTTTGTTACTGTTTATAACCCTCTCCCCAAATGGGATGAGGATTCTACTTCTCCGTCTCCCCTAATATCTTGACGAACGAAGATACCCTTGTAAAAGACATAAGGTCTTACTTCCGATCTTAACGGACTGAGATCCTCCATGGTGGACCCTCAATAAACAAAGTACCAAGTTTTCAAACAAATGACTCAAAAAAACAAGACTATTCCTAGACTTTCAGTCAAAATGAAACCTTACTTACCGTTCAGATTGAACTTAAAAAATAATAAACTCAACACGACGTTCTCCAGTTTTTGCTCTGATAGTGACTAGGTACCTCTTTGTATGTCGATAAAAGACATTTTAGCGATTTGAATTGAGACCAAATTTCATTAGAAGGACCTTGTGTTGTGTGTGTGTGTATATATTGAATGAGATAAAAACAGATATATAAAACGAAGTGAGTTGTTTTCATTTGTCCCCATCCGTCAAACTTCCTTAGTTATTAAGAATAGATTCAGCCCAGTTAAAAAGGTATGGTAAAAATGAAACTGTTTATTACATTGTCAGTGAAGGTTCTCAATTCTTATGATGGAGGAAACCATTTCTGTCACAACCCTCTACCCTTCACCTATGTCTCATTGAGTCCTGAAGTCTTCTTCGGACTGATGTTATTCTGTACAAAAGTTAGGACCGACTACCTTAAGTACATTGATAAAACAACGTTATGGAAGATATCTATACAGTTTAGACTAAATTTTATAAAGTATAGATTTGTTTAGTATAGAATAAATCTACCCTTTTGATGAAATTTTAATAACCACGAACTCCAAAATTATAGGTACACTTTATATAACACTAAAGACAATTTTATTCTTGTTACTCCGTAAGTCTTAAAGAATGATGACAAACTTATCTTGTAACCTATAAACACCTAATCAGAAGACTGTGAGTCACGTTCCTGTCGTAAACCAAGTAAATTCGAGTATTCACAGACGTGTCGTATTAATTTTAATATAAACTTTTGATAACATCCCTTCTCCTCCCATTGTGGTTTAAAAAATCTCTTATCGATACCTTAAGAAGTGAAGATAAGAGTTTTATTATGAGGTATTATGACATTACCAACCAGTGTATGTATTCTATATGTGTGTATATGTATGTGTGTGTGTGTTAAACTTCACTATTATAACGGAATACTCTATAGGTAATTTTGTCAAAAAGTTTATACAAGGAAAAAAGCCATAAATAAATAAAAAAATGAAGTGTTATAACATAACCAAAACGGTATGTAACTGTACTTAGGTGGTACCCACATGTACACAAGGGGTAGGACTTAGTTTATACAAGAAAATTTATTACATACAACACAAATTTGTGAATAAAAGTCTAAATACGAACGTATATAACGAATGGAAAGGAATTTCTTTTTATCTAACGTATAAATCCCTCCTTACAACCACTTCTCACTCGAGGTTGAAATACAAACTTGAAAGGGATTTTATGACACAAGTGTAACTCCTAAATGAAACATTCTTTCACTTTTATGAAAGTTTTCAGTTCGATACGAAAATTTATAATTTACAGTGAAAAACATTCGTAAAAACCTTTCCCACGAAGTAATCGTCGATTTTTAATCCTTTTTGTCCGATTCGGGTACTGGTATAACAGTATTTTGTACAATCTTTACAAGTGTTGTAGAATTCACTTTTATCTGACAGACCATTAGAAGACAAAAAGTCTCTAGAATTATAATATAAATTTATTTTCCTTCCTATTTTATTCCTCGTTTCTATTGGTAGAAAATTTTTGTATTTGAAAGAGAAAAGAACAATCCTCATCTAGTTACTTCGATACCAGTTATTTTTCCTTTGATAGTCGTTTTATATTAAAAGGGGTTTAGGTGTACAAACTAAAGTATAAAGTGAAGTTTTATGAAGGTATAAATAAGATTTAAGATCAGAGTTACAACTAGAAAATATCCACCAAACTTTGATGATTAAGATTTTCCCTTTAGTTTGTCCGTCAGATGTTAAAGTTTTGACACTCTTATAAAGAACATTATTTTTAAATGTAACTAACACTCAATATAAACAAAACAAACAATGAAAAATAATAATTTTGTGAAAGTATTTCGACAATAATGTAGGTACGGGTCCTCCGTTCTCAAATCGGGAGACAACTTAATCAAGTAGATTTCCAGTTGTAAAAGATTACCTTACCCTGAAAACAGAATAAGAGTAAATCCTGATGTTGATATACTGGAAATTCTCGGAAAGGATGTGACATTAGAGACTTCTAAAATAATATGGAAAGGAATTTTAATTACCGTTTTTAGAAATAGTCTAAACAATACTGTAAGTAAAAATATGATCGAATTTCGTCTTATACTTTTATAAACACAGTTGATACCGAAGGAGAACTGTATTGTGTCCAGACGTTGTTAGAACGTCCCCAGGGGTTTGAGACCCTAGATTAAGGACTACTAGACTCCACCTCGACTACATTTTTATTATCTTTATTTTCCGGATTATTTGTTGTACGAACTTAGTAGGGCTTTGGTAGGGGGACGGGTCAGGTACGTTTTTAACAGAAGGTGCTTTGGCCCGGGATCACGACTTTTCAAACCCCTGGTGACGAGATATCTTAAAAGGATCACAGAAACCCAACGACATACTCTTTTCCCTTGTCATCTTTCTAAAGACGACACTCTTAATATAATAACTTGGATTCAGAAAAAGGAAAGAAGGAAAGGAGACGAACACGAGGGAAGGAGGACAATAATGGAGACTCCACATTGTACACGAGTCGTTCTGAAGTGTTGTCGTATTCACTCGTGTAGAATCGAGGAAACACTAGTCGGTCACTCGTCTACGTGTCAATGAATATAGTCCAACGACATCAGATTGAGGACTAACTGAGAGTAAGTTTTCGACAACGAGTTCGAAGGGACGACCCAAAGGAGGAGCGTAAGGAGGGAAACGAGGGTCCAAATGAGTTTGGAAGGAGGACCCGAGGGTCGAGATGAAGAAATCAAGTCTAAGTTTCAGGTTAGGAGTGAGGTTGGGGTGGGGGTCACGCTTGGATGACCGAGACGGGAGAGGAATCAGAGGGGTAGTGAGGACCTGAAAGGTAGGAGGGACAGAGGAATGAACGACCTCTTTTTAGAAAATCCTAACAAAAATGTCAACTAACGAAAAACATTGAACTAATTTAAAGACAGGAAACAGATAATTATGGAAGTATTAAGGGGTTAAATCTAATCGTATATCGGGAACGGAAAGATAACAGACATTAATGTATGGGTATAAATATCAGATTCCTTACAATCGATATACATTTACATAACTTACACAATGTCTATGGGTTCAAATATTACTATGGATTTTTATGAGTAATCAGTAGAAACATTTGACCATTGATTTTCCTCCTTCTCTCTGTCTTAGTTCGTAAATAGCACGAGAATCGTAGGAAAATGATTTTCTTGGTGCCAATCGAGTGTCTTTGGTCTCAACTACTTCAGTTCAAGTAAACAAACAAAATTACTTAACGTCAATTATTTGCGTCTTCCCTGTGATCTTAAATTTATAGTGGTGAAACACTAGGAATTACTTTAGTTCTTAGACCCGTTACTAGTAGTTAGCGATGACATATGTAGATTTGGGTGTCCACCTTTTGATTACCTCTTCAAATGTATTTTTTAAAGAATTCGACTAATATTGTCTTGGGTGACTAGGTCAAATTGTTATGTTTTCCCTTAGTTAATATGTGAGACACGGAGGAGCACACTACGTTTTTCAATATGTTGTGATTGACATTTTATGAGTATTTTTTAACTTACGTTAAGAATAGTTCCAAAGATCTAGAGAGTTAAAATATCTTTTTTTGTCCTCTGTCTATAACGTCCTTCTGTCAATCGTTTTAAGTCTTGCACCCTTTAAGATGTCCCGTTTTATAGAAAGAAGTTGTTTAACGTTCTTTTTTTTTTCCTTTTCTATATACATATAAGGTTCCTTGAAATCTCTGTATAATTACACATTATATAGGAGGACATATGTAATTACGTTATTACATACACGTTATAACCGAGAACTAAATTTGTGTCGTAACATTTGTTTACTAGAGAATCCGGTTTATTAGTTTCTTTAGACTTCTGATCCTTAAACTATTATAATCCCTTAATACTAATTAAAGATCCAAATTATTTACATTAATAAAGAATTTCTTTCTTAGGTATAAAATTTTTCTAGTTTTTATAAGTACTTTTTCACCCGTCTTCTGGATTTGTCTGTAAAGAGGTTTCTTCTGTATGTCTAACGGTTGTTTGTGTACTTTTCAACGGCTTACAACGAGTAATAATTTCTTTACGTTTAGTTTTAATATCACTCCATAGTGGAGTGTGGTCAGTCTTACTGGTAGTAATTTTTTAGATGTTTGTTATTTACGACGTCTCCTACACACCTTTTCCCTTGGGAGGACGTGACAACCACCCTTACATTTTTACTATGTCGGTAATACCTTTTGTCATACCTCTAACGAAGTTTTTGACCCTTATTTAGATGGTATGCTGGGTTGTTAGGGTGATGGCCCGCATATGAGACTCTTTTGGTGTTAAGATTTTCTGGTACACGAGGTCACAAGTAACGTCGTGATAAACGTTATCGGTCCTGTACCTTCGTTGGATCTACAGGTAGTCGTCTACTCACCGGTTTCAACAACGCCATGTAAATACATTACCTTACAATGAGTCGGTTGACTGAGTCTTAAACTCAGTCAACATCACTCCACCTACTTTAATCTCGGAGAATATATTTCATCCAGTCTTTCTCCTTTTTGTTTATAATATATAATCGTGTGTATACACCTTAGATCTTTTTACCATGACTACTTGGATAATTATCATCTCTTATCTGAACACCTGTGTCGTTTCGTTCTACTCCCACCCTCTTCGATTCTTTCATTGTGACTGTCATATGTGACGGTACACATTTTATCTGTCAATGATCCTTCGACCATTTGTTGTGTTCCTCGGGTTGGACAACAAGATACGACTGGATCTCCCCACCCTACCCCCTTCCCCTCCCTTCTAGTCCTCCCTTCCCTATATATAATACCCGATATTTTAATACATATATTAATACATTAGTTGTATATAATATAATACACCATTTATATATAATATAATACATTATTTATATTATAATTAATACATTCATTATATCAATTATATTATATATATTAATCAATACATTATTTGTACAATATATATTATAATGATATAATATATTATACCATTATTAAATTATTTATACATAATATGTATTAATACTGACTAAATTAGAAGATGGTTAATTTATTTATTTTAAAAATTTTAAGAGAAGTTTATGATCCTTATTTTTCGTATATAAAATGGTTTAAATTTACGTGTAATTTCTTGACTTACACTCTAATTTTTATTTCTTTATTTATTTTATAAGTCCCTATTTTACTAAATTGAACTTGACTTAAACATATTTTATTAGATCCCCTACCCTCTACACCTTACCCCATATTTACTTTCTTCTGACCGGTACTTAACTGTTAATAACTTCGACCACTACTGATGTACCAACGAGTAATATGTTAAGATATGTGAAAACTTATACAACATTTACATAGTATTATGTTTCACCACTTTCTAAGTCATTGATTATGTAAAGAGACGTTTATGTTTTTCTCGAGATGACAGTTCTCTCTTCAACAAGATCTTTAATATGGAATAGTTTTACCTTAGATAAGACATCCTCACATCCCTATGAGAGTCGGGTGGAAGAAGAGAGAAAGAAGGGTCTTTTGGAGTCTTTTATACCATAACAGAAAACTTTACATCTGTGACTTACTGTCCTCCACCCTTCTTTCCACAAGTGGTCCTTTCGCCGTCCAAATAGAGTACCAAAACCTCTTAGAGACGAAACAGGAGTGGTGAGACCTCTCCCCACACCTTAAAGTCCGACTTCCGCTAAACACGTCTAGGTTCAGGGGAAGTTACGGTCCACGTCGAGTCGTTTACAAGGGCCCTGGAACCTTTACTGGGCTCCTTGGTGTCGGTGTCCCGTACGACCGTCAAGACACGACCGTGACTCTCCCCACTCATTCGACGGCGACTTCCTCGATCCTAATCTCCTGTGACTCTTGTTTCCTTGACCTCTAAAGATCCCTCAGATGGTAGCTGTAGTTCTTCAAGTTTAGTACTGTTAAATCAAGATTAGGACCGATTTTTACTCTTACTTTCGATCCATCCAACCCTTATTCTACGGTGGTGTTCTGAAGAGTCCGGACCGTCCGGACCCTTTCTCCTGAGTCTCACGGGACGACATATGAGCTTGCACGTCCTCCTCGAGGTCCCAGTCCTTGTATGTTTTGAGACGGTCCTCTCTCCTCCTCTACGTCACCTATCGTCTCTCCGACACCACGTTACTAATACGTAGAGAATCCTATACTGTAGTGTGCATTGGTGTGATTAAGGTCCTTCATCTATGGCAAGTCACTACCACCGCTACTTTAGGTTTGGGACGAGACTCGAGGTGTTAGACTCAAGTTCTAGAAGGGAAAAAGACAACGTAAGAGACGGAGGGTCGAGTAACTTGACTGACCCATGCACCTTCTCAGGAGATTGTTCGTAGAGAACAAGATCGGTGAACCACGTCAAGAACAGAGATATAGGGTGTGTTGGGGAACAATTTACGGTTCGGGAATGTATCCCAGCGTTTCTTCGCTTTCTTCGACGTTTCTTCAGAGGACTTTTCTGAATCGTGTGTACGTACATGAATCCCCCGGCACCTTCTCTCGGCTGGACCGTGTCTCCCTTCTCAGCTACCCTTACGAATCCTGAGATCTCCGTCTGAGTGGACGCAATTTAGGACGAAATACAAAAGGGTGGAGT
This sequence comes from Capra ibex, assembly GCA_006410555.1. Lineage (NCBI taxonomy): Eukaryota > Metazoa > Chordata > Mammalia > Artiodactyla > Bovidae > Capra > Capra ibex. The sequence continues at coordinate 34,791,179 of SJYO01018757.1, read as the reverse complement.
GACCGAAGACCGTTCAAAGGACAGGAAAACGTCACGTAATAACAGACATTTTACTTGTCCCATAATAGATTGAACTTCCCAACAATACTTTTACTTTAAAATTTACCCGGTATTTTATATGATAATTTCAGTGGTCCTTGGGGTGAGAAGAAAAAAAATTGAAAAAAAACACAGTGAACCCCAGGACCCTATTTACCTTTGTTCTATGTGACTCTCCGTCGTCTTAGAACCCTCCAAAATAATCGTGTACCGTAGGGGTATGGTTCTTTCAGTCCATGAACTGGACAGGTTTGAACTGACCCTTGCTCAACTAAAACGTTTTTAAAATACTCAGTTTTATAATATCATGGAACGGGTCTGAGAAGGGTCAACGGGTAGGGTAGTAGTGTCTTCATTCCCTCGACCCTCCCTCAAAGAACGACTAGCACTAGAACAGGTTTCCTGGAAAACAAAAAGATCGATCAGATATTAAGAGTTGTAACGGTTAACTGACCTAAAGGTTCTTCGTTCATCGGATTCACTATGCATATAAAATTTTTTACTTAAGGAAACCCGACCCCGTTCCAACAGTAAGATTTCGTTAATCGACCTCGTGACACAGTTCATTTCAGATTCTGAAAGAAAAAGTTCCTCTAGGTTTTAATACCTCCTAATTTCTTACTACATTACAACATTACATACTCCTCAAATAAAGGGAGTGTATAACATTATGAATTCACTCTTCGGGTCCAACTCCCTACCGAAACGAAACCCACCCGACCCCACACACCTGTAGATAGCTGACGATACCACACGTTGACTATATGACGTTTTAAAAACGAACAGATATATTTCCAAAATACGAAAAATTATAATAAGGAGTATATATCGAGACCTAGTGATTTACGATCGAGGAAAGAAGGAAGGTACAGTAGAGATGGTTCATACAATTTCTACCGGTCGTGGAAACGATTATTTAAATACTGTAATTTTTTTAAACAATTAAACGTTTATTACAAATTGAGACTGTGAATATTTATCGGAATGAAAAGTAATCTTGTTAGAGATCTCAACAATGACTGAACCTCGTTACCCAAAAATATGAATGGACTTACTACAAATTATATAATTATCTTAAAACAATAACTTAAATGAAAATTTACAGAATACTCCAATCGACGACTGTTGAGATTTAAAACCGACTCAAAAATTTTTCACTGGTTATCATTTATACGTCTAAAATTCCTTGTCCCTTTTTTTTACAAGTTGGAGTCTCAGAGAAATAGTGAAAAAGTTCTGACAAAAACTAGTTATCGGTAGGATAGTTCTTACTCAGGGGTCCTCTTACGATATTAAAACAAGTAAAGTTCGATTCAGTGACCACTGTAAAGATGACATAAACATGAGAGGTGAAATACTTATAAAAAACCAATGGTTTTCTCGTAATATCTTGGAAGGGATTGTAAATAAAAAAATTCAGTAAGAGACCTTGTTAATCGTAAAAAGAAAAAGGATCTGAGTGGCGTGACTAAAATCTAGGTAACTTGTCTAACATGATACTAATTTAACCCACCCAAGTATGATGGTAAGAAATTTACCATTATGTAGGAATATCTTACATAAAAGGTTACATATGTACTAGGGGTTATAAGTCTACTTATTTATTTGAGTGTTAATAGACCTGAAAAACAAAAAGGTTGGGTTTTATGCTTCGTTTCCGAGAATAGAACTTGTGACAAAAAAAGGATGGCGAATGGATCATCAAACACAGACATCTGTCTCGAAAACTGTTATTCCCTTTACTTTTTGGTCGGACTTTCCTAGTAGATCAAAAGAACTTAAGACCCGTTACAGGGTTCTGACTTTACTTAACAAGAGGCTCGACACCCCTCATCTACAGACTTTAGCGAGGAAATGTTTGACGTCCTCCGAACTCTGATACTTTGCCGTTTTACAGTTGAACTTCCTTTAATTTCAAAAGTTTATGACTCGAACTGGACTCTCTTTTCCAACTAAGGACTCGTTGGTGACACCTCCTTTGGTGTCGGTGTCCCCTAGATTCGCCCTTATAACAGACCTCGGATTTCATGGTCTCCGGGGGGTGTGAGTGTCTTACGCTCTTTTTCTCCCTTTTCCTGTTTGTCCAGAGTCTAAGTTACGATGAACATCGACCAGTAAATATAAGATTTTACGGTACCTCGGTTACTTCACACCACTCGGAACTAAGAGTAACGACTAAGCCAGTGCATAGTGATACATTTGGGCCCTTAGAGTCGGAGATATTCGGAGTAGACATTTTACCCCGACTCTTATCTTGGATTAGTCACTCACTCGTGTGTCGTTTACGGGTTTCTATCTTGAGAATAATTAGGGTACTTGACGACACTCCTTATAAACTCTATTTTCTGTACTTTAAGGGTGTTCCTTGTAGATTCTATTTTCTAAACTTCACGACATTTTAAATGTCTTTGCGACCTGACCTATTTTGTGTTCGACCTTAGTTCTAACGGCCCTCTTTATAGTTATTGGAGTCTATACGTCTACTGTGGTGCGAATACCGTCTTTCACTTCTCCTCGATTTTTCGGAGAACTCCTTTCACTTTCTCCTCTCACTTTTTCAACCGAATTTCGAGTTGTAAGTCTTTTGCTTCTAGTACCGTAGGCCAGGGTAGTGAAGTACTCTTTATCTACCCCTTTGTCACCTTTGTCACAGTCTAAAATAAAACCCCCCGAGGTTTTAGTGACGTCTACCACTGACGTCGGTACTTTAATTTTCTGCGAATGAGGAACCTTCTTTTCAATACTGGTTGGATCTGTCGTATAAGTTTTCGTCTCTGTAACGAAACGGCTGATTCCAGACAGATCAGTTCCGACACCAAAAAGGACACCAGTACATACCTACACTCTCAACCTGACACTTCTTCCGACTCGTGGTTTCTTAGCTACGAAAACTTGACACCACAACCTCTTCTGAGAACTCTCAGGGGACCTGACGTTCCTCTAGGTTGGTCAGGTAAGACTTCCTCTAGTCAGGACCCTAAAGAAACCTTCCTTACTACGATTTCGACTTTGAGGTCATGAAACCGGTGGAGCACGTTTCTCAACTGAGTAACCTTTTCTGAAAGTACGACCCTCTCTGACCCCCGTCCTCCTCTTCCCCTGCTGGCTCCTACTCTACCGACCTACCGTAGTGGCTGAACTACCTGTACTCAGATTCACTTGAGGTCCTCAACCACTACCTGTCCCTCCGAACCGCACGACGTTAAGTACCCCAGCGTTTCTCAGCCTGTACTGACTCGCTGACTTGACTTGACTTGACTTCGTCTAAGTTTTATAACGATCAAACAAATTACAATTAATCTGGATGGAGTTGTCGAGTAGTCTCCAGATCCTTTTTTTTTTTGTGGAGTTTGGTATTACCCTTACTCATGAGAAAGACATGACCATGGATCTTGAATATAAAAATCTTTAAATCTCTTCTTTCAATAAAGAAACATACATGGACTAGTCTATCTCTCGATTGTGACGACCGTCAGTACGAGGCGTGGACTTACTAACGGATAATAAAATTATTTCGTGTCTAGGTAGGGAACAGGAACCTTAATTCTTTACGACCCTTCCTCTGTCGTTAACCTCTCAGTGTAAGGAATCAAGAAGGAATAGGACCTAATCTAGGGTAGGAAGGATCCAACAGACCAGTCATATAATTGGTATGAAACTCGGTAAGGTTTCCGAGTACTAGAGGAAAGAACGTATTCTGATCGGTCAATGTTTCTGGTCGAAAGACGGAGACGTCTTTAACTTAAATCGTAACCCTCTTGACTTGGTAACCATCTCTACCCAACCGACTTTCATTTTACTTAAGACGATGAATTCTTTATGAGAAACCCATTAAGGGACAGTCAGGTCACCACCCTGAGACGTTAGAGTGAGGGCTCTCGGGTCCAAGTTAGGGACCAACCCCTTTATTCTACGGTATTCGGAGCACCACGTTGTTTTTCTTTCTTCCGTTCTTTTTAAGAACCCTCCTTTTGTAATTTATAACGATTATTGTTTCACAGAACAAACGACACCCTCACATCTTGTCTTGTTCTTTTCTCCGAATAGTTAACCTTTCTACGAAACTCAAGGAAGTATTTTTTACGAAAATCTTAGACTCTTCAAAACAAAAACGATGAACTATCGTTAAGACAGCCTTCTGACTGAAAGAGAGTTCCGGACCGTCATAGTAGTTGAATTTCGGGTCCCTTTTCTCGTAATCTTTGTTCGGGACACCTACTTTATTGTTCAATATATGTCAACCGTTTTATGTACTATAAAATTTTTTATAAGAACTGTAACCCGAGATGGAAATCTGCTTTCCTTTATTCGTTAGTTATACACTGTCCTTAAGACTTTTATACGCTCTTTACAAGGAAAAAAGGGAATTTTACCTATTGAAACGTACATATATGATACTAACTGTAGTGAGTGTAAATAACTTACTGAGAGGTAAGATGAGAGTAATTATTTATTTCTCTAAATAAGAGAGGTATAGAAACATTTTGTGGGTAGACGTTCAGGGACCCCCTCAGAGTCGTTTCCCCGTGTCGCAAAAAGGAAAAAAGTCAAAATAAAAACCGACGTGACTCAGAAGGAACGACACGTGCCCAAAAGAGATCAACGGCGCTCGCCCGCGATGAGAAGTAACGTCGTGTTCCCGAAGAGAACAACACCGTGTGTCCGAATCAACGAGGTTCCATACACCTTAGAAGAGTCTGGTCCCTAACTTGGATACAGGGGACGTAACCGTCCTCCTAAGAATTGGTGGCTTGGTGGCCCCTTCAGACCCCATATCATCAAATTAGTTGGATTAGGAGTTTTTATTGGAGGGTTTGGACTTCGAAGGAAATACCGAAAAGAACGGTGTTTATGTCACGTCGGGTCGTTACGTGTCGAGCGAATCGAGTGACTGATTCATTGACCTTTTACCGGGTATAAGACATATCACGGAAAAGGATTTTAGGAGGTTTCCCCCTCGGTCTACTTCCCATCCCTTTACGCCCCGACACCCATCCCTCCCGAGACGGAGGACGAAAAGGTAGTAAGGGGAAGAAGGACGGTCTAGTGTCCACTCCTACCCATCCACCTATTTTGGTAACTGATCTTGTATAAACATAGACAAGTGTTTTGTGATTCTTCTCATGTGAACTAATACTTAACGTCATTAATCGTCACTCGTCAAGTCAACTACAATTACATTGACGAAAAGGTCCGTCTCCAGTTGTAACGGAGTACTTACTCACTGAGTCGTTTCGTTTTAACACTCAACAGTGACGACGTTAGGTTACACCGGGAGTGGCTTCACTAGTTTTCTTTCTCGAGTTGTCCTTTCGTTCCGACCTCTCATTAGACCACCATATCGTGTCCCTAATGATAATAAAATATTCTAAATACCGTGTTTGACGAGTAACAATTGTGTCTAGGTAAGAGGAGAGGACTCGTAAAGGGGAAGGGTGGGGTTCTGACGTAAAGGGAGAGAGGAAACTCTGGTCTCCGGTTTAAACACTTACACACCTAATACTCAAACACCGGTATCCTGAGTTAAGAGGTTTTACCTTACACTCACCTTCACGACTCATGCTGAGGACGCAGTAGGTGAATTTAACTTGAACCACAAGACCTGGACTGGAGAGAGTAAGAAGGGTCAGACGGGTCCTGGGTAGAAACTGGTACGTCGACTTTAGTCCTGAGAAAACCCCTAGTCACACCAACGTCCCCATTGTTTTACCCTCTCTGTACTCATGGACTCATCTACACGTCTCCTTTCGGTCGGACCTGACGTGACGGGTGAAGTCCTGGAGGTACACACTCCCTTTATTTACGACCATAAAAGATTAGGTGACATAAAGACCTAGAGAAACTATTTCGTAGAACCTGAAGTGGGACTACGTTATGTAACACGTTATATAGAAAGGTGTTTTTATATTATTTTTATAAGTAACAATATCGACATATTGTTTAATGGTATTTGAATCACGGTATTTTGTTCTCTTTAAATACTAGAGTGTCTAGACATCCAGTACGAATCCACTCAACAGACGAGTCCCAGAGAGGTCCGACTTTAGTCACACAACCGACCCCGAGGGTAGAGTAGATTCCAAGTACCAGGGGAGAAAGTTCGAGGGCTCAACAATTATCTTTCCTAAAGGAAGGACGACGTCTGACTCCAAGGACAAAAGAACGACCAAAATCCCGTCCAGGTAAGCCTCAAGGACCTCGGACAGACGTCCAGGGACGGTGTACCGGGGAGGTCCATCAAGTGTCGTGCCAACAACAAGGAAAGTTCGGTAGTCCTCGAGTAGAGATTGAAGAAAGAGTCTAAGGATACTAGACCTCTTTTAACGAAAACTTCTCGAACGGTCCATGAACGGACCACGAGGTCACCAATTCTGACATACGAAGGTTGCTTCCCACCCCACCCAAGTTACGGACCAGTCCCTTGATTCTAGGATATACGGTGTACCGGTTTTTTTTTTTTTTTCTTGAACGGACTAATCTCGTCAGAGTGGAACTATTGGAAGGAAAGTGGTATGATCCACTATATTATTGTCCTCGTTATAGAGTTGTTAAAGTTCATGAATTTTCGTTAAAAACATAAAAATTTTTAAAAACATAAAAACACATAACATATGTGTTACCTAGACAAACATCCTTTGGGTAAGTTAGGGAGTTGTTATTTTCTTCATAATATGATAAATTAATCGTGTATAATAAATATATATATCCATTTTACTTGAATTTTAGACTTTACATTTCTTAAATTAAAGTAATTGTATAAATCTATTTGTCGTAATACATCGTCTTTTACGTGTTCGTAGTTACGGTTTTTCTTCTTTCTGTCTAGACGGTTAAAACACACGATCCCAAATCAAACTTAAAGTTTAAAATTGAGACAGAACCTGAAAATTGGAGAGTTATCGGTACAAATTATACAAATGTAAATAACATTATTGACAATACAAACCAGAGTATAGTAGAACAAACTATACTAGTAAAAATTACAAAAGGAAGAAAAGTATTACAAAACCCAAAAAAACTTTTATATTTATTTAAAAACGGGTGAAAAAACACTAAATCTTACATTTGTAGAACAATAATTAAGAGGGTTCCTATACAAATTTAAAAATTATGGGAAATTTTATATAAAGAGAATAAAAACTTAAGTTTTTCCTTAGTTGTAAAACATAGTAAAGATGTATACTATTCTTTAAAATGAGTTAAATGAAGAATAAGTAAGGATGGAACCAGTTATATCAAAAGACGGGTCTTAGATATGATAATATATTTTCGAGATAGATGGGAGTTCCCTCACCCAATATGTCCCAAAGATATGGTCTCTCACCCTTAAAGTCTTAAGATGTATGATTCTTATGATCATACATCATAATTGTATATACACTATGTAATATATTTTGATATTATTACGAATGAATTATTAATACGAATGATATACGGTCCTTGAATGTTTGATGAAATGTACATAAAATAGTGAATTAGGAGTTTTATCATAATACTCTCTATCATAATATAAGGGGTAAAGTGTCTAATGTCTTCATTAATTCCGAATCTGTCCAATTCATTAAACGAGTTTCAATACGTTGATCAATTCACCGTCTTTGACCGAATATGGGTCGAGTCTCTCGTATCTGAAACCTTAACCTGTCTGGGCAATGTACGAGGATCACGGGATATTAAGAGGAAATATCGTGAACAGTGTCACGGTTAATTTATTAATAACACTTTAATTCAACCAATCCATCTAATGTTTACAGTAGTTTCGTTGACGTAAATAAAAACTCACGTAAGTCGTTCTTGATTGTCCTTTAGACTGATTATTGCCGAATTTGTTTATCTCTAGGTGAAAGGAGTAGATTTTTCTTCACCGATGACCATTATAAAGTCTCCGAGTTGTTATAGTACTACAGGGAACCGAGAGAACCCGAAATGAAGTACCCACCGACGTCGAGGTCGGTAGTGTAGGTTTTGTTTCGACCTTCTTTCCTTTTCCCTACTTCGATCGGTATAGACTGAGCGAAATCACCCTTTCGTTTGAATGGTAAGACCTCGAACCGGTATTAACCCAACGAATGTTGAGATTCGACGTTCCTTCGGACCTTCTCACTCTAAAACGTGTCAGATGTGACTCCTTCTTTCAACATCACTTATAAAACATTCGTTTTTATGAAAGACCATATCCGTCCCGGACGTAGACAGAATAAAACAGAAGACGTGGGTCAAGTCACCAAAGATGTGACATCCGAGAATTAATGACGCGTACTTACAAACGATTTATTACGTAGGTTCCTGAAGGGTCACCTATCCTTACACGGACGGTCACGTCCTCTGTATCCAAAGTAGGGACCAGGTCCTTCTAAGGTATTGATTCGGGTGCGCGGTGTAAACGACTCAGGCGTGCGACCACTTCAGCTGCACGGGGTCTTGGACACGAGACGGCGTTCTCTTCGTTGGCGCTACTCCTCGGACGGGTGCCTTTACTTCTCATCGAAGGTCGGTGGTGTCGATCTCTTTCGGACTCGTTTTCGTTCTCTGGGTCGCGTCGGTTTTTATTTATTTATTCTTGTTTTTGTTACGTACACTTTACGAACCGATGCACGAATTACATTTGGCCTATCAACTAAATGCTACTGATGATCATCGATATAACAAGCACTCACGTACGAGTCAACGAGTCAGTACAGGATGAGAAACGCTGGGGTGCCTGACATTCGGACGGTCACAGGAGACAGCTACCCTAAGAGGTCCGTTCTTATGACCTCACCCAACGGTAAAGGAGGAGGTCCCCTAGAAGGGTAGGGTCCCTTGTTTGGGTACAGAGGACACAGTGGTCGTGAGCATCCGTTTAAGAAATGGTGATGCGGTGGACCCTTTGGGGTTGATGTATCAAATCATTGGGGTTTGAATATATACACTCGTAGGACTACCTACGAAAAGTTGTGGGGTGACTAACTAAGTTCTATTCACGGTTGTCGACTATCGAGACAACCCGTGTAATCGGTGTCCCCGACCTTCCCCAGAAGAGACCCAACTCCTCATTTCACTTCAGATTCAGTGAGTCAGTACAGGTTGAGAAACGCTGGGGTACATGATATGTAATGAAACGGTTGTTTCCAGACAGATCAGTTTCGATACCAGAAAGGTCATCAGTACATACTTACACTCTCAACATGATATTTCTTTCGACTCACGGTTTCTTAAGTACGAAAACTTGACACCACAACCTTTTCTGAGAACTCTCAGGGAACCTGTCGTTCCTCTGGATTGGTCAGTTAGGATTTCCTTTATTCAGGACTTATAAAAAACCTTCGTGACTACGACTTCGACTTTAAGATTATGAAACCGATGGACTACCCTTCTTGACTGAGTAAACTTTTCTGGGACTACGACCCTTTCTGACTTCCACTTTCTTCTTCCCCGGTTGTCTTCTTACTCTACAAGCCTACCGTAGTGGCTGAGTTACCTGTACTCACACTTATTTGAGACCCTCAACCACTACCGGTCCCTTCGGACCTCATGACGTCAGGTGTCCCAGCGTCTCAGCCTGTGCTGACTCGCTGACTTGACTTATGTCAGGTACTTAAGACGTCCGGACTTGTGACCTCACCCATCGGCAAGGGAAAAGGTCCCCTAGAAGGGTTGGGTCCCTAACTTGGATCACGACCTTCTCAGACGAGAAACCACTCATTCACCCTTCGTTACTTAGAGGAAGATCGGGGTATTACGAAACGTCCGATTTTTCCGACCGGCTTCGCCCTATCGGGACATCGGTTACGAGTCGACGACGACGAATTCGAGTGAAATGCGTTGATCACTTTCCCACCAATGATTTTCACAAGAAACCGATTTTGCTTTTTTTTTTTTTAGGGACGGGACTACCAGCGTTCTGAAGAGACAGATTTCGACTCCGGCTTTTTCGTGGTACAAAACCCGTTGTGAAGTCGTTCGCATGAGCAAAAACGGAATAAAGAGATAGAAAGGTTGACTCCTGGTCTATTATTCCATATAAATCTGACGGTCCACTTTATATGTGAGATCTGAGACGAGTGACAGAATCTTGATGTCCGACTCGGGTGACTACAACGTTGTCACGACCCTTAACGGTTATTCGACGAAGGGAGAAAGTAATTGTCCGTGACACACTGAAGCCACTTATATAATGAAAAGATCTCGACGGTATTGTTTCACGGTGTCCGACCACGAATTTGGTGTTTCTAATTATGGAGTACCAAGACCTCGAGTCTTCAAGTCCTTTCTGCAGTCGTCCAACTACGGAAGGCTCCCGACAACCCTTCCCCGCACAGGGTCCGACGAGCGGATCAAGGACCGCAAAACAAGGAACGAACCAGAAACAACCGAACGTCCTCGTAGCGGAACTAGAGACGGAGGCAGAAGTGTACCACAAGAGGGACCCCCGGCACCCGAGACACAAGTTTAAAGGGGAAATGACTTACAATGGAGTAGAATTGAACTAGTAGACGTTTCAGGGATGAAAGTCTATTTTAGTCAAAGTGTCCATGAACCTCAATCCTAAACTGTAGAAAAACATCCTCTGTGTTAAGATGGCTTGTGTTACTCTTTGAGTATATATACATACAAGGAAACAAATTTGTTTCTGGTTATCACTAGAAACCTAGAGGATGTTACAATTTTAATGAAGGTTCTAGGACACGTCCTAGATATTTCTTGCTAAGATACTGGACCCAAAAATCCTATTGTAACTGAGGTACATTACAAAAAGATATTTTCGTTAACTAATTTGTATTAATTTTCTCTAAATGCAAAACACGGGTATACTTTAAAGTGTCTATTTAATTACTGGTTCAGTCCTTTTAATTTCTAAAACTAATGTCAATGCTAAACACCAAATATCGGAGATACACAGTCTACGACATAACTCTGAAATTGGCATCATTATGGTCAGACATACACGCACACACAATCAACGAGTCGGTACAGGTTGAAAAACACTGGGGTACCCTAACATCGGACGGTCCGAGGAGACAGGTACCTTAAAAGGTCCGTTCCTATGACCTCACCCGGTAAGGGAAGAGGTGCCCCAGAAGGGTTAAGTCCCTAGGTTGGGACCAAGAAGACTTAATGTTCGTCTAACAAATAGTAGACTCGGTGTTCCCTTCGGGTCATTAGGACATTAGACCCACAATTATCCGAGTAAAATACCTACTTCTTTGTCAGAGTCCTATCAATCTGTTGTACGGATTTCCAGTCCGGGTCGGACCCTCCCCACGGATCTCTTATGATTCGTTGGATATAAACTAAAAGTTTTGACAATGTTGTACTACGAAAAAACCTAAAGTCTTTTATACTAGAGGTATGTAAACACCGAGTTTAGTCGACATGTTTAATGTTACCGACTTGTACTGTTTTACCCTGAGACCTGTTTGATTTGAAAATTATTTTTCTCTTTTTACACTGGGTGTCACGACTTTACCGTGAAGTAACTAAATGACTATAATCAAGGTAGTCTATGTGGGACCATGTGGACTTCACTCGTCCGTCACAAGATAAAGATTGTAATAATTCTTTTTACACCTAACCACAAAGTTTATTAAGAAGATTGAAAATTTTTATAATAAAAATGGGAAACTCCCGTGAACAGCCACTTTTAAGTTCTCCGTTTTTGAGTTCAGAACGGATTCAGTGTTGATTCTGTGAAATCTTTCTCTGTCGGTAATAACTTTCAAGTCATTGTTTTCTCAAATCCTTTCACGGTAAACAAAATTTAATGAGAACGCCAGATCTTTTACATCTAAAGAGTAGTTTGGTAAATTAACTTCAGAAGAATTATGGGTCCAATTCAATGTAATTTCTCTTCTGTTTCTTAGAGAAATTTAGTGAAACGTCATTATCCTAAAACACCAATTCTTGGATTAAATTTTGTTTACCCGATAACCGATCTAAATCTGTAAAAACAGTATGTTTAAAGACGAGGTGTAGATAAGCGTCATTACCTAAACCTAGATAATATTTTTACCAGGTAACAAAACCTGTAACATGGGAGTACACTCATATCATTGTTTACTTGTTGAAAACTTTCATAAACGATAAACTTTTACCGGACAAAATTACTACTATTTTACTTTCTTATATCACATCTACATTTTAGTCGAAATTCGGTCATGATGGGAACTCGAATAAAGAGGGACTCTTCAAGTCTACTTCTTTGGAGTGTATAAGTAAGTCGTAAATACACAATTTAGGGACTGTATTCGGTCCATGTCAAGATCCACTCATTCTATATAGTCACCTGTCTGACTAGGGACGGGACACCTCAAATGAAGATAATTCCCCGTCCTCCGCCCCTGTCCGTACCCGTACACACGATTCAGTGAAGTGAGGACAGACTGAGAAACACTCGGATACCTAACATCGGTCGGTCCGAGGAGACGGGTAGCCTAAGAGGTCCGTTCTTATGACCTCACCCAACGGAACGGGAGAAAGTCTCATAAAAGGAGAGGGTCCCTACCTTTGGTATAGACGCCGATGACGCGCAACGTCCCCTTAAGAAATGACGACTCGGTAGTCCCTTCGGGACGTCCCTGTCCGTTGTTTGTTATTTTATTATTCTTTCAGTCTTCATAGTCTTATTTTCAGACTGATTTTATTGGTCTTACTTTTCACTATACCACTATCACGTACTCTTTTACTTTTTTTACTGTGGTTCTGTTCTCCGTGACCCTTCCAACTATTCACTATAACAAAATTTATCGAGCCACCCCCGTCCGGAGTGACGCTCCCACTGTCACCTCAGGGTCTGACCTTTTCAACCTTAGTCCCGAAGACGATCAACTTTGACTCGTCATTGACTGTTTCATAGACCACGTACATACAACAGTCGTCACCAGGTCGAAACCTACCGCAACGACCCGAGGAGGACCTACTTCTTGTCAGACCTCTGTTTAGTGAATCAGAGTAGAAAACGGTTCACATATATCTTTAGTGTCCGAAAGTGTATCTCCACCACCTTTGTCCCTGCCTCCATTTACCAAAACTCTACCAAAATACAGTGTCCTCGTTTAATAAGTTTAGTCAAGATCTGTTTCACCCCTACAACTTTTAATTGGAACTTAGAAGACACCTTCAACGGGTAACCTCTAGTCTGGGAGAGAGTTCTTGAATCGTAACGGTCTAGTAAAAAACCGTAACCTCATCTAAAGACAAAGAAACCAACTCGTCGTCCATTGTCTTAACTAAATGTAACTTCCCTGTGTGACTGATAATAAATCATTCTCCAAGGGTCCCTTGTCTCTGAGTCCAGTATCTTCTGAGTACAGAGAACAGACTGAGTGAGACCCCTCCTACTACCACCTCCCCTTACCGTCCGTTCACGATAAAATTGTAGAGAGAGGGTTCCTTCGTATCAACTTAAATGTATTTAATAAACTTTAATAAATTACACGACTGTAAGACACGGATAGTCGGAGTCCAGAACACATATAGTCCACGACAGTGACACGGAGGCAGAGAGAGAGAGACGGAGAGTCTCTGACTGGAAGTGAACGAAGAAAAGGTGTACCGTAAACTAGAAACAAATGACACGTTATCTCGACAGGAATGATGCGGTACGTTTGTTTATATAGGGACCATATAAAAAGAGAACCAGAGAACGTAAATCAAACTATTTTTACTCAAGTAACTCAGTTCCTTTTTTAAGTACGTTTTGTAATGTTAAGTGAAGATGTGTGGATTGAAGTATATCTGTTGTAGGTTTAATTTTGTTGACGACCTCTCTCACTTTTTTAAATATTCAAGTGTTATAGTACTTCGACTTTCTGGAAATCAAATTAATAATCCTAATAAGACTAATGTTTATGTATTTGAAGAACCCCCTATTCTTTATTCTTCTAATTCAACAGAAAAAGATTCGTTGTGTAATGTTCGAATTGGTTCTAATCAGGTTTGTTGATTCTATTATGTAATTCTAAAGTGAATAAATTAAATTTATAAAGTTTTTAACTTAGATTAAGGAGTTTTATAGGTTTGAATTTTTTTCCAAAAACCAAAAAAACCACAATTACTAACAAAACACACAAATTAACGAATGTAAGATTTATTGAAAAAAAATTCCACCCTTCGTATAATTATCAACATCCTTTTCACTGACTTTAAATCGAAAAGAGAGGTATCTCAGAGATTTCACCTCTCAAAAAGTTTAAAAAGGTTTCATTAAAGTACGGGGTTTAAAAGTAGGACCGGAGGTACCCTTACGTAATTGGGAAGAAGTTATCTGAAAACTCTTTAGACGCCAAAAGTATACCTATCGTACCCCTGAAGGGACTGTCAGGTACGAGGATGACGTCCCTGGATCCAAGTTAGGGACCACTCCCTTGATTCTAAGACGTTCAGTGGTCTGTTTTTTTTTTTTTCTTAATTCTGATTTCTACCCATCGTACCCGAAATAAGGTTTACTTTTTTATTTTCCAAATTTTACCTGACGAGAGAGGATCGACTGACGGTTCAAAGATTAAAAGGTGTAAAAAAAAAGTACTTGTCCTATTGGGAATGATTATTGATTAAAGTGTATATAAATCGTATTTCATCAATTCGGTAAGGTTACCTAAATTATATCCCTAATCAATGATTTATTAAATTTCTGATAAAAAATTTTACTTTTAAATCCTTACTTTATCGAAAGATTTGTCCTCAGAACACTATATTGGACTTTTTTTAAGGTTCGACCCACATTGAGAGTACACCCATTTCCCTCGCTCACCCCGTATTAGAATGTCTCGTCGTGAGTGCCGTGTGTCTTTAAGAAGTCTTAGGTGACAACTTTTATTGGTTCCCTTGGTCTCCAGATCATTTCAGATCTCACTCTAGACTGAGTCCCTTTGGTCACGTTTCCGACTATTAGGTGTTGGTCCAAACCTCTTAGACGGTTCGTCAGGACGGACGGTCCCTCAATAAACGTTCTTCTTGGTACCTTGGAACACCTACTTAAGTGAGTTTCTTCTAACTCCACACGAGGGAATCAGGTTCCTGTCACCCAGCAACAATCTCTCCTCCAATCGTTCTAGATGTAACGAGTCTAAGGGACACCAGGAAAGACATAGGCCTCTAGTCTCAGGTCCCTCCTTCTCACAGACTATTCTTCGATTAGTGGTCGTAGAACATTTTATGTCCAACCCGTCGCGCCGAGGTATCGGACATTGTCCTATGTTGGACTTACGTCCCCTCCCCCGCCCCATTTAAGGAGTCAAGTCGGACTCCCGCCAACCGTGTCCAACGTCTCCAATAAACGGTCTATACGGTAAACCCAGTCGGTGGACCCTAGGGAACCCGGCACAATGGACTCATTTCTCGTTCGTGGTACCGGTGGACCAACGGCCCATACTGGAGTCGGACTGTGGACTCATTCATGGAGACCCCTTCTCCCTCGTCTCCGAGGGTGCACGTCGGTCCTCTTAATTTAGGACCCCAGGGACTCCAGTGTGTGGGAGACTCCTAAGGACTCGATAGGGTCCTTCGGGCCCTCCCCCGACTCGAACGGTACCAAGTAGACATTCCTGGTCCGGTCTGTCGATAATAAAACAATTTTTAGGGAACTAATTTTTTTTTCATATATATATATCTCTCTCTCTTTCTCTCTCTCTTTCTCTCCCGTCTTCCTCTTCCCCCGTTGTCTTCTACTCTACCAACCTACCGTAGTAACTGAGTCACCTGCTCTCAGACTCGTTTGAGGTCCCCTATCACTTCCTGTTCCCCCTTCGACAAGTACCCCCTTCGACGACAAGTACCTCAGTGTCTCAGCCTGTACTGACTCACTTACTTGTTGTGTTGAGGTTCCGACCACGCCGACCCCTTTACGTCCAATGTGTACGTTCGCGGAAAATAAGTTTTCGGGTAAAGAAGAGTGACGAAAGAGGAGAGGTAGGGGGTGGGGACGGCGGTTGTGTTAGTGTCGCGAAATTTTCACTGGTATGAAGGACTCGAAAGTGGTTCTTATAGTTATTTTGGCTCTTTTCCGAAAACCTAATAAATCAGATCAAACCCTCAGTAGGACACAAATTTTTTACTTCGTCTTACTTTGTTCTTCCTAGGTAATTCCAATTAGTAAGATATGTCGGTATCACACTCTTACTTGTTGGACTACCTAAGTAAGTCCCAGCCAAAGAACCTCTTCGCTCCACTATATTTGTGATCTCTCCTTATAACGAGACAAGGATTGCCACTGACACTCGGAAGTCAGAGGAGACACATTACAATCGAGTCCGTCAGTAACACGCACACGTGTCCGTGTGTGTGTGTGTGTGTGTGTGTGTGTGTGTGTGTGTGTGTGGGGAGGTATCCCTCAATAGATTTCACCTCGTTCCAGTAACTTGTCATGAAAGTCGTCAAGGGGTCCCATATTAGGTGTCAAGGTAACGGGAGGAGTCCTCTACTGTTTCATTCATTATCGGTACTTTTGAGATTCACGGGTATAGACTTGGAGAGCCCGTAACACTTTCCCTTCGTCCGGGTACTAAGTGAGTTAAGTTTGGTATTTTCGGTATGTGGATGGTTCACCCTCGACCTTCGTCGAACCGAAAGACTCAGTCAGTGGGTCCAACTTTAAGTGCCAGAGGGGACACACTAAGACCTTTTCTTTGAATGGAAGAGAAGGAATAGACACTTTACCCTTATTACGAGGGCACTACGACACTTCTACCTTAGTCAAGTCAAGTCAAGTGAGCGAGTCAGTACAGACTGAGAGACGCTGGGGTACTTGGTGTCGTATGGTCCGGAGGGACAGATAGTGGTTGAGGACCTCAGGTGGGTTTGGGTACAGGTAATTCAGTCACTACGGTAGGTTGGTAGAGTAGGAGACAACAGGGGAAGAGGAAGGAGGGAGTTAGAAAGGGTCGTAGTCCCAGAAAAGTTTACTCAGTCGACAAGCGTAGTCCACCGGTTTCATGACCTCAAAGTCGAAGTTGTAGTCTGGATGGTTACTTGTGGGTCCTGACTAGAGGAAATCTACCTTATCTATACCTTTATATATCTTTCCACAAACCATATACCTTTCGTGAGTCATGTGATCCGAACGTCAAGACTAATCCTTCGGCCACAGAGAGTTGGTGCTTCGACCACACGTCAATGTCCTTTATGTTCTTGAATCGTTTTGGTTCAATGGTGACAGGGATCTTCTAGTAAGACCTGAGTGCGGTGGGAGGACACAGGGTTGGGAACCGGTAAAACAAAGGAAGACGTTGTCCCCTATTCAGTAACCGAAGAGGATGTCGTCGGTTCTCGACGACTCTTCCAGTACAAGTGACACGATTCACGGACCTTCGACCCGGAGAATCCTTGACCCGAGGGAAAGACCTTAGAAGGACAGAACCCACGACAGAGGGGACGACGACGAGACCCCGACCCCCATCGACAGTGTCGACGAAAGAGAAACTACGAAGAAGGTCAGTCGCAGTGATAGTTCACGGTCGGTGTTGACGACGGTCGAGACGTGGACCCCGGCCTAAAACTTTTCCGAATCCTTCCTTGTTCCTCCATAGAGGAGACGGAACATAACCCGACCCGAGAGGACCCCGACCCCAAACCGTGACTCCGGGGAAGAGACAAGAGCTCCTCCTTTTCCATATAAACATTAATTTGGTCTCCCAAAGGGGACTGTTAGGTCACCAATTCTGAGACGTGAGGGTGACGTCCCTCGTGTCCAAGTTAGGTACCAGTCTTTTAATTCTAGGTCGTACCCCCTTTTTCCCTGTGAATATTAATTTTAGTTCTTTTGAAACTCTAAAAACGTACGGGATTAGGAGGGAAGGGATTAGATGGTCAATTTTACGAAACCTTTAATATAGTAAATTAGGTTCGTTGTGATCTTGTACCTATAATAAAAGAGGTAGAATATATATTGTTTCGACTATCTATTTTGAAAAGTGTCGACCAACCTCCGTCTCTGTCCTGTGTTTGGGTTTACAAGACCGAGGTTTCGGGGAGACGGAAGGGGATTCAAATATTAATGTGGGTTTTAAGAGCCATCTGTTTCTCAATCAAGATGTTTATATCGGGGTTAACGAATTATGTAGGATTAGGTATATTTCATGAGTTAATATCAAACAACTTATTTACTTACGAATACTTATTCACACCCGAAGGACACACCGAGTCTGTCATTTATTAGACGGACGTTGCGTCCTCTGGACCCAAACTAGGGACCCACCTTCTAGGGGACCTCTTCCCTTACCGATGGGTGAGGTCTTAAGAACGGACCTCTTAAGGTACCTGTCTCCTCGGACCACCCGATGTCTCGTACCCCAACGTTTCTCATCCTGCATTGACTCGATGAAAGTGAATACTCATTCACATTCGTGTTCCGTTATTAGTTTTGAGTCACTATTTATCCTCAATATCTTAATACAATCCGTCAATCAAGAAAGTCATAATAAGTACGTTGTCGTATGTCGTCGGTTCTCGACGACAGTTCCAATACAAGTGGTGTGATTCACGGACCTTTAACCCTTAGACTCCTTGTCTGTATAATTTATAATAAGTCACAATACGGGGGTCAAGTTATTTGTTACCAGTCTATGTCTTGTACCCCTTGTACAACAAATATTTACTACCTCCGAGGTCAATTGAAACGTCACGTGTCGTCTTGTCAACTCACAACCCGTACCCCCGGGTGAGTCAGATCCTGTGGTACATGTAATTTGTGGACTCTCCTCTAGTCATACCGAAACACGTTCAGTCGGACCTGACCTTGGTTGCCACTCTTGTTTGTCCTTAGCATCGTCCGTACGGACTGTTCACTGAAGACACCAATTTGTGCAACTATAATTCGTCGTGTACTCTCGACTGTGTCTCTTAGTCGATTACACAAGTTGACATCCCTCCTTTACTTTATATGGAACCTCCTTCCTCTTTCTTTTCGTCTTTTTTTTTCGAGTCACACATATTCCCCCCTTTTCAATTATCTAACGACATACTTAGTCCTTTACTTTAAGAAAGGTTTTCCAGGACAAGGAGACAGATGTGATGTTTCTTACCTGTTTAACCGGCAATTTAACATCTAAGTTGAAAGAAAAAAAGAGGGAAAAATAAGAGGGATTACTTAATGATCAAACATTTCTATGGAATTGTTGTTGAAATCTTTTATGTTTTACAAAAAGATGGTATTTTGGACGGTATTCTCACGCTAATGTCCGTGTTTTCTCGAGTCCGTTTCTAGGTCTTTAGAGTCATTGTATTATAATTTAATTCTTTGTTTTGTGGTATGTAGAGACCAATAACCGTTGACATACAGAATTATAAAATGTGATAACACACTACAACGTTTGGTAAGTATTTAAGTAGTCAGTGAACGACGACCACAATTCAACGAAGTCAGCACAGACTGAGACACACTGGGGTGTCTACCGTCGGGTGATCCAAGGAGGTAGGGACCCTAAAAGGTCCGTTCTTGTGACCTCACCCCACGGTAACGGAAGAGGCGTAGTCAGTGAATCATAAATGATTTAGAATGATTCATTGTTCATATTTCGACTCCTGTTACGCCGTGACAGGACCGAAGTTCCTCGAGTATGGATAATCCCCTATATTAATATAAGTATATAGAATAATGTTATTCTATATATATTGACGAGACTTTCGTGTGACGGACCCTCGACCAACATTCCAAAGGGGAATATCCCTCTCCTCAGATGGATACTCAATGTAGAACGAATTATTCATTGTTTTCTTCTCTCACACCGTCCAGGTTCGTGTCCCTTGTTGACACACTTCTGAACCGTCGGACGAACTTATCATATTTAAGATATTCCCATCTAAGTCTGTTATACTCCGTACCTCTAATATATGAACCCCCTTAGGAAAAATTATTTTCACCATTTTTAAATATTATATTTTAATAAATAATTTCACTTCTACATAAATCTTTCTCTGTTGTCTACTGTTGAATACAGACATTTTCGACTGTCTATAACGTTTCGAGTGTTTTAGTTCCTTTTGTTATAACTTATTATAAGTTATTATGGTTTCCTTATAATAACTTACTTGATCGACAGATTGTCTTGAGACATTATAAAAAAGGATAGTAAAACCTACTCAAATGTGAGAAACTATCGGAGAAGTATACCGTCGTTAAAACGTTATACCATACATAATTTTTTTTCTTTCTATTAGGTAATTGAAAGGACACTATCAACTATTTTAAACTAAAAAGAATAATAGTCAAATCTTTTTTATACAAAGTTCAAATGTTGAGAAACAACGATTACGGTACAATTTAAAAATCCTCACAAAAGTTTAAACCCCTTTGTCACAGTTCTATGAAAATACATATTCGACATTCTAAAACGTAGAAAAACCGAGTAGAAGTCAAGAGAAACTTAATTACTATAAATAGTAGGCCAATAATTATTAGAAAAGTAATACCACTATATAGTACACAAAATATAGTAGAAGGAGTAACGATCAATAAAATACAGTAGTCGTTCTTTAAATTATAAAAAAGGTAATATAAGTGTACGAAGTGAGGTGAAATTAATTAATCTAATAGTTTGTTATAGGTACTCTGAAAAATAATGAAACTAAGTTTTAAATAGATAAAGACACTTAATCAAAAGTCAAAGTGTTATTAAAGATGTCTAAAATGGTGAGTGAGTCAAAATAGTACAAAGTATAAAGTAGTTAAAATAGACGTATAAAATATAAAGAAATATTTATTTAACTTAATACTATTTTCCTTCATGGGCAGTATATATAGGTTTGGTCCTTAGACGTTAAAGAGGGATCAAAATAATTTTACAAATATATTGTTGACGGTTTGATGTTGGTTTGACAGAAAAACTCAGAAAATTTAAATTCGTTTGAAAAACGTAGAATGAACACAGGGACAACGTTTAGGGTTTATCGAAGTATTACATCTATTGTATTGTCATCTAGTGTGATAATATAGGTCTGACTTTTTTCAGGTTTAACCAAAATACCCAAATCTTGAGATAAATCGACTTGGTCTTTCGTATATCGAAAATCTTTCATGGTTCCATTAGTTAGTGGAGTCCTTACGACCCCGGTCAAAAAAGAGGTCGTCCTAATTCCTTACTCGACGTGTACTGTGTATAAGACGTTTGAATGATTACTAGTCATTATTCTAGAAGAGTGTAAAATATTGTCGACACAGCAGTGTTACAAACACTAAAACGGATCACCGTCCAACGTTGACTTGTCCAAACAAAATGAAACAATTTAATTCAGTGTGTGTTTACGAAAAGTCCACCAATTTATTTCAATTTATGTTTATACATTATAAATAAGGTGTGTTTATATAAGATAATATAGGGTTGACTTTGATTACGGTTCACTCAAAAAGGAATCGACTTAGAGGTTTTACGACGACCGGCAAGGTCACGGTCAGTCATGTTCCCTAACAACTACCTTTATTGACTATTTGGTTGGTTACTATTCTTATTTGGTCCTCAAAATAAACTCGGTTTGACTTCTGTCATTGGCAGACTTAACACAAGACGGTCTGATGTTTTATCTCCTCCGAATCTTTCCGTTTGTGACGTTTTACTAATTCAGCAAACGACTCTTAATCCTAACTTCGACTGTTCTTCATTCCCACGAACAATGTCCTTCCTAACCAACCCCACATTTAACGGACGTATCAATGCCCCCTCTTGAACTCTGGTATTCGAACGTCGACCGTCGACGAATATCTATGACAAAACTCTTACTGACCATCATAGGAACTCAGACTATATCAAGTCTTTTAAATTCAAGAGTCACTACGTCCTTACACAGACTTTGGTGTCAGTGATACCAGTAGACAGAGGTAAAACCTACGGACTTGGTGTCAATAAGGTAAGAATAAAAATTTACACAAGAAAAAAAACAATTACCAATTTCGTCGACATGTTACGTACAAATTGGTCGGTATTCTGTTCGACAGGACCAATCGTAGTTCAACTTCAATTTGGTTCTTATTCGGTCTGACTGAACGGGTATGGAGTGAAAGTGAAGAAGTGACTCTTCCGGACCCTTATCGTTGTAAGGGTTTCCTTACTCGTGGGGGTCACACGTCTAGAACCAAACAGTTATGTAAACGTCCAAACCTCGTCCCGGTAAAATTCTAACCTTTAAATTTTATAACAATAAAATCTTTTGTTCTCTAAGACTCCTGCACAGTTCTAAGTGTGTCTGCTTGAATTTCCCCACGGGTGACCGATTTAGACCTTGTTGAAATCTAGTTTTATTTCATACTATTATCGTCTAATGACAAATAACTTATTACTAATACTTAAGTGTGGTTATATACAATTGATCACTTACTATTTACCCCTCTTCTCTTTCGAGAATCAACCATTTTATGGTTGATTATGTACTTCTTTCTTACTCGTTTAATCTGTGAGTAGAAACCCGTTGGTAATGTTATTATCAAGTTCAGTAATTACTTACGATTTTGATTACCAACTTTATACACACGTACAGATCTAAGAGATGTACTTGTCTAGGACAAAGGTCCACAAGACACGTGTATCCCACTGTCGGAAACCGACACTATGGGAAGGAATGTAATTACGACAACGATAGAACATGGGAAATGGACTCTATTTGAGATCTAAACATTCGTAACGGTTTTATTTATTTATTTATTTTGATTACCAACTTTCTTGTCCTTTAAGTGTATCAGAATTTTATTAAGAGGTATTCTGTAATTAACGTTTCCCCTTTCTCATTGAAATCTGATCTCTTTGGGTCATTTGTGGTGGAGTTAGTACTAGTTTCAATTGTAGTCGTCATCATCCTGTTTACCTTTAGTACATGATAGGTTCTCCTACGTTACTCTTGTGTCGTAATGAAGACACTACAAGGACGATTTTTACGTTTTCGACTGAGATCAGCACTCCCTTTATCGTCTACTTGGATTCGACTCCCTTTAAAATGTCTTATTGATCGGACATTAAAAGTTTTTGTAGTTGCAGTTCTTTTCAGTTCTTTTCTCATTCCTTCTCAAGGTCTGACTTCCTTAGATTTTTCTAAATTTTCCTTTACGTTATGTTCCGTTGATTATCCATAATTGAAGGTTTTATATGTTTGTCGAGTATGTTAAGTTATAATTTTTTTTGGGGTTGGTTTAGCTTCTTACCCTTCTTCTACATCTATCTGTAAAGAGGTTTCTTCTGTATGTCTACCGGTTGTTCGTGTGCTTTTCTACGAATCAATAGTGATTAATAGTTTCTTAACGTTTGGTTTTGATGCTACTCCATAGTGGAGTGTGGTCAGTCTTACCGGTAGAAGTTTTTCAGACGTTTATCATTTATGACCTCTCCCACACCTCTTTTCCCTTGGGAGGACGTGACAACCACCCTTACCTTTGACCATATCCGTGACGCCTCTTGTCACACCTCGAAGGAAGTTTTTGATTCTTGTCGTAGTGGGATACTAGGTCGTAAGGGTAAGGGGACGTGTATAGGTCTTTTCTGTTTTTGAGATTAAGTTTTTCCAGGTACATGGGGGCATAAGTATCGACGTGAGAAATGTTATCGGTTCTGTACCTTTGTTAGATTTATAGGTGGTTGTCTACTTACCTATTTCTACACCACACACACACACACACACACACACACACACACACACATATCTTATAATGATAGTGAATGGTATTTTCCTTACTTTACTACGGTAGACCTCGTTGTACCTACCTGGATCTCTAATAGTATAATTCACTTCATTTAGTTTCTGTTCAGAGTATACTACAGTGAACACACCTTAGACACTGTGTTTACTTGAATGAACGTCTTGTCTTTATCTGAGTGTCTGTATCTCGTGTTTGAACACCAATGGTTTCCCCTTTGCACATTCTGTCCTATTTAACCTTCATAGTCTCATTGTCTATGTGTGATGATATATAATTCATCTATTTGTCGTTCCCGGATGACATCGTGTCCTTTGATATAAGTTATAGAAAATATTGGATACTACCTTTTCTTAGACAATTTCTTATCTATATACACATACACATCTTGACCCAGTGAAACGACAGGTGGGTTTTGATCGTGTTGTGACACCTAGTTGCTATGAAGTTAAACTTTTTTTCTCTCTAAGGGATCCCGAAGGGACCACCGAGTCACCATTTCTTAGGCGGACGGTTACGTCCTCTGTGTCCAAGGTAGGGACTGGACCCCTTCAGGGTGTACGATACTCCGTTGATTCGGGTACGTGGTTGTGATGATTCGGAGACGGATCTCGGGCCATCGACGTCGACTACTCGGGTACACGACGTCGATAACTTGAGGTGCGTGGATCTCGAACACGAGATGTTATTCTCTTCGGTAGTGTTACTCTTCGGGTGTGTGGTGTTAGTCTCTTTTCAGTAGTGAGCGGCACTGATCTCTTTTCGGACGTGTCGTTACTTCTGGGTCGTTTCGGTTTCTATTTATCTATGTTAATTTTTTCTCTCTCTCTCTCTAAGGGTTTCTTTCATTTACGCCATGTAGCGGGATGTAAGAGATATTTTGGTGTAGTGACCGTTATCGGTTCACATCAAAACTTTAAAACGATAGTGAAAATTTAATAATTTTTATAGAAGGGTCAATGTACTTGTGTCTCGATACTGGGACGGTACTTGAGTTCTTTGTGGACATGAACATCCCAGAAATACGAATTCGAATTAATCGAAGTACTATTTAAACATAGACGGACACTCATGTACTTCCACCCTACGTAAGGATTTTATTTTCGTCATTGATTTAGTTATCTGTACCCAATAATATCGTATTTGAACGCCCTCATAAAAGGGTCATAGTAGAGGGTCGACAAACAGAAATAAACAGAAGTCTAGAGAAGTCAGTACTACACAGAGGTTGGATTCGTAGAAGGTCGAATTTATTATGTATCAATTAGGAGGACCAGACGTGATCATAAATATCACGAAGAGTTTACAGTCGCCTGAAAGTGACTCGGGATTAATAGACTACTGACGATGAGAAAAAATGGGAACTAGAGGAACTCCTACAGAACTTAGACGTAAAATATAACATTCTAGAGGGAATATACACCTTCAATTTTTTCGGTTTGAGTCTTATCTAATCACGAACGGTCCCCGTCCCCTTTACTCTTCTACAACCAGTTTTCCAAACTTGAAGGTCAATATTCATCTTATTCAAGATCCTTAGAATAATATCGTGTCACTGATAACAATTGTTATGATACAATATATGAACTTTCAACGATTGTCTTATCTAGAAGTTTCGAGAGAGTTATTACTGTTGTTGTTTTTGTTTTACCGTTAATACACTCCAGTTCCTACACAGTTGGTTAGAATAACGTCGACAGTAAGGTGTTATATGTATACACAGTTAAGTAGTGTTCCATGTGGAATTTTTTCAAACGAACTCTAAACGATTTCTTACCTAGAATTTACAAGCGGGAGAGTGTGTGTGTGTGTGTTTAGCATTGTACAGTTCACTATTCTTCGTTTCTTCTACGAAGGAGAGATCGACCCTACCGAACGCCCCTACCAGGCCCCTTCATCGTCTGTACTAACTGACGGACATACTGGTAAATGAGGTATCGGCCAAACGACCAACGAAGGGTAATCTTGAAGAAAGAACCATCGTTTCGGGACCTGTTACAGAGTCCGATTTTTACTGTAAACAGTCGGAGGAAACGTTACACTCTTCTTTAGAATGGCCCTGGAGCCCCGTCAGAGAAATCTTCTCTCTCTAACCTGGGAAGATAACCACCGAGTCGCCAATTTCGTAGACGGAGGTCACGTCCTCTGGACCCAAGCTAGGGACCCAGCCCTTCTAGGGGACCTCTTCCTTTACCGTTGGGTGAGGTCATAAGAACGGACCTCTTAGGGTACCTGCCTCCTCGGACCATCCGATGTCAAGTGCCCCAGCGTTTCTCAGGCTGTACTGACTCGCTGAAGTGGAGTGGAGTAAATTAAAAATGGGATAACGGATCTCACTTCTACACCGATCTGACACCGGACTTTCGGAGTCTGTCTTCTCGTCTTTCAAATCTCCCTCGAGTCTGGAGGAGTAGTGAAACACCTCGATTATGTTGACAGGACCTAACAGACGAAAACATAAAGAAACACATTAATTTGATGTGAACTCAACTACTTACGGACCCTTCGTTAAAGTAAATTTGGTACTCGTTCACTTTTCAGTCTTTTTTCTCAGTTTTCATTCCTCTTTTTAGTGGTTTTTCACCACTGAAGTCTTTGGTTCCCCTATCTTAAAATTCTTCCCTATTAACGACCTTTGTCATACCTCAAAGGAAATTTTGATTTTTATCTCGACGATACATACTAGGTCGTAAGGGTGAGAACCCGTATATAGGATTCTTTTGAGATTAAACTTTTCTATATACGTGGGGATACAAGTATCATCGTGATAAATGTTATCAGTTCTGTATCTGTGTTGGATTTACAGGTAGCCGTCTACTTACCTATTTCCACTGCGTCACATATTAACGTCACCTTATAATGAGTCGGTATTTTTCTTACTTTATTGCGGTAAACGTCGTCGTACTTACCTGGCTCTCTACTATTATGATTCATTTCGTTCAGTCTGTCGTCCTATTCATAGTACACTATAGTGAATATACACCTTAGACTTTTGACTATGTTTACTTGAATAAATGTTTTGTCTGTCTCAGCGTGTCTGAAGTTTTGTTTAAATACTAATGGTTTCCCCTTGGTCCCCTTCCTATTTAATCCTCAAACCTTGACCGTCTATGTTTGATGATATATATTTTGTCTATTTATTGTTTCTGTATATATATATTGTGTCCCTTGATATGAGTTATAGAATATTATTGGATGTTCCCTTTTCTTAGACTTTTTCTTATATATATATATAAAGATAAAATATAATTGATATGAAGTCATTTTTCACTAATTTTTAAAATCTCTCCTAGTAAATCATTTATAAATTCAATAACGTGAAAACTGAGATTTTTCCTTCCCATTAACGATATCTCTTCTCTGACACCCCAAATCGTCACACCCCAAGTACCTACGGGAACTTCTCGTGACGAGATCATTTATTTACTCCACCTCCGAAGATTGTAACCTAACTCCTGGGACCCTCACAACCAATGAAACCACCAAGAGTTTAGAATCTCGTTGAAAATTTTTTTAAAATATAACCTCATATCAACTGAATGTTACAATCAAAGTCTATATATCACGTCACTAAGTCAATATGTATGTGTACATAGGTAAGAAAAAGTCTAATAAAAGGGTATATTCAATAATGTATTATAACTCATCACAGGGACACGGTATGTCATCCAGGAACAACTAATGGATAAAATGTATGTCACCACACGTTGAAACAAAATTTTCTTTTTTTTACTGTCAAACGGTACTTGGAACATATTTAAGTCCCCGACTCAGAGTCTTCCGACGAAAAATTTGTTCCTGAACCCACTTAGACCACACTCAACAAGTATTTGGTATGGAATTCCTCGTACCTCCATGAGAGCGGTACTTAACAAATACGTTCCTTCTTCCTCCCATCGTTTGCTCCTGTCCGTCCCAACTACCTTCCGTAAATACAACCCCTTCTGCGTTCGTAATAACTTTCCTGTTTCCTCTTTGTCTTTATGTCTTCCATTGTGTCCACTAGTGACCATCGTGTTCCAGGACCTCTTCTTGTGTCGACCCTTTCCTGTTGTCTAAGAGGTTCCGTATTTTCTTTGTCTGTTCCTCCCAATTCGATAGATGGGATTTGGTGAACGTCGATCTAAAAGACACGAAAGAGTCTCAGACGAGAAAGACGAAAGAGACAGGTCGACCTCCACTCCTGTAGAGAGAAGACCTTTAGGACTTACTAAGACAGGTTACCAGGTGAGGAATTATTTGTTTGTTTTACCTAGTCTACTGTGTTCATCTTTGATTGTCTCCTAAAACTAAGTTACCTTTTTTAAGACAATTGGTTAATCTAATTCTAGGAAAAGTAGAAATGTTATTCTATCCGATGGAGGTCTCCTACACTTACAGAGTAAAGTCCTCTAAAGTTCGTCTCCGACGTTTTATAACATCCGTGTTAACTACACGACCTATATACGAACTTGATCTGTTCGACCGTAAGAAGAAACCGACACTCTAAGATCCTAAAACTATTATAACCTGACCTTCTGGGAGGTATCCCCTCTCTTTTTGTATTCATCTCTTCTCTCGACCCTTCTTTAGTCCTTGATGTCTGTCGTATTCTTATGACCCCATCTTATTTTTATCTTCTATCTTCCTGTCGTAAGTTTCATCCGAAATGGAAAATATACTAAAAACGGAATCCAACCGAGTTATAAAGGAATTGGGGGTCGATACACTACCACGGTCTCAAACTACATTTAAGGTTCGGTTTTGAACTTTCACTGAGTCCGACACAGATACGGAGTCAGAACGTCACTTCTCTTAAAAGTCAGGTAGTGACTCCGGTTAGGACTACAAAAGTTCCACTTACTTAATAATGTATTCCGTACTTTTTCCACTAGTTTACGACGACCGAAGGTCTGAGAGTCGAGAAATACCCATATTTACCGTCCTTGTTAATAATTGTCGGTGACATAATTTAGAACCGTCTCTCATCTCTAATAAACCCCCTCCCTCTTAAAAAAAAGATTTTTTATTTCATTAAATAAATCACTGAGTACAACTAATTACACAACAAAAAAGGTACTCAGCTCATACATCCCAACTAATGACGATTCATTTTCCGATTTACGTTTATTCTCCATTTTTTATTTTTGTTTCTCCTCGATACGAGTAACACTTTCTGTTTCGACTTATAATTATTAATATAATTAACTGTACTTATTACGTAGTTCTTTTTTTCCGACTAATTGTATTACTATTTGACTTTAATGTACTATCAGAGAAGTTTCGTAAGATGTTTAAAGTGTCTGTGAGAAAATCCGTGTATGGAGGGGTCTCGGTAGTTAAAGGTCAAGGTTTACCTTTTTGTTCACATCCATCTAACTACAAACTACTATCCGTACATCCACTACTCATCGTCTTTAGGTTCGAGTCTTCTCAAGTTGACGACAAGACCGATTAGGAAACTACAGTCAAACATAGAATGTGAGAAAAGTCTTTCCTAACATGGCAATCTTCATATCGTTTGTAAGCCGACTTTACTCTCACTACCTTTATGAACTTTACTGAAGTATCGTGGACTGACTGGTTTCCGCTACTAAAGGACCCCCTTACCGAACAACTCCATCACGACCTTTACGAATTGATCTAAAGAGAGGGTAGTAATTACCACACTTCGTGTCCATGTATTACTCATACCAACCTGGGTTAGATAAAATACGTCGGTACGGACTGCAATCTTGTTCCCTAAGTCAACGATAAAATCTTACATTAAGTTTCAGAAGTCATATGAGGAGACAGAACTACCTAAAGTTTGTAGGGATCTTAGGAACTCCCCCGGTAACTACTTGAAGAATCTCGTTTACTCACATGGAATCTTGTTCAGGTTATTCAAGGAAACACCTAATATCTGACAACACGTCACCACCGATTTGTCGTCTCAAACTTTATTCACATGTCCTCTGTTTGAACATTTTAGTCGGGTCTTCTTATACCGGGGTTTTGAAATGATGATCCGATCCTATTTTTCGATAGGTTATAGATTTTATTTATGACAAACCCTTATTGATACAGTCGTCATCCGTTCTCTCTCCCCTAGATCTCATACATAATTATAGAAAGATTAGATCTTCTGTCGCCAGAATGTCTCACGTCTCATGTAAGTCGTATCTTATCTAAGAAATAAACTAACCTTTCGTCCTATACGTTTCTTTTCATTGTCTACGTGTAGTTTGTATGTATATATGTGTATATATATCATAATATAAAATGGTAATGGTAATCTTTCATTACCGAGACTTTCTAAAATTTTTCTTTCTCGGATAACAAAACTATAATGGAATTTAGAACTTCTAAACAACAACAAGTCTGTGAGTCAGTACAGGCTAAGAAACACTGGGGTACCTGACGTCGTGTGGTCTGAAGGGACAGGAAGTGGTAGAGGACCTCGAATGAGTGTGAGTACAGGCAACTCAGCTACTACGGTAAGTTGGTAGAGTAGGAGACAGCAGGGGAAGAGGAGGGCGGAAGTTAGAAAGGGTCGTAGTCCCAGAAAAGGTTACTCAGTCAAGAAACGTAGTCCACCGGTTTCATAACCTCGAAGTCGAAGTCGTAGTCAGGAAGGTTACTTATAAGTCCTAATTAAAGGAAATCCTAACTGACCAACCTAGCGAAAGGAACATCAGGTTCCCTGAGAGTTCTCAGAAGAGGTTGTGGTGTCAAGTTTTCGTATTAAATAAACTATGAGTCGGAAGAAATACCGGGTTGAGAGCGAAGATATGTATGACCTTTTGATATGTCTGGTACAGTCGTTTCGTTACAGAGACGAAAAATTATACGACAGATACAAACAGTATCGAAAAGAATGTTCTTTGTTCACAGAAAATTAAGGTACCGACGTCAATGGTAGACGTCACTAAAACCTCGGGTTCTTTTATTTCAGAGAGTGACAAAGGTAACAAAGGGGTAGATAAACGGTACTTCACTACCCTGATTCGGTACTAGAATCAAAAAACTTACAACTCAAAATTCGGTTGAAAAAGTGAGAGGAGAAAGTGAAAGTAGTTCTCCGAGAAACGAAAGACGGTATTCCCACCATAGTAGACGTATAGACTCCAACAACTATAAAGAGGGGCGTTAGGACTAAGGTCGAACACGAAGTAGTCGAACCGTGAAACGTACTACATGGGACGTATCTTCAATTTATTGTCCCACAGTTATATGACGAAAGGGTTAATTGCATGGAGAAAGGGTTAAAACTTGGTCATACAACAAGGTATAGACCAAGAGTAACAACGAAGAACTGGACGTATGTCCAAAGAGTCCTCCGTCCAATCCACCAGACCATAAGGGTAGAGAAAGACTTAAAAGGTGTCAAACAACACTAGGTGTCTCAGTTTCCGAAATCGTATCAGTTACTTCGTCTTCATCTACAAAAAGACCTCAAGAGAACGAAAAAGATACTAGGTTGTCTACAACCGTTTAACTAGAGACCAAGGAGACGGAAAAGATTTAGGTCCAACTTGTAGAAGTAAATGCATGACAACTTCGGATGGAACCTCTTAAAACTCGTAACGAAACGCTCGTACACTCTACTCACGTTAACTTACCATCAAACTTGTATAAAACCGTAACGGAAAGAAACCCTAACTTTACTTTTGACTGGAAAAGGTCAGGACACCAGTGACGACTCAAAAAGTTTAAACGACCGTATAACTCATGTCGTGAAAGTGTCGTAGCAGAAAATCCTAAACTTTATCGAGTCGACCTTAAGGCAATGGAGGTGATCAAAACAAGCATCACTACGAAGGATTCCGGGTGAACTGAAGTGTGAGGTCCCATATAGATATAGATATAGATATAGATATATACAGGAGTTTCGATTTATACACAAAGGGTAGAAGATTAAGATACATATATATACACACACACACATCAATCCTAATCTTCTACCTTTCAAACCTTCTTTTCGTCTAAGCCGAAATAAAGGAAAGAGACTAGAAAGGTCTACTCCAATTTGTGAGGTTAATTCACGGATGTGTAGAAAAAAAAAAAAAAAAAAATGGTTTGTATACAGTGTAAAATAACGATGACGAAGAATTTAACACTAAAAGGACAATTTGAGTTTACCAGACTCCTGTGGTAGAAGAGTGATTCGTGGGTCCTTTCTGACCTTGTAAACTCACGAGTTACGTATAAACAATTCAATTACTTACTTACCCGTTACCCTTCGGTAGTCACCGGAGACGTAATCCCTCCGTACACTAAATCCTCTCAGCACCTCGTCACTTTAACATCCTATGGACCCGTTACTCTGACCCCGTAAGGAATGGGTAAATAGTCACCGACACGATATTAGAGTGAACCTCAATTTGGTGACTAATAATACCACAGTGAAGCCTCTGACACCATAGAACTCAGCTCTTTCGAAATTCCGTATGACGAAGATCGGGAAGGGAGTGACCTCTTAAAATAACACAAGGATGAAGCCAGAATTTTGACGTCTCCTCCTTTGAAAAATTTAAAATAACTATATATTAACTAAATGTTGTAACACTATTAAAGACGACGTGTCGTTTCACTAAGTCAATACGGTTATATGTATATAGAAAAGGTATAAGAAAAGATAATGCCAAATAGTGTCCTATAACTGATGTCAAGGAACACGTTATGTCATCCTTGAACGACAAATAAGTAGGATATATACTACCTATATATAAAAACGTAGACGATTAGGAGTTGAGGGTTAAGTAGGCAGGAGCTGTTGGGGAGAGGGAGTGTCTCCTTCTTTAACTTAGAATTTCCTCAAACACCAAAAGTACTCCGATGTGGCAAACTTCCTCGTTTCGACTTTGACCTAGGGTTCAAGGGTTTAAGGATAAGAAGGACGAACAGGACGTCGAGAAATCTTTCTACGTAGAACATATCAATAAATCCTACTTAAATTCCTCCTCTATAACATTAATTCCTTCCCTAATAGAGATCTAACTATATAATTCCTAACACATTTCTATTAATATAACACTTACTTTTCTTTCATTACAGACTCTCTGAAAATTTTCTTTCTCGAATAACAAAAAAATAATCCAATTTAGAACGTCTCTCATTTTACTCACTTTGACGATTATGGACTCGTAAGTAGTGTACGACTATTTACACTCAGTTCTTCTACTACAAAAC
Source organism: Capra ibex (assembly GCA_006410555.1). Taxonomy (NCBI): domain Eukaryota; kingdom Metazoa; phylum Chordata; class Mammalia; order Artiodactyla; family Bovidae; genus Capra; species Capra ibex. Next base: position 34,758,397 of record SJYO01018757.1, on the reverse strand, counting down.
GTGGGTTTGTTATTATTGTCTTTCGTATTGTTATGGATTATTATTTATACCTTAAGAGACGACTCGTTTTCCAAATCTTACCTCTGAGATCCTCTTCTTTTCATCTCTGTCCCCAAAGACATCCTACCCGTCTTTACGGTTCTATAAATAGATCTTTCCCACTTTTTTCACAGTGATTAACGATAACAGTTTCTACGGGACTTATTGTGTCGGGTGACTGTTTCATACTCAGGGGTTCAATTTACAATTTGTCCAGGGGTTTCGATTTATACACAGGGGATCCGTTTATAAATATCTACAGATGACAGGTTTTCATTACTTTATGTGTAGAGACTTTAAATAATTGTTAAATTATTCAAATTATATTTACAAAATTGTCACGGACTATTGTCAAAGTCAGGTTAAATAATTTGTTTATAAACAACTAGTATATAATACACGAACCGTGAATTTATGATAGTAAAATAGTGGTAGTAGTAATTATAATAATCGTAATAAAGTATGAACAAATCCGTTGAATTTTATCTATTATGTTTTTTCCACGTTTATCTATGACATAACCGAAATAAAGATTGTTACCTTTTTTTAAAGAAGACTTATAACCTTTTAGTTGTCACCCGACAATATAGACATGGGATTTAGTATAGTCCCAGGTCTCTTTTTTTTTAATTCGATGGTGAAAGTTTCACTGTGACGGTAATTTAGTCGATAATGGTCCTTTTATGTAAGAACTGTATGGAGGGACTATTAAGATAGACGGTTTTCCGTTCCTTTCGTCACTTCCCCTTTTTTAACGATGAAACCTAGATTAGTATTGGAGGTACTTTCTTAAACAGCTAATTCACGATCTTGGAACCCTTTTATTTTACTACACCATATTATAAAACACTATCAGTCCCTCTTCTTTTGATCTGTACATAGTCTAATGTAAAATAAGGTACTATTAGTAATAAAAATAATGTTTGATTCACAAGTCTCGTCTATTTAAATTTTTTACATCTGTTAATGTTTCCTTATGTATCTCATCATTAGATCTCTTTTGTGACAATTGTCAAACGACATGTGAGGACTGAAAAATTATGGACGTAATGCAACGAGAACAATACGTTAAACACAATACGAAATGTATTTTAAAATATGGGACGAAAGTAGATAATTGTTATGTAGTATTTGTCAAAGGGTAAAATAATGTACAAGATGACTCCGTAATAAAATTACAGATGTACTATGTGATAATTTTATGACTCAATTAAAAGAAGTCGGGATGTATGGTCTGTCAAGTATTACTTCCGTAATGACCTCAGAGAGTCAATTGCGAGTACAGTCAGTAGTACAATTGTGAAAATCCTAGAGATAAATATAATTCTAAATCCCTTTTATTTATTGAACGGGTTCCGAGACTTCCGTTCTTAAAATTCTAAGTTTAAACTTAGATCGAGGAAATTTTGACCCGAAGGGACCACCGAGTTTACCATTTCTTAGACGGACGTTACGTCCTCTGGACCCAAACTAGGGACCCAACCCTTCTAGGGGACCTCTTCCCTTTCCGTTGGGTGAGGTCATAAGAATGGACCTTTTAAGGTCCCTGTCTTCTAGGACGACCCGATGACAGGTATCCCAGTGTCTCAGTCTGTACTGACTCGTGACACGAAAATTGTCGATGTAATACCATAAAGAGGATAATATCTTTAAATAGTTCTAACTGAATGAGGTTAGAGGACAACAAATTGAAGATTTCCTAAAGGTCAAAGTCCGTTAATGTTTATTATGACAGAAATTGTTGAAACCAGTAAATCAAAACATTTATAGGTAACAATAACGGAATTCTATTTCGATAATTCTTTATTTTAACGACCTACTTTCTTATACTTACTAGATTTCTACGAACTATATCAACTTTTATGTAAACGGTTAAACTATTTTTTTACATGAAAACAAATTTAAACATAAAGAATCTAATGAGCACTCCGAAATCTAATGAAATTTTTATGTACTATTACAAAAACCGTATTAAAGATGACTGAAAATGTAAAAATAATAACTAAATGTTTTTGAGAAATGTATAATTATTATCAGTTAAAAAAGTATTTTAAAAGTTCGAAAAGGAGATTTTTAATCGGAATTTTAAAATAAATACCATAGAAAAATACAAACTCTGAAATTTGAAATCATTATATAGTCATAAAAGGTGTTAACAAAAGACAAACATAACACTACTCTTTCCGAAACGTAAGAGACTCAAGTCTGTTTATAAATTAGGATAAAAACTCGTTTATATTTCTGAAAGAAAATTTTTAACTTAGATCAAAAATCGATACAGTTAGAATGTTTAAAATTTTATACACTGGACATTCAATTTAATATGTGTCGTGAGATCCCATCTTCTCTTAACTAAATGTACAATACTGAAGGAACATGTAAAATGACAAACAATCACCGACCACTTTGTATTAATCCATTATAACAACAAATCTCTGTCTAGTATAAGTGTAGTAAGTAAACAGAAACTCTTTGTTCGTAACGGATGTTTCGTTGAGATTAAAACACGCCAAGTCTCATCCACAGAGTTATCTACTGTCTGGTAAGAGAGATCATTTTAGAACACGAAGCAGATGACCCTGACGGAATTCTCCTTCATTTATCAAGGACGAGGAGTGTAATACTACAAAGACAACCACATTAGACAAGCTGGAAAGTGGATGGTAAGATGTAAACGTATACACTGTATGAACCGTAAAAAGATTCACTATTCGATGGATAAAGAGACACCACCGTGTACTGTCGAGTCGTAGTGACAATAGGATGTCGTAGGAGGTAAACATGGAAATAAAAGAAGGGTAGTGAGACCTCCTACACAGAATACCTTTGAGAAGGTCATCTCGGGAACTAAAGGTCTAATTCAAGGAAGTTCTTTTAACTTTCTCCTGATAACCGGGATAGTCTCAGGACGAACAGTACCTACGGTCGTTCACCCCAACACAACCTTCGACGCGACGGAACTACCCTGGTCCGACTTGACTACATCATTATTTATTTCCTAGTTTGAAAGACCTTAAATTAAAAAATTATGTAGACTTTAAATGAGACCCCATATCACACTTTACCTTTAGATGAGAATACGATAAAAAATTGTTCATTACTAAATAAAAGTGTTACTAAGTTTTACGATGAAGAAAACATGTAATTTAAATATACAAATACATGTGTGTCTATATACATGTGCATGCATATATGTGCACAGACGAAGACTCCAAAGGGAAGGGCATAAGAAAAGGTAATCAGTCAAAGAAATCGGAGCACAGTGAGAGTATAACAAAAGTAGTAATCACAATTCCGTATAAAATTGTAGTCTATCACCGTGAGGTTTGGCAGAAAACACGGTCATTAGTTACGTAACGGAGAGTCGAGGTTTAAGTGGGAAGTAGCTTACGAGACCCTTTTACCTCGACCGAGAAAAGTTATAAAGAGAACGAGGCGGCCGTACTATCGCCAGAAACAGTCATCTCCCGTCATTTCTCTGTGCCGTTTTCTTCTACGGACAGGAGTCAGGACCTCACGAACGAAGGAACTGTCCGTCGTCCGTCCCGAAGAGATTACGGGTCGAGAACGTCCCGTGTCGTCACACTCCATAGGTCGTCGGGTGTCAAGGTGGGGTGGGGGGTTGGGCGGAGGCGAGACGGTCGCGAGGAAAGTCCGTCAAAACACTATTTATCTAAAATTACTCGATAGAATGTCACTTGTCGAAAGGGGTTGTAGATCTTACGTTTAAAGTTCGTTCAAGGTGACCACTTCATGGTGTTACTGAAGAAACGGTAAGTCACTCGGGTTCGACACGGAAGTCGTTCAAGATCTGGAGTCGAGAACTCTCTAAGAAGGAAGATTATCGGGATTTTAGGTACTGACGAATCATATCTACGATTAAAATATAAGAGTTGATAGAAATGAAGAGTGACCGATTCGGGTGTAATGAAGTTGATTCGGGGAAGAATTTCAATTATTAAGAATAATAACTTAAAAGGGACAAACTTAATAACAAAAGAAAGACAGAGGACTAACCTGGGAGTCGTTATGGTAAGAAAAAGGTTTTGGAGTATTTAATAGAAAAATGAAAAGGTCTACTTAAAATCCTGTACATTTTAAGTTCTTTTTAGGAGAATCTAATAGGTAATATTAATGTAATTAGAATATGTAATTAAACACTTTCAAATATATACACACACGTATATATACACACACACATATATATAAAATGTATATATACATATATATATATTATATATATAACCGACGTGACGGGTCCAACACCCTAGAATCAAGGGGATGGTCCCTAGCTTGGATACGAGAACCGTTACTTTCGTATTTCTTAGAATTGGTGACTTAGTGGTCCCTTAAGGGTTTTCTATGGTATAAAAATTATGACTTATAACCAAAAGAAAATCTCTTTGGTCAAGAGGAGACAACAAGTCTTTTTCTTTAATAAAAGAAATAAATCCGGGAGGTCTAAAAAACAATTGAAGATCTACAAAACAAATAACAACAACACTTACACTAGTAAAGGGGAATATAAAAGACAAACCGAGTCTCCATTACTAATTGGACTAACTAGAGGACTTTAAACTGAGAGTGTCTTGACCGGAAGACGTCTCGAAACACCTTGAATCTATTTCGGTTTACAATTTCATTAGTTAAAACCGTATTATACTCCACTACCTAGGTAGTGTTTAGTATATTCGAGGTTTACGTTTTGAATTTGTGAACAGTAACAAGATCAATGACATCAACGTATTGTTAAATAGGTTGTAAATCACCGTATTCTGTTGGTAAAGAATGTAAATGTCTAATTCTTAGAGCCGTCCTGTCTCACATATATCGAGGAGAGACAGGGGACTTACAGACCCCGAGTGACCTTCTAAAATCTAACCTCTGACTTCAGTAGACTTCGGAACAATTGAGTGTACGGCGATGACTACAAACGACAACCAACCCCCTCGGAGTCAAGAAAAGGTACATCCAGAGAGGTGCACCAGAGAGGTCCATCCGATCAAACCCGAAGGAGTACCGTAGCACCGATTAAAGGGGTTACGATCGGAGAGTTTGTCTTTCGTGGTCAACTTCAACACAGGAAAACAGAGTGATCGGAACTTTCAGTATATTATAAGGAAGGAGACATAGGACAACCAATCTCGTCAGTGTACGTATGAGACCAAGTTCCTCTCCTACACACAGAGGTACGAGTCATCACAGGCTGTGAAACGATGGGGTACCTGACGTCGGGTCGTCCGAGGAGGTAAGTACCCTAAAAGGTCCGTTCTTATGACCTCACCCAACGGTAAAGGAAGAAGACCTCTAGAAGGGCTGGGTCCCTAACTTGGGTCCAGAGGGTGTAACGTCCGTCTGCGAAATGACAGACTCGGTGTTCCTCTCCTATCTATCTGGGATGAGAACCACCTCATACCGTTCCAAGATGATCTCGTATACCCTAGTCTTTATAACGACACCGGTAAAAACCCATTATCTTAGAAGGTAACAGGGGTTTATTGTAGATTTCCTAACCACGAAGGGTTTGACACTTGCGACTCCACCGGTACGTTACTACCTCTTATTCGAAGACAACAAGAGAACTAGTACGAACCACTCTCTGACCACAAAGACGTCAATTCGTAAATATTCAGGACATAGGGACTCGGTCCTCGGGAGAGGACCGTAGACTGTGGACCAGAATAATCTGGAGATACACGAAAAAACCTTACACTTCCCGTTATAATTTAAGTGTCCGGTACGATGACGAAGTCAGATACATTACAAAGGAGTTATTTACAATGTCTCCGGACGAACACACGGGAGACCGTTAAACGGAAGTGAACGGGGTTTGACCTAAAGGGACCATAGTCAAGTCAAGTCAACGAGTCAACAAAGACTGAGAAACTCTGGGGTACCTGACGTCGAACGGTCCGAAGGGACAGGTAGTGGTTGAGACCCTCGAATGAGTTTGAGTACGGGTAGTTCAACCACTACGGTATGTTGGTAGAGTGGGAGACAGTAGGGGAAGAAGAGGACGGAAGTTAGAAAGGGTGGTAGTCCTAGAAAAGGTTACTCAGTCGAGAAAGGTAGTCCACCGGTTTCATAGCCTCGAAGTCGAAGTCGTAGTAAGGAAAGTTTCTTGTGGGTCCTGACTAGAGGAAATCGTACCTGACCAACCTAGAGGAACGTCAGGTTCCCTGAGAGTTCTCAGAAGAGGTTGTGGTGTCAAGTTTTCGTAGTTAAGAAACCGTGAGTTGAAAGAAATATCAGGTTGAGAGTGTAGGTATGTACTGATGACCGTTTTGGTAACGAAACTGATCTACCTGGAAACAACCGTTTCATTACAGAGACGAAAAATTATATGACAGATCCAACCAGTATCGAAAAGAAGGTTCCTCGTTCATAGAAAATTAAAGTACCGACATCAGTGGTAGACGTCACTAAAACCTCGTGTTCTTTTATTTCAGACAGTGACAAAGGTAAAAAAAGGGATAGATAAACGGTACTTCACTACCCTGGCCTACGGTATTAGAATCAAAAGACTTACAACTCAAAATTCGGTTGAAAAAGTGAGAGGAGAAACGACCATATATTTTAAGATTAAAAATTTAAATAAATATCAACGTAACGATTTGAAAAATGACGAAGATTTTATAAAAGTCAACTAAGAGAACGTAAAAGATCCATTGGCTAAGAAGTTTATTACTGTCTATTTAAAAGAACGAAAAATAACAGAATGTAACCGGTTTTAAACACCCCTTTACTATTTATTCTCACGACTATTTCCTTCAGAAACAGAGAAATAAGGAAGATTTATTCCTTAGAGTTACAAATCAGTAATTCTTACTATGACCATAATTACAACAAATCTCTAGCTAAAAAGCAATATTAAAATTTCTTAGTGAAAGGAATAGGAGTAACCGATTCCCAAAGAGAAAGAAAAAAAAATTTAATTTTACTTTCTAAAGACACGTTGTAGAAACCTCTAATAAAAAGAAGAAATTGGAAAACCACACCTACGAAATATAATCATTTAAAAGATTGTAATTTAGTACGAACCTTTTTCGAATAAACTAGTATACGTAAAAGGTCATAATTTAAGTTAGTCAATGATTATTAAGAAATGTTTATCGAAAACGTCGTAAGGCAAATAAAAATATTTCACAGGAGTACAGTAATAAAGAATTTAGTGAATATTATTGTAAAAACAAGGTTTTAATAAAATAAATAATAACGATAGAGGTTCTTCGACTCTAAACAAACTTTAAGACAATGATATTAAAACTATAATTCTTTTGTTCAAACAAACATCTTTTCTATATATAATAAAATTTTACAGTCAGTTTAATCTGGTACAAATGATGTAATTCTTTAATTAAGGTCTAGGGTCACCAAAATTTGATGTCAACAAATAAGACCGGTGTGTTGTACAACTTACCGTCCAATCACCCCTCGGTTCTGAGTTTGACTACCTTACAGGTGGTAGAGGACCACGACGGTAGAGTTTAACCCCAAAGTCGGAAGGGACATTGTCACTTCTCACTACCTCTTGAGCGAGAAAGAAAAATTTAGAAACTGGAATTTGTCGTGTACAGTGAAGATGAGAATCCGATAAGTAATCTTAATCAGAGTACCGGGTCGGATTGGAGTTCCTATACACTATCTCGTTTACCTTTAAGTCTCCTGTCAATTACGTGGTTTTATAGGTACTTAGATTTACATTCTATCAGAGTCCTATCATATGTCTCTAACATTACTATAATCTAACAATCTTACTCATAAACTTCTTTATAAAATGACATTTACTCCTTCTGTTTACCCTTCGTAAATCTTTCTAGGCACACTGATATCTCTAAAATTTTATGCTTTTTTATGACCTCATTGTTCCTGATCCTAATAAGAGACTGGACTTTATTGTTTTGTTTACCTGTTTTGTGTACTTTTCTAACAAAAGTTCCTTATCCTGTAATCCACTGATTCCTGTCACTAAGGACTTTCTACTCATTTTATATTCGGTTTGAGGATGTTACGGGGGTCTAACGACGGAACTCTAGTGAAGGTCTGACAGTAAGTCCTTTCACCCTGGGTCCAGTTCAGACTTTACTCCTTTGTCTTCACTCTCAGAATCTCTAAAGTCCTCCGATATTAAGTATACTGTCTCCTTGTCTCGTTTCTTTAGAGTGTCTCTAACTTGAGACCTCCATTCGTCTCTCAACGGGGTGTCATAGATCGTCTCATGACTAGTCACGTGTATTTATTCCTTTGATGGGCTCCGACTCCTTTCTTGGTGAGTTTCCCACTCTCCATTAACACGGGTCATGACTGTGTCCCGACCCTTACCACGGACAATGGTAATCGGTATGGTCTTTCGCAGTAGGAAGTATCTCGGAACCATCTGATGAGTCGTCTCAAACGAAGGTATCACTCTTTATTAATCAGGACCAGATTTACGACAACGAAACTACAACGACAACTAGACTACGACGGATTGTTTAGAATTTTTGTTCCGGGTTTCCTGACTTGAGAGAGGTTATTGAAGTCACTTCAACGAGTCAGCACAGGCTGAGAAACCCTGGGTCACCTGATATCGGGTGGTACGAGGAGACAGGTACCCCAAAAGGTCCGTTCTCATGACCTCACCCAACGGTAAAGGAAGAGGTCTCCTAGAAGGACTGGGTCCCTAGTTTGGGTCCAGAGGGCGTAACATTCGTTCTACGAAATGACAGACTCGGTGGTCCCTTCAGAAACATAGGATTTTGTTCTGAGTCCTTATAAATGTCCCTATGTTTTTATAGGTCGTGGGTGTTTCTTTTTAAGTGTTATAGACCGTAGATTATTTATTAGTGATCCTTACTTTTTCGTTTTTAGATACTTGTTACTACCCCTCTTTTTAGTTATCTAACTTTGACTGAGTCATGACTACGTCTATGATATTAATGGTTTGTTTTGTAAAATTTTCAATAATATTAATATAAGATACTCAAGTCTTTTAATTTACTTCTGTCCTATCCATATTTTTTATAGGTTTATTTTAAAGATCTACACTTTTGACGTTACCGACTCTACTTTTTATATGACCTACCTATAAACCCATCTAGTCTGTGGCATCTTCTTTTAACATCACTGAATATTTTGTATTTCGTTATCTTTCATAGATTTTACTTTGTGTCTCTGTTTTTTCTAGAAATTTACTTGTATCGTAGTTACTCAACACTCTATTGAAGTTTGTCGGATTATATGTGCAGTAATCACAGATACATCCTTTCTTCTCTCTACGTCTTTACCTTTTTTTAACTTTTTTTATTACCAGTTTTTAAAAGGTGAAACTACTTTTGATAATTAGGTGTTTAGGTTCTTTTGTTTAGTTGGGATTCGTGTTCTTTGTGTTTCTATTGGCGTGTGGGACTACGTAATATTAATTACACGAGGTTTAGACACCGTTTCTCTTTTAGAATTTTCGTTGGACTCCATTTCTGTGTAAATATATACACAGCGTATAACCTCTTCCTTTACCGTTACGTGAGGTCATAAGAACGGACCTCTTAGGGTCCCTACCCCCTCGGACCACCCGACGACAGATACTCAGTCTGTGCTGACTTCGCTGAATCGTCGTCGTCGTGTATACATTCTTGTGTTTCTATTTCTACCGTCGTCTAAAGAACAACCTCTGTTATATACACTTTTGTGTCACCTCCTTTTAGAAGTTCATTTGTCTTTTGAAAGTTGTACCTTAAGATGTAGGTTGTTTATACAAAGTTATTACTTCTACTCTATGTCTGAAAAAGTTAGTACGTTTTCGACCTTCTAAAGTAGAGGTCATCTGAGTGTCATGTTTTTTTACAATTTCTTTGTGAAATCCGTCTTTTATTTTACCTGTCTTTGTACCTAAATGAGTTTTCTTATTTCTCACGACCATTATCAATTAATAAGAGTACCTGTGCGTTCCGACCTTGTCAAGGAACGTAGTATAAACCTTTTCTATTTTAGTTCGGTTTCGTTAACAAGAATTGAAAAATAAGTAGAAAAAGTTACACTAAGAAATTTCCGTCTTACAGAAAGGGTCTTCGCTGGAGATATGTATGGGTGTCTGAAATTTCAGTGTACCTGGTCTTCACGTTCTTCTCTTGACGGTACTAACCGAATTTAAATCTTAAATGAGGTCTTAGTTCAACTCTCCTTACTCCTTACCTGTCGACTTGATTTGACTTTCAGATAGTATTACTTTTCTCCTTTTACCAACAATCCATCCGTTTCGCGTAACAGACGGACTTGTAAATACCTCTTTGTAGTAATTCAAGAAGAGATATCGTTGTCAAATTTAAATCATCTACACCCTGAAGGAACCATCAGGTCACCGATTGTGAGATGTGAAAGTTACGTCTCTCACACCCAAACTTAGGACCAGTCCCTTTATTCTAGGGAGTGCGGTGTACTACACCGGTTTATAAAAAATTTATTTTTTTTATATATTTTAAATTATCTAAATATCTTAAGGTATCTTTCCTATATGGCATTAGGTGAATGAGATTCAGTATTAGGGACGACAATCTGCAAATATAACGAAACTTAATGATTACCCGGATATCATTCATAGAAAGATCTGTATTGAAAAGCAGGTATTGACTAATAAAGGAACTCTTTTTAATAAACGTTCCCTTCTCGGTCGAGTTTTCACGTATAGTCTACCACGGAATACTGTTCTATTATGCAAATAAAAGGTCGGTAGTCTGATCCTGTCCAAGACAGAGGGGCGAGGGAATGATATGATAGGTAATTTGAAGAGGTCATAGTGTCCATTTACACGGAAAAGTAACGAAATTAAACACGATGAAACCAATGATCACTCCATTTGGTGCATACGGGTACAAAACAGGTGTAAATACAAAGGAGGAAATACTTGAACGGATGAATTATAGAAACGGGGTATTTTACCATAAAATTACGTTTACTTGTTTTTTATACTTTTCTTGTGTGTTAAATTTTGAGAAACTTCTTACTGTACTTGGTTTGATATTACAATAGTCTTTCTATTTGCCGGTCTTTCTTACTTTTGAATAATTTTTTTATTGTTTCCCGTAAGAATAACCCAGATCGAACTTCTCTTTTTGTTCTTATATAACTAAAATGAGATATAAGAGACACTACCTCTAACTACCGGTATGGTCTTTACATCTAATCTGTGACCCCCTTTTCTTAATTTTAGGATGTATACAAATCTCAATAGTCTCTCTTAAATGAAAGCTCACTCGAATTAGAAGGTCCTCCAATTTACTTAACTTATTTACAGTTCATGATCAAGATACCTAATCAACTGACGAAAAATTCCTTCAAACGTCTTATCCTCTCAAAGACCTATAGATCTTTGACCCTTTATAACGGAACTCAAAATGTTTTCCAAAGAAAAAAAAAAATTTTTTTCCATCTTAAACATACTATATGATCACTACTTCCTCCATTACATCTAAGAGTGGACTAATTTACTCACTGGGGTTCAAAGGTACAATATTACCCCTATTTCCTTTATATCTCTAAAGGTATACTAATCTACTCACTGGAATTTAGTACCAGAGACCATCTCATATTGTGTTGAGTCAAGAGTTAAATAGGACGATTTTTATACCTACTGTTCGATTTTATTACTTGAAATTACTCTTGTGTACACGATTACCTTTATTAGACTTATTATACTTAATGAATACATATCCTAACTCCGATCTTCACATTTGATGTTAGACAGAATCTTTTTACATACGAAGAATAAGTTAAAATTCAAATTACACCGTCTCTAATAAATTTATCGTTCTTTTGGAAAAATTTTTTCGATAAAATCTCAATGTTTATTCGTTAAAGTGATATCTTACCCTTTTCTTGAAGTTCTAATGGAACAGATTCGGAAGTAAAATATCAACAGTTTTGTCTGTAGTTCTCTCCATTGCACAGAAAGGGTCCGAGGGTTGTTTAATCGACGTACTAAATTACCACGTAGCAGACAATACCCAGTGAGAGAGACAGAGACAGAGAGAGAAACACAGGAAGAGAGAAAGGGAGGGAGAGAGAGAAAGAGAGAGAGAGTTAATGGTAGAAAGTATTAGGTGGAAAGTCCCTTTCCGACTTCAAAGAAGACAATTGTGTGACACGGAAAGGTCTCCTTTTCATACTATTTACAGAATCTGACTTTGAACCTAAAGGTAGAAGTCTAAAGGTTAACGTAAATCCAAAAGACATCTACTCTAGATTTAGTTACTACTCGGGACAACCAGACTGTCAACTACAGTGAACTAGAGTATGGATACTGTGTGAACCAAGAAGGGTTCCTCTTTCTTGGGACGGGACCTTCGCAGTAAGGACCGTGTACGTCTCTGTCCTCTTGGGACAGACGTACCTGAGGAGTAGACGAGACGAGTGGTGCGACCGGAGTCCAGGGTAGTGAGACGGTAGCAAGTAATGCGACGTCACTGACCGAAAGTAAGAGAAGGAGGTCGTGTGTTTCGGTAGAACCTTTTCGAAAGAAACCTACACGACGAGTTAAACGGAGTCTCAAGATACTGGTTTAAAAACATATTGACTGGTCTCCTGAGTCAAAGGGACACTGGTAGGGTCTCTTCGGAAGGGACTACTAGGTAAGACTTAATAGACGAGTGGAGAGACCGAGAAAAATTAGAGTAAAAGGACAAAATAAAAAATATTATAAATAGTGATAAACTTTAACACAAAAATTTTTTATAGAAGTATATAAATAAGAAAGAGGAGGTGTATAAGATTTGTACCTTTGAAGTAGTGTTGTCCCAGGAACTCGTTAGCAAAAGACGATTAATACACTATAGATTTTCTCATCGACCGAGTACCTTTATTTTTTACGAACTCTCTACTTACTTATTTCGAGAGTGAATCCGACAGACAGGTTGAAGGATTCACTCTTAGTGTTATGAGTCAAAATAAACCCGGAGTATAAATACACGTATGTCCGTGTATAGTCTTAGTTCGTCTCACCTCTTTAAGGAGAATAATTTGATCAATGGTAATTTGATCGTACATGGTAACATGAACTTTATCTTAGGTCTTAAAGTCTCGAACTTCTTGAAGTTCCTACTACAAGTACCACCACCTATTGACTTTGGTTCTCTTCATTTCAGTATCGAACTTCACTGTGTCTATAAAGACTTATTTCGTCTCTGTGTTAGGTCCGAATGACTGAAGGCAATGGTAATGGTATGAAAAGGAGGACTTGATACTAGGGAGATATTCGACACTCTTATTTATACTTACTTGTTATCTCCTCTTTCCACAAACCTTTCCTACCACCCACCAACCTCTTTCAGCCTTTTTGTCACAGAGGGTGTCTTAGTACCTCACCACTATATGTGATGGACATCAGATTTTACTCCCCTTGTCGTTGTCGCGTATTTTAGTCCTTCGGGACAAATTTCGTCCTAATTTTTTTCCTATTTCGGGTATTTCATCCTTTCGGATTGTGTCGTGTCGATAAAGTGGAGATTTCCCACACTCTATAAAATGGTGGGTTTCCTCTCGTAATTAGGAGAATATTCGTTTCGTTGAGTTTCGTTTCTTTTCTTCGAGACTCCTCAAAACACCAACGGGGTAATGAATCTATTTAGTTTAGTTAAAAGATACGAGTTCTTTCTCGAGGAGAATCCTCTTTACATTATGTTTACATTCTTCAGTACTAGAAAGTGTTGACAGTGTATTTTAAGATAGAAAACATATTTACAGTCCCAATATTTCGATCTCTATTTGTACCTATATCTTGACTTAAGTAAGTTATACTGAAGACACCTCTCTTACCATAATCTATTCTATCTATGTATATGATACATATTATTGTGCTACGACATTTTAATAAAGGTTCATTGACCTCGGGAAGAGTTTTCATTACAAGAGTACTGAACATAATAACCGTCTGTGAGAGATTCGAGTTTTTACTATTCTGTACCTTAGAAAAACTATGCTAAAACATTTCTACGTCTGACAAACATAAAGGCAAATACAGTATAAAAGTAATCGGTAACTCCCGAGACTGACAAAAGTTTTACTACTTGAGGTCACACAATGAACAAACGGTGTTATAAAACCTGTCTTTGATTCCTCCTCATTGATATAACAAGTTGTATTCCGACCTATACTTCGTCGAGTCAAGAGAGTGGGTAGTGCACACATCCACACGTGATTCGACCCCTATCCCATCAGTGTATCTACCCCTCTCTTGAAGACTGAAGGGAAATGCAATGAACCTGACCCTCACAGGTCGGTACAAGTTTCCGGTCACGTGAAAGGGTACACCTTCCACTCTACATTGTTGTGGTCTGAACCCTAAATTCGGGAATGAATATTACACTGGGACTTGAGAATATTACACTGGGACTTGAGCAGTGAACCCAAAATCCTCAAAGGCAAAGGAGCAGACCTTTAGCTATTCTTATACAACGGGTCCGAGATAGTCTTCTAACAAAACTCCTAGTTTCCTTTCTTACAGGTATTTTCACAGAGTGTTTGATGTTTAATGATACGATAACGTAAATACCTCCACCCTTCTGACCCGACCCACTATGATCTCCTTTCCAATCCTTAAGTCTTCGTTTCTCCGTTATCTTGACTGTCCTTCGGGGTAGTCAAAGTATAACAACCACCGTCCCGGGTCACCGTTCCGTTCCATTCTTAGTCCCCTAATCTATACAAAGTACTATAACATACTTTACATCGTTGTAAGTTAAGTACTCAGAGAACCAAAGAACTTGTGTTGACCGTGTGTCGTGCCCAATGAAATTCATCCCTTGTTCCACCATTCCTTGATGAGGTTCCCCTTCAGACCCTTCCCCCGTAAAGTCGTATTCATCTCAGAGGTCAGGACGTCTTCCAGAGTGTTGTTTCCACTCACCCCTCAGTGGGAGACGAGGTTGTCCCGGAGACCGTCGTAGGAGATCTAGTCGAGAGTAGTCGTTTCTTAGTCCAGAGTCGTTTCTCGGAAGTAAGTTCAACGACCCATAGTGAAATTCCTCAGACAGTCATCTCACATTATCAATACGGGACCTTCGGAACAGAAATAGTCGACAAAGAAGACAAGGTCAACAGTTTGTTTAAAGATTTCATTGAGTCTAAGATTCTGTCAGTGTCAGGATGGTGTCTGTATAGTTTCGTTGATTGTATCTTCAAGTGGACCCAAAGACACTGAGGTAAAACTTGATGAATTGTATCGAATTTAGGATATGCAAAGTATGTTCTATTCATCCTTAGTATTGGGTTTTCTTGAGTGTTGTATTATTGCTACGATAAAGTGGAGGTCCACAGACACCCAAATATCCATAGTTGGATAGAAGTAGAGACAGAAAGTTCTCTCGATCTTCATTCAGTGGGGTCATTGTTACTGGTGGGACCGGGTTTATAACCCAGTAAAATAATATTATAATTTATATTTGACACCTTTTAAGACTTTCTCTACCCTTATGGTCTGGTGGACTGAACGGACAATTCTTTAGACATACGTCCAGTCCTTCGTTGTCAATCTTGACCTGTACCTTGTTGTCTGACGAAGGTTTATCCTTTTCCTCATGCAGTTCCGACATATAACAGTGGAACGAATAAANTGACGTCGGTACTTTAATTTTCTGTGAATGAGGAACCTTCTTTTCAATACTGGTTTGATCTATCATATAAGTTTTCGTCTCTGTAATGAAACGGTTGATTCCAGGCAGATCAGTTTCGATACCAAAAAGGACACCAGTACATACCTACACTCTCAACCTGACACTTCTTCCGACTCGCGGCTTCTTAACTACGAAAACTTGACACCACAACCTCTTCTGAGAACTCTCAGGGAACCTGACGTCCCTCTAAGTTCGTCAGGTAAGACTTCCTCTAGTCGGGACCCACAAGAAACCTTCCTTACTACGACTTCGACTTCGAGGTCATGAAACCGGTGGAGTACGCTTCTCAACTGAGTAACCTTTTCCGAGACTACGACCCTCCCTAACCCCCGTCCTCCTCTTCCCCTGCTGGCTCCTACTCTACCGACCTACCGTAGTGACTGAGCTACCTGCACTCAGACTCACTTGAGGCCCTCAACCACTACCTGTCCCTCCGGACCGCACGACGCTAAGTACCCCAGTGTTTCTCAGCCTGTGCTGACTCACTGACTTGACTTGACTTGACTATGTAAAAGTGACATACTTTTTTATAGTAAAAGACGATTTTCGTTTGGCTCATGGAACCTCTTTCCGACTGAAGTCCCGACCCCATCCTTTTTATTTTACACTTGGATCATATAGAAGATACTCTTCCATTCCTTCACGAGTTTTTAATACCTTACGTCGTTTTCCCATGTCTCTGTCAGACTTCCCTGGAGGTATCCCTGGAGTCAAAGACCCCTTCAATTCGTAGTTTTATTAATTCTGATTATGATTCAATATAATTTGTAACTTTTGGGTACTTAAGTATGACTATTATCTGTTTCTCCTCTCTTCCCTCCTTTTTACGATCTTTAGAGTAATGACTCTTTTCACTATTTTGATCTTATACCTGACCCCGATTTATTTTAATAGCAACAACGTGAACAAGTCAGTAAGTCAACACAGGCTGAGAAACGCTGGGGTACGCGACGTCGCGCGGTCCGAAAGGACCGGAAGTGGTAGAGGACCTCGAACGAGTTTGAGTACAGGTAACTCAGACACTAAGGTAGGTTGGTAGAGTAGGAGACAGCAGGGGAAGGGGGGGCGAGGGGGCGGAAGTTAGAAAGGGTCGTAGTCCCGGAAAAGCTTACTCAAACGAGAAGGTTAGTCCACCGGTTTCATAACTTCGAAGTCATAACCTATTACCTTTTAATAGTATAAGTACGATTTAAAGGTTTTTAACCATTGATTCAACACCAATTCTTATATAAAAGAACCTTCTTTTGTGTGACCTTATAACTTCCTATTTTCCCGTACCATATGTGTTGGATGTGAGACTATTAAGTCTTTACATATGATACATTTCCCGAAGGGTGACCGTGAGCACCATTTCTTAGGCGGACGGCTACGTCCTTTACATTCTCTACGCCCAAGAGAGGGACCCAACCCTTCTAAGGGACCTCCTAGTGTACCATTGGGTGAGGTCATAAGAATGAACCTCTTAGGGTACCTGACTCCTCGGACCACCCGATGTCAGGTGTCCCGACACTTCTCAGTCTGTGCCGAAACCTACGCACGTGTGTACGATATATTTTCTCGGACTTCGGAAAATAATCTGTTTGTGTCCTATACCAAAACGAAGGACTAAAATGGTGAATAATTGACAAAGTTAAAAAGGAGAAAGAGAAAAAGGAAAACGTGAGTTTCATGTTTCCCTGTCCATTTAACCTCCGTATTTTCCAAATCTCTCCGATATGTCTCTTTATACTAATAGAAATCTAGTTGGAAAATCAATTTCATATTGTAAGAATGTCTTTTCATGTGTGTATTATTCACATATTGAGTTACTTAATAGTGTTTCACCTTTATAGGTACATAGTGTTGTAGGTACAGTTCTTTACCTTGTAATGGTCGGGGATGGTCGGGGAGAGTGATATGGGTGGTCGCATTAGTGGTAAGACTGAACATTATCGTGTCAAATCACAACGGACAAGAACTTGATGGTTGAAGAAATAGTGTAATACAAGCATTCAAGGTACAACATATATAAACATCAAGTAAATAAAATTGACGACATGTCGTAAGGTAAATATTTATTTGGTGTTAAATAAGGAAGTTCATGTGATTACTACAAAAGTGAAACCCTGATAATATTTATTACACTAATTCTTATAATGGTCTGTACAGAAAACCATGTGTACATGTAAATTAAATAAGTATATAGATCTTTACTTTGACGACTTAGTATCCTACGTGTATATAAGTCAAAATTCTCTACGACGGTTTATTAAAAGACTTCATCGATTTGATTAAGTGTGAGAGAGGTTATCATGTACTGTTAAGGTCAATAACGGTTGTAGGGACGGTTGTGAACCATATGAGACACAATGTAAAAGCGGCAAAACTGCTCACATAATCAAAAGATCGATATATTGTTTAGTGTTTAAAATCATAGAATTTTGTTATGTTTAAATACTATTATGACAAAGACACGTAATCCTCATGTTAAATTGACTCAGTGGACAAGGCTTAAAATATTCCAACGTCAATTCTACAGTCGACCCAACGTAAGAGTAGACATCTAAACTAACCCGGTCTTAGACGAAGGTTTGAGGGTTTCTAACAACCGTTATATACAAAAGTAGGGTGACACACTGACTATCGGGACCCAAAAACGACCGACAACCGACCTTCAAAAGACCAGGATTTTCAACAGACATCAAGGATCTACGATGGAAGTCAAGTCCAAAGAGAATAAACTGATGAATGACTTGGTGTCAGTGTTGTAATAGAGGTCACACAATTATCAGAATATATCGTACTCACTGTGGGGTGGTAGAAACGGTATAAAATAGTCAATCTTCGTATAGTGTGTAGAACAACCTCTTCCGTTACCGTGGGATGAGGTCATGAGAACGGACCTCTTAGGGTACCTACCTCCTCGGACCATCCGATGTCAGGTACCCCAGCGCTTCTCAGCGTGTGCTGACTCACTGAAGTGAAAGTGAAAAGTGAAAGGACGTAACCTCTTCCTTTACCGTTGGGTGAGGTCACAAGAAAGGACCTCTTAGGGTCCCTGCCGCCTCGGACCACCCGACGGCAGATACCCCAGCGTGTCTCAGCCTGTGCTGATATCGTTGAACCGTCGTCGTCCTCGTGTGTAGAACAAACGTCAGTTCCCCAAAGTGTTTCCACATTTACAGTCCTCTATCTCTAGTATCATAAAGTGACATTAAAGTCAAATGTAACCTTCTGATACAAGAGAGTCTTGATTATTCTTGAAAGATAAATGAACCTTTAAAACAGGACTTTATAGAATTAATAAAAAAGAGAGGTAGAACACTTAATTTAAGAGGTAGAACGAAACGGTCATACCCATACCCGAGTTACATATCTGAAGTCGAAAGTACAGGATCATACCCGAGTTACATATCTGAAGTCGAAAGTACAGGATCATACCCGAGTTACATATCTGAAGTCGAAAGTACAGGATCTATTTCTGATCGAATATATATCCAAACTGTAAGACAGTCAAGTCCGTAGGAACGGTAAAGTTGACCTGTGTTTCCTGGTTCTGGACTCAGTATCAAGTACCATGAGGTCTCTAAAAACTTATGTAACGATTTTATATTCTTTAAGGATAACGGACCTTTACACTGAACCAGATAAGGAAGAACGAACGAAGGAGACTCGTCGTACTTTGTAGTGAGATGTGATAATTCGTCACCGTTAAAGAGGGATCCCCTCTATCGTAAATTCCTCGCTTGTGACACTAGAAACTCTAAACAAATAGTGAAGAGAATTGAGATATCGTACAACTTTTGAAAGGATCCTCCCCACATATCTCATTGAGAGTTTGTTGTAATATCAATTACACAAACGATTTAATGTCTATTATTACTTTGACAGTGGGAACTGGTGTTTCTTTTTTCATTAATGAGGAAGTTTTCTTCCTTGTATATTTTAGTGGGTTGATCTATTCTTGACTTAAAATTTTACAAAATAAGAGACATCTCTTGTGACAGTATCTAATTTATTATGTTAGTTGATATTATTATGTGTTATCTCACTCTTCAAAATTTACTTTAATATGGTTCCTGTAAATTCTTTTATTAATACTCACTTGAATTCCTGAGTTATAAAGAGATTTCATTCTTTCGTGTTTTGAGGAGATTGAACCTCTAAAAAAAAAAAAATGAGGATTACTTGAAGATTAGAAACCCTTGGAATAATTGTCTTTGTGTATACTTTAACTACAGTAACCTTCATTTACTACAGTAACCTTCATTTAAGGGGTTTATATCGTTATATAAAAATTCTGTCACTGACATAGATTGTGTCTTTTACAATGTCCCTATTAAGGTGGACTCCGACAGAAACTCAGTAGAAATATTATTCCGATTTCTTTTTACGTAAGTCTAAAATTAAGAGAACGTTCCTTCATCCTTTACATACTGTTTTATAGGTCTTGAGACTTTCTTTGCGGACTTTAATAAATATTACCCATTTAAAGTTGAGACGTCTCGACTCAAACTTACATACGACTTATCCCTTTAAAAATAAAGAATTTAAATTAAAATATTCGTTTTCGGTGTCCAATTGACAAATAGCTACATTGTTTAACCTCCCCACCGTACTCACCACTAACTCAAGATAATATAAATAAAATTTTGAGTTCATCGGTTAGGTCAGATCTATAGAAAAATCGTAAAATGAAAGAAAATACGTTTTTCCGGGAACCTCTATTAAAAAGTTTTTACACAAGTAAGACAAGACAACCTATACGGTCTTAGAAGGAATGGTATGACTATCTCGTTTGTCAAAACTTAGTTGACTTTTTTTCAGTATAGAGACCCTTTATTTTGTTTATATTTCATTAGTCCATCTTTAGAGAGAAAATTCTGTTTCCAGTAAAAATAATCGAAACGGTCTCACATGGTTCTCGATACGGTGGTACTACACCATAGTTTTTTACCTAAGACCCTTAAACTTGGGAGAATAAAACATCAACTTCTATTTGCTTACAACATCTGTTGGGTTATACGGTCCTAATACATTTAAGTGTAGATAAAATATGTAAATACACACACACGAGTCAGCACAGGTAGAGAAACGTTGGGAGTCCTGACATCGGACGGTCCGAGGAGACAGGTGCCCTAAGAAGTCCTTTCTCACGATTTCACCTAAGGGTAAGGAAGAGGTTCCCTAGAAGGACTCAGTCCCTATCTTGAACGTAGAAGACGTATCCGTCCACCTAGGAAATGATGACACGGGACCCTTCGGGGGAGATAAATATAGTTTTAACTATAAGAGTAGATTGGAAGAGTTCCTAGAAAGGTTCTATTTATGATAGAGGTAAACGATCTACTTCTGTAGTTTGGACCGTTTCAGAGTCTCAGTATACTAGTCAGTCACGATCTCGATCTTAAGTTTGGGTCGACATACAACAAGATTCCGTAAAACGAAAGGAGACAAGTCCTTCGATAGAATAATTACACGTAGTCCACTCCAGGGACACCTCAATTAGGAGGGGGTGGGGGTTGAACTGACACACTAAATAGTGAAATAATGATCATCGGAGACACTAACCGAATTTAGTTACTCATATTTAAAGTCGTAACAATGGTTTCACGTGAGGTTCGTTCGAATGCAAGTGGTCTAGGAACTCCGACCTGTACCGATCGGTCTTCTGTACGCGGTTGGACCGAAACTCTCGCGAGAAGGAAAGTCGAGGTAAAGATACTGGGGATAAATTGGTGCCACCTATGGTTGGTCCACACTGTATTATCTTTTGTCTACCTAACAAGAGACGGGGGTGACGAATCGTGTCTTGAGGACTTTGAAAGATTGCAGGACTCACTAGTCTCGGGATCCTCGCAGAAAACGAGATCACAAACCAGAAGCTAGGGTCGTGGACCGTGACTATCCTCACTATCCCTACAGAAAACAACGGATTATTCCACTGAGACCCACCCAAGAACCTACTTGTGACCAATGAAGTCGGAGTGGGGAGGGGGTAAGAGAACTCTTTACTCTTCCCGACTTTTACCTCAATTACTAGATAGTACGGATGTGTCCCTTTGGAGGTATTTTGGGGGTCTTCATGTCTCAAGTCTGTCTAAGGGTAACCCAACTTGTATAGGTACGGCCCTAGTAGTGTGTGGGGTTGAGGGGCCCCTATTTTTCTTCGAAGACACGAGTCCTGGAAGGATCTGAAGTGGGATACATAGCGAAGTAGGAATTAGTGTAGGAAATTAATGGACCGTTTGCACAAAGGGACTCAAGACACGTGGCGACATCGTTTCATTAACTTGGACTCCTCCCCAGTGACTCTGTAAACTAGACATCGGTGAGTCTTCGTGTCCACTATTGGATTCAAAACTGACCGTAGACTTCACCCCCGTCCCTACTCAGGACACCCTGACTCAGGAAGGGTCCCCAGACTACCGTCGAGACCCATCTACCACAGTCTTACCTCAATCTAACGTCCTGTGGGTTGACCACAGTCTCTGAACAACGACACCCCTTATGGGAGAGTGAAAACCACTGATCTCACAGTCTTCACTTCACAGGATACACTCGTCATTTTCTCTACGCCTTCTACTTCTTTGTCATCCTATTTCCTACTTCTTTGTCATCCTTCTTGACGGAAAAAAGGATGTGTCCTCCACCTTTTGACTTCCGAAAAGAAAATATGACCCAGACAGTGGACCTCTTCCGCTACCGTGGGGTGAGGTCATGAGAACGGACCTTTAGGGTACCTGCCTCCTCGGACCACCCGACGTCAGGTATCCTAGCGCTTCTCAACCTGTACTAACTCGCTGAAGGGAAAGTGAAAAGTGAAAGTACGTAACCTCTTCCTTTACCGTCGGGTGAGGTCACAAGAACGGACCTCTTAGGGTCCCTAGCCCCTCGGACCCCCCGACGGTAGAGACCCCAGTGTGTCTCAGTCTGTGCTGACTTCGCTGAATCGTCGTCGTCGTCCAGCCAGTCGTCAGTACTCTTCCAGTAGTGAACCAGGTCTAAGAGAGTTGTGAAAGAGGAGAGGGTAGGTAAGGAAGGTCTTGGTCACAAGTTTTACGTCCATTCTCTCTAACGTCACAAAAATTCAAAAATTTTTTGTAGAAACCACAAGTCGTCAAACTAATACTATATGGTTCTACATCAAACGAAACAATAAATATAGCGAAACCTAAGTGACTCTAAGGATTCAGACACCTAAAAAAAAAATTGGTCAAAGTCTTTGACGTGTTAATAAATAAGTTTATAACGATGACGGGAAAAGAGAAAAGAGGAACATCCTAAGGTCAGTGTACACCAATCTAGAAGACCGGATCAGGTGTACTGAATATGAGACAATAGGGAAAAAAAAAAGAAAAAATTTCAAGAAACACGTAAAAACAACAAAAAAAAAAAAAAAGCCCCCATACACACATATAAAAAAACACCCCCCCCTACAAAAACCCACACCCCGAAGTAAAACCAATACAAGATAAATGGGGTAGAAAAACTCAAGGGATTGAAACAGAAAACGTCTTATGTTATTCGAAAATTGTTTGGTTCGTTGAAATGACTCTTTGTTAAATGTATACTATTTTGACCGGGTAATTACACTCTAGTCGAATCCTCTCTTACATCGAACTCTTCTCCCACGTCTTGGTTCCACGTGACTATCCGTCTCGACTTTTCCGACTAGTCGGTCACTCTGTACTGGTGATTGGGTAGAGACGCGGGTACACGTCTCAGGTGTTCAAAGAACACGGAAAGGACCATGGAAGTAGGAAGACTGGGTGGTTTTGGAGGAAAGGTCTAGGGAGAGACAGTTGCAAGAATTTACTGATCGTTTTGACTAGTAACCAAGTGTAATTGTATATTGCATAATGGGTCAAGACCCCACAAATCTTGAGTTGTCTTCTAAGGCTCTCTACTTGATTGTATTGGAGATAAAGGAGTTTCTCTAAGTACCTGAGAGAAATAATCCGTACGTACATTTTTACGTCTACGGACCGGGAGCAAGACCTGGATGGTTTGGTGTCAGAAATGAAAGTCTTTGAGAGGTCGACAAAGATTACCTAGGATCGGAAACTTTTATTTACGGAAGTGGGTAATCACGTTCAGAGTTCATAACCCATTGTTATGAGTTATGAGTTAGAGAACCCAAAAAAATTATCTTTTTGGGTTTGTTTGAAAAACCGGTTGAGTTATAGATGAACATCCTGAAATTCGGGTCCCGTCTGACCGTGATGCATCGACGTCTCCAGAACCGAACCAGGAAGGGTGATGTGACACCACGGGGTCGACTAAAGTCGAAGTTCGTTTTGATTGGATCAAAATTCATTTACTTATAAATATAAAATACACGGGTTTTAAGTCGAAGTATACCTGAGGACCCACTCTCTATACCGTCGTTTACTTCTGTCAGTAAAAATGAGCTCACCACCTATCTTAAACTTTGTGGTCTGTAGATAAGACCCGGTTTTATCTATACCTTTCTTCAAACCTTAACTAATTAAATTTTACTGTGTTAGGTAAAGTTCGGAGTCGGCTCTCGTGACTACGTCTCCGACCTCCTGTAACACGGCTAGTACTCGTCCCGATCTCGTTCCGACAACTGTCGAAATTCGAGGTCTTCGAAGGGGACACGACGACAAAGTAAGTCAAGAATTGGGAAAGTCGGATCTTAAGGGAAACCCGTCACCAGGGGTTGGAAAACCCGTGGTCCCTGACCAAAACACTTTCTATTAATAAGGTGTCTGACCTCCTCCCCCCACCAAAGCCCTTCTAAGTTCACGTAATATAAATAACACGTGACATAAAGTTAAAAAATTTTTTTAATAAAAACCGACGTGATCCAGTAGCAACGAAACACTCCTGAAAGAGATCAACACCACTCGCTCCCAATCAGAAACAACACCACGTGCCGGAGATCGCCTCGTCCGAGTCTCTGACGTTGAGAACCTCAGATCTCGCGTTCGAGTCATCGACACCACATAATCGAAATCAACGAGGTGTCGTACACCTTAGGAGGGTCTGGTACCTAGTTTGGGTGCAGGGGATGTAACCGTCGACTTAGTAGTTGGTAACTTGGTGGACCCTTTAGGGTATAGACAATAATAATATAGTAGAGGTGAAGTCTAGTCGTCCGTAATCTAGGACCTCCCACCCCTGTGGACAGAATCCCTTTTACTTTTGAGTAGAATCAGACTGTATTCGTGATGGAGGATTCACGACTAGATACAAAACACTCTATATAAATTTTGTACGCACTCCTCACAGACGCACGCTAACCTTCTCGAAATTTTTCCGTTTTATCATATGAGTGAGCTATGATTCATTCCAGGATTTTTTGATCTGAGGGCAGTCGAACATAATAGTCAGAAAGGACTCTCAGTTGGAGAAACGAAGGACACAGAGTCCTTTTACCGAGATTTTAAAGACTTGTCTGTTAAGACAACGTAAGGAACGATCATTCGATCGTCGACTCTTTATTACCTTTCAATAATAACGATATTAGATAATAAATAAATTTTATTAGTACCAGATATATGACATTTGTGACTTTTCAATTTTTTTTTTTTCTTACGAAAGTTAGAGGATCTTCCTTTTTGTCCTATTATATAAATACTGGAGTCCTATCCTTTCTTAAAGTTACTCCGTGTTTTTTGGATTGACTATTTTTCTTTTCACATTATTTAACCTAGTGTAGTTTTAAATTTTGAAGTCGTACTATTTTCTGTGATATTTATTTCAATTTCCGTTCCCTGTCTGACCCTCATCGATAAACGTCGTGTATTTCGTTTCCAAATCATGGGTCTTATATATCTGTCGTCGTTAAGTTATTCTTTTTCTTTCTATTGGAGCATCTTTTACGTGTTTCCGATGTTTGTTCTCTAAGTGTCTACCTCAAGTTTACTGGTTAATTGTATTTTTTTTTGGGCGAATCTGAGTGATCGTAATTCCTTATACGTTATTTTAAGTATTCTATACTAAAGTGTAGGTAGTTCAATCTTTTTTATTTTCGTAGACTGATCTAGTCTGTACCACGACATCAACGTTTGATATCTTTGGTTGGTGTCAAATTTGTCTTTTTCTTACATAATTTAGTATTATCGATTGTAAATGGGTGACAAAACACACATCCATGTCAAGATTCACGAAATATACATAAACGAGTAAATTAGAAGTGTTGTTGGGATATTTTATCCACAGTAATAAAGGGTGTGTAACATCTTACCCTTCGCCTCTGACTACCGAATCAAACGGACTCCAATGTGTCTTTCTCTTCTTGATTCCTCGGAGAACTACTTTCACTTTCTCCTCTCACTTTTTCAACCGAATTTCGAGTTGTAAGTCTTTTGATTCTAGTACCGTAGACCCGTTTATCTACCCCTTTGTCACCTTTGTAACAGTCTGAAATAAAACCCCCCCGAGGTTTTAGTGACGTCTACCACTAACATCGGTACTTTAATTTTCTGCGAATGAGGAACCTTCTTTTCAATACTGGTTGGATCTGTCGTATGACTTTTCGTCTCTGTAATGAAACAGTTGTTTCCAGGCAGATCAGTTCCGATACCAAAAAGGTCACCAGTACATATCTACACTCTCAACCTGACACTTCTTTCGATATACGACTTCTTAACTACGAAAACTTGACACCACAACCTCTTCTGAGAACTCTCAGGGAACCTGACGTTCCTCTAGGTCGGTCAGGTAGGATTTCCTTTAGTCAGGACTTATAAGTAACCTTCCTGACTACGACTTCGACTTCGAGGTTATGAAACGGGTGGACTACGTTTCTTGACTGAGTAGACTTTTCTGGGACTTCGACCCTTTCTAACTCTCGTCCTCCTCTTCCCCTGCTGTCTCCCATTCTACCAACCTACCGTCGTGGCTGAGTTACCTGTACATAAACTCATTTGAGGTCCTCAACCACTACCTGCCTTTCCGGACCGAACGACGTCAAGTACGTCAGAGTCTCTTAGCCTGTTCTGACTCGTTGATTTGACTTGACTTGTGTCGATCAGACAGTTCTTTGTTACCAAAGTTGTATCGTCGCACAAAGAGCCCAGTTGGGACCAATCTCCACTTAAGTAAATAGATAATCTTTTGTGTGGTTAGATCCAGTGACTTTTGAGGTGTCGGTAAGTCTTTAGGATTTATAGTTGTTGACAAGCACAGCGGTTATGGTCCTGTGTCTTATGGTTACAGTGACGACGGGCACCCTCACTTAAGGTTCCTCGTGCACAAAGGACATTTTAGTGGCCAAAAGGTAAGTACTAGACCACACTCACTCAGACTGGTTGTTAGATCCCTCCCACCTTTCCTCTCAGAAGAAGAACTACCGATATCACCCTCCATCTCTGAGTATTGACCGCTAAGAGGTTCATATTGTCCTAGAAATCCCACGACCCATCGGTTTTACTTACTGTCCACAAGTGACGGGACTGTGAGGTATAGGGCCTCTTCTACTTCTCTTTGTTCTTGTGACCCACCTCGACATCTACCATGTTGACTACACCTCTCACAAAACCATTAACGTGGGTACGTTGTCGTACATAAAGACCCCTTTGAGGTCGTGTTCTGTGTTCCGTTTTACATTTTCTACAGTTGTCGTCGTACAAATTTTGTCGTTTGATAATCTTAGCTGGTTTTAAAGGTAATTACTTTTGTATTTAACACAATACTATACTTTATATGTGTCGTTAAGGTTACTTACTGGATCTAGATATGATTAGTTGTAATTATCAAGATGTATTGTCCTACCATTTTTTTTTCAAAGTCTTTACTATTTATGGTATACTTTTTTAAATACATTTAATTTTTATTTACTTTCCTCGTGTATTTACATCACTCATAACATCTGTTTCTTACAGTGGACGGCATTGTCATTTGTTTCATACAACACCGGGAACTCGGTAGTCGGTGAGAGGGGGTGGTCTAGGACTCCCCGAATCCTATTTGTTGTTGTTGTTGTAGTTTTTGTTGTTTGTTTGTTTTTTTGGGTTCGTCCCATGACCGGAATCTATCGACTCCACGGATGGTTTCCTTACTAAAGTTACTCGGGTCTAAGAACGTAGAAGGATGTATATCTTTTCACAATTTAAGTAATTCAACTCTATAGACCAAAAGAAATTAATTGTCATTAGAAAACTGGTCAAAAACAAAGTTTTGAGGAAGTATAGGGTCCAGGGGGGAATGGAGAGGTCTCGTCAGGGAGTCCCGATAAGACTCTCTGACGGAGGGTTCGAATTCAGGAATTTTACAGGTGATTTATTAAGAGTTAACATTCAACCCACAAAAAACAGTCACTTGTCATATTTTGCACTTGATTTCCTATGTGCAGTGTACTTACTAGTCACTTCATCTTTAACGGAGACTCTTCCTTTTCTCCGCTGACCTTGACTCACCCCCTCTGTTTCCATTAAAATCGAAGTAAACTTTATAAAATAAAGGAAATAATTTAAATTTTTGACTTCGATTTTACAAATTGTCGTGAACAATTAAAAACAACAAATCATTATATATCCTTAATCAATTAATTAAAGATATAAAATTATTAAAAAATTTCCCCCTCTTTAGTACCAATAAATTAAGATAATAAACGTAAACACTGATTAAATTTTGTTAAAAAGATCTTTAACAAATAAGACAAAGTAAGACTGAGAAAACCTGTTTAATTCCCATGTTGAAACAATGCTTATGACTTTGATATCTTAAATAAACTAATCGTAAGACGAGACTACTGATGTCTCTATACATGTAAAAGTCTAATAAATTATAATTTACAAGTTTATATTAGAAAGATCTCCCATATTTGATATAAATTGAAGAAAGAGATACATATTAGACGGTCTTCTCTAAACAGACAACGGAAGACTGATTACTTCTGTCTTAGGTATGTCATTATCTGTAATTTTGGTAAATAGAAATTATACCTTTTTGTTGTGAAAGTTTTAATCAAAATAAAGTTAACGTTGTCGTAGATTTAGTTTGTGGTTCAAGGACTTCCCAGATAAATTTTATTATCTTTTAACTTTTATAAGATTTTAAATATAAGTATTATAAGAACTTCGATGTCACAATTTTTTATCTAGATTCGACGGATAGTAGAGGGATGTATAAGATAAAATAATTAGTTCAGGAAACTTTTTAAACTCTAAAGTCGTCTTAGTTGTCAGGGATTTATACCCTTTTAAATCAGTTAAGGGTGAATGAAACTTTGTCTGTTATACAATATACAGGTTCAAATTCCGAGAAGTCCTTTCGAATACACCTATGGACGAGCTAGGTTGAACTTCTAATTGGATAATTATCTGAAGGTCCTGGTGTCTCCTTACCCCCTTTAAAACTAGAAGGGTTCTCTCCGAATCTGATGGTTTGATTATAATGAAGACTATTACCCTTTTCTAATATCAAAAGTTCCGAGTTTGAAGGTCTTTTCTTTTGTGTTTCACTAGTATAAATCATAGATAGATCTGACCACTTCTCTATAAATGTATTTTGTAAATTTTGTACGGAAGTTCAATATACTTTCATAATGTAGTCTTCTACCCCCTCTTCACAGGAGTAGAAGTAACAACGGGTAAGATCTAAATTAGCAGAATTAATTATATCATTCTTAAATTCAATTTGTAAAAAATTTTTAGTAACTCTCCTTATTATTACTTTTTGACATTTGTCTCTAATTCTCGATATAGTGATTGAGAGAAGACCTTACGTACCGTTTTTAGTGGTGTTATAACATTTCATTAATCAAAGGTTAATTTTAATTAATTAATTTTTTTCTATCTATCAATAGTCGAACTCTACCGTATCTGTTGTATTTTACCAAAAACCACCGTATTCTTTTATGTGACCTTACCTTTTGTCACTAATAGTAAGACAAACAATACTATTGGAGGTCACTAATGGAGATCTCCCATTCTTCCCCTCCGACTTCCCCTCTTATAAATCCTCCGAAGTAGTAAACTATTATGAGATAAATTTGAACCGATCAGCCTCTTCCGTTGCCGTGGGGTGAGTTCATGAGAACGGACCTTTTAGGGTACCTGTCTCCCCGGACCATCCGAGGTCAAGTACCCCAGCGATTCTCAACCTGTGCTGACTTGCCGAAGTGAAAGTGAAAAGTGAAAGTACGGGACCTCTTCCTTTACCGTTGGGTGAGGTCACAAGAACGGACCTCTTAGGGTCCCTGTCGCCTCGGACCACCCGACGGCAGAGACCCCAGCGTGTCTCAGTCTGTGCTGACTTCGCTGAATCGTCGTCGTCGTCGTCATGCATTTATCCACAATAAATATGATAAGAAATACACACAACAAACCTTATAAAGTATTAATGTAAATTTTCTTTCTACCAAGGTTTTCTAGTACATCATTAGACCTACGATATGAATCGTCTCTAAATCTGACTACTCTTGTAAATCTTCCACTGGGACTATATTCCTGTTCTGACCATATTCTTTTCAACTTACTTGATCCCCTTCAAATCGGTTTGTCTCTTCTGGACCCCCACTCTCCCAAAGGACCGGTGTCGTTCCTTGTACTGTCTACTAATTTTATAAACTGTCATGATACGTTTTTCCCTATCAAAACTAAATGTACTGGTGTTTCCTAATTTGTTGTGTTTCGTTTTGTGTCAAGTCTAAATCATCTTAGTCATATTAATTCTCAACAGGTCTCTACCTTACCAGGTGTTAAGGTGTGACCGACACATTTTCAAACAGAACCTCCTTACTGAATCGTCCTAACATTAGAACAATTTAAGTTCGTTTCAGCTTGAAGAGGTGTCAAAAGGTCTTCTTAATGCAAAAATTTTTTTTCAAAAATTTTAAACTTGTAAAAAATTCAATATATTAAAAGATAGATTGGTCAAGAAAGTGACCACCCCTCGAACTAGTTTTTGAGTAGTAAGGACATCATGATTGTCGGACCTTTACATTGAACCGGTGACCGTTCTACGTTTCGCGGACTCCTGTTTACGGTTCTAGACTCCCTTTTACGATCAGATAGGTTCAATCTAATAAGTTTTCACAACAATCTACTATACTTCACTTTGTCTTCGACCTCTTGTTTTAATCAACTCAACAACTAGGGTCATCTACTGTATTTTGGTTCGGGTAATCAAGGTAGGTACATTCGATTACCCGAGAAGAACGAGAAGAGTTTGAACAAATGGGTCGATTGAACTTGAATAGATTTCCCGAGTACTATCCTACCTCAGTGATAAAACCTCTCTTCGACTTGTTTAACAGTGATTCTTCACCTTACCGATACAATCTCGTCGATTATACATAAAATACTATGAATACTCGGAGCTACAGTAGGTTTCGGAAGGTTAATGGTCGATATATTGGAACTGTTTTAATGAATAGACTCGGAATTTACTGAATAGAGATTTTATTTTGTAATTAAAATGTACGGAGTATACAATTTCCTTTTTTAGTATACGTCAGCTAGGAACTTATTACGTCCACGACCCCGTGACTAGGAGACGTGTGAACTTTTAGGTACATATTGAATCTTAGTCTAGAAGTATAGGACAAACAAAGTAGGTGTCTCAGTTGGTTGGTACCTAACACCTCATGACATCATAAATGTTAACTCTTTTTAAGACCAGATTCATCTGAATACAAGTTTCCGGTTGTACAAGTTACAACAAGCACATATGTTTAGATAGTAGGATCCCGGACCACGTATCGTTCATGAGTTATTTCCCCAAGTTTTTATCTCACCCCGTCCTTCTTTATTGGAATAAACAAAGAGACAAGAATTACGACCTACATATCAACAACACACAGCATGAGACAGTACAGGCTGAGAAACGTTGGGGTACCTGACATCGGGCGGTCTGAGGAGGTAGGTACCCTAAAAGGTCCGTTCTTATGACCTCAGTCAACGGTAAAGGAAGAGGTCCCCTAGAAGAGTTGGGTCCCTAACTTGGGCACAGAGAAAACAGACAACGTGACGTCCGTCTAAGAAATGAGCGACTCGGGGACCCCTTCGGGGCCTACATAAGATCCACAAGTTGGTTATAAACGTTATTTAATCGCGACTTTTCTGTCTGTTTCTTACTGTTTATACTCGGTCTGTCGATTCGGTGTTTTCTGTATTTTACCTGTTTTATCGTCCTCACAACACGTCTCTGTCCGGATACCCCACCACCTACGTATATCTTTTCCTTTACACAGTACAAGTACCTCTTCCACGGGTAGATATCTACTTCCACACCGATGCCCCTTTTTCCCCTCCAACCTCTTCACTTCCACTACTATAACGTCCCTGTAAACTCAAACACTCGTACAGGTCACCAGGGAACTGAGTAATATCTATACTGTTCCTTTCTAATCTTTCTCCCAAAGTCTAGTTCAATCTATGGTAGTTTTTAGGACTACCTGACGTAATATTTAAACTTTCCCAAAGGCACGTAATCTGTATGAACCAGACCTACATTTCCAAATGGTATGAAGTACCGACTTCCCGGTGGTCTTACATCTTGACCTAAAGACGGGTCGTGACGACGGACCCGTGTAATAGAAGTCCACAGTCTCCTAAAGGACCCCAACTCAGAAGACGGGGGACTGTAAGACAAAAAGTATGATTTCAGTCCGTCTAGACAAACGACTCGTAAACTAAGTCCATAGTCGAACTTACCCAGATAAAGTTAGTCGTATTTGACATGTAAACGGAGGTAATATGTACCAAAAGAGTCTGCAGTAAATCCCCGGGAATCCTTGCACGGGTGTGTAAAATTTCCATCGGCATTGGGGATTATGATGAACAAGGGTACATCTCATTAACCGGATCCGACTCTAGTTGAAGATCTTCTTAGTGTCCCGTCTCCGATGGTCTCGAATCTAGACGAAGACTTTCTTGCAAGAAAGGAGGTTGTTGTATAGTAGTTTCGATTACTTCTTGGTCTCATCCATTCCAATCTTGACTTTCCTACTCTAAAAGTTACTGACACTCCAGTGTCAGTTCACTGGTTTCATATCAGTTCAAGTCAAGTCCAGTCAAGTTAACTCAAGTCAGAGAGTCAGCACAGGCTGAAAAACGCTGGGGCACTTAGAGTCGATCACCAAGAGTTTAAATTCGTTCATAGTCTAAATAGACTTCCCGAATAATTTGTGTGTAACGACCTGAACGGGTGGTCTCAAAGACTAATTCATCCAGACTCTACCTCGGACTTTAACGTTTAAACATTGTCCAAGACTTTACTACCACGATCACACCTTTTATGTGAACCTCTTGGTAGCCGGACCTCTGTACTCTCCATCTAGTGGTCTTTTGGGATCTTTAGAATATCGGTGTTTTTAGAACCTTGTTTGACCATAAGAACTAAGACATCTTGTACAATTTTATCGTCAGTGAAAAAGTCTTTAGTAACTGAGTAGATAAAATCTGTCTTATCCTACTGGGTCGACATTGTGACTTGGCTCATAAGTAATTTTAAGTACACGTATTTCTTTGGAAGGTAAGGTCTTTCAGTATCTCATAGGGGAAATACTGAGTAACCTTCCGTCCCTACGACCTGTTCGACTTATCAACAGTGGTTTATGCACTCAACCAACTCCACAAAGACGTTTCGACAGTAGTGAATAAGAAAGACGAAACGGGTTTCGACGTCTAACGTACTTTCAGAATGAAGAAGTACGAGTAGTTTTATAATATCTCAACCAGATATTGGTCGAGAGATCTAATCATAATTACTCTCATTAACAGAGTCTACTATAACAGTAGGATTCGTAATCATTAGGATTGTCCTGGGGTGACGTGATCGTCCTCAACCAGACTCCCTGGTGTTAATCACAGAAACTAGAACGTCTTTAGGAACCGAAACTCGTCACTTTCATTATACAGACAAAACGACCTTGGTCCACGATCTAGGTAACAAATCAGTGTGTAACCTTGATTGATGTGTTTCCATTACTGGGCGACCGAGTCTGTCATTTCCTAGACGGTCGTTACGTTCTCTGGGCCCAAGTTAGGGACCCAACCCTTCTATGAGATCTCTTCCCTTTCCGATGGGTGAGGTCATAAGAACGGACCTCTTAGGACACCTATTTCCTCGGACCACCCGATACCGGATGTCCCAGCATTTCTCAGTCTGTACTGACTCACTGATTGTCAAAGTGTGTTCCCATCAAGGGGACGAAGAAGTAAACAACGGTTGAAGTCTGCCATTTCGCAGACAGATGTTACGCCCTCTGGGCCCAAGCTAGGGACCCAGCTCTTCTAGGGAACCTCTTCCTTCATCGTTAGGTAAGGTCATGATAACGGACCTTTTAGGATACCTGTCTCCTGGAACCATCCGATGTCAGGTGCCCCAGCGATTCTCAGTCTGTGCTGACTCGCTGAAGTGAAAGTGAAAAAAAGTGAAATCTATTGAAAATCACTTACTCCGTTTCACTTTACCTCTGGATTACTTCCATATTCATCACGACCACCGGTTTAAAGGTCCACTTCTTTTCCTATACTCCACGTTCCTAGACATCAATGATTAAATTGTTTACAAATACACGACTTGCGAAAAGACTCTAACTCTTTTGTAGTCGTTTTTTCGGTTCTAAGGACGGAAGTTCAACGATTGTAGAAATTTGACCTCTCCCACCTTTATTTCCCCTTAAAAGAATTACCTATTTCCTGAGGTTCCCCGAAGGAGTCACCGAGTCATCCCTTTCTTAGGTGGACGTCACATCCTCTGTGTCCTCTATGTCTAAACTAGGGGTCGCCCTTCTAGGGGACCTCCTCCCGTACCGTTGGGTGAAGTCATAAGAACGGACCTACTGGGGTACCTGTCTCCTCGGACCCTCCGATGTCAGGTACCCCGACGTGCCTCGACCTTTGCCCGCTTCCTTGACTCGTGTGTCGTGTGTTCCCTGAGGTAAACAAAAAACTGTAGAACTATCCAAAAGGTTGGACGTCGAAGGTTGTACCCCATCCATTGTTACTAAACAAATGTGTCATTTCAGTAAACCAGTTCAAAGTTTCCAAGGACCTATTCTCGTACTAGGTACTTCGATGTGCTACAGGAACTAAGACAACCTGTGTAGGTCGAAGATGATTTACATCATCCCTCGGTGAAAATTTTGCTGACTCACGTTTTTAGAATAAAAGACTTCTCTAAGACCTGAGGCTTCTCTATACCCTTCACCCTGCCCCTACCACCTGTCCCGGGTCATCACCCACGCACCACGTCCTCGTGTTCTACCCCCTACGTATAAGAAGTCATACGTTCTAGTATAAGACTTCATTTTCAGACCTAGCTCCGTCATCTGACGGGTCGCTTCCAACAATATACTACCTTCTACTGTTTCTAAATACGTACCCTTATTTTATGTGGCTCTATACAAGACCTACTAAAGGTCTCTGGTGTCGATTATAGGTTCCGATCGAAAATATTCGAAAATCACGTAAGAATGAAACCCGTTCTTTCTAGGGAAATTTCTCCGGTCTTACTTCGTTTATAGGAGACGGTGTATTTGCTCTTTATTTTCGTTCGTCTACACTTCATCGTCTACTCTTTTATCCTAAATTAACGAATGATTCTTTATCTTACTTACGTAGTTATATAAATAACGTGTTAATTATATACACATAATGAGTTCCAAGAGGTCTCTTTGTGTTGGTTGTCCTACATACACATATCTTCCTTTAAATAATGTTCTTTAACCGAATGTACTGATACGTCTGACCCTTCAGGGTTATAGACGTCAGTCGTTTAATCTGCAGATCCTGTCGGTGACCGTGTTAACGTCGGGTTCGGACTCTCGGACGTAGTCCTCTCAACTACCGCATTTAAGGTCAGGTTTCCGACTGTCCTGTCTCTAGACTCTTCTCGACTACAAATTCAGGTTTCCGTCCTTCTCTAGTTACGGGTTCAAATACGTCAGTCCGTCATCCTCAAGGGAGTACGAGGACCCTCCCAGTCAGAAAAAAAGGATGAATTCGGAAGCTGACTAAACTACTCCGGGTAGGTGACATCCCTTCTGTTAGACAAAATGAGTCGGATAACTAAGTTTACAATTAGTGTAGTTTTTGTTGGAGTCTCTGTGTGGGTCTTTTTATAAACTGGATTATAGATCCGTGGGTCACTGGGTCAGTTCAACTGTGTATTTTAATTAGTAGTTTTATAAGGTCCTGACATAATTCACGAAATGGAGTAAATTACGAGGGTTGTTATTTCTTAGGTCCTTAAGGGACCATCAGGTCACCAATCCTGAGTCGTGAAAGTGAGGACTCCGGGTCCAAGTTAGGGACGAACTCCTTTATTTTAGGATGTTCGGAACACCACTCCGGTTTTGTTTAGGTCATTAATAAGATTAAAGAGATAATCAACCTCATTTTGATCCATGGTATTCTTTATCTGAATTTTGAACTTTCACTAAATTTATGGTATCTTCAATTAAAGAACGAGTATATAGTTATGTGTCCTAAGGACTAGTCGTCCGTCGAGAAGATAGAACAGCAAGGTAGTAAGACAGTCAGGAGTGACAATAATAGACGTGGATCGGTTGTCTTCGCCCCTCCTACCCTTTTATTCCTTTATTAGGTGAAGAATATTCGGAACCGGGTCTTTACGACGTACAGTAAAAATGTTTGTAAGGAAACCACTCTTAATCAGTGGATGGGTGTGATCCTACATTCTCGTCGTCTCTTTAAACAGGGAAGGACCCCTTTTGAGGTACGAGACTTGTGTCATGAGTTTGAATACAAGTAGATCGAGAGACGTATTAGACGAGGAGATCACGGTTTATAGACACGAGTGGGAAGAAAAATGGACATCCTGTACGAATGACGAGGGGTCTTTTCGATTCGGAGGCATGGTAGGTGAAAGATGTCAGTGCAGTTGAGGTGCTAGAGAACCACTACGTACAAAGAGAAGTGGTCCAGAGTGCCAGAAGAAATCCAGTCTGTCAGATGTTTGACTTTTTCTTTTACGCGTCGCCGTCTCGTCCCCACTCTATATACGGTAGCTTCGAGAGTAAACCTATTTTTTCTTACCTTTTATGTGTCGAAAGTCGTGACGACAAGGTGGTAAGAGGTCTCGTCCTTATTCGTTGGATATCGGTGACCCGGTTTAGACTTGATGACGGACGCAAACATTTATTTTATAATACCTTTGTATCGGTACGGGTCAGTAAATGCATAACAGACACCGATGTAATATTACCATCTCGACTTACCGACATTGTCTCTATAATACGGGACTTTTCGGATTTAATAAACGAGAGACATAACCATGTCTTTTACAAACGACTGGCGACGGGATCCTAGATTGTCAACAGTGGACTTAGTGTGACCTTCTTCTACTTTCACTCCCACCTCTTCCATGTCATGAAGGATCTCGGAACGAGATCTTTGTGGTACGGATTTAACGTAAGTGTAAGGTAGGAGTGTACCGGAATAGATCTACTCACACCTTATCTCTTTACATCAGACACCGAAACCCTAACCTTACTTTTGACTGGAAAAGGTCAAGACACCGGTGACGACTCAAAAGGTTTAAACGACCGTATAACTCACTTCGTGAAAGTGTCGTAGTAGAAAATCCTAAACTTTATCGAGTTGACCTTACGGTAGTGGAGGTGATCGAAACAAGCATCACTACGAAAGATTCCGGGCGAACTGAAGTGTAAGGTCCTACAGACCGAGATCCACTCACTAGTGTGGTAGCGCTAAAAGACCCAGTACTTCTAGAAAAAACATATCAAGAAGACACATAAGAACGGTGGAGAAGAATTATAGAAGACGAAGACAATCCAGGTCTGGTAAAGACAGGAAATAGCTCGGGTAGAAACGTATTTTACAAGGGAACCATAGAGATTGAAAGAACTTCTCTAGAGATCAGAAAGGGTAAGACAAGAAAAGGAGACAATGAAACGTAACTAGCGACTCCTTTCGAAAAAGTAGAGAAGAACGATAAGAAACCTTGAGACGTAAGTCTACGAATATAGAAAGGAAAAGAGGAAACCAAAAACGAAGAGAAAAAAAGTGTCGATAAACATTCCGGAGGGGTCTGTCGGTAAAACGAAAAACCGTAAAGAAAAGGTGCCCCAACCTGAACTAGGGACAGAGGACATGTCACAGTGCTTGGAGTAAGGTATCAAGTAGTCCGTGAGATAGATAGTCTAGATCGGGGAATTTAAATAAAGAGTGAAGGTGACGTATTAGTATTCGCAAAACTAAATCCTGTATGGACTTACCAGATCACCAAAAGGGATGAAAGAAGTTAAACTCAGACTTAAACCATTATTCCTCAAGTACTAGACTCGGTGTCGGTCGAGGGTCAGAACAAAAACGACCGACATATCTCGAAGAGGTAGAAACCGATATTTCTTATATTAGTTGGACTAAAACCACACTGGTAGACCACTACAGGTACACATCTCAGAAGAGAACACAACAACCTTCTCCCACAAACGATACTGGTCACACAAGAGAACCGTTTTGAGATAATCGGAAACGGGACGAAGTAAGGTATAAGGTTCCGGTTTAAACGGACAATGAGGTCCACAAAGAACTGAAGGACGAAAACTTAAGGTCAGGGGATATTCCTTTTCCTGTAGAAAAAACCCACAATCAAGATTTTCCAGAACATCCAGAAGTATCATGGTAAGTTGAAGTCGAACAAGGCGAAATAACCGACCCCGTATCTGAACCTAATGACACTATAACTTACTAAAGGAACCTTTACTTGTCTCTAGTAGGACAGTAAAAACTCTAACGTAGGTTCATGAGGTAAAGTCTGAGAAAACAACTGGTACTACCGATGAGGTAAAGAAGATTCCCTAAGGACGGGTGACATCATCTATATTACCAGTAGACTCAATTTAAGTGGGTAAGGTCAGGTAAAATCAAGTTTCTTTCCGTTACGGTTTCTTACTAGTTTGATGGTGTGTTAACGTGAGTAGAGTGTACGATCATTTCATTACGAGTTTTAAGAGGTTCGGTCCGAAGTCGTTATGCACTTGGCACTTGAAGGTCTACAAGTTCGACCAAAATCTTTTCCGTCTCCTTGGTCTCTAGTTTAACGGTTGTAGACGACCTAGTACCTTTTTCGTTCTCTCAAGGTCTTTTTATAGATAAAGACGAAATAACTGATACGGTTTCGGAAACTGACACATCTAGTGTTATTTGACACCTTTTAAGACTTTCTCTACCCTTATGGTCTGGTGGACTGGACGGAGAACTCTTTGGACATATGTCTAGTCCTTCGTTGTCAATCTTGACCTGTACCTTGTTACCTGAGGAAGGTTTATCCTTTTCCTCATACAGTTCCGACACATAACAGTGGTACGAATAAATTGAAGATACGTCTCATGTAGTACTCTTTCCGACCTGACCTTCTTCGTGTTCGACCTTAGTTCTAACGACCCTCTTTATAGTTATTGGAGTCTATGTGTCTACTGTGGTGGGAATACCGTCTGTCACTTCTCCTTGATTTTTCGGAGAACTACTTTCACTTTCTCCTCTCACTTTTTCAACCGAATTTCGAGTTGTAAGTCTTTTACTTCTAGTACCGTAGACCAGGGTAGTGAAGTACCCTTTATCTACCCCTTTGTCACCCTTGTCACAGTCTGAAATAAAAACCCCCGAGGTTTTAGTGACGTCTACCACTGACGTCGGTACTTTAATTTTCTGTGAATGAGGAATCTTCTTTTCAATACTGGTTGGATCTATCGTATAACTTTTCGTCTCTATAATGAAACGGTTGTTTCCAGACAGATCACTTCCGATACCAAAAAGGACACCAGTACATACCTACACTCTCAACCTGACACTTCTTTCGACTCACGGCTTAACTACGAAAACTTCACACTACAACCTCTTCTGAGAACTCTCAGGGAACCTGACGTTCCTATAGATTGATCAGGTAAGACTTCTAGTCAGGACCCACAAGTAACCTTCCTGACTATAACTTCGACTTTGAGGTTATAAAACCGGTGGAGTACGTTTCTCAACTGAGTAACCTTTTCCGAGACTACGACCCTCCCTAACCCCTGTCCTTCTCTTCCCCTGCTGTCTCCTACTCTACCGACCTACCGTAGTGACTGAGCTACCTGCACTCAAACTCACTTGAGGCCCTCAACCACTACCTGTCCCTCCGGACCACACGACGTTAAGTACCCCAGTGTTTCTCAGTCTGTGTTGACTCGTTGACTTGACTTGACTTGACTCAGACACCGACCTGTCGACGAAAGGTTGTTGAGACAATATGTTTCCCCTCATTCTTACAACCACCTCTCGACCAGTTGGGGTGAGATTACGGGTAGGACACCTAATAAGATTTTAATTTGAAAACCATTGAACCCTTCTTCAGGTTTTCTCTTTCCTGTATACATATGGATACCGACTAAGTACAACTACATACCGTCTTCGGTTGTGTTATAACATTTCGTTAATAGGAAGTTAATTTTTATTTAAAAATTTTTGTAATCATTGAACTGATTACTGAAGTTTACACAAACCTCCAAAATATTGTTTTACCAATTGTTAAGTCAGAGATCTTAGTCTTCCTGTACCAAAACTTCTCATTTACGAGTTATTTACAATAATTTTATAAGAACGGAAGTACTTTGTCATCGAGAACGATCTCCAATTTTAAATGGAGGATTAGTCATCGAACCTTAAACACTTTAGGACCACATCTCCAGAAATTCAAGGGATGGGTAAGACTTCCTCTAGTCGGGACCCTAAAGAAACCTTCCTTACTACGATTTCGACTTTGAGGTCATGAAACCGGTGGACTACGTTTCTCGACTGAATAACCTTTTCTGAGACTACGACCCACCCAACCCCCGTCCTCCTCTTCCCCTACTGTCTCCTAATCTACCGACCTACCGTAGTGGTTGAGATACCTGTACTCAAACCCACTTCAGACCCTCAACCACTACCTGTCCTTCCGGACCGCACGACGTCAAGTACCCCAGCGTTTCTCAGCCTGTGCTGTCTCGTTGACTTGACTTAAAGGGAAGGTTAAGTCCTTACGAAAGTAAGGTGTATAAAACGACCTCGACATGGGACATGGACTCTGACACACTCCACCACCTCTCTGTCTTTAATTGTTCTGTTACGAGGCCGAGAACTCTACAAATGTTAGATTTCTCCTTTTGACTGTACCATAGGCACGGAAAAGAATTATGGATCCCCATCCTTGTGACTTGACCTTTCTACGTATCTCAATTCTCGGTACCACTAAGGACGGACAGACTGTCGAAAGTCCCACTTGAGGATTCGTGGATCCGAGACGACCGAGACGACACGAATTCAGGACGACCCGAATGGACAGTTTAAGAGGGTAGTCAACCCAGAAAGAGAACCTTATATGGGAAACAGAAATCAAGAACTGAGAAACAAATACCAGAAACAGGAGCCTTAGAAAGTGAGATTCAAATAAAAGGTAAGAACATAGTGGGGTTGGAATAAGGAAACAAAAATTTAAATTTTCACTAACTGTTAACTGTGAAAGAAGATCTTTCAAACACTTTTGGGGGTTAGAAAAAATAAAGTCTTTTTGATCAGAAACCTTGGGACTCTCTCGGTGCCTATACCAAACACCTTAGAGTCAAAAACCGTTTGCAACAAATACAAAAATAAGGTGACTATTTAAATTTTTAATTACTTTCGTATAAGACTGTAGTTTTACTACTGTAAGATTGACTGATCA
This sequence comes from Capra ibex, assembly GCA_006410555.1. Lineage (NCBI taxonomy): Eukaryota > Metazoa > Chordata > Mammalia > Artiodactyla > Bovidae > Capra > Capra ibex. The sequence goes on along the minus strand of SJYO01018757.1, from coordinate 34,717,091 downwards.
AGGAACATTTGGTTCACGGACTCTAACATAAATATAAATACTAACACAAACGTAGTCTACCGTAGTACCTCACGACGGACGGACTTCCAAAGTTACAATATTGTCATCTTCTTTCACCACTCTCGAAACCCAGTACTCTTTATACTCACACCTATATCTTTTAGTTTTCTTCTTTTATTGGACATGACATCGTAGACCATAGTACAAATAAAATATTCACCTACATAACAAACCAATGATTAGGCCTTTTAAGTAATTGTTATTTATACAGTACTTCATAAGTAATAAAGTTATTGACCTCATTCATGGGTACGTCTCTGGGTACAAATTACGGTGTTACAATTTTAATAGAACTTGTTAAATGTCTTGACTGTGAGTACTGTTAACAAGATTCTGGTAACAAGTGACCTTCTCAAAACTAAGATATCCTTCTAACAAATAAGACTTAATCCTTTGTTTTAGTATGAATCTCCTTTCACATAAAATGGAACGTAATCATACAAACTTCAGTTTTATACTTTCAGTTAATATATATTTTGGACTGGACTCCGACGTTGGAACTTATAGTTTCGGATGTAATCGTTACATCAACGTCTTTGTGTTGGAGTATATAGTATAATTTAATCACGACAATTAAACTTAAAATTACTAAAATGTCAAAACAATCATACATTAAACGTTTGAACGAAAACAAAAATCAACCTATTTTCCATACTCGTGCATAAAGAAAATATAAGTGTATTTTATACACGTATAAAAAATGTAATACTATTTTATCACATTCCGTCGTACCCCTCCCCACATAGACGTCCGTACGGAAAGGTAAATTTAACTCTTATGTGTAATAAGTTCAAATCATTTGACGTAATTTGTTGGTTGTGTGAATCCTGGAGTCCTTAGGGTCAGAAACTTAGTCGTGTCTGACACTAACTTCCAAAATTACATCAACTCCTTTTTACCCGTCTTATTCCTGTCATAATTCTTATAAGCAACCTTCCTGACTACGACTTCGACTGAATCACCTTTTCTGGGACTACGACTCTTTCTTATTCCTGTCCTCCTCTTCCCCTACCGTCCCCTACTCTACCAACCTACCGTAGTAGTTGAGTTACCTGGACTCAAACTCGTTCGAGGTCCTCTTTCACTTCCTGTCCCTTCGGACCGTACGACGTCAGGTACCCCAACGTTACTCGGTCTGTACTGACTCACTGACTTGTTGTTATCTTATTATAAGGTGAATTTGTTTACAGATTAACTACAATAATGAAAAAGCATTCTAATTTGAACAAGAATATTTTATAACCACCATTGTGTACCACCCGAATAAATTACGAAATGAATTGTTTTACAATGATATTTTAACATGGTCAAGTCCTACAAAGTTTCATTACTTGGGGACGAATAGAACCAGGAGACGTCGGGTGACATTAGAGACTAGGAGACAGAGGTCCCAAGACTGGGACCCTGGTGAGTGAGTCAAGTCTTGAAAACTGGAATCCACCGACGGAGTTGGTGTGTCCTCGAACATTTGGTCACTAATGTTCTATCACCTAAGGGAACATTGACTCTATCCATCAACCAGTCAATTATCTTTGTTTATTTAATTTTGTCCAATGAATTTCATACTATGTGTGTCTCACTAAAAAAAAGAGTGAATTATGTTTATTACATACAATTAAGTGGTCATAAACTCTAAAAAAAGAACAAAAATTGACTTCGTATCGACCAAACGTTACAACACGATCAAAGACCACATATCGTTTTTCTAAGTCAATATATAGATATATAGATATATATGAAAAGGGACTTATATACTTAGAAATGTACGATCATTTCATACAAGTTTTAAGTGGTTCGGTGTGAAGTCGTTATGTACTTGCACTTGAAGGTCTACAAGTTCGACCAAAGTCTTTTCCGTCTCCTTGGTCTCTAGTTTGACGGTTGTAGGTAACCTAGTAACTTTTTCGTTCTCTAAAGGTCTTTTTGTAGATAAAGACGAAATAACTGATACGGTTTCGGAAACTGACACACCTAGTGTTATTTGATACCTTTTAAGACTTTCTCTACCCTTATGGTCTGGTGGACTAGACGGAGAACTCTTTGGATATACGTCTAGTCCTTCGTTGTCAATCTTGACCTGTACCTTTTTGTCTGACCAAGGTTTATCCTTTTCCTCATGCAGTTCCGACACATAACAGTGGGAGGGACGAATGAATTGAATATACGTCTCATGTAGTACTCTTTGCGACCCGACCTTCTTCGTGTTCGATCTTAGTTCTAACGACCCTCTTTATCGTTATTGGAGTCTATACGTCTACTATGGTAGGAATACCGTCTTTCACTTCTTCTTGATCTCTGAGAACTACTTTCACTTTCTTCTCTCACTTTTTCAACCGAATTTGTAAGTCTTTTGATTCTAGTACCGTAAGCCAGGGTACCGTTTATCTACCTCTTTGTCACCGACTGAATTAAAACCCCCTGAGGTTTTAGTGACGTCTACCACTGACGTCGATACTTTAACTTTCTGTGAATGAGGAACCTTCCTTTCAATACTGGTTGGATCTATCGTATAAGTTTTCGTCTCTGAATGAAACGGTTGTTTACAGGCAGATCAGTTCCGATACCAAAAAGGTCATCAGTACATACCTATACTCTCAACCTGATATTTCTTTCGACTCGTGTCTTCTTAACTATGAAAACTTGACACAACAACGTCTTCTGAGAACTCTCAGGGAACCTGACGTTCCTCTAGGTTGGTCAAGTCAAGTCAAGTCAGTGAGTCAGCACAGACTGAGAAACACTGTGGTACTTAGTGTCGTGCGGTCCGGAGGGACAGGTAGTGGTTGAGGGCCTCAAGTGAGTCTGAGTGCAGGTAGCTCAGTCACTACGGTAGGTCGGTAGAGTAGGAGACAACAGGGGAAGAGGAGGACGGGGGTTAGGGAGGGTCGTAGTCTCAGAAAAGGTTACTCAGTTGAGAAGCGTATTACACCGGTTTCATGACCTCAAAGTCGAAGTCGTAGTAAGGGAGTTTTCTTTAGGGTCCTGACTAGAGGAAGTCTTACCTGACCAACCTAGAGGAACGTCAGGTTCCCTGAGAGTTCTCAGAAGAGGTTGTGGTGTCAAGTTTTCGTAAGAAGCCGCGAGACGGAAGAAATGTCAGGTTGAGCGTGTAGGTATGTACTGGTGACCTTTTTGGTATCGGAACTGATCTGCCTGGAATCAACCGTTTCATTACAGAGACGAAAACTTATATGATAGATCCAACCAGTATTGAAATGAAGGTTCCTCATTCACAGAAAATTAAAGTACCGACGTCAGTGGTAGACGTCACTAAAACCTCGGGGGTTTTTATTTCAGACTGTGACAAGGGTGACAAAGGGGTAGATAAAGGGTACTTCACTACCCTGATCTACGGTACTAGAAGTAAAAGACTTACGACTCGAAATTCGGTTGAAAAAGTGAGAGGTGAAAGTGAAAGGAGTTCTCCGAAAAATCAAGGAGAAGTGACAGACGGTATTCCCACCACAGTAGACACATAGACTCCAATAACTATAAAGAGGACCGTTAGAACTAAGGTCGAACACAAAGAAGGTCAGGTCGCAAAGAGTACTACATGAGACGTATCTTCAATTTATTCGTCCCACTGTTATGTGTCGGAACTGTATGAGGAAAAGGATAAACCTTGGTCAGACAACAAACTACAGGTCAAGATTGACAACGAAGGACTAGACGTATGTCTAAAGAGTTCTCCGTCCAGTCCACCAGACCATAAGGGTAGAGAAAGTCTTAAAAGGTATCAAATAACACTAGGTGTGTCAGTTTCCGAAACCGTATCAGTTATTTCGTCTTTATCTATAAAAAGACCTTGAGAGAACGAAAAAGGTACTAGGTCGCCTACAACCGTTAAACTAGAGACCAAGGAGACGGAAAAGATTTTGGTCGAACTTGTAGACCTTCAAGTGCCAAGTACATAACGACTTCGGACTGAACCTCTTAAAACTCGTGATGAAATGATCGTACTCTAGGTTGGTCAAGTAGGATTTCCTCTAGTCAGGACCCACAAGTAACCTTCTTGACTACAACTTCAACTTTAGGTTATGAAACCAGTGGACTACGCTTCTCGACTGAGTAAACTTTTCTGAGACTACGACCCTTTCTAACTCCCGTCCTCCTCTTCCCATGTTGTCTCCTACTCTGCCAACCTACCGTAGTAGTTGAGTTACCTGTACCCAAACCCATTTGAGACTGTCAACCACTACCTGTCCCTCCGGACCGCACGACGCCAAGTACCCCAGGGTTTCTCAGTCTGTGCTGTCCCACTGACTTAACTTAACTTGTTCTATAACTTTTGTCAAAGGACACGATATGTCATCTTAGAACAATAAATAGATAAGATTTATATTATCACACATATATAATTAGGATACGAGGATTAAGGGAGAGAAGGGAGAAAAGGGAAGCCGTTGGTATAAAATAAAAATATAGACACTTAGATAAAGATAAAACATTACTCAAAAGAACACAGTAAAAAAAGAAAAAATTTTGACTTCATGTCAACTAAGTGTTACAACACAATCAAAGTCCACATGTCGTTCTTGATTTCTCGGAGAACTACTTTCACTTTCTCCTCTCACTTTTTCAACCGAATTTCGAGTTGTAAGTCTTTTGATTCTAGTACCGTAGAATCATATATATTGTATATATACAATTGTATATATGTATATATTTTATATAGATTGTATATAGAGTTGTATACACACACACATATATATATATATATATAAGAAAAGGTACAAGAAAAGGGGACATCAATAATGTTTTGTAACTCGCTTCAAGAGACCAAGAGACACGATATATCATCGAGTAACAACCAATAGATAAAATATATATCACATAATATAAAACCTGAGGTGTATATTCACTATACTATAAACAGAAAGAGACGACTGAAGTAAATCATACTATTAGACAAGTCAAGTCAAGTCAAGTCAGTGAGTCAGTACAGGTTGAGAAACGTTGGGGTACTTAACGTCGTGCGGTCCAGAGGGACAGGTAGTCGTCGAGGGCCTCAAGTGAGTTTGAGTATAGGTAGTTCAGCCACAACAGTAGGTCGGTAGAGTAGGAGAGGCAGGTATAGTGGTTATAAAACTATACCTCAGGAGTTTTCATACCAGGGTAGTGAATCACATATTTATATAGGTCAAAGTTTAAGAAATTTCACCTCGTCCTTAAATTTCCATAAAAGGTAATTCGACTCACGTTTTATTACAGACTAAGGGAATGGGTCAAAAATTTTTTATTACTACAGTACAGATAAAGTTATCTCAGAAAAATCACCGAACCGAAATGATTATCAAAGATTTAGTAGGTAAAAAGGGGGAATCTTTACTGGGAAAACACGGATATAAAATAATTGCAGTCAAGTCAAGTCAACGAATCAATACAGACTGAGAAACGTTGTAGTACTTAACGTCGTTCGGTCCGGAGGGACAGGTAGTGGTTGAGGGCCTCAAGTGAGTCTGAGTACAGGTAGCTCAGCAACTACGGTAGGTCGGTAGAGTAGGAGCCAGCAGGGGAAGAGGAGGACGGGGGTTAGGGAGGGTCGTAGTCTCGGAAAAGGTTACTCAGTCGAGAAGCGTACTCCACCGGTTTCATGACCTCAAAGTCGAAATCGTAGTCAGGAAGGTTACTTGTGGGTCCTGACTAGAGGAAATCCTACCTGACCAACCTAGAGGAACGTCAGGTTCCCTGAGAGTTCTCAGAAGAGGTTGTGGTGTCAAGTTTTCGTAGTTAAGAAACCGTGAGTCGCAAGAAGTGTCAGGTTGAGAGTGTAGGTATGTACTGATGACCTTTTTGATATCGGAACTGATCTACCTGGAAACAATCGTTTCATTACAGAGACGAAAACTTATATGACAGATTCAACCAGTATTGAAAGGAAGGTTCCACATTCACAGAAAATTAAAGTACCGACGTTAGTGGTAGACGTCACTAAACCCTCGGGGGGTTTTATTTCAGACTGTGACAAAGGTGACAAAGGGGTAGATAAAGGGTTCTTCATTACCAATGGGATATCAATTTTATATAATAACTCTATTGTTCATGTCAAACTGAACGATCGGATTTTGTTTGTTTGTTCGTTTTTTTGGTCGTTCAATAAAAATGGTCGCTTTGTCCAAATAATTTTTTATCATCAAAATCTTAACATTGATCTCTGTATGTTGATGCCACTTGATGTTCGTTCAGATCCGTTTTGATGATTTCTCTTCTCTTAAAAAATATTTCCTCTTCTTATTCAACGCTCCCCGATACTATTTATTTTGCAGGTAACGTCCTTTGACCTTCAAACTTCATATTACCGAAAAGTAACCGACTCAACGCCATCACAGAGTAACCGACTCGACAACGGTCCACTCCTCTTTAAAAAAAAGAAGGAGGTCGAACCAGGAGGTCTTGCACGGTTCATACAGAGGAGGACAACCCTAGACATAATTACAACTCACTAGGGGGAAGATCGGAGGGTTGAGGTAAAATCACTTCAAAGGAAAGTAATTAAAAGTGTCTAATTCCCCGAAACCCTTAATTGGGTTGACTAAAAACCATTCGTTTATCGAGTTGACTACACTTATAACACTTCCGTTTAACTTCTCATCTTAGAACATTCGTCATTCACAGTATTCGTAGTCAGTCGTACAAAGTGTCTGTCTTATCTCTCGTAGTACATGGTAAATTGGACCAATTTACCTTCAGTCAACAAAAAAAATTCGAAGATAAAATATTATGTATCACACTTTTTCTAAATTCATGTTTTACAACACCTCCGGGTTTTTTCCCTCGATGATTCATGGATACTAAGATCTAGAAAAGTTGGGGAATATTTTAAGGTCTTTTTTTTTTTGTTGAAAATTGTTAAAATAAAGTTATAGAAGTGATTAAGTTTATAGTCACTAATAAGATTGTGTTTTTCAATTAGACCTAAATATATAAAAAAGAATTTAACCCCCCCGTGACACATGATATATCAAAACTTTCTAGTTATTAATTATGTAGTTAACAACAAAATTCAATAGACTACAGGACACATCACTTCTCAATCTTAAGGGTTATTTCTAAAAAGTAGAACCGTCTTTCCCGTTTAAGACACGAGTTTGGTGTGTCCAGAGTAGTTACAAAATAGAAGACCTCATAAGTCCATGGAGAAGAGGGAATAGACAGAGACCGTGACTAGCTCAGAGAAGTGGAGTCAGAAGGGAGGACCTAGGTTAAAAATAACCAGAGAGGAAATAGTCTTCAGGATCTCGGGACATGATAAATTACTGTCGGAAGAATCTAGTAAGTGACGGGTAGGTTACACAAATACGGAAAAGAAAAATGTCGACTGACGTCCAGAGAACCGTCTCCTAGTTTAGAGGGTACAGAAAAAAAGACAAGTATCGTGGAAATGTAGTGTCCATGTTTATTAACGAACAACTCAACTTACCTTTGTTGGTCGTCCGACGATTTTCTTCTGACGTCCATATAAAGTATTTCACTGATCTGAAGAGACTCCTTAATAGTTTATAAATAAACCATCGTTTACGACACTTCCTATCCAGTCTTCGTGTCCATTGTTGACCGTACACTACCCCCTCCCGCCACCACTCCCGGTCAGAACATTCTGACTTGTGAACTGGACACCTTAGGCTACAAGAGAGCGTCGTCTACTACAATCTTGACTTTACTCAAGACTCTGTGAGTCAACCACACACTTTTAACGAACCACAGTACACCCTCTGGGGGTGAAGGTGGGATGTGTACGAGCTAACTATCGTCTTGAATTAGAGAGAAAGGGTAGACCAGTAGATCAAGTCTCAGAAACATTAAAATGGAGGAGACTCCAACAAATTCTGGTAATGAGGAGGGTGAGGTTGTGTGGGTTCGTGTGTAGTACGAAAGGAGAGAAAGGGACAGGTCCTTTGAGAGTAGTCTTTACAAGTCTCTGTCATAGTAGACGGAGAGTGAGGAGAGACAAAAGACAAAATAGCAACAACGTCCAACCTATAACTTTGACTGTGACACACGTCCTACAAATAATCCACAGAGGGAAACCCAAGGTATGAACACTGTTCCTCCCTCTCTCCACCCTAAACTGAGTTTTCACTTCTGTTCGAAGAAACATTGGACTGTCGGAACGGAACACGGCACCCCTTTGAGACCTAAATTTTACCGACCAGTTTCCCCAGGACGTAACTCTGTTTTCCTGGTCTAGTGACATGAGGACGGAAATACGTGGGAAGCTCCATCTGACAGAGTGTTTCCAACACTGGAACTTATTTCATCAAGAGGCGGCGACCCGTTAAGGACTTCCTCGACTGTCGACTTCCGAGAGTTGAGTTTCGTGAAGGTCGACGTCCTCGGTGTTCAGGACGGAACCTCCCTCTAGGTTCCGTATAGGGTCAAGGTAGTGTTACCAATTGTCAATTTACGATTCAGGAATCCTTGAAGAGAATGAGTTTCCAGATAAAAAAAAAAAAAAAACCTCATGTCAACTGAAGATTGTAACACGAGTAAAGTCCACATGTCGTTTTACTAACTCAATATATATATAAGTAAGAAAAAGTCTAAGAAAAGAGTATATCCAATAATGTCTTATAACTCGTCTCAAGAGACACGACATGTCATTCAGGAACAACCAAGTTAAGTCAAGTCGGTGAGTCAACACAGACTGAGACGCTAGGATATCTAACGTCGTGCGGTCCGAAGGAACAGGTAGTGGTCGAAGACCTCGACAAGTTTGAGTACAGGTAGCTCAGCCACTACGGTAGGTTGGTAGAATACGAGACAACAGGGAAAGAGGAGGATAAGATTCAGAAAGGGTAACCAATAGACAGAATATGTATTATCACACACATACAATTAAGGTTCGCGTATCGGGAGGAAGGGTGTCAAGGGAAAACGATTCGTATTCAAACAAAAGCTATAGACATTCAGACAAAGACAAAACATTTATTCAAGTAACATATTAAATAAATTTAATTTAAAGTGTATAGTTTCCAGAAAAAAATCTATTTTTTTTCTTTTTAATTCGTAAACATTTAGGAAAAAGAAATATAGGTACGGTATGTAAAAAAAAAAAAATAGTTCCGTCATACTTGTAGAGAAGTACTGACCTTCTTTCTAGGTATATTCCTACACGAATTTTTCCGTTTTGAAATGGTCTCTAGTCGTAAAGTTCTGTCCCATCTCTTTGTAAGAGAAAAGATCAGTTTTATTAAATTAAACTTAGGTTTAAAGAAAATAAAACAAATAAACGATCAAACGATAAGGATTCCGGGACGAAACCGAATTAAAATAAGATTTGATACTTTCTCAGGTCACAAAACATTTAAACAGGACGTTAGATACTGCCTCGACTCTCAGTACAATTTTCCCAGAGGTAGAATCTATTTTTAGGTTAGAGGGGTTTATTCTTGAAGTCTAGAAGATAAACTCTCAGTGGATTGGTGTCACGGTCTAGACTGGACTAAACACTCGTCTGAGTTACATCCAAAGTTAAGGTCTACAGGACGAGTCATCGTTTTTCTTCTATAGTAGGTCAACTTAATGTAAAATTATAAAAGATAAGTATGACTTATGAAACCCAAATTATCGTCTCGTATTTTCAGGTTGAGTCGACTTTATACTTGATGGTAAACAATAATAGTTATGACACATAGTAGTAATGGCCGGAGTATAAAGTTCTCCTGTCGACCATGAACGTTCCAGTTACCGTTAAAATATATTTTTGGGGTTTACTTTCCTGATGTCTCTAGTTTCTAAACTCTGTTAGTATGTGTCTTTTAGACGGTATACGATTGAGTAGGTAAGGTTTTTAACCCAAAAATAAAAACCATAGATACTATCTCTCTAGTCTCCCTTAACTTTTCGTCCTAAATAATTTTTCGATAGTTATTTTCTGACATGAGAGGTTGTATTCAGCTTGTAAGGTATTCTTTTCAACGATCCCTCTTTATATGGGTCTATTAACAACGATGACTTACAGGGTGAGGGACAACCATTTACGTAAAACTCTTTTGAACTACGATTATATCTTGCTAAGTTAATATGTCGTCCTATCATTACCAGAGTGTCTGACTACTTTTGTTTAGTTTTAGTCGAGTCACCATGGTTCCTTATCTACATCCGTACGACACCAACCGAAAGTTACTGGAACCACATAAGTGTAATTACCTGCTCCCTATGGTCTGAAAGGTTCGAAAAACTAAAAAGTCTTAATTTGTCGTTAGTTTCAATAGTATCGGCACTGACTTTTTAGAGTGAATAAGAACGAAATCCCCTTATTACCTCAATAATACTCTTTAATAGGTTTAGGTTCTCTAAGTCGGGTTTACTACGGTCGTACATAAAGTCTCTAGAGTTAAGACACGAACTTACCTCAGTTTGCTGTGTCCGTAAACCGCCGTCGTCCTCCTCTGCGTCCTACGAGGGTTAATAAAGTCGAAAGGTACACCGAGTGGGGTGTGTAAATGGAAGTAAAACTTCAGTAGTCAACTTCGACAAATCTCTTGTAACACCTTCCCTTTCTCACTGATCCGATCTTTTTACCTCTTGTAACGGTCCTGGATCCTTTTGTTACATTATTCACTTCCAAATAAAGTTCGGGGATATTAAAGAGATGACCTGTAAAAGAACGGCACTATTATAAACTAGGGAGGAAAGTCCGAAGTACTCATAAACACGAGTAAGAAACCTAGAGGGGAGGTAAAAGAATAGTTTGGGATACAAGACCAAATGATCCTTGAATCTTTCTGTGCGTATACGTTTACAGACAAAATACCTACTTTTTACAGACAAAATACCTACAAAATAAAATGAGTTTTGTAATTTATTTTCCCTACTTTTAACTCAATAAAGGTTGCATACAGTCTCTAAGTCGTCAGGGTTGTGTCGACTCAGACGAGGTCTAACGTCGATGAAATAATAACTCTAATACTAGTGGAACTTCACTTCACTTCACTTCACTTTCAGTGACTCAGTACAGGCTGAGAAACGCTGGGTATCTGATATGTTAGATACCTTAATAGGTCCGGTCTTATGACCTCACCCATCGACAAGGGAAGAGGTCCCCTAGAAGGGGGTGTATTGGTGTGGATCCTATACCCTCACGTACTATCTTCCACTGTCAGTTCACAAGAGGATGAATAATACGTAATTACCCGTGTTTCCGAGTCAATGACGTCCATTGCGGAAGGTGGGACTGTAAAAAAGGGACGTCGAGGAAAACTGTGGGAGTAAAGTTTAATAGAATTTAATATGAGTCTACGGGACAAAGTCGTAGGTCAAGTTGGGGTCAGGGTAGTACATGTAGTGTGTAAGGGTTGTTACCCTATTTGTAAATGACTAAGAGGTCCTTGACATTCTATGTAACGTACTAGTAACAAACGATGTCGGGTGGATAAGTAGGGGGAGGTGACGACTACCGTTGTGGTCTTTAGTCGAGAAGGAACAAAGAGAGGTACATAAGAGTACCTTTTATCAGATATTGCCCGTTAAACTTTAATTTGCATTTAAGTTATGTCTCAATGGAGAGATTGTGTAGAAACGTAAAAATTTTTTTAAAATATAACCTCTTATCGGTTTTTGTTACAACACTAGTAAAGTCCACGTACCCTTTCACCAGGTCGGTAAGTGTACGCACATAAGTAAGAAGGGTTTTGAGGAGAGGGTAGGTCCGACGGAATACTGTAATTCGTCTCAAGGGACACAATATGTCATGTGGGAACAACTAATACGTAAATTTTATATCGTCACATATGTACAGTTAGTGTTTGAAGGATTGATAGGGAAAAGAGATGGTAAGGGAGGACGCTCAGATAAATAAATAAAAAAAAATTAAAAATAAAAATGAAATAAAATGAAATGTTATGACATAACCAAAACGGTATGTAACTGAATGTTACCTTATAGTAGGTCTGTAATTCTTCTTAGTTACGGTAATCGTCGTTGTACTACCCGGATCTCTAACAGTATGACTCATTTCATTCAGTCTGTCTCTCTCTTTATAGTATACTGTAGGAAATATCCACTTTAGATTTTTCTTTATTGTGTTTACTTGAATTTATAAATATTTTGTAGAAACGTAAAATTTTCATTTTCGAAACAAAGAAAAATACCTCAACGTATATGGGTGTTCGGCTTCTCACTTCATCCACACAGATACGCGTCCCTTCACACACCTCCCCCTTTGTCCCACGTCTACCTACTCAAAGGATTCGGATACATTCAGAACCCCAACCGGGTTGAATGGGGTCTGAGTCTTGTCCGTGGACACTTACTCAATGTTACGTGAACATATAAATAACTGTTGTTTTTTTACTCCGGAAAACGACAAAAAGAGTAACCGTCATTAGTGACAAATTGTATGATGTATATAAAATAGATAAGTGGATGAAATAAAAGGGACAGGGATGACCCTTTTAACGGATCTGATCACGGAATATATACAATCTATGAATTAAATTTGAAAACTTATTTAACAAATGTACTTCTGATGTAAAAATATATATGAAAATAGTCAATATACACAACATTAAAAAAAAGGATGACACACGAGTAGAAAAGTGACAAAGATACCACCAACACCAATTATTTTCAAGAATTAAAATTATACGTCAATTGAGAACCCGTTGCACCCAAACTTGACATACCCAGGTGATTGTGTCTACAAAAAGTTATTTATACATGATACGCTGAAGGAACCGTCAGGTCACCAATTCTGAGACATGAAAGTGACGTCCTCTACGTCCAAGATAGGGACGTACATTCTAGGATGTACGGTGTACCGTACCGGTTTTTCCTTTTTTACATGACGTCATGATGTACTAGAGACAAACGTACTTACGAAGGAGGAATCTACCTCCTTTAGATCCATGTCTCTCGACTGATATTTTAATATACACCTAAAAAATGACGTACCCCTCAACCATAGGGATTTGAGAATCGACAAGTTTCCAGTTGTCACAACGTAAATTAATAAAAGGAAATCCTAATAATTATTAACATATATCAATCTACTAACGAAGGGATAAAGTTTAGATACTTCTATAAGATACAATTGCAAAACCTCAAAAGGACCATCGAGTCACCCATTTCTTAGGAGGACGTTACGTACTCTGTGTCCTCTGTACCCAAGTTAGGGACCTAACCCTTCTAGGGGACCTCCTCCCGTACCGTTGGGTGAGGTTATAAGAACGGATTTCTTAGGGTGCCTGTCTTCTCGGACCGCCCGATGTCAGGTACCCCAGTGTCTCAACGTGTGTTGACTTCTTTGGCTCGTCGTCGTTGTACAACTGTAAAATTTCGTAATAACCCAAAGAGGAAGTTGATGTCCAGAAATTAAAACGTATACTACACTTCATTTCCTAATTAAAAGAATCGTTAACAAATCGAAGTACTAACTTATAACGTTATAAGAGTCACTAACCGTCACGAAGAATGACATATAGTTCGTATGTATATATGAACGTCGATAAATTTTTAAAAAATAATATCACATAAATATTACACTATTAAAGACGACATGTCGTTTCACTGAATCAATATGTATTATATAATAAAAAATATAAGAAAAGATAATATAAAATAGTATCCTATAATCTATATCAAGGACCACGATATGTCGTCCTGGAACGATAAATAGGTAGGATATATATTAGCAATAGTAGAAAATATATAAACGTCGATAAAAATATGAATGTCGAAAAAACCCCGAGATAAACAGGCTAACCAGATTCATAGAAAGGGTGGGAAAATGTAATTCATAACGATAGACTATCTTATTCAGGAGGATGAATTAAAAAGAAAAAGTTCTCCAGTACTATGAAAATCGAGAAACATAAAAGTATATTTATATTATTATCAAATATAATTATGTCGGGGGGGTGGTGGTGGTGTCTGTAGATGACTCTAAAATGATCTTAATGTAACTTAGACATTTAGTTAATTCCCTCCAAACTTTAGAATTATTATCACTCAGGAAAGTCCTTTACCTAAGTTTAACGCAAAAGTTTGTCCATCTATTACTTATCTTCTCTACCCTCCTATTTACTTACCCTACCTGTATATTTGTTTACCTACTTAATTGTCTATATACTCAAGAAATGATTTCAATGAATTATAGGTTACATTGACTGGTATTTGCTCAGTGAAATAATCAAGGAATTTATTATCTACTCTACTAACGGTCATGGTAAGGTTAGGATTCAACTAAGAGACCATTCTACTATACCGGAATCCAAAATATGAAGTTCAGACCCCGGAACTACCATTTCTGGAAGTAATGGTGTACCCTATCTTCGTCACTATCACTCGTAGAGACACTGAGTGAATTCTAGATGATAGAATTTGAGATGGTAAAAGTGGTGTTAAACATTACATTATTATAAAAAAGTCTTTTAGTTAACACCGAGACAAGTAAGAAAGAGGATATACAAATAAAAGTAATAGTATTTAACAACGAGAAATAAGATGAAGACAAAAGAAAAAGGAAACCCAAATAAAACCAGAAAAAATTTTAGAGAAAGTATCTTCTGTTACCGTTGGGTGAGGTCATGAGAACGAACCTTTTAGGGTACCTACCTCCTCGAACAATCCGACGTCAGGTACCCCAGCGCTTCTCAGCCTGTGCTGACTCGCTGAAGGGAAAGTGAAAAGTGAAAGTACGTGACCTCTTCCTTTACCGTTGGGTGAGGTCACAAGAACGGACCTCTTAGGGTCCCTGCCCCCTCGGACCACCCGACGGCAGATACCCCAGCGTGTCTCAGCCTGTGCTGACTTCGCTGAATCGTCGTCGTCGTCGTCGTTTTAGAGAAATCTACACACGAATCGAGTAATAGTCGGACAAAGGATTATAAACGTATCAACTTTTCACTAAACTTTCACAATCAGTGAGTCAGTACAGACTGAGAAACACTGGGGTACCTGACACCCGGTGGTCTGAGGAGACAGGTATTTTAAGAGGTCCGTTCTTATGACCTCGTCCATCGGTAAAGGAAGAGGTCCCCTAGAAGGACTGGGTCCCTAGGTCGGGACCAGAGGACGTAACATCCGTCTAAGAAATGGTAGATTCGGTGGTCCCTTCGGGTTATAAACGTATATTTTTACATTTAAAAGAAGAACGAAACCGATATAGGGTGTTAAAAACTATGTACCATACAAATAATAGTAAATCAATTGATAAAAGATTAACGGTAATACTAAAAGAAATGTATTATACCAACAAAATCTTTGTATAAAACTTTTAAAGGTTTGTATACTCCTAAAAGAGTAAGAGAAAAAGTGAAAGTAAAGATCGATTTAACGTTACACCAGTTTTCTAAAGTTAATAAATTTAAAACTACCCAGTCATCAATTAAAGTATTTGAAAGGACACGGGAAGTTTTCTTATATATAAGTCGTCTACAACCACGACGAAAACTATATACAGATGATCCAGTTTACTTAATTAATATGACCAGAAAAAAGACAAAAATATTATTTGAGAACGGAGATACAACTTGTCAATTGATTTTCTTCACACAGAATTTCAAGGATGACATTAGTACTTAAGTAATTAAAAGAGAATATCCATATATCTAAAAACTAAGTACTTAAAATGGTGTAATATATAAAGTATGTTTAAACTTTTTTGTCGTAAAGACCATATAACAGTAGACTAAGAGACCATTACGAATGAACAAAACTTTAGGTAAGAACCATTATAACATTGTGGTCTAAAACACCCTCCCTTCCTTAACATCGAAATATACATTATATGATATCAAACATAAATATATACATCAAATATATACCATATATAAAATTTAGTAAGATAAAAATTGGAAAGAAATAGTAACATAAAGTTTGTATAGGGATATATATACCTGTTTTATGTTCCATAAAAAAGTCCTGGTAGAAACGGGAAATAAAACTCGTAAATGATTATTAAAATAGATCAAATCAAAAAAATATATAAAACAATAAATTTTTGAAACAAGACACATAAATAAAAAGAAAGACATAACGGAATAAACCTGAACGAAGGGGGGGTATTCGACACTATAACAAATGAAATAAAGATAAGTAAATCAACTATGAAATCTAAACGTTGTACGTATGAAATTGGATATTTATACATTTCGGTTATTTAACGAGAACAATAACTGAATTTATGAATTTGAGATAAATTGGGGTAGACTAAAAAATTTTATATAAAATTACGGTAGTAATTCGTGTAATAACGACAACGAATATTACAAATTCCCTGTGAATCAAAATGCAGGATAAATTGTACAAGAAACAAGAAGTTAAGAACGGGGAGTTTTGAAAAGAGACCTTAATAAAGGACGGACGGACTGCATAAGGAACTCTTAAAAGAAACCTCTCCCAGTTTACCAGTGTGTGAGAAACTCACAAACAACTTTAAACTTTGACTTTTAAAGAAATAAAAGGGAAATAAGAATTTTCTCGTAAAACGACACACATTTTAGACAACTGTAAGAAAAGGGGTTATGTAAGTCATCTAGTAAAACGAGAAAAGGTCCAAAGTCATAAAGAACTCTTCAGACAGTTATATTGGCTACGACAAAACAACCATATTCCCATTAAGGTGAATCTTAAGAAAACCAGACAAAATTCTAAATAAAACGAACCAAAAGACGTTAAAATGAGATCACACAAGTCTACGCTTAAAGAAGAATAAATAGGACTGAAGATCTTCCCTAACTAACCACTGAAGGTGGAGATCTTTCTAAAGACGGGTATTAGATAGCTCTATGCAGGGACAGAGTGAGTGAGGAGATCTCGAGGTGGATTTATATGTAATTTTAAAGAGGTAAATAAAAAGTACTGAGAATTAGAAAGAAGGTATAAAAAGTAGAAAACGAGATAGACAAGACAGAAAACCTATTGAGGAAGACTGGGTAGAAAGACAAGTGACTAAGAGAGGAGACTCAGACTAAACGACAATTTTTATGAGTGAAAATAACGTCTCGTGTCCTGAGGTCCCATGTGCCCGAAGTCATCAACACCGTGTGTCCGAATCGACGGAGCGTCGTCCACCTTAGAAGGACCTAGTCCCTAGTTTGGGTACAGGGGCCGTAGCCATTCGTCTAAGAATTGACTCGAGGCGTTGTTCTCTTCGGTGGTGTCAACTCTGTGGGTACGTGACGTTGCTCTCTTTCAGACACGTGTCGTTGCTTCTGGGTCGTATTGGTTTTCATTTATGTAATTAATTTACTTAAAAATTTTTGTCATTTTTCTTAGATCTAGTGAAAAGTGTTAATAGATAAAGAATGTCTATAAAAGTTCAAATAAACAGTAAAGAAATGTACCCCATCTGTGTCAACAAACTATCAGAGAATACTAAATAGAGTTGTGACTCACATAGCGATAAACCCTAGGTTCAAAATGTTCGATACCTATTCAAGAACCGGGAGTGGATGAAGGGACACGGTAGGTCCGGTACGTTCGATGTCGAGTAAAAGAAGACGAATCCGTTTACAGGAGTTCTGTTTTTCCCTGAAACAGGAACTGAATGGTAAGATTCAACAAAGAGTATGAATTCAAAATTAAATCATTATTAAGTACAGAAAAGGTACGAGAAGTCCAAATAATTTCTCCAAATAAAAATTCTCCAAATAAAAAATTTTGGAATAGGTAGTAAAAGTCAACAAAAGTTGGTCTCTCAAGTTGTCTCACGATGTATAATAGTGTCGTGAACACGTATGTGTGTGTGTGGTCCGAATAACTCTTAAACGTTAAGTTATCTTGTGTTTACTTACACACCAACGAACACTTCAGATCCCATCTAAGATATGGAAAGGTCAGTGAAAGTCAAAGATCTTTTTAGAATAAAGACTCAAATTCTACATTACGAATTAAGAATTCAGTTTCGCACCGGAGAGGGAAAGAGGGACGAACGAAGGACATCCCTCACCTTCACAACCCTTGTACCAATCTCAGATTCAGTAGAGGGAGGGGAAGGAAAGGGTCCGTGATTAAGAAGGTAACAACCACTAGGTCTGCTTTCTCACACGTCTTGGGAGGAGTGTATACATGAGTCAAGTCAAGTCAAGTCAGCGAGTCAGTACAGGCTGAGAAGTGTTGGGGTACTTAGCATCGTGTGGTCCGGAGGGACAGGCAGTGTTGTGGTCCTCAGATGAGTTTGAGTACAGGTAACTCAGCCCCTACGGTAGGTCGGTAGACTAGGAGACAGCAGGGGAAGAGGAGGACGGGGGTTAGGAAGGGTCGTAGTCTCAGAAAAGGTTACTCAGTTGAGAAGTGTACTTCACCGGTTTCATGACCTCAAAGTCGAAGTCGTAGTCAGGAAGGTTACTTGTGGGTTCTGACTAGAAATCCTACCTGACCAACTTAGAGGAACGTCAGGTTTCCTGAGAGTTCTCAGAAGAGGTTGTGGTTTCAAGTTTTCGTAGTTAAGAAGTTTTCGTGAGTCGAAAGAAGTGTCAGGTTGAGAGTGTAGGTGTGTACTGGTGACCTTTTTGGTATCGGAACTGATCTACCTGGAAACAACTGTTTCATTACAGAGACGAAAAGTTATACGACAGATCCAACCAGTATTGAAAGGAAGGTTCCTCATTCGTAGAAAATTAAAGTACCGACGTTCGTGGTAGACGTCACTAAAACCTCGGGGTTTTTTATTTCAGACTGTGACAAAGGGGTAGATAAACGGTAGTTAACTACCTATCTACGGTACTAGAATCAAAAGACTTACGATTCGAAATTCGGTTGTAAAAGTAAGAGGAGAAAGTGAAAGTAGTTCTCCGAAAAATCAAGGAGAAGTGAAAGAAGGTATTCCCACCACAGTAGACGTAAAGACTCCAATAACTATAAAGAGAGTCGTTAGAATAAGATCAAACACGAAGAAGGTCGGGTCACAAAGAGTACTACATGAGACGTATATGCAAACAATTGGTCGGGGATAAAAACCAGACCGAGTCAGACCAAACTAGACTATAACCGTTAGAGTCGACATCACCACTCCAGGAGTGTCCGACCCTCATAATAAAAGAACCCCACTTCTGACCGAGGTGAACCTGTGAAAGGTGCCGAGTTCTCGAAGGAGGTGTCTGGTCCTCACAGAGGAGAACCAAGTGGACGATATACATGAGGATTATGGAAGAGTTGTAACTTATGGAGTGATGAACTGGACGGTTTATGTGTAGACCCCGTCGGAGTTCCAATAACAGAGTATTAAGGGTATGAAGAAAGACACGTCAATCCTAGTAATGGACCTCTTCCTTTACCGTTTGGTGGGGTCATAAGAACGGATCTCTTAAGGTACCTGTTTCCTTGGACCGTCCGATGTCAGCTACCCCAACGTTTTTCAACCTGTGCTGACTCGATGATTGTGTGTGTGTGTGTGTGTGTGTGTGTGTGTGTGTGTGTGTGTGTGTCCTAGTAATGGTCCCAGAGACACGGGAGATTCAGTGGAACCTTTTATTCCACAGTCTGGTGAGAGGAAAGATTCATGAAATGTGAGTTCATGATGATTATCCCGGAAGGTTTCTCCCAGAGGATGAAGGTCTCGAGAGGTTTAGTTCACGTAGAGGTTTGGAGTTCCCTGTATACCGTTCGTTTGGAGAAAGGAGTACCTACCTTTTTAGACGATTTTAGTGTAATGGTATAAGAATCCAAGACTCGTGGTTTACGGAAGGGTTCTTGGGGGAGTGGTAGAAGACGAGGGTCTGTCCTACGTGTGTGTTCCCGGACTGGGACTCGACTGTAGGTCGGTTTCTCACTCCACGACCACGGGTGGAATATTCGTGGAGATTATAAATTCCCACTAATAAAACCTCAAGGGGAGTGACCGGAAGTCCTCCTCTTTTGTCGGAAGAGTAGAGGTCCTCCGTCTCCTACTTCCTAGGACGACTGAAAGGAGAAGTAGTAGACATTTTACACACCCACCATAATCCATGCGATGACCATGAAGGGTCGTTCCTACGTCCTCCTTCCGACCGGGGTCTCCGACCGCACATTTCATGACTAGTGACGAGTAGGAGTTTACTGAAATAAGAGTTAACACATTCTTGTCCTTCTTAGATAGAGTAGTGGAACAATTTTCCTGTGTATAAGAATTACCCAGAAGGGGATCTGAAGATGGTAACGGGAAGGGAAGATACGACCATCCGAGAACCTACTAAAAATTTGTAAAACAGAAAGAAAAAAAGAGGTAGGTGTAAAAGATTAGGGGATTTCTGATGTATAAGTGACATATTATATTTATTTAAAGAGACGTACAAGATGACATAATCGATTCTCAACGACACGGTACGAATCAGTAAGCCAGTACAGACTGAGAAACTTTGGGATATCTGATCTCGGGTGGTACGAGGAGACAGGTACCCCTAAGAGGTCCGTTCTCATCCAACGGTACGGGAGGAGGTCCCCCAGAAGGGTTGGGTCCCCAACTTGGGTGTAGAGGGTGTGACGTCCGTCTAAGAAATGGTAGACTTGGTGGTCCCTTCGGGTTCTTATGACCTCACCCATCGGATAGGGAAAGGTCCCCTAGAAGGACCGGGTCCTTAGTTTGACCCCAGAGACATAACGTCCGCCTAAGAACTGGTCGACTCGATGGTCCCTTCGGGTTGACAACGATCTCGGGGAATTTTTATAAGTAACTTAAAAATGATTACTGTAAAATCAAGTGTACGTTGAACGAAATTAAGAGTCTGTACCTTTACTTCAGGAATGGAAAACTGAGAAAAAAAGTATGTGAACTTAAAGTTTGAGATGGTGGTGTAAAACAAAACTGAAAAGTTAAGTATGAAAATTATTTTCATTAAAGACAAAGTTTCGACATTTACTTTACTTTTTCATTTTTAATTTACAATACGAATTAGAGACTGAATCGTAATTTTGTGGAGAAGGTTTGTTCTCTATCCACCTTTACTATTAACAAGACACGGTCTGTAAGATTCTCTTTTAAAATTTATACGGGTACATCCAATGAGGATTTTACTCTTTGAGTCGGAAACGGAGAGGGTCCATCCTTCTTTGAGTGACCGTAAGTTGACTTCATGAAAAAACTAACCTAATTTATTAAAAAAAGGGTTCAAGGTCTCTTGAACCTTTACCAAGAACTGGTCGGACCATAAAAAGGTAGACAGAGACCGATTCACAAGAAAAGTTAACGTGAATAAACAGGATCATGTAGGTCAAGTAACCCATCCGTGAAACTTAAAAATCTACTTTCAAGAACTAATTCGTATTAAACTTACAAAAAGTGAGACCATAGTACTGGATTTGTGTCGTTTCTCAAAAGTCAAAGTAATTCGTACATAAATAGTTCGTAGTAGAGACACGGTTCAAGACACGACCTCTGATACACTCTGACCCCCTACCCTCCTTGTTGGGTTCAATACACCTTAGACTTCGTTGTTTTTACTATATGAACACACAGAGGACACGTAATTAGAGGAAACCTGTACGGAATTTCTTACACCGGAGGAGAGAGTTCCCTCATTGTCAAATGACGTCTTCTATTCCTAAAGTGTAAAATTTGTTGATTTTCCGTTCCATTCTTTCTGGAATAAGTTACACTTATCAAACGACACCAATTGACTATCTCCTCAAGTCCACACTTTCCTAGACACTCGTCGTAAGTACCTCGTACCAATGGTACTCGACCTTTGGTCTACTCGAACTTCTTACTTACCCGTAACTCATCTGTCAACCCGTCCCTGAAAGACACACACTCTTCGTTATCCCCTTTTACTTGTCCATCTCTTTCTTACTCAGGTGTCGGACTAATCTTGTCCCTTCCGTTATTTATATTAATTCATGACATAGGTGTTTACGGTTTTTTTTTTTTCCCGTCAACTGGTCAACTATTCATCTTCACCTCTCAAACACTAATAATACACATACACTTCATTATTATAGAATTTTATAAGTAGTCGGACTGTACATCTTGTTTTTTTTTGTGGGAATTTACTGACAAAATTAATTTCAAGTACATGGTTTGTAATAAATAAGGTTTCAATTCAGAAAATACGTACTCTACGTCCAGTCCTTCGTTGTCAATCTTGACCTGTACCTTGTTGTCTGACCAAGGTTTATCCTTTTCCTCATGCAGTTCCGACATATAACAGTGGGACGAATAAATTGAATATACGTCTTATGTAGTACTCTTTGTGACCCGACCTTCTTCGTATTCGACCTTAGTTCTAACGACCCTCTTTATAGTTATTGGAGTCTTTACGTCTACTGTGGTGGGAATACCGTCTTTCACTTCTCCTTGATTTTTCGGAGAACTACTTTCACTTTCTCCTCTCACTTTTTCAACCGAATTTCGAGTTGAAAGTCTTTTACTTCTAGTACCGTAGACCAGGGTAGGGAAGTACCTTTTATCTACTCCTTTGTCACCTTTACCACAGTCTGAAATAAAAACCCCCCGAGGTTTTGGTGACGTCTACCACTGACGTCGGTACTTTAATTTTCTGCGAATGAGGAACCTTCCTTTCAATACTGGTTGGATGTATCGTATAACTTTTCGTCTCTGTAATGAAACGGTTGTTTCCAGGTAGATCAGTTCTGATCCCAAAAAGGTCACCAGTACATACCTACACTCTCAACCTGATATTTCTTTCGACTTACGGCTTCACTACGAAAACGTGACACCACAACCTCTTCTGAGAACTCTCAGGGAACCTGACGTTCCTCTAGGTTGGTCAGGTAAGACTTCCTCTAGTCGGGACCCTAAAGAAACCTCCCTTACTACGATTTCGAATTTGACGTCATGAAACCGGTGGAGTACGTTTCTCAACTGAGTAACCTTTTCTGAAACTACAACCCTCCGTAACCCCCGTTCTCCTCTTCCCCTGCTGTCTCCTACTCTACCGACCTACCGTAGTGGCTGAGCTACCTACACTCAAACTCACTTGAGGTCCTCAACCACTACCTGTCCCTCCGGACCGCACGACACTAAGTACTCAAGCGTTTCTCAGTCTGTGCTGACTCGTTGTCTTGACTTGACTTGACTACGTACTATATTTCTTTTTTTTGTTATCGTGTATATACCTAAGAAATGTATATACCATAGTAAATTAAATATACAATCAAAACACTTCATCCTTAACGTAAACCAATGACCATTTTCCCCCGAAGGGAACATCGAGTCCGTTATTTCTTAGACGGACGTTACGTCCTCTGGAACCAAGTTAAGGACCCAACCCTTCTAGGAGACCTCTTCCTTTTTGGTGACCTTTCCTTGTTGATGAGGTCATAAGAACGGACCTCTTAGGGTACCTGTCTCCTCGGACCACCTGATGTGAGGTGCACCAGTGTTCTCAACCTGTGTTGAATCGTTGTTTGGGTGATGGTGACCATTTTCTCTATCCTTTGTCACTGATTTTGTTCTCTCCCTCAATAAAAAGAGAGTGTAATTTTTGGAGATTAGTCAGGGTCAGATTGAGGTCTCCGGGTCCGAACCGAAGAAAGGAGAGGGACGAGTAGTCTGAATCACTTACCGAAGATCAGAGTACTAACGAAGCACCAACGTTTCTACCGGTGATATCGAGGCTGGTAGTGTAGAATACAAAGGACATCCTCCTTCTTCTTTCCCTCGACCCTTCGATCCTCCCTTGTGGGGGATTGAGAGAAATTTCTAAAGTTCAAAGTGTAAGACAAATTTCTCTAAAGGTTTTTCAGGTTACGTCACTAAAAATTTGGTACTAGAGTGGCGACAGACGTTCCTTCCTCCCCTTTATATGAAATTCGGCTAGTATAAGACGAGGGGTTATTATGTCTCAAGGATGATCATTCTTCTCCCTCCTTTTATACATAATCGATTTGACCATCACCAGAGGAAGTCTCATTAGAATGTAGAACATCGGCTCTCTTGGTCTAGAGGTTTCACGATTCAAACACTGGAGTCAGTGTATTGGTCCGGGACTCGAGAAAGGTGGGAGACATCACGTACACGGATTTTAAGATCCGAACCAAAGGAATTACGACTAGAAAGAGCACGTGTATCACTTGACAATAAGAGGAGGTCCTGACTAGTGAAAGACAGACGTTTCTCTACGAAGTCGTAGGCATTCTTCTACCTCCTTGAACCTGACTTGTTAAAGGACACATATATATCCAATTAGGACGACGTGAACCCCAACACAATTCACGTCAGACACCCAGAACTCATACTTCACGGATGTGTCTGGGGTACAGACGACAGTATACATAAAGTAAAGTCGACTGGGACAGAAAGGGAAGTAACGGAGGGTAAATTGTAAATAGGAAAGTAGTAAGGGAGGGTTTGTCGGTGTAAAGACGGAGAAAGTTTAGGTTGTGAGTTAGTGGCTGAGGGAATAACTTTCTCTAACACTGGTTTTTGTACATGTCCCTTCGTAAAATGAGTTGGAGTTGGGAGTGAGATGTTAAATAATAATAGTAATTAATAATAAAAATTACAACTTGTAATGCCGTAGAAGAGATTTATATGTCCGTCCCTAATATGTCAATGAATTTATTGTCATAACAATCTAAAGAAAAAGGGGAGTTCGACCTTTTTGTTCTATGATGGACAAGTCCAGCGGTGAACCGTAAAGAGACTAAATGTTTATCGGATCGTTATCAGAATTAAACATAATGTTAGGATTACGACTCAACTTAGAAGTACGGTAGGTATTTAAGGAATGAAAGGAGGACTACTAAAATATAGAAGAATGAAGAAGTTTTAAAGATCAGGTACCCAATAATTAAACAGACTCATAAAACCTTCTCTGATAATCTACGAGGGATCATATGTAGTAAGAGAGGGAGAGAGAAAGAATTCTTTCTCTTGAAGTACTTAAAGTCTACCTCATTACCGGACTTAATCGTTTCTTGACATAAGGATTGGAGTGACCGTCGTTTCATAACAATATACTGATACAATTCTAGTAAAGGGTAACCTTTTACCTATTGTCGACATTAACGTTGAAGGTTTAGTGTAAGAATAACCCTTAACGGTGAAGAGATAAAGGGTGAGGATATCTGATTTTATATCTATATCACGATTACTCTATCGAAGCAGGTATTCCTGTTCCCCTCGTGGGACTTTTTATCACCTTGTTAGTTTGTTTTCCTCTGTTTACGAATTGTGGGAGAACCTAGTATCGATAGGTGTACGGAACCTACCAAAGAACAGACAATATACTCTCTCTTTATTCAAAGATGGATCAAACTCAGTGAGAAAACCGAAAGAAACTGTGTCGTTGAGTCTAATACGGGATAATAATGTGAACAAAGAAATAAAAGATTTACGAATAAAAATTATAAATTTTTT
The DNA here is from genome assembly GCA_006410555.1 of Capra ibex. Lineage (NCBI taxonomy): Eukaryota > Metazoa > Chordata > Mammalia > Artiodactyla > Bovidae > Capra > Capra ibex. The sequence continues at coordinate 34,691,791 of SJYO01018757.1, read as the reverse complement.
CAACTTTATATCAACTGAATGTTATAATGCGATCAAAATCTTCATGTTATATCATTAAACTAAAAAAATTATCTGTTATGAGGTAAGTTTCAATAATAGTCAAGTCAAGTCAACGAGTCAGTACAGGCTGAGAAACGCTGGGGTACTTAGTGTCGTGCGGTCCGGCGGGACAGGTAGTGGTTGATGGTCTCAAGTGAGTCTGAGTGCAGGTAGCTCAGTCACTACGGTAGGTCGGTAGAGTAGGAGACAGCAGGGGAAGAGGAGGACGGGGGTTAGGGAGGGTCGTAGTCTCAGAAAAGGTTACTCAGTTGAGAAGCGTAC